>OX465278.1:117803913-119003913 GCA_949987645.1 Tachina grossa | reverse complement strand
GGATATCATTTTAAATATGCGAATTCGAATTCTCGTATATCAAAAATTGCCATTCCGCACATGTATGTATGTATACATACATAATATAAATGTGAAGGTAAGACGTATGATCAATTAAATAAATGATAAATCAAATAAATGAGAAAAGCATATTAAATGAGAAAACATACAAATTACTAAAAAATTTTCTGTTACGTAACATTTTCAAAGACTCCCCCCACCCCCGCCATAACAAATCATAACAAAAATCGAACCCCACCCCTCCCCCCCTACAGCGTTACGTAATATATGGATGGCCCCTAAAGCAAAAAACATTTTCTGCGGTACAATTCGTCAGTAGTATTGTTAACAAAGGCACTGTTGAATCAGTGAGAAACACTCTCAATTGATACTTCGTACAGGGTATCTAAGAAACATACATACATACATACTTAAAAAGCTATATGTATACAAAAACAAAATGCTCCGAATTCGTAAAGAATTCGTAACGATTGGTCGACAAAATCTTCCGATTTCGGCACCGAAATATTACCGAAATCGTAACAATTGTATATAATGGTTGACACGACTTCGTAACGATATGTCGGTACGAATTTATTACGATAAGTCGGTACGAATTCGTAACGACATCTAGGTACGTTTTTTTTTTGCTTTTATAGCAGATCACCGCTTCACCGTTATGTTACTGCTATTGTCGAAATAATTTGCAAATACTCACGTTTTTTAATATTTGTTACAATCCTTTTTTTTATCAACATATTCATATTTATTTAAAAAAAATGTTCACAGGCTTTTACTTACACTGAAAGGAAAACCATCATTCAGACAATGAAATTCTTCATTGTATTAATGAAATCTTTCATTAAAAGTCAGCTAATGAAGCCCTTCATTGGATCAATGAAGAATGATTCATTGTATTTATGAAGTTAATTTTGGCGGCTATGTCATAAATAGAATGAAACTATTTAATTAGTTCAATGAAACTTTTTCATGAATATAATGTAGTTCTTTCATTGATTTAATGAAGTTTTTACATACTATAAATGAAGTTTATTCATTAATACCAGCGTTGTCAACTTTGAAATTTCAAAACGCACCAAAATGGAGAAAAAAACGCGCCATTTGCAAAAAAACGCACCAGCTTAGAATTTCTCTTTTTAGTTTAAAATGTTTATTGAATTAATTTTACAAAAAAGTATATTATTTTTTTGTGTTAAAAATTTAACACTTAAACAGGCTTTTACAGTTCAGGGTTAAAAAAATAAAAACTATAAGAACTTAACAAATTTGTTTATATTAATTTTTATTATAAATAAATTCTGTAAAAAACTTTTTAAAGAGATTAACGATTAATAGCAAGAATTCAAAACTAATAAAATTACTAAACTTTTTTATTCAAATATTTAAAAAAAAATTTATCAGAAGTTTAATACATTGAAAAATAAAACAATAAAAACAAACAGCCTTTTACAATATGTGTATAAAATTAAAAAACCAAAAAAAACTAAACAAATTCGTACATACATGGTACACATGTGTTGTTAATTATGGAAGTGGTCCAAGTCATACGCATTTTTGATTCGATATAGTAAAATTAATTTATATTAATCGAGACTAGTACAACTATAAATTAAACTGTTGCATAATAAAAAATATTTTTGGATTTGTTCAAATGTAATTTACTAAATATCTCGACCAAAGATATGTATGTATGACTTATAAACTTTCATTATTAAGAGCACATATATATGTATGTTTGCAAGATGATACATTTTTGTACATTAATTTTATAAATTATGTTTAAAACTTTTTAAAAAGAGATCAAATTAATAAAGCTAATATTTTAATCATTATTGTTATCATCGGGACATTAGACAGATTTCCTTTCAAATTGTGATGTGTTATAAACATCATTACTAAATATTAATGTGGTAGTTAACACTATCAGGAGGTTGGCAAGTTTCACCACAAGAATTTTGCGGTTTTAACCCATTGTTGTGTTAAATTTGCGTCGGTGCCACCAAAAATTAAAAAAACGCAGCGAAATCTTTAAAAAAGCGCACCACGCACCAACTAAGGAATTTTTCGCACAAAAATTTTCAAAAAGCACCCAAAATGGTGCGAAACGCACCAAGTTGACAACGCTGATTAATACAAAGAAAATTTCATTAATATAATGAAATATAATCCCTTCCAAACGACCTACTTAATAAAAGATATGTATATAGATTTTTTTATTTAATTTAATATATACAAATACATATGTACTTAATATACATATGCACATATGTATGTATTTATTAACATAAAACATTTAGGGTCTTATGCAAAAAAACTTAATAAATCTTTTACCAACCAATGTTAAGTAAAGTTGTATTCTAAAAAAATTATTGTATAAAAATTCTAAAGTAGGCACCCACGTTTGTTAAGACTACATACTTTAAGTTTATAGTTCCAAAATGTGTATTTTGTACCTCAAATATTTTTACTAATATAGCACATACTGATTCATGTTACATCTGAAAATGAAGCTAGAAGTGCCTGCTCTCATCTTAAATTTATTATTTCTGTCATGCAATGGGAAACATCACCAAATTATCCAACTGATTCGAAATACATAGCAAAATCCATAAAAAAATATTAGAATAAATACAATTATACAAAAATGTTTTAGTGATGTACATGCAATCAAAACAAATCGAAAAAAGCTGGATATTCAAATACTCGTTTCATTCGAATAAAACCAATTGTGATAATTTTTCACATTTTTTTACTTTTACTTCATGGTTGTATTTATCTGTTTTCCTATTAAGTCAGAAGCTCATATTTTTTAAATTATGTTGCTTTACTTCAAGATAATAAAAATTTATTTAATAAAATAAAAAATTATTTGAATACCGGAATGAAATTGTGTTAAATTTTGTACATCATAAGCTGTGAAGTGGTTGTTGAACACGGTGGTGTTACCAGTATTTATTATTAAATCACAAAATATTTAAAGTTGTCTTTTGCATATGATTTTTTAACAAAGCTATGTTAGCCTTAAAGTGCTTATCAACTACTATGAACTTTAAAGCTAAAGTAAAATATTTTCTTGCATAAGGGGGTTAAAATTTAAGGAACTCATCAGTAGAGTTCAAACTAAATAATGTTTTAAGTAAGCCGAGAAACTTACATGTTTATAATGAAACTCTTAATATGTTGTTGAGAATCACAATACACAAACACAAGTTAAAAAGAATCAAACAAAACTCTTAACAAAACAAGAGTCTTTATGAGATGTATGGCACAATCTTCTTGTGTTTGTATAGAGGTGAGGAACGTGAATGGATAAAAAAAGAGAAAGATAGAGAGATATCTGATTTACAATGAAGAATATTACATTGTATAAATGAAATGATTTCATTGCCTTTATGACGACCATACTGCTTTGAAATAAAATGGGACTAGAAAAAAAAAAAGAAATAGAAATGATTTTTTAACAAAATAACTTTTGATTTATTTATGTGTGACAAACTGTATACAGTAAGAAGAAGAAATTTGTGGAACTTATTTATATTTGCCCCGAATTCGCCAAAAAGAAAATGCGTTTAAACAATGTAACGATTTTCATTAATACAATGAACTATGAAGAACACATGAAGAGCAGAGATTGAAAGATTTCTTGCATACAATGAAATTTTTCATTGTATTAATGAAAAGTTACATTAATATAATGCAGAACATTTAATGAAACCGTTTCATTCTCTGAATGAATGATTTTCCTTTCAGTGTATGTGATTAAAAAATCAAAGTTTGTGTAAAACGTTTGAGTTAAAAACCTTGGCGTTTTTGTAATAGACTAAAGGAAACTTGTACAACTTTTCTTTAATCTATTACAGAAACGCTAAGATTTCTAACTCAAATGTCTTACACAAACAGGGGGTTAATGTTTAAAACAAATTGTTCAGAGAAACTACCGAAATGTCTTAACGAATTCGGTACGACAAATCTGACTTCAGAAAAAGTCGAAACATTTTGTTTGGGGGTATTCATTGTGTTTGTAAGCTCATACTACCATACATATTACTATACATACAGGGTGGGCCAAAAGAAACCAAGGGGTGTAAAAGTTTAATAACTTTTTTGTTTATTAATTTTTTTTTATTTTTTCTTTCAGATTATATAGACAACACTTGGAGAATTTATAATGGAGAGGTTCACAACTGAACAGAGAACCAGAACAATAGAATTTTATTATTTAAACCAGAGATCAATTATTTTAACGCAAAGAGCATATCGTCGACATTTTAACGTCAGAATTTCGCCCTCTGAAGCGATGATTCGTTGCTTAGTTAATCGTCATCAGCAACATGGCATCGTAAGAGATTTGCCTCGAACCGGTAGACCACGTTTAAGTCGCACTGCGGAAAATATTGAACGAGTACAGCAAAGTGTTAACGAAGCACCAGAAACATCTGGCAGAAGGCGTTCTGCTCAGCTAGAAATGTCTCGTACGTCACTACGGCGCATTTTAAAAAAAGATTTACAGTTATACCCATATAAGGTGCAATTGGTCCAAGAATTAAAACCCGCAGATCATCGGCAACGTCTAAATTTTGCAGTTAAATTTCAAGAGTTGGCCAGAAATGAAATCAACTTTATTGAAAATTTGATTATGAGTGATGAAGCTCATTTTCATTTGAATGGCTTTGTTAATAAGCAGAACTGTAGGTTCTGGGGTTCTCAAAATCCAAGAGCCATTCATCAACGCCAATTGCACCCCATCAGGTGTACAGTATGGTGTGGGATCACATCTGAAAATGTCATTGGGCCCTACTTTTTCGAGAATGAAGATGGAAGTGCTGTAACCGTAAATGGAGAGCGGTATCGGTTTATGATAGAACATTTTTTACGTCCTGCTCTTGAAAACAGACCTGGTATGTGGTTTCAGCAGGACGGAGCCACTGTCCATACTGCCCGAGACACAATGGCACTTTTAAGTCAAATTTTTGGAGAGCGAATAATTTCTCGAAATTCGGAAATTATTTGGTCAGCGCGATCGCCAGATTTGACAGCACCCGACTATTTTCTTTAGGGTTTTTTGAAGGAGCGAGTGTATGTGAACAAGCCAGAGACAATCCTTGAACTCAAGGCAAACATTGTTGCAGAAATTCGAACGCTACAGCCACAAGTTTTGAAAGATGTTATGGAAAATGCTCTAAAAAGAGCCCATCAGTGCGAAGCTGAAAACGGTGGTCATTTAAGAGACATCATTTTTCATACTTAGTGTAAAAAAATTTCCATTTTGTATATTATATAATCTGAAAGAAAAAATAAAAAAAAGTTAATAAACAAAAAAGTTATTAAACTTTTACACCCCTTGGTTTCTTTTGGCCCACCCTGTATATGTATGCATTTATTATTATAAAATAATTTATTTCAAATGATTGAATACAGTTACATATGTGCCTATGCAGGAATGTTATCTCGTGAGAGCGTGAGAATTCGTGCGTGATTATTAAAAAAAGCTCACGCACGATCACGCACGAGTAAATTTTTTTCAGTCAGGCTCACGCACTCACGCGTGATTAGTTATAATATTTGATCACGAATCACGTGAGTCACGCGTGACACGATATAATCACGACATTTGCACATCTCTAGTATTTACAATATTTTAAATAAGTTTGTATTGCTTCTTTCAAAGACTAATACATTCATACATAGCTCACACTGATTTGATAACGCGGTGTGCATCTTACTCAAAATTTGTGATTTTATTGTGAAAAAGAATTTTACCCCCTAGCGTATAGATGTTTACACATCAAAAATTACACACGATATGTATGTATGTGTAATTACTCTTACCCTGCAAATAATGCGACTAGTCCATACATGCATGTAAAGACTACTCCAAAGAGGAGTATGAGTACCACAAAACTACGCCAAATATATGAAAAAAAGGTGGTCGATTTAACATTGCGATGTCCTAGGGTTGCATTACATCGGACTAACCCCAAAACTATTCCATATGGAATAGTTATAGACTACTCGCATACAACGATCATATTCGTTTAAACACGAAGACTTATCGTACAGCATTGAATGCTTGTATGAAAACGACATGATCCATGACTGCATTACATGGGACCATGATGTAACTAGTCTGTTTCATCTAGATTGGACCACGTACTCCAATATTATTTGCAGGGTATCTATGTTTTGGTATACTCGTTTGTATTAGTGTTATCATTCGAACAATAATTATTCGAATATTCGAACATTTTGAAATTTTTTTTAATTTTTATTCGAATGAACAAAAAGCTTCCAATTTAAAATAAGTAATTCCAATAAATTTTGTCAAATATTCGAAAACTCGAATAATTTGCTTAGCAACTTTATATAAAAAATACATTTCATAAGTTTTTAACTTTTTACATACATATATGAATAAACAACACAGTAAAAAAAGAATTGTAAATACAACTAATTTATTTGTGAATACAAATAAAATATTATTTAAAAAGGCACCTACAACGATTTTTGTAAATACAAACACACATTTGTAACAGAAGAAAACAAAATCAACTCAATTATTTCCAATTAAAATTATTAAAAATTAACTAAAAATTAATAGCCATGGGCCTGTGGCAAAAATTAAATAAAAATATACTTAATAGTAACAAACCAAAAAAGTTTGTCTTAAGTAGAACAAAAAATAAGCAAATTAAGTAACATGTGTATAATTAGTAAAAAAGAACAAAACGACAATGGTAAGACTGTTGTAAATATAGTGATGGTAAAATTGAGCTTGCAATACAAAAAAGCTTTCAGCAAATTGAAATACGATGAATCAAAACAATTCACATATTCCATTTGCAATAAAATGCTAAGTATATAAAGCAGAAATCTACATCAACTGACACCACACACAGTGGACCAAACACAAAAGAACGCTGATGATGAAGGTTTAGTGGCCTTCGAAAACGGCTGGCTGTTCCGTTCAACTATGTGTTGTTAGTCAGAATATTTACAACAGACTTTGGTGTTATTTGTTCATTAATAATTATCACATGTAATTTGGCTTAAAAAAGCGATACGAACTTTAGCCCGTTCAAATCACAAATATAAAATTATTGTGTTATTCACAATTGAGTTGTTAACAAAAAACAAAAATTTTTAATAAATTTCCCCCTTATGCAAAAAAATATTTTACTTTAGCTTTAAAGTTCATAGTAGTTGATAAGCACTTTAAGGCTAACATAGCTTTATTAAAAAATCATATGCAAAAGACAACTTTAAATATTTTGTGATTTAATAATAAATACTGGTAACACCACCGTGTTCAACAACCACTTCACAGCTTATGATGTACAAAATTGAATACAATTTCATTCGGATATTCAAATATTTTTTTATTTTATTAAATAAATTTTTATTATCTTGAAGTAAAGCAACCTAATTTAAAAAATATGAGCTTCTGACTTAATAGGAAAACAGATAAACACAACCATGAAGTAAAAGTAAAAAAATGTGAAAAATTATCACAATTTGTTTTATTCGAATGAAACGAGTATTTGAATATCCAGCTTTTTTCGATTTGTTTTGATTGTATGTACATCACTAAAACATTTTTGTATAATTGTATTTATTTTAATATTTTTTTATGGATTTTGCTATGTATTTCGAAGCAGTTGGATAATTTGGTGATGTTTCCCATTACATGACAGAAATAATAAATTTAAGATAAGAGCAGGCACTTCTAGCTTCATTTTCAGATGTAACATGAATCAGTATGTGCTACATTAGTAAAAATATTTGAGGTACAAAATACACATTTTGGAAATATCAACTTAAAGTAGTCTTAACAAACGTGGGTGCCTACTTTAGAATTTTTATACAATAATTTTTTTAGAATACAACTTTACTTAACATTCCTTGGCAAAGCTTTATTAAGTTTTTTTTGCATAAGACCCTTTGTTTTTAAAATTCTTATCAGTGAGATTACACGAGACATAAGTTTGGAAATTTTTGTGTTGGCAATTGTCAAAATCTGTTGCTACCACAAAAAATGACTGTGTAAACCGTAAATGTTAGTGTTCGAACATATGTTTGGAAAAAATTGCTCAAACAATTATGTTAGGACACAAGCTGTCAAATTTACTTTTTCCGTAGAAAATAATGGCGGGAAACTAGAAATAATAAGTTTATTATAAAAAAAATCAAGCAGAAGCACCAAATATATGCTCTGTGGCAGAAGTATTAAAAAATCAAAACGAAAAACGCGCACTTTGTATGCATACGACAACCTAAATTTTGGGTTTTAACATTATACGTCTAGCCACCCTTAAAAATAAGTTTGAACACAAACTTTTTTGTGGCGTCTTTTTGCCGACGTTACTTATTTCTTATGTTCAGAAATAAAAATTGCTCGTCTATTCGTAGTGTATGGTGTTGTTTTTCGCTGTTTGTTTAATTTTTTTTTTTTACAAATTTGTTTTTTATTAAATTTTAATTTAAAGACTTTTGGGAGGAGTCGAACCGGCAACCTCTCGACTAATAGACTAACGTACTTACCACTCAGCTAAAGAGCAAACCGTTATAAGGTACGTAAGTAATGAGTACACGCAAAACATGATTCCTTATGTTTCTTCTGCATGGTGCATTTCGTTGATATAATCTAAAAATAACTTTCTTGATTAAAAAAAAACAAGCCACGACAATTTTCGGCTTCTTGTCGGAATTTACACGTATACAACACCAACAATCAAAATAAACAACACGTTGAGTCAATCAACAAACTAGATAAATACCAACACAAACAAAGTAATTTAAATGATATTTTAAAATACGCAGTATTGATAAATACAATATTGTAATTTAATGCCAAATATGATTGAAATTAAACATTTTATTCAACAACATGGTTTTGTTGAACATAAATCTTGTATATTTTTTTCTGTGAACGAGCTCGAGGTCACAAAATAGTACCATTTTATTGTAATAAAAATATTGAACTACGCTAAAAAAATGTTTAATTTAATTTGTTTTTAAATCAATTTTCGATACGCATTAATTTTTTTTTTTGAACTTAAACACCGGCGAGAAGTTTCAGGGATGAACCGCAAGGACCCATATTTTTCTATCATATTTTGCCATAAATTTTATCAGCCAGTTTAAAATTAAAGGAACATTGGCGTAGCTAGACATTTTTCTGGGGGGGGGGGGGGGGGGGGCAAACACAATTTTTTTATGGGAATTGTTAAAATTTAAACTTAAAATTTTTTAAACGCACTAATACTCCCAAATTAATATTTTACTTATTAAGTTAAATATATATTTTTTATTAAAAATACATTGAAATTGGAAATTAAAAAAATATACTTTACTTAATAAGTAAAATATTAATAAGTAAAATATTGGTTTGGGATTATTAGTGCGTTTAAAAAATTTTATACAGATTTTTTTTATTTAACATTTTTTTTATTTAAGTTAAAACATAAATTAACAGTCCAGTTTCAATAACAAAAATTAAGTTATAATTAAAACTAGAAAAACAAAACATTCAAAACAAAAACAATATATATACAAAAAGTAAAGTACACAGAAAAAATTATTCCTAAAAAATTTTCAAACAAACGTGTGTTTTGAAATATAATTTAGTTTCAGTAAATATTTTTTACTGTTCCAGTAAATTATTTGTTCCAATTTTATTTTATGTAAAAAAACTGTAGAGAATGAAAATTATCTATATAAAGTAAAATTTGTAAAAAAAAATATTTAAATTTATTATTTTTTTTTATTTAAATTTGTTATTTTCAATTAAATTTATTTTTATATACTGTAAAAAAATTTGTCTGATTTTTTTAAATTTTTTCAGTTAAATTTATTTTTATATACTGTAAAAAAATTTGTCTGATTTTTTTTAACATTTTATTTTTTTTTAAATTTTTGTTTGCGGTTTTCAAACTTATTATTTTTGTATATTGTGATTCTCAATATAGTATTAAGAGTCTTACTATAAACATACGGAGTTTGTTAGCTAAATTCAAAAAATTTTTGGGTTGAAGTCTACTGACGAGTTCCAAAAGCGGGAACGAAATGCTTAACCATAAAAACAAACCAATTTTTGAAAGTAAAAAAAAAATAGTTGAACCTTTCATTTGATTCAGTTATTTATTTCAGATAAAACTTTTACAAATTTAAAAAAAAAAAAATTAAGAATTGTTATTAACTAACTGAATCAATTTATTTTCTGATAATACGAAAAATTTTAGTGAATGTGTTTCTAAATTATAAAAAAAAATTTGCTGAATAATACAAAAAAAAAAAAAAAACCTGCAAGAATGTTTTTCTGTTCCTATTAATAAATTTGACTGAAAACATTTTGAGTTTCAGTTAACTTTTTCTCTAATGCCATAATAAGTTAACTAAAAATAAAATTTTTTTTGCAGTTAAATTTTTACAAAATTTTTATCAGAATCTACAAATTTCTTTGTAGGTCCGCATTCACACAAGAAATTTACTGATTCAATGAATTTGGTTACTGAAAACGAAATTTAGTTTTTTCTGTGTATGTATTAGAAAAAAACTAAATAATAATAATAATCTAATAATAATAAACTAAATAATAATAAAATTAATATTCGTTTCCAACAAGTTTATATGTTCATATGGACAAATTATTTATGTATATACTATATTTGAATACAATATTTTGAAAAAATACAAGCAATAAATGATTTCATTCATCATTCATGATTTCATTTCTTAATAATTTATTATTTAATTTAAAAAAAATTTATCTGTTGGTGCATAAATAAAAATAGAAAATTGCCATTTATTATTTAGTTACCCTTCCAATATTGAAGTTCTGAATCAATACTACATTGTTGCGATGAATGAACATATATACATAAATAAGTACAAACATATGTACGCAAGTATGTATGTATACGTGTTCAATTGAAAAAAATTTTATGTGCATATATATACATGCATACATATCGATAGTTGAGTTTTTCAGTGATTTCAATAAATTTCACACTAATACACCTCATCACAAAAATTTATTGCAATAGTGTAAAAAATAGCGCTTTTACAAGCAGTTGTACAAACAAGTTACATTTTGAATATTACACTTTCTATTATGTTTTACCTTCTCCTGTAAAGTTACAATTATTTGCGTTAGGGCCTTTCCATTTGAGACCAACGATATATTGACCTGTGTAAGTTGATATCCTATCAAAAATTTCGGTCATCAAAAGTACTGATACCAAAATTTGGACCTAGGAATATTTTTCACAAGTTTTCCACTAGTTGTATATGAACATGAATTGTTTTGTTTTGTTTTCTAATAAAAATAAAACAGATGTATACATACATGTTTAAAGAGGAAATTTTGATTTGTTCGATTTTCGGACGATTTTTCGGGCATGAAATTACGATTATTTTATATTTTATCGGGATTTCGGTGATTTTTCCATCATTTTATCTGGCAGCCCTCGATTGAACCATAAATATGCATACGAGTATATATAGTATATGAATATATACAAGGTATTTGCAGATCATAATTTTTCGCTATTTTTTTTAATTTTACTCTAAATAAAAATTGGTGGCTATTGTTACAAACAATTTGACAGTAGAAAATCTTAAGAACACCTTAAAACAACTTGTCTTGCTACTAACTACGTACACTAATACAATTTTATTAAGAATTTGCTGAAAGCTACATACACACATACATATCTACACACATGCATTATAAATCCACATGGAGTTTACTATTTGTGATGTTTTGAAGTGCTGTAAACTTATAGTTTTTTGGGTATGTGTTATCTAATAAAAGTATGCATATTTAGCGATTATTCGAAAAGTTTGTATAAAAATTACTGGTGATTTTCATGAGTAATTTTAAAATAAATAAAAATAGAATTTTTTAATATTACAGGCAAAAGAATATGTTTTAAAAAGAATTTGTAATAAATCCTCGGGGGGGGCAAAATCAAGTCTTGGGGGCATTGCCCCCCCCCAGAAAGGCCTAGCTACGCCTATGTAAAGGAAAGTAAAAAAACCCAAAAAAGTTTTATTAAAAGTGTCATAAAAAGGTTAAACATTTTTGTCCTGTTTTTTTTTTTGAAACTCTCGGCTTAAACAGGAGTAACTTTTGTGATTCGAAAGTAATTTTATTTTTTAAATTACACTCCGTTGCTTTACATACATACGGTCATACATACTTCCATAAATAAAATCTTGCAATAAAACTTATGGAAAAATATATGTATGTATGTGTATGTATATAGGTATGTATGTATATATATTTATATGTGTATGTATGTATGTAGTTGTTTAGTTTTCTTTTCATTTTGGAAATGCGTCCATCCAACCCAGTAACAATGAAATTGTTGCCATAAGCAAACTTTGCGTAAAAATACTTTCATCCTGTTGTCTGCTGATCCATTTTTGCCATTGATGTTGTTATTATTGTTGCGTTATCGAGATTCCAAAACACAGGTACGTACATATTTATTTTTTTACTTATGCCGCCATCCTTAAATATTGTTGGCTGTTGTTGTTGATGTCTCTGTTGCAGAGTTTTAAACGTATTTTCCTATAAAATTAGTTAGTTGTTTGTTGTTGGAAAGAAAGTTTTTAATAATTACCGTAATTATTCTCTTATAGTGAGTGCATCCCTTTTGTTGCAGTTATTTTTACTCTGGTTGTTTTTTTCTCTATTAGTTTAACCGTTAAATAAGTTTGCTACTACCATGTAATGAGAGTGAGAGTGAGTAGGTGGGGTGGGTGTGTGTATGGTTAGATGTATAGAAGAATAGTTTGTGTCATGCGTTTGTAATTAAACCGGTTTGTACTGGACGAAAGCACTGAACGATGAACGTCTTTATTTTCTTGTTTATTTATACTTTTTTTTTGCAATCGCTTTATAATAAAGTTTGACCCCTTTTGCTGTGTTAAAATTGTTTTGCTTGTGTTGGACTTTCACCAGGGCTGGGAACTTTATACAGTTCGTGTCAAGGATATTTTTTGTCACAAATCCATAGTGGAGATCTAGATTTTCTTTTTACAGATATAATAAATGGTTATTTCTTGTTTTCATAGAAACCTTATAATACATAATTATTTTTTGTGTAAATTTTATTTTAATAATAGTATGTATTTGCAATGTTGCATACACATGTTGCAAGTACGTACATATATATATATATATATGTATATATATACTCCATGTACAAATTTGCAACTGCTTTACAGCTCTGATTTTTGCTACTGATTTTGCTACTTTTTCTTTGTTGTTCCTGTTGTGTGTTTATTTTGTTGTTGCACTTTGCTGTTATTGTTGTCCGGGTGACTATAATGATTTTAATGGTGTCTGGTGTTTTCATCGTCAATTATTTTAATCAAGCTATTTTATGTGTAAAAAGCTAATGATGATGATGAAAATGAAATTAAAGTAACAAAGACAACAAAACAAACATGATTAAAAAAAAATTTTTTTTGGTGTTAAAAATTGACAGATATTTATTTGGTTTATATATCCCAGTTGGCCACGTCTTTAAGACATCTTTGACGACGGGTACAAGTCGTAGAAGACATATTAAAGACAACTCCATACAAATCGTTGACGAAATTTTCATACAAATGGCGGCGAGGTCACACAAGACCAGATGAGCGACATTGTCGCTCAGATTGTCCTCAACAAGGCTTTATTGAAGACAAAACGTGTGACACTGTCGCTCAGATTGTCATCAACAAGGCTTTATCGAAGACATAACGAGGGACATTGTCGCTCATATTGTCGTCAACAATGCTTTATTGAAGACACAACGAGGGACATTGTCGCTCAGATTGTCCTCGACAAGGCTTTATTGAAGACAAAACGTATGACATTGTCGTTCAGATAGTCATGAACGCCGATTTCTTTTAAATTGTCGATTAGAAAACTTAATCTACAGACGACATGTCGTATATGAATCGTCGAAGACAATGTCGTCTAGGACTGGGATTCGTGCATACATACATATGTATGTACATACACATATGTAATCGCCCTTATCGAGCATATATCGTGAAATATTTCCCATGAACAAAAAAATGTTAAACAAATCTATAAAATAGTACACTGACACAATAATAACGCAAAAATTGGTGATTACAATTTTAGGAAAAGGGATAAGGCTGAATATGAATGTTAATATCGCACATTAAATCATGAACAGTCACCATTCAAAAAACCCCAGATGTTAAGGAGTGTCAAAGAACTGTTGATATTTAACAAATGACGGTAGTATGTAACATAAAAATGGGCGTAACGGCATTTTATATTGTTCAAGAAGATTGTGTTGCAAAAGAAATTTTTTGCGCACGTAAAGATTTGTTCAGTGAACTGCTATATGAAAACCATTTTGAGAATTTTGAGTTGTGACTGTTTATGATTTAGTGTGCGATATGTAGTGTCCTGCACAAGACTATTTATAAGACCTTTCAAGACATGAGAGATTTTTTCAAATGCTTGACTACAGCGAAATATTCTAAAAGAATCGCTAAGCAACACTGTTGGCAAGTAATTTTTTTCGGTGTTTGTCTTGCCATCAGTGTTGTTTAGCGATTCTTTTAGAATATTTTGCTGTAGTAAAGCATTGGAAAAAATCTCTCATGTCTTGAAAAGTCTTATAAATACTCTTGTGCAGGACACTAGTATGTATTTATCGTGTATAAAACATAAAACAATCTTATGATTGTAAAGTTTTAAAAATGTTGGTTAAGGCCGTGAGTGATACTAGGACACAATCGTGCGATTTTTGGGAAGATACAACCCTGATATGATGGAATCTATAAAGTTTTCTCAAAGTATACCCGATAGAATTTTTTGTGTTTTCACCATTGCTTCCACAACACGTTTGGAAGAAATATGTAAATTTCTTTCAGCCAGTATCATAAAAGTTATCAACAATTTTGACGTTTTGATAATTCTAAACTTATGTGTAGGCCCATAAAATTTTAATTTCAATAAAAAAAGTCTGTTTTCGATAACATGTCGATATATTCTGCCTTATCGTGGTTGGCGTATTTCAAATACGACTACGACTGTTTGGTAATAGATTAAAGAAGACTTCAACACTTTTTCTTTAATCTATTACCAAAAAATCGTAGTCGTATGTATTTGAAACAAGCCAGCCACGATAAGGTAGATTATAACTATATATTTTCTTTTCCTCGACTTTTTCATTTCCCGAGAAAGCGGGAGAATTCGGTTTCCCGGGAGTTGCCGCCCAATGCAAAACAATACAAAATATTTTTTAATTTAAACTATTTCAACAAAAAAACAAATTAAGGGTTTTCATGAGAACTCTTAAAATTGCCATTTGTGCAATTGGGCAAACTTGCGAGACTTGTTTCATGAAGCCCCTTTTGCGCAAACAGTTAAGTAAATTTGAATGAAATGTCAAAAAAATTAATATAATAAAAATAAAAAAATAAAATTTCAAGCAGTTTTTATATTAAATATGTACATATTTATATATTTCTATAAAAATAAAAAGTGTGTGTGTGTATCTAAAAATGCCTCAAGGAAGCAACAAAAACCAATAAGTTGTTGTTTAATAAATGCTCAATTGCACAGCTTAAGTTTACGAGTGAAAATTGTTGGGCAAAGTTAACAGGTTTGTGTAAATAAATTTCCATACAATTTTTGACATTTTATTTACGAGAGTGTAAAAATGCACAATTGCACAGTTTGCGAGACTTTTGAACATTCTCATGAAAACCCTTAATAATAACGTTTTATAAACACATTACGTCGGGTGCTTATTGGTTTGCCGCACAGTATATTAAAAATACATTATTACTGCGGCAAACCAATAACCACCCGACGATTAGTCGAAAAAAAAATAATACCATTTCAGTACTTTATATAATAGTAATGCATAAATACCAATATTATATGTAAATGCAAAGCCAAATGCATTAAAAAAAATTTAAAAAAAAATCTTACAAAATATTTCTTTGAAAATAAGACTTGAGTACAGCATAAATAAGCATTAATGGAATCGTTCTTTCTACCAAAGAGAGTCTGTAATTATTTTGTGAGTTTGCTTTTATTTTCTTGCACATTTCTCTTTTTACTTTTATGAATTGTTGTAGAATTAAATTTTGAACGTGGCGTTCCGCTTTTGGCAAATAAAGGCCTCTAAGTCTCAGAGCAAATGTATGCGAGATGTAAACTCGGCCTTAGTTATTGTATAGTTTTAGCTATTTTTCTACATACAAACTATAGTTTCCATAACAAAATAATAAAAAAAAAATCCCGGCGATTACCGCACAAATTTCCCGGGATTTCTTTTCCGGCAAATCCCGTATGAAA
This sequence comes from Tachina grossa, assembly GCA_949987645.1. Taxonomy (NCBI): domain Eukaryota; kingdom Metazoa; phylum Arthropoda; class Insecta; order Diptera; family Tachinidae; genus Tachina; species Tachina grossa. The sequence goes on along the minus strand of OX465278.1, from coordinate 118,987,550 downwards.
AACACTAATTATAACACATGATTATATTATTTATTTATTTCATTTCGATAAAGTTATTCGTTTCCTAGAACTGAAAACTGATTATTTAATTATTTAAGACGCTGTTTTCGCGATACAGTGATGTGTCAAAAATAAAAGCACTTTCATGACATACATTGTCATAACTTGAAAATCGTTTGCCCTATTGCCAGTAAAATAAGGTGCCAAATTCAGTAGCAAAATTAACTTTAAGCTGCAAACTCTGAAGCTTATAGTTCTGTACGTAAACCGATAGTATCAGCTGTGGAGGCAGATAGTATCAGCTGGCAGTGCCAACTCGGTGCAATATTTTGAAAAGCGACTCTTGAAAAAAATTAATTAAATTTTCTGATCTTCAATACCATACCAATAATATTTCGTGCGTTTTGTGCAGTATCGTATTGACGAAATTTTTCGCTTGCGTGTTTCGTACGTGTTGAACGTCTTGGTATTCGTGTTCGTGTCGTGTCATGTTGGAAAAATTCGTCACGCGCCCATCTCTAGTTGCTGCAAAATTTTCTACCAGATTAAAAAGCTAACACCAGTTAGCAATAAAGATATTAATAAACTTGTGCAGTAATAAAAACTAAATTATTTTCCAACAATTTCTTTAACCCCAAACATTTGGCTTCTAAAGCACCAAGTAGAAAATTGAGCAATTAAATATTAGTATTTTTACAATTTACTCTAATTCAAAATTAAAACACTTCAAAATTTCTATTTCTCTCATGGTTATAATTAACTTATTTCGCCAACAAACCTTGCAAACACACATGGCCTGCCTGTGGTAATAATTTTTGTTTTCAAACTATGTTTGTGTGTGTGTGGGTATGTGTGTGTGTGTGTGTGTGTGAGGCGTTTAAAATTTTTTGCCTTAAAATTCCAATGGGAATAACTAGAGAAATAAAACTTTCAGTTTTAATACCCAATTTTACCAAACGCCCACACACACATACATACATATGTATGTATGCAAATCCTGTCTCAAACACACAACGCTTAACTGCACATATTTTTATATTTAATGGCCTTGTTCAGATACCTAGATATGTACATATTTACTCAAAGGACTATTTGAGATTCGTCCAAAATACACAAATGACTTTTTACATGTCACTTAAATTTAAACTCTGCCCTCGTCGTGTGTGGGTAACCTGTCCGGTTAAGTTTATATCATTTGTTTTTATTTTTACTTTTTTTGGATTTTAAGAGAGAAGGAGAGCCAGTATTTGCTGCTCTCATACAGCGATGCCAACTTGGTGCTTTTGCTACTATTTTTAGTGCTTTTTGAAGACTAAAAACGCCAATTTTTGAGCGTTAGTGCCAAACTAACAAAAAGCACTAAGTAGTGCTTTTAAGAAATTTGTGTATTTTTAAAATTACTTTAATAAAAAACTTGGTGTATTTATTTTTTCTGTGTAAATCATACCTTTTTCGTCTGATATATTTCATTAAAGATGTTGATAATATTGCCTAAATAGAGAATAGCTTAGAAAACATTGTTAAAGTGCACTCATTTTTCACGTTAGTACATTTTACGCTTTTTAGATCTTAAAATTACGCTTTTTTGTGCTTTTTTTAAATTCTGATGTGCTTTTAGAGCCAAAAAGTTGGCATCACTGCTCTCATACACTTCATTTGATTTGACACAATGTTCCCTTTTCCTCTTATTTTTTTTTTCAAATTTCACTTCATTTAGATAAAATATTTTCCTTTTTATATATAATTTTTTTTATATAGGGTGTTTTTTTCAGAGGTATAGAACTTCGAATTGAAATAAAACACAAGAAATTCGTTTTAATGTCCATCAATTTGGCTTTATTGGAAGGATAATTTTATGCCATTAATGTTTAAATATGATTTCGGGCATGTGGCCGCCGCGGCTGGCTCGAATAAAGCCAATTCTACAGATCCAATTTTCAGCCACTTTTTCGAGCATACGGGGCCGTATGTTGGCAATAACGCCACGAATGTTGGCTTCCAAATCCCCTAACGTTTCTGGTTTGTTGGTGTAGACGAGCGACTTCACATATCCCCAAAGAAAATAATCCAATGGTGTCAAATCACACGATCTTGGTGGCCAATTGACAGGTCCATTCCGCGAAATTATGCGCTCATCGAATGTTTCCTTCAATAAATCGATTGTGACGTGCGCTGTGTGGCATGTAGCGCCGTCTTGTTGGAACCACAACTCATCCACATTCATGCCATCCAATTCGGGAACAAAATAGTCGGTTAGTCGGCTCCAATTGCTGTGCACGGTGGCGAATCGATTCATTCGGGTCCTCTTCAACACTTTGCTCTACAGCGGCAATTGTTTCTTCGGTGCGCACTGTTCGACGTCTCTGCGGATGCGTATTATCACATAGAGTAAACGTAGTGCGAAAACGATCCATGGTTAACCGAATTAATTGCTCTGATGGACGATTATGTCGACCATGAAATGGACGGAGCTTGCGGTAAACTTCGCGAACTGAACCATTATTTTCGAAATAAATTTGCACGATTTGCAAGCGTTGTTCTCTTGTCAACCTGTTCATGATGAAATGGCAAACCAAACTAAATATTAATCACTGGACAGCTGACAAAATGGCCGCCAGTTAAAAAAGTGATGTCAACTTAAAGTTCTATACCTCAATAAAAAACACCCTTTAGTTTGTAGCAACATTTGTGCAAATATAGAAATATTCTAAAAAGGAATAAAAAATAATTTGTGAAAAAAAGAAGTAAATAAAGTTTTTTTTTTTTAAACTAATTAAACCGATAAGAGTGATAAAAAGGAAAAGCGGTTGAGTTGTCTCACCACACCATTGAAGCTAAACGAAGCGATAGAATACTAAGCGCAAGGCATACATAAATAAATAAAGATGATAAAGTAAACCCGAAGAAATTTTGAAAAAATAAAACTGCACAAAGTGCAGTAGAAAATAAAGAATATTGTGTACACTGCAAATAATTTTTGGCCGCTTTGAACGTTCAACGCTTTAGAAAATTTGAATTCTATTGTTGCAATTATATATAGGTTCCCGTCGTTCTCACAAGGAGCATAGGGCCTCAATGCTCAATGCAATTGTTATTCAAATAAAATTATTTAAAAAAAAAAATTATTTGAATTCGAATGATTCGCAGAAATTTTTATTCCTTGCACAGTGTCTCCACACCTGATGAATTTATATCATGATGAATGTCAAAATGATATCATGATGAAAATTCATCACGTATAGACTCAATTTATTAATATTATGGTAGCGTTATAATATAATCATCAGAGCTCACGGCCTGATGAATTCATCATCATCTTTCATTTAACGTTTATTTATTAAACAATTTTAGTTCAAAAAATGCAGCACAACAATTATTTGTGACCAAAAAATTAAACAACACTCAAATGATTTATTTTTGGCAAGTATTTTTCAAATATTTGTTTGATTCATCATAATATAAAATCATCAACGGCTACCCCTTTGTGTTGATATTAATGAAAATATGACAGTTGCTCTGCCGGTCTGATATAAAATCATCAGGTGTGGACACTATGTTATCCTCACTAATATTATAAATGTGAAAGTGAACCGATTTTGAAAATTCTTTCACCAGTGGAAAGCTCAATTACCTGCAGCAAATATAGGATATTTTTTATCCGATTCGGAACCGGTTTTCTATATTTGGTACCGGTTCTAAAACAGATTAAGGCGAGCGGAGCCGCTGGTAAAAGCTAGTATTAAAATAAAATTTAATCGAGGAATTTCAAAAAATAGAAATTTATTCGAATAATTTTTATTTGAATAATATGTATTGGAATAATCTTTATAAGTATAGTTTTTTATCGTTTAATTATTATTCGAATAATATTAATCGAATAATTTTTTTCCATTTTAATATTTGATTTAAATAGTTTTTATTTCAGCACTAAAATGTTCATACGTATAATTTCTTAAAAATATTCGCTAATTTTTATTTATTTATTCGAATAATTTTAATAAACAAATAAATTTTTGCTAGATTATTTACCTTTTTTTATTCTGGTGCGTAACTGCTACGTAAATAATTTTTTGACATAAAATTATTCGACTAAATATTATTCGCATCAAATTTATCAGAATAAAATTATTCGAGTAATAAATATTAAAATACAAACTAAACATACAATTTTAACCAAGAACGACTTTTTGAATTTGTTTTTGCAAAAAATTTTAACAATAGCTATATTTATTCAAATCATTGTATTCCAGTAATTAAAAAACTAAAAAAAAAATTATTTTATTTATTATTTTATTCCATTAATTTATTATTTCTCCTCACAATTTTGTTCAAGTAAAAATTATTATAAAAAAAATTAAAAATTTTAAAAGCCCCCGAATATTTCTAGAAAAGATGCAATATCTTCTAAGCGGCTGGACCGATTTTATTAAAACATTGCTAAGAACCTTCTCGATCAAGTCACTTTTCAATCAGAAAAAAAATTAATCAAAATCGGTACAGCCGTTTGGTCTGTACGAGTACTTGTACAGACACACAGATACACAGACACACATTACAAACTTATAACACCCCTTTTTTTAGTCGGGGGTTAAAAAGAAATGTATTAAAATTTTGTAAATATTTAATTAAGGTTCTCGAAGTAAAAACTGTTAGAATTTTATTCGAATAGAATTCATGGGAATAAAATCAATGACACAAAATTTTTTAAATATTTAAAAATTTTATTCGGACAATTTTATGCGAAATCTTGGATTAAAATAAATTTTATTTGCAAAATATTTTTTCAATAATCTCTATCATTTAATTCCTGTTAGGTTTATTGGAAAAATCTAGATAATCTAAAAATTATTGAATGTTTTTTATTCGCTTAACTTTTATTAATTTTATAAGCTGAGATCCCACTATAAAAAAGTCATAAATGATAAACCGCAATTGCCCGGCTTTAAAGTAAAATTAAATTTATTAAAAATACGTACATATATTCAGTTAAGTTAAAAAGAATGAAATAAAATTGTGATTTTTATTTCAATTAAAATGCTTGTTTTTATTCGAATAATAATTATTCGGATAGTTATGTTTCGTTTAAAAATTTTTAGACAAATTATTTGAAAAAATATTGAAATAAAAAGTATTTAAATGAAGATTATTCGAATAAATATGTTTCGATTAAAAATTAGTCTGCAAAATTTTTAAATAATAATTATTCGAATAAATACAATGCGATTAAAAATTGTTCTGAAAAAATACATTTAAAAAATATTCTAGTACAAATTATTTAAATAAAATTATTCGATTAAAAATTATTCGGATAGAAAGAAGCCAAATAAAAATCAGTCACATAAAAACTGTATTTAAAAAAAATAATCAATTAAATGTTTCGATTATGCGAATAAACATGTTTCCATTGAAAATATTTCTTTAAAAAAATAACATAAAAAAATATTCGAATTAAAAGTATTTAAATAAAATTATTCAAATAAAAATGATTTAAATAACATTTTACAGATTGAAATGCTTCGGATCAAAATTAGCCAAATAATAATTAGTCAAATAAAAATTATTTAAATCAAAATTATTCGAATAAATATCGATTAAAAATTATTGAAAACAAAATTTTAAAGTAACAGATGATAATAATATTTATCGATTAAAAATTATTCTCAAAAAATAGTTGAAATAATATTCGAATAAAAATTATTTAAACAAAATTATGAGGATAAAAATTTTTCGGGGAAAAATTAGACAAATAAAAATTTGTCAAATAAAAATGCTTAAAAAATATTCGAACAAATGTTTCGATTAAAAATTATTCTGGAAAAATGCCTAAAGTAATAATTATTCTAATAAATATTTTATTAATTATGAAAAAAATATATATAAAAAATATTCGAATAAAAATTCTTTAAATAAAATTATACCGATAAAAATTATTCGGATACAAATTAGCCAAATAAAAATTAGTCAAATATAAACTAAATATGTAAATAAAAATTATTCCAATAAATGTCGATTAAAAATTATGCTGAAAAATTTTTAAAATTATAATTATGCGAATAAATATGTTACGATCAAAAATTATTCTCAAAAAAATTATTTAAAAAATATTTGAATAAAAATTACTTCAGCAAAATTATGCGAATAAAAATTTGGCAAATAAGAAATTGTCAAATAAAATCTATTTCATTAAAACTTATTCATTTATTTGAATGTTTCGATTAAAAATGATTCTGAAAAAATGTTTATTTTATTTAAATAAAACTATGCGGTTAAAAGTTACTCGGATAAAATTTAGCCAAATAAAAATTACTCAAATCAAATTATTTTTCGATTAAAAACTATTCGGAAAAAATTGGATTAATAATTATTTATTATTAATATGTTTTAATTAAAACTTATTCTAAAAAAATTAGATTAATAATTATTCGAATGAATATGTTTTAATTAAAACTTATTCGTAAAAAAATTACATATTTCAAAAAAAAAAAAATCAAATAAAAATTATTTAAATAAAATTGTTCGATTAAAAATTACTCGGATAAAAACTAGCCAAACTAAAATTGGTCATATAAAAATTCGTCAAATTAAAACTAGAAATAAAAATTATTCGAATAAATATAAATTATTCTGAAAAAATATTCTAATAAAAATTATTTAATGATTTGAACGGGCTAAAGTTCGTATCGCTTTTTAAGCCAAATTACATGTGATAATTATTAATGAACAAATAACACCAAAGTCTGTTGTAAATATTCTGACTAACAACACATAGTTGAACGGAACAGCCAGCCGTTTTCGAAGGCCACTAAACCTTCATCATCAGCGTTCTTTTGTGTTTGGTCCACTGTGTGTGGTGTCAGTTGATGTAGATTTCTGCTTTATATACTTAGCATTTTATTGCAAATGGAATATGTGAATTGTTTTGATTCATCGTATTTCAATTTGCTGAAAGCTTTTTTGTATTGTAAGCTCAATTTTACCATCACTATATTTACAACAGTCTTACCATTGTCGTTTTGTTCTTTTTTACTAATTATACACATGTTACTTAATTTGCTTATTTTTTGTTCTACTTAAGACAAACTTTTTTGGTTTGTTACTATTAAGCATATTTTTTATTTAATTTTTGCCACAGGCCCATGGCTATTAATTTTTAGTTAATTTTAATTATTATTCGAACTCCATTTGTTTCTATATTTGTGATTTGAACGGGTTAAAGTTCGTATCGCTTTTTAAGCCAAATTACATGTGATAATTATTAATGAACAAATAACACCAAAGTCTGTTGTAAATATTCTGAGAACAAAACGACAATGGTAAGCCTATATTGGAGCTAAAAAAATAGCTTTTCGATATGAATTATACCGAAATCCAATGGGATTAATGTGCCACATAGTGTTGAACTTGCATGCTGAAAATATTAGCCGAATCGGGTAACTCTATGCCGTGCACCTTTGAGGTCAAAGTTCAAATTTTGGGAAATTCTGTATATTTAACTATAATTGATCTAAAAATATCGTTTTTTTAAGTATATTCATTTAAATTGTTCAGAAACTGGATGCTTTAGATATTTTTAAAAGTATTCTGAAATATTATGAGTAAATTTAACCCTTTTTTGCAACGGGGGCAAAACTACACATTTACTTAAATTAGCTATAAATCCAATATTTAAAAAAAGTGTCAAATATAATTTCTAAAAATTAAAAACTTTTTCAAAATTTCTTCTTCCTCAAGGTTTTCTTCTTCCATAAAAGTCAAAATTTTTTTAGCCATTTTGTTTTTTGTTTCAAAGTCTATTCTATCATCGAATAAACTGAATGCTACGCATTCTTCATTAAGGTAATAGAGATGATTAATAAACTTTGTTATGGCTCTATCAGCAATTTGTGCATTTATTTTTTTATAATCTTCTAAATTTCTCAAAAATAATATGTCGTTTAAGGGAGCTTGCTCCGCTTTAACTGAATTGAACCAGAAAAGTGCATAGCACTTTATAACAAAACCTGCAACTTCAACTAGACCATTTATTTCCAATTCTGTGATTTCTGAGAATTGATTGCGAAACATCAATATCTTAAGGCAATATATTCCCTTAGACATCCATCTAGCTAAAGCACCGGGTTTAAAAAATTTTATGCCACTAGGAGGACTTCCACCCAGAAATATGATAATCAATTCCAGGAACTCTTTGTAGTCATTTCGTGGAAAGTCCTCTTTAACTTTTATATTTGCAAAATCTAAAATTTTAGCGCAATCATCACCTACTATTTCTTTTATTCGAGGTATTGCTAATCCCGTCATATACTCATCCTTTTTTACGTTCGACCATTGTTTTTTGAATTTTGTAAATAAGCTGACTTCTGGGTCAGTCGAAGAACAAATTTTTGTTTCATTAAAAACAGCTGCTTAAATTATTTCAAACACATGGTGTCTGCATCCTAGGAACAAAATGTCTCTACGTATTTTTTTTTCTAATATATTGCAGGCCCCTTTAAATTTGCCAGTGTTTGAGGCGGTTGTGTCAAAGACAAATGCTTCGATTCTATCCAAAACTTGACACTCTTCTAATGAATCATATACTGCAGATGCTATTTCAACACCAGTTCCAGCTGGTATATCAGGAATATTAATGATTTGTTCAAAATCGGGAGCGGTTGCAATTATTGACAGTCGGTCTTCGTTTTTTCCTGATATGCCAGATAACAATTTTGTATCCCAGTGTATCGTTAGTGGCTGAGTATTGGATTGAAGTTTTAACCCGATTCGAGTACTATTTGCTTTTCTGAATGCATCCCTTTGCTGATGAATAGACGTGCGGTTAATAATATACTCTGATGAGTTTAATCCAACTGCATCCAAAACTGCAATAAGCATGTGAACAGTATCTCTAGAGCTTAATTTTAATTTATCTAAAACTGCAGCAAGTCTGGGCGTTAAAATTTCTTTAGATGGCCTTTTTGTGTTTAAAATATTTTGTTTTTGTGAACTATTCAAAGTATCAGGACAACTCGTGGTCATTGGGTCTATTATATGATCATTAGCTTCCGTAGATTCACCGTTTTCTGACTCATCTGAACTTGTTACATATTTAGTAAATCCTATAATTTTTTTTATATGATTATAAAAAAAATCAACAATTTTTTAAATATTTTAGGTGGAAAGAATGATTTTAGTATACAGGGTAATAGAAGGCTTTGCTGTGTTTGTAAAAGTTTCACAGATTTATAAAAAATAGTTAATTTCTATAAAAATTACCTTTTGATGTTGAAGGAGCCTCTTGATACATTTTTCTTTTAGTTTCTTCCCACTGCTTCCGGGTTTCACGGCTTTCTTCAGTTTTCTTTAATTTTGCATCAACTCCCACCATGCAACCTTCTCGTCCTTTTCCTCTCTGTTTCAACAAAAACAATTTATCCTCCTCGATTTTCATTAACTTAAGTGCATCGGGATGTGCGATGTCAAACAAATCATCGAGTGCATCTTTCCATGTTACTCTCTTTTTCTTATAAATTTCGGACGTTCTGCTTTTCCGTCTATTCATTTCCCTCCACTCCTCGTACAAGCGAGTTAATTTCTTCTCTGCATTTTGAATTGACATAGTAGGAATCCGAGCTTTTTCCCAAAAAGTAAAACACTCCTTAACCACCAGTCGTACACTTTCTTTAATTTTTGATTTCACAGTTCTTAAATTATAAAATATAACTCTGAGACAATCCCCTATTGATGGAAGTTTACTCCCAGTTAATTGACTTTTTTCAAAACCGATGAGATAAATTTCATCTCTTAATAAAGGCATTGTTTAAAACTATTTTTTTGACAAAATACCACTTTGCACTGTTAACTCGATCGTTTAACGCGTCAAACTGATTAAAATAATAAAGCTTTGCAATTATTTGTAATTTCTTGTAAAAAAAAATAGATCTAGTATGCCTTGACTTTTTTGTCTTAAATCCGTTAAATTTAAATATTATCGGTTTGTATCTACACCAACTGATAAAAATCATGTCTTACAGGAGTTGAGGTCTGCACTAACAGGTTACATACAGGGCGGTTCATATATATTTTTATTTCGTAATGAAAACAAAATATTTCAAATGGGTAGTTTTGACCCTAGTAGCTAAAAAGGGTTAATATTTCTATTAAAAATATTTTTCGTTTTTCAGGATTAGTATATCACCTTTTTTAAATGTTGTATTTAAAGCTAAGAAATTTGGTCGTTTTGACCCCCGTTGCAAAAAAGGGTCAAATTTACTCATAATATTTCAGAATACTTTTAAAAATATCTAAAGCATCCAGTTTCTGAACAATTTAAATGAATATACTTAAAAAAACGATATTTTTAGATCAATTATAGTTAAATATATATCAAAGGTGCACGGCATAAACTTACCCGATTCGGCTAATATTTTCAGCATGCAAGTTCAACAATATGTGGCACATTAATCCCATTGGATTTCGGTATAATTCATATCGAAAAGCTATTTTTTTAGCTCCAATATAGGCGAATACACTATATTTCCCAAACTTTGAACTCTGACCTCAAAGGTGCACGGGATAGAGTTATCCGATTTGGCTCAAATTTTCAGCAAGTAAGTTTTAGACCAAGTGGCAAAAGAATCTTCACATTTTTGTTTAAAATTCTGGAAAAAAATTTTTCCCATATATTTCATTGTCGCTCTAATGTATATGTACATACACATACATATAAAGGGTGTCCCAACAAGAACGCAAGATTTAAATGAAATGATAACCAGTTTTTTCGTGCCTAGAATTGAAGAAATGAATGTGGAGGGCATGTGGTTTCAACAAGACGGCGCCACATGTCATACAGCCAGAGAAACAATTCAATTGCTACATCAGTCATTTCCCGGTCGTGTTGTTTCACTTTTTGGAGACCAGAATTGGCCGCCTAGATCGTGCGATTTAACACCATTAGACTTTTTTCTTTGGGGTTTTTTGAAGTCGATGGTTTACGCGAATAAGCCGACGACGACTCAAGCCTTAAAAGAGAAAATTGGACGCTGCATTAATAAAATACCGCAGCATTTATGCAAAACGGCCATTGAAAATTTCATTAAGAGATCGCGTGTGTGCCAGCAAAGCCGTGGCGGCCATCTGCCCGATTTGTTGTTCCACACATAACCTCATTTTGTCTACTTTACGATATAATAAAGTTTCACGATTTTTTTTTAATATCTGTGTTTTATTTAAAATTTAAATCTTGCGTTCTTGTTGGGACACCCTTTATATGTGTATAAGTAAAGACCTAAAACTTAAAAAAATAGTTTAACTATACATATAAGAAGGGTCGAAAAAGTATATAAAAATTATTCGAATAAAAACTAGGCGAACGAAATTATATGAATAAAAATTATTTCAATAAAAGCAATTGAAACTAGAAATTGTTCCGATAAAAGTTACTCAAATACAAATTATTTGAATAAATATTATTCGAATAATACTTATTCGATTAAAAATTATTCGAATCAAAATAATGCGAACAAAAATCATTCGAATTAAAATTATCTGAGCAAAAATTATTTGAGTAAAAATTATTTGAATTAGAAATAGTTCGGATTGAAGTTGCATACATACATACTAGAGGGCTGCATGAACAGTCTTGAAATGTACATAAATACGTCTTGTTTTTTAAATATATTGTCGTAGCATGTATTATACTAAAACAATAATAAATGATGTCGTTGAGCAAGTGTATGTACATGCATGACGTTTGTATACGCGCCCATGTGTAGGAAGAAGCAAGCATCACAAATTCTTTCGTCACGAAGTATTTTCTTCTTTATTCCTATACCTGCAATAACTGTTGTTGCGCGTTTGTTTTAAAAGATTTCGCTGTAGTAAAGCATTTGAAAAATCCCTCATGTCTTAAAAGTTCTTGTAAATGGTCTTGCACAGGAGTCTAATACATACATACATACATATTCGATGAAAAATTATTCCAGCAAAAATTATTCTAATAAAAATTATTGCAAATAATTTTATTTTATGGTTATTTGCAAATTTTATTTAAGCACTAGGTCAGTTTTTTATTAGCACTAAATTGAAAATAAAATTCTAACACTAAAATAAATCGCCAAAACCGAAAAAATCGGCTAAATGAAAAAATCGCCAAAATGAAAAAAAAACGTCAAAAACAGAAAAAATTCGCTAAAACGCGAAAAAGGCGCCAAAACTAAAAAAAATCTCCCAAATGGAAAATATCGCCAAAATTAAAAAAATCGCCAAACTAAAAAAAAATCGCTCAACTGAAAAAACGCCAAAAACCGAAAAAGTCGCCCAAACGCGAAAAAGGCGCCAAAACTAAAAAATCGCATGTATGAAAAAAATCGCCAAAATGAAAAAAATCGCCAAAAAGAAAAAAAATCGCCCCAATGAAAAACGCCAAAAAACAGAAAAAATCGACAAAACCGGGAAAAAAGTGCCAAAATTAAAAAAGCGCCAAAAACCAAAAAAAAAACGCCAAAACTAAAAAACGCTCAAAACCGAAAAAACCCAAAAACGAAAAAAACAAAACTATTTATTATATAGGCTAAAGTTCGAATTACATATCTAGTGTCCGTACGGAACCCTTAGTGCGCGGGTCAAAGTTGCACTTCACTGAATTTATTATAATTAAAATAAGTTTGTTATAATTCAATCAATAGCATTAGATTAAAAGTTATAAATTATTCAAGAAATGTTTGATTGGAATAATTGTTTTTTTCGAATAAAAAATAATTTGTACAATTTTTCAATTTCAAAAGAAAATTTTCTACATTTTTTTTCGTAGAGTGTATGTACTTCAGCTAATAAAAAATGTGTTGGTTCATCACAAACAGCTTCAGCAATTAATATGTGAACAAGGCGTGCCTACTCGTACGTTCCCTTTTTGCTGTAGCAATAGTTTAAAAAATAATAATAATGTAATTGGTGCAGAAAAAGTTTTTTCTACAATAGAAACTGTATTTGCAATGCCAGATGGCCAGCAACTATACGAGTACATATTTTGACTGCCACACTTGCCACGAGAGAGCAGGAGCTGCGAAATGCTGTACTGTGCCTGCCAATGCAGCAAAACATTTCAAATGTTGGCTATTTGCCTGTTGGGAGTTCACAAGCAAACTTTCCAACTTGTTGTTATACTTGGCAGTTCCTATTATTCCTGCTATTTCTTAAGAAATGAAATCGCAGCAAAATACTGGAAGAAAGTTAAAAAACATTTTGAATTAAAATTGAGAAAAAACGGGTAAAGGATTAAATAAAGTCTGTAGGTATTTATATGCATTCTTCTACACAATCGATTTTGTGCTCATCTCTCCTCTTGCTTATTTACGCATTTTTTTTTTTTTGATAGTTGCAAACATTAGTAGATTCTAATCTCATTAGACAAGAAAGCAAAAACTAAAAAAAAAAATTATAGAAATAAAACTTTCTTGGCTGCAAATTTTAGTTAAAGTAAATGTAGGAACGAACGAACCAACAGTTGCTCTGCTTAACTGGTAACACATAAAATTTCTTTGTAGGATATTTTATTTCTACATCCTTGTTATACTTGTTCTTCTTATTGTTCATCTAGTAACTCTTTGCTTTAAACTCATTAGTGGTAGTGGAGTTTAAGTGTTTGCCAACCAACTAGTCGGAATGGCATAGTTTTTTCTTTCTTTGTGTGTTATTGTTGAAAAATGTACCATTTGGTCATTTTTATTCATGATTTTAATTTCTATAATTACACAGCTCTAGTTATTATTACTGCAATTATCTTAAATATGTTTGTATATACTCTTCTACTGCTGCAATATTCATTTAATTCAATTCAATTTAACTTTCAGTTAAGAGTTTTGTTCAGTTCATTTGCTTGTGTTTTTTTTTCATTAAAAAGTTTAACAAGAGGTTTATTACAGATACTGAAAGTTGGAAAAGTTTTAAATTTAGAGAGAATAAGAAGTTATGGCCACAAGTTTGTGTTGCAAAAAAAAAAAAAAAAATATTTAAATAAATTATGAAAGCGTTTCTTTTTTAAGATTTTAAACTACAAAGTTGTATATATTAATTTTCGATTTGAAATTTAAGTTTTATTAAGTAAATTTGCCATATGATGACTACATCTATCTATTAGAGCCCTGCATAAGACCATTTAAAATAACTTTCTACATATGAGGGGTTTTTCAAATGCTTTACTGTAGTGAAGTCCTCAAAAACAAACACTGAACAACACTGTTTTCAAGACATTAGTTTCAGTTATTGTAGGTATAAAAGTAAAGCAGAAAATACTACTTCGTGGCGAAAGAATTGGTGATGTTTGCTTTTGTCTGCGCATGGGTGAGTATACAGACGTCGTGCATGTAATACGAGTACACACATAGAGCTTAATTTAGACGTGACATAACCATAACCATACAAAACAGCTGTTGGAACCAAACTTATGGGCAAAACTATACAGTCGAATCCGCTTTAGCGCAACATGCTTTACTGAAAAAAAATCGGATTATTGAAAGCGATACAAATGCCCGCACTGATTTTAAACGCAACTAGTCTTATTAACTTCGCTTTACTGAAAATATCGTATTACTGAAAACCAAAAGCAAGCCCATAACTACGTTTGGTATGAAACTTACTTCGCTTTAGTGTAAAAATAAGCAATGACAAATTATTTATTAGAAATTGATTGCATAACTTAAGGCTGAAAAAATTGTACATGTTTTGTCCGTTAAAAAATTAAATGGCAAAATGTATTTGTCCTTTTTGCTCTTACGTACTTTATTGTATTTTTCTATTGTATTGTCAAAGCAAGCTGCTAGACATTTTCGATTTTAAGCAGTACGCTTAAATGTAACAAATTTCAGTAATCCGAACTACGTTTTAGAGAAAAAATCGGATAACTGAAAAAAATATTGGGTTTTGGTTATTTCCAGTAAAGCGACTTACTCGACTGTATTTGATTGTAGGTGACTTGACATAACGCCATAGCCATTACCATACAAACTAATTAAATTTTGGTTTGGTTATAGCTATGGCATTATGGCTATGGCACTTCTAATTTAAGCTTAAGTTATGTGTATGCACTTTTATTTTAGCAGATACACCTTCAGATATTACTGCCACGAACCACTTATCCAAGTCACAAACATATTGTAGATTCTTAAAAACTAAGCTAAAATCCCCAAAATCCCAGGAGTTCCCCGGTACTTCCCCGGAAATTTACGGCAACACTGAAAATATAAAAAATCTGCAGTGGTAGCACCATGTTAGCGACATCACTTTTAAACACTCATACACACGAACACGCAGGGATCTAGTATCTGTAACTGTATAGATAAAAAGTACATTATAAAAAAAGAATAGAGGTGTCTTAGGACACCCGGTTATAGCTTTGCTGCTTAGTTATATAAACCAAAATTTCACGCGTGAAATAACAATACAATAAAATTATATTATATGATGATGTCAAATTCTCTGAAAATATTTCAAAACGTTTCCATTTATTCCCCATTATTTTCTTTTCCAGCGGCGTATGATTAAAATAATATATTGTTTGCGGCCGGTGGCGGCTGTTAGCCTGGTTTGTGCTCATGTGCAAAAACGAATTGAGCAATCGTTCTCATTGTTTTTGTTTCACTCACTTCAAAGAACGAAGCAAAACAAAATCAATAAATTTCGTTTATTTGCGTACTCTGCTTTTAAGTACAAAAAAAAAAAATCAAAAATAAATTTATAACTGCAATAGTGTCGATTATTTTTGTTATGAAAATCACATCCTAACTCATGTATCGCCCAATAAATAGCATAGCTATAAAACTAATTTTTATACAAAAATTACATTTTGCTTGACGCCAATTATATATTCAATAAACCAACAAAACATTAAATGATCAAACAGAATTGCGGCATAAACACATTTTCCATGCAAATTGACACAAAACAGCAAGCCCAGAAAGTAGTCGAGGGATAAAATCAATTTTATTTTGACAGCGTTTAAGAAATGCTACCACACTTTCAATAAATTTCATACATTTCGTATTCAAAACTACAAAGAAAAATAATCGCACAGGGTGACCGATGACATTTTTCAAAAAGTGGCAAAAAATAGGGGATTTGTCAAAAAAGGGGCAACATTAAAAAAAAAAAACAAGAAAACTGCACTAAACTTTTTATTTTTAATGTATTATTTTATAATTCACTCTAAAAAAGGGGACAAAAAGTGGCAAGGCAGTCAAAAAAATGGCGATTTGCCACTTTAGTCGGTCAAACGGTCACGCTGTAATCGCAAAAGAAAATAAAACAAAAATGAGAGAGCATTTGAATCTACTGCCGTAGATTTTATTATGGGCTTTGTTAATTTGACAGCGTTCTCTACTGAAGTTACGGACTTATTCTGTTTGATCATTAAGAATAAGCATATTTGTGTATATTTGACAAAATGTTTTCGATGCATAAAAAAGAATACTAACATATAGCTGCTCCGTTGACAATGTCAATAAAATAGTCGACAAAATTAGTGGCTTGGAGACACTAAGGGCCAATTTCACCAACTCTATTTAAATATCAATTCATATTTAAATGTCAATTTTCAGTAATTTTTGTATGGAAAAAGGACATTTAAATATGAATTGATATTTAAATAAGTTGGTGAAATAGGCTCTTACACTTGCAAATGCAATTTGAAGGTCCATCAAAGAGATTTAAATTATAGGTCGCACTTGCTGTCTTAGTTTACTGGAATCTTAACAGAGTTTTTTAAATTACAGAAATTATTTAGCATCTTTGAGCATCGTCTAAAAGTTCTCATTTTTATACTCTTTAACAAAAAATTGTAAAAGGATATACATATATAGGTTTCTCATTCCGTTTGTAATTTCCACGATATTAATAATCGAGCCATAAAGTATATGTATATATATTCTGGATCCTTATGCATAGGGAAGACGAATACGTGTACGTGAAATCGGTTTTCCGAAAAGCTAGAGACTTCGGTCTTGGACTGGAGTGTCACAAATAGTCTGAAAAAGATTGGTATTGAATATCAGAAAAATCGAGCAGACGATTTCAGAGCTGGAAAACTCAAACTTTATCTTGCCATATTAAAGTAACTACCGAAAACTAATTTTTATTATTATTTTATTAAATAAACTTATTTTATACTTCAGTATGAATAAAATTGGTATTTCTAATAAAAAAAAAAAACTAAAAAAATTAAAAAAACGTTTCTAGGGATGGAAAACTTTAAATTTTTTTATACAAAATTAACTTACTAAAACAAATTTTTTCTTTTTTCTATAAATTAAATATCTCTTCTTGTAAGAATGAAAGAGATTGGTGTAAGAAAAAAGGATGATTTCAGAGTTGGGAAACTTAAAATTTTTATGATATAAAACATTAACTACCGTAAACTAATTTTTATTTATTTTTTATTAAATTAACTTACTTTATACTTCAGTACAAATTAAATTGATATTTCAAATAAAAAAAAAGTTAAAAAAAAATTAAAAAGACTTTTCCAGGGTTGGCAAAATCTAACTTTTTTTATACAAACGTAACTTACTAAAACAAATTTTTCCTTTTTTTCTATAAATTAAACATATCTTATATTCTTAAAAGAAAGAGATTGGTGTAAGAAATCAGAAAACTCAAAAAGGATGATTCCAGGGTTGGGAAACTTACACTTTTTGTGGTATTTTATATACCACATAACTAGGTCTAATTAATTTTTTTTACGTTTTGGAAAGAAAAGTTTGCTGTAGAAAATTATAAAAATGAAAACCACAGCTCCAGAGCTGGAAACTGTGCCCTTTGTTTCTGGATATTAAAGTTACTAAATAAAACTATTTTTTGATTTTTTGATATTGTATGACGTGACGTCGTTTTTGACAACTGGAATAAGGGTGAATGTAAAATATTGCTTAAATATAGAGTGTGGAATAAAATATTCAACTTATTGCTAATATCGAAAAAAAAAATATTTAATCGAAAAATACCGAGAGGTCACTTACTAAAAATTGCGCTAGAGCAAAAAATTATAAATTTTTTCACAAAACATATGCATATGTATGGATGTGCTTATGAATGTATCTTTATACTTTATATACGTACTTTGGTGAAGGGTATATAAGATTCGGCACAGCCGAATATAGCACTCTTACTTGTTTTTGTTAATAATTAAAAATTCCTAGTCTTATAATCTTAAATTTTAAATAGTTTGAATGTCAAATAGTAATTTCTCATTTGCTCATCCTAGAAAATCATCATAAATTGCGAAGGATACTTTATAAATATAATATGCACATAAAAATGTACAAAATACACTTGAGTCAAAGAAGACGGCGCTCTAAATTTTTGTGCACATGAATGGAATTTAGTTGATTTCTCTAATTTGGCATGACAGCGAAATTTAAAGGCCTTGCTGTATAAAAATGTGAGATTTTTCTATAATTTATCGGGTTGGGTTTGCCTTAACAGTATCATTGAATACATATTTCAATTTGTCTATTAACTGAAAATATTTTGTCTCTCTAATTGAAATCATGTTTGTGTTTTTTTTTTTGATGCGCGCACATTGAAACTATTGTGCAATCACTGTTATCAACTTGGAGACGGAAATTAAATGTTGGCCAATATTCAAGCTTATCAAATTCATTTCATGAGTTAAAGAACAACTTAAAGAGAATATTATCACACAAATAAGCATTTACCCATCAATGGTGGTGGACGACTAAAAGGACTCAATGACTGGCTGAGTGACTGTCCGGCTGATTTCCAGTGACCAAGTCAGTAAATAAACTAAAAGAGGAAAAAAAGATTTAAAAAAAAATTAAATAAATGAACGTACAACATTTGGTCATTATCATCAAACATCAAAAACAGAAATGTTGTCAGTAAATGATGGCATGCTACAACAGCAGCATAACTTACTGCGGCTCCAAGTCATTATCATCATTCTCTCTTGTTTGCCCACATTATCGCCTACTGCTTCAAGCTCTTATAAAAAAAAAATTCTATAATTTTATTTCTCTGGCTGGTTTTTTTCCATACTGTTCTACATGTTTGCTGTTATTGTGGTATTTAATTGAATTAAAACTTCAATAAACAGCAGCAACAGCAGCAGCAGCAGCGGCAACATTTTTTCCCTCCCACAAGTGACTGCCAGTTGAAAATGAAGCATGAATAAAAATAATGAAAAAAAAAACAAAAATAAATGTAAGGAAATTAAAATAAAAACTATTTAAAAATTTTAAACTATTTGACAATGGCGAGATATTAACGATAGGAGTTAATAACTCCAGTACCTGGATTCAGTTACTTTTATTACGATAATCGCATCGCTATAATAAATATAACGAAAATTTATCGACTTTGCTATTCAGTAACATGTTTTAACGATATTCGCTGTCGGTTGGATAAAAATAATATTAAAGCACAAGATCAAATTCATTGAGTTTTTCTTTATTATTCTTTGTGCTTTTCGCTTATTTTCACATTTTCTATACAGAGATACCGTTATATTTTGAATTAAATGGTGAGTAAGATAAAGCTGGAGACTATCGTAAAAAAGAAATTACGGAATCACATTATCGTTACCGCAAGCGAATAAATATGTCGATAAATATTACGATTTTCGGTTCGCAAAAAGTTACAGAATCCAGGTACAGATTTAGGATTAACGCTTAATACTGTCGATTATCGAAAACACATTCCCACTTGTCCTGAGATTCGATATAAACGAATGCTCACTAAAGCGAAGAAATTAAGAAACAAAATTGTTCGATATTTATTCGCGAATCTAAAAAATTCGAATGAGCGAAATTATCTCGATAGTTTGTCGAGTGTATGACGATGTGTCTGTTAGAATGGAGGTACCATGCTCAAATCCTGCAGCCTAATGCATTAAACACATTCACCACAGCAGGCTACCGACTACAAAATGTCAAGGATAGAATAGACATGTTTATATGAGAGTGATACTTTTGAAGATAGCAAGGCAACAGGGCGGCAGGTTGTTGTCTATGCTGATTTTGTCGTTGTAGTCCAATCAAACTAATTTCTATTTCCATATTTGTGATTTGAACGGGCTAAGGTTCGTATTGCTTTTTAAGCCAAATTACATGTGATAATTATTAATGAACAAATAACAACAAAGTCTGTTGTAAATATTCTGACTAACAACACATAGTTGAACGGAACAGCCAGCCGTTTTCGAAGGCCACTAAACCTTCATCATCAGCGTTCTTTTGTGTTTGGTCCACTGTGTGTAGTGTCAGTAGATGTAGATTTCTACTGATTTACAACAGACTTTGTTGTTATTTGTTCATTAATAATTATCACATGTAATTTGGCTTAAAAAGCAATACGAACCTTAGCCCGTTCAAATCACAAATATAGAAACAAATGGAGTTCGAATAATAATTCAAATTAACTATAATTTCTATTTCTTTGGCTACAATGAGAGAATTCAGTGTTGCCAGTATAATACAAAATGTTGAATGAATAATATCGTACAATTAATTCATATTATTTAACGGAAACAATATCCAAAAATTTATGCAAAGCATAAATTGATTAATTTTTATACTTTTACGTCATATAAGTACATTTCGAAAGATTAATTAAATTTTTATAAATGCAAAATATTTAGGTGGCAATACTGAACTATGCATTTATACTTATGTATATATGTGACCGAACTGACTTCCCGACTTCAATGCAAAGATCTGATAGAACATTTTCCAAAAAAAATTTATGGGATCAAACTGGAAGTAAACTCTTAAAAAAAACATTAACATCTGTTGATTAGGAATAAATACGTGAAATATAATAATAACTTTTAATGGGCGTAGCCCCGCCTATTTTTGAAATGCAAGATTGTGTGTTTTTTCAGAGTTCAGGGTGTGTGTTGAGTTTTGTAAAAATCAGTTAAGCAGAACCATTTAAAATAAAATATTAAATTTTAATGGGCGTGACTCCGCCCATTTTTTGAAATGGAAGATTTTGGCTATTTTAGAGCTCAGGGTGTGTTAAGTTTCGTGAAAATCGGTTAAGTAGAACCACGTGAAATATAATAATACATTTTAATGGGCGTAGTCCCGCCCATTTTTTCAACTTCAAAATTGTGAAATTACAAGAACCAAAGGTATTTGCTGGGTTTCTTAGCAATCAAATAAGTATAATATCATTAAATCAAATAAAAAATATTTGGGCGTGTCCCTGCCCACTTTTTGTACAATGGGACCAATTGAAAGCTATACCCTCTCAGACAAAAAAATAATTTTTACAATCGTTCTCAAATGTAACGAGTTATGAAGTAAAAATGTCAAAAAAAAAATTAAATAAAAATTCAGACGAATTGATAACATCTTCCTTGTTTTGAAGTCGGTTAAAAAATAAAATTACTTATTTTACTTTTTCTGCTGCCTCTTTACGACATCGATATTCAGCCGTGTCACAGATTCCGTTCGGAATGGTTTTGATTCCGTATTAACATTCCGTTCGATGTTCATTTTGGTGCTTCAGATTCCGATCGTTTTCATCAATCCGAAAACAATGCTAAATCTTACAAGTGTGGCAATATAATTTTGTAGTAAATGATAATGTGGCATATGTTTAGGCGTTTTAAATTTTTTTTGTATGCATATTTTAATTCTGCCTTGTATTTTTTGTTTTGTGTGCTGCCAATATGATGATTTTGATAAAGTACATACAAAAATGGTATAGCAATATCAAAGAACCCAATTCCGTACATTTTGTTCTGTTGATTTTATTTTTGTAATGACTTGAGAAATTTACGTAATAAATAATTAAAAACTAAATAATTGTAATCCAGCTTTGAATAAATAAATGAAAAATAATATTCTTGATTGAAAAAAAATTGTTTAAAACATTTTTTACTTTAACGTGCAGAAAATGTTAATTCCGTCCATGAAATTAAAAGTGATTTCATTCCGAAAATTTGTTTCGTTTTTCGTTTTCTAAAGCACCAAAAACGGATTGAATTCCGTTTCCGAATGGAATTGAGCTCTATGACATGGCTGATTAATTTGATATTGGCCCACTTTTGATCTTGCTATCGAAACTTCGAAATCGAATGTTTTTTTTTTTCTGAACAAAACTGACAGCTAAATTTTTTTTGATTAATTTTTGAGTGTCATTTTCGATAGTTTTACACGATAAATGTTCGAAATATATACGAAATCGGTATCAATAACGAAAGTCTTGGTCAAGTGGGTTATGTAAATTACGTTTTTTTAGCACTTATCCTATGAATGTTGGTTGTGAATGAACAAAATATCCGAGCATTTTAGTAAATTTTGTTGTCTGAGCAACGCGTCGCTGCAGTTCCCGGGCGATGCACTATAAGGGCCTGCTCCACAAAGTCGATAGCGTTCCACTTGTCGCAAACTTACATTCAAAACAAAAACAAATTTTAAAATTTTGTTGTTCCTAATGTAACTGTGCGTCAAGTCGAACGTTGTCGACATCGTGGGATAGACCCTAAATGTTTTGTAGTTCAGCTGCAGTGTCGCGTCGTACAGTGCGTTTTTACCTTAAAGAAATTAAATGCTTTGCAAATAGTGACAGATGTTATCTCTCAATTGTAATTCATAAATATTGACACGAATTGCTCGCATTTTTTTCGCCCTTCCTACTTAAACTCTTCTAATTTTTTTTTCATTATTTTTCATTTGGTTTTGCGTTACGCAACGATCTTATTAATTTTTTTTTCAGTTGAAAAAATAAATTATTATTAAAAAAAATAAAATAAAAATCCATGATGGATATAACGACAAATGCGATAAATATGTATACAAATGAATTTCACAAAATATTGCTTTTTTTACTTCTTCCTTGTGTTTATTTATATCATTTACCAAATTGTATGGATTCATGAAATATTGTCAATTAAACAATGATGCTGGGCTTTGTAGATGTGTGTATGTATGTATGAGACGAGCGGATAGATTGAGTGGACAATCAGCGAACGAGAACAATGGATAGGGAACATGTGAATCCGTCATATTTGAAAACGCAAGCAATCTAGAAAATTATCTCAAAGTATGTTATAAAGGAAAATCTGCACATTTGCCCTTTTTATGCCGCGTGTTTTCCATGAAATTTTTTTTATCTTACACGATTTTGCCCTTATATAAATCATGCTTTTGCAATTGACTGAATATACTACATATTTACATTTGATGTACATACTTGTGTAAACATGGTGCATTATAGTACGGGTGGCAACGCCATTGCTCTGTATACTTTGCATTCGAAAATATTTTTACGGTCGTGTAAAGCTATTCCGGACTGAAAATCAGGGGTTAATAAATTACGGTCTTCGATACCGAATGAAATTAAAAAATATTTCTATTTAAACTCTTGAGATATAAGATTATTATTAATTACTTTGTAGGGGGTGCCCCTTCCCCCGGCTTTATTCTAACAATATTTTGAGTTACTTTGCACCTCGCTCTTAAAAGAGTCCATACCAAATTTGAAGATTATGAATCCTACAGCTTTCAAGAAATAAGATATTTCGTTCGTATGGGTGTGATACATACAGCCAGCGTGACCGTTTGACCGACTAAAGTGGCAAATCGCCATATTTTTGACTGCCTTGCCACTTTTTGTCCCCTTTTTTTTAGAGTGAATTATAAAATAATACATTAAAAATAAAAAGTTTAGTGCAGTTTTCTTGTTTTTTTTTAATGTTGCCCCTTTTTTGGCAAATCCCTATTTTTTGCAACTTTTTGAAAAATGTCATCGGTCACCCTGCATACAGCCCACTAGGGGTATTACAATAGGGCATATTTTCAGACATACCGAATACTCTTGCGAATTTTTAGGGTTCCGTACACCAAAGGTGAAAAGGAACCCTTTCTTACACTAAAATAATATGCCAAAATTAAAAAAAATCGCTAAAATGAAAAAATCACCAAAATGAAAAAAATCGCCAAAATGAAAAAATCGTCGAAATGAAAAAAATCGGCAAATCGAAAAAAGCGCCAAAAACCTAAAAAAATGGCATAAAAGAGAAATAAGCGCCAAAACTGAAAAAAGTTGTAAAAAAAAGCAATGTGAGTCCGATCACAGAGGAAATGTGTAAACATCTAGTAATGAAATTTTTTTTTTAAGTTGGAAGTACTTATGCTTTTAGTATCTTTTTTTAAATTAATTAATTAAAAGTATCAAAACTTTCAATATTGTAAATACATATGAATTTGTTGGTTTTTGTTTGTTTTATCAAACTTATTTGGTTAGTAAATGGGCACACTGCAGTATATGTATATGTACTTCATTCAAAATTGCAGTAAGCAGTAAATTTACTGATTACTAAAAAAATTCCGTAGATTTTTACTGCTAATGAAATTTAATTTGCATTACCAGTAAAATCGTAGAGCCGTAAGTAATCATAATAAAATTGTAGCAAGTGGCAAAGTTTTTTCATTCAAATTTTGAAACTTTTGTATGAAAAACATTTAGCCACTTGATAGAATTTCATTATGAATACGGGCATTACTGATTACTGAAAATTCAATGCACCTCATCATATAACAAATCATTTAGGCAATTTATAAAAATTGTAGAAAAAAATTTTAGTAATCAGTAAAAATTTACTTGTTAAACATTTTTTATTGTTTTTACTGAAACTTTAATTTTAATTTTTAATTCCTGTTGTTCATCGTTTAGTTGTTGCTGTTCTTGTTGTTGTGTACGCATTGCAATTAAAATAAATTCAGTAAATTGCGACTGTGACTCGCGCACATTCGGTTTTGATCATTTTTTTTTTTTTGATTTAGCTTTCTTCCTTTTTTAAGTTTTTTCAGTTTAAACGATATTTTTCAGTTTTATCGCTTTTTTCTCGTTTTGGCGTTTTTTTCTCTTTTTGGGTTTTTTTAATTTTCGCATTTTTCATTTTGGCGATTTTTTTCTGTTTTTTTGGGGTTTTTTCATTTTGGCGATTTTTTCTGTTTTTGTGGTTTTTTTTATTTAAGCGATTTTTTCATTTCGGCGATTTTTTCATATTGGCGATTTTTTTGTTTAAGGATTTTTTTCATTTTGGCGATTTTTGCGGGTTTTCGCGATTTATTTTAGTCCTAGAGATTTTTTTAATTTGGTGCTTTTTCGTTTTGGCGATTTTTTTTTTGGCGATTTTTTATATTTGGTGATTTTATATTTTATTGATTTTTTAGTTTTACCGTTTTTGAAAATTTCAAGAGTTTTGCTCTTACGGTTTCCAAGATACAGCAAGTTGTCAAAATTACAAAGTCAAAATTGCATTAACTGATGGAACACCCATTGATTTAAATTTTTTAAATTTAGTGTTAATTGTTGTAGTCTGTATAAAAATACACTAACTTTTAAAATTTCAAGTGTATATATGTACAGTCAAATCCCGATAATTCTTACCCCGATAAATCGTAATTACCGATAATTCGTAATAAACTATCGATACCTTGAAAAATCTCGTTAATTCGTAAAATGTCCATACATTTTGGTCCCCTCTCTAATTCGCATTTTTTTTTTTCAAATAAAATCTTCTTTACCTCTTATAAATCGTGATTTTTTGCTAACTACCACTTATAATTCGTAATAAAAAACAGCAAAAACATGGAAAGAATGATGTTTTGTTTTCCACAATTTTTTTTGCGTGGATTTTTGTTTTTGCCTGTGTATGTTTATTTTCTTAAGATCAGTTTGCTATTGAATAATAAAGAAAAATGTCATATCGCACGCATAAAACTCTGTCGGTGTTACAAAAACAACAAATTTTTATTTTGTATTTTATTTTTAACAATTGTTTCTTATGTTTTTTTTAATAGCTTTAGTAAATAAATTAAAAAACCCCGTTAAATCGTATTTATTTTATTTTAACCCCGATAAGTCAAAACCCCGCTAAATCGAAAACCCCTATAATTCGTAAGAAATGGCCGGTCCATTGCTATTACGAATTATCGGGATTTGACTGTACATACAATTGTATGTATATTACATGGGATTTTAACATTTTTCGTTGCTCGTTTTGGAACACCCTTTAGTTTTTAACTCTCAACATGTTGTTGTAGTGGCCAAATGTCTACACATTGTGTCCAAATTTCAAGTCCGTAGCTCTTACGGTTCATTTTCACCTTTGGTGTACGGAAATATACAGAAAAATAACCGGCGGCGGCGCACCGTCGGCTTCGAGCCGGTCGACTTGTTTCTCTGCTTGGTATTGCTTCTTTCAAACACTAATACACTCATACATAGCTCACACCGATTTGACAATGCTGTGAAAGAAAAGCAAAGAAATCTCAGCAAAGAAATAAAAGTCAAAAGATTTTTACCCCCTAGCGTATAGATGTTTACACATCGAAAAAAACTCCAAAACCACAAACCCCATATTAAAAAAAACGCTAAAAACCGAAAAAAAATCCCAAAAACGGCAAAAATGCCAAAACTGTATACAAAAAAAAAAAAAAAAAAAAAAAGAATTGTAAATATATACAACTAATTTATTTGTGAATACAAATAAAATATTATTTAAAAAGGCACCTACAACGATTTTTGTAAATACAAACACATATTTGTAACAGAAGAAAACAAAATCAACTCAATTATTTCCAATTAATTATTTCCACAATTATATTGTGTTATATTCACAATTGAGTTGTTATCAGAAAACAAAAATTTTTAATGAATTTGTTTTTCAAATTCTAATGTGTTGTTTTTAGTTGTTTGTTTAATTTTTTTTTTTACAAATTGGTTTTTTATTAAATTTTAATTTAAAGATGTTCGTGATGAGTCGAACCGGCAACCTCTTGATTAATAAACTAACGTACTTACCACTCAGCTAAAGAGCAAATCGTTAGGTACGCAAATAATGAATAGACGCAAACATGCATGGCGCATTTCGTTGATACAATCTAAAAATAACTTTGTTTATTAAAAAAAAAAACAAGCCACGACGTTTTTCGGCTTCTTGTCGGAATTTGCACGTATACAACACCAACAATCAAAATAAACAACAACATCAGCACATGACCACCTTGAGTCAATCAACAAGCAAGATAAACACCAACACAAACAAAGTAATTTAAATGATATTTTAAAATACGCAGTATTGATAAATACAATAGCGTAATTCACAATCTTGTGCAAAGGTCTTGCATCGTTGCATTTGCAAAATGGTATAGTATATTTATACTCACCACTAAGAATTGGTAGGTGGTGAGTATTAATATACTATACCATTTTGCACATGCAACGATGCAAGACCATTTGCGCAAGATTGTGAATTTGGCTAATATTTAAGTTAATGCCAAATATTATTGAAATTAAAAATTTTATTCAACAACATGGTTTTGTTGAACATAAATCTTGTATATTTTTTTCTGTGTATAATACATTATTTGCAAAAACGATTTGCTCTTTAGCTGAGTGGTAAGTACGTTAGTTTATTAATCAAGAGGTTGCCGGTTCGACTCATCACGAACATCTTTAAATTAAAATTTAATAAAAAACCAAGTTCTAAAAAAAAAAATTAAACAAACAACACATTAGAATTTGAAAACAAATTCATTAAAAATTTTTTGTTTTCTGTTAACAACTCAATTGTGAATAACACAATAATTTTAATTGGAAATAATTGAGTTTATTTTGTTTTCTTATGTTACAAATGTGTGTTTGTATGTACAAAAATCGTTGTAGGTGCCTTTTTAAATAATATTTTATTTGTGTTCACAAATAAATTAGTTGTATTTACAATTCTTTTTTTTTCTGTGTATAGGCTAAAGTTCGTATAGTATTACATGTCTAGTGACCGTAAGGAAGCCTTCGTGCGCTAGTCAGAGGCGCGCTTTACTGAACTTATTAATAATTCTAGGGGGCGAAAGCGATACTTAAAAAAATATTGTTCAAAATATCTCTCATAAGCGGACGGAAGCGTTGAAACACGGCAACAAGAGTTGTAAATAAATAATAGTTCTTCTTTTATTCAACTCTGATTCATATTTGCATTATATAATGTCAATGATAATTGTGATTCCCCTATTAACTCAAATGTACATACTAATGCATTGAGTACGGCAAAGAAGTCATTAGCTTAGCTCGTGTCACAAAATGGCACAGAAAAATATTGTTTATGATTTAAAGAAAAATTTTAATTTTAAACGAGTTTGAAATGTCATTGGCCCATTGATAGTTAAGAAGGATTCACATTAAAGGCATGTATAAACAGTCTTGAAATGTGAATACGTCTTGTTTTTTAAATGTATTCTCGTGGCGTGTTTTATACTAAATCAATAATAAATGTTGTCATAGAATAAGCGAAGCACGATGGATGTATTGGTGTTCCTTTTTATGAGTGTTAACAAGCGATGTCGTGAAGACTTTGTTCGTAACAAACAATCAAAAGAAGTAGTGTTGATGCGTGTATATTTGTTATTTTGCATATTGTACGTTTGAGTGTGTGTGTAAGATGTAGATGATAAGCTACCCTGTCGGAAAATGTGTGCAAAAGTTAACTATAAGTTCTTAGACTGACTAAAAGCTAACTGCAATGTCATCCAGAACAAACCCAAAATGAATTCTTAAGTTGAGCACATAATCGAATTTGATGAGAGCCAACAAATTTATTGTCAGCTACTGTGAAACTCATTTTATATTAACATTTTGCTGTTGTTATTTTAGATGGTACCTTGGTTGAGTGGTATCGCGTTGAGTATACAACGTGTGATGATACATGTTCGAACCTCAGAATTTTTTTTTTAATTTACTAACTACCAGGTGATTTAAAAAAAAAATCAAATTTAAGTTAGCTGAAAGTAATTCAAAGTGAGACAATTGACTACCGCCTAGGACATCGCAATGTTATAATAGTCAGTTGATTACATTAAAATTAATCCAAGTATCAGTCAGTACTAGTTGCGAAATAGTTAGCTTAAAGTTACTTTAAAGTCAACATAATTTCCGACAGGTCGTTTGTATGTGTTCAGAAAAATAAAAGAGCATAAACACAACGTGTGTGCGTATGTACATGCATGACGCTTGGATCCACGCCCATACGTAGAAAGAAGCAAGCATCACAAATTCTTCCGGCCCAAAGTATTTTCTTCTTTACTCCTATACCTGCAATAACTGAAACAAATTTCTTGCAAACGTTTTTGTTTATCGTTTGTTTTAGAAGATTTCAATGTAGTAAAGCATTTGAAAACCCACTCATGTCTTAAAAGTTCTTCTAAGTGGTCTTGTGCAGCACTTTAATTCACATGGTTAAAGTGTGTCAAGTTTGTTAAGATATCATTATTTTGTAGCATATTCAGCAGGCTGTATGTTGCAGATATGCGACCACTAAAAACTCTTCAGACTGCTCTCATACAAATTGTAATTGAAACATATGGTTAAAAATGAATGAGCATACATACATACAATACATATTTACATAGATATGCATATACATACCCTGCAGAAAGTGCGAATAGTGAAATTGTAGTGATTTACTTGTGACATTGTCAGTAGTACTACTGACCAGGTGTACCCCAGCCAATGTAATCATCTATTGGCATTAGCTTGTCATTGAAAATCCACCACTAGTCTGTAGCACTATTGACTAAGTAGTTCTTTTTGGATCACATGGAGACATTGGCACCAAAGATTCACTAGTAAATTTTAGGGGCTATAGTGCAATTGTCGCTGTAGAAAGAGTATTGACATAGAGACATATGGTTCTAGGCTGACTAGAGGGTAAATGTTAATGTCCTTGTGTTTGTGTGTCCACTGTATATGTTTGATTATCACTGTAACTGTAAATTTCCATTCGAATGAATCTGAATGACCAGCAAAGTAGGATATACCTTCGATTATGTCCATATGGAAAGAGATTTAAACAAAAACAATTTTTTGTCTGCTTATTTATTTGTTTTTTCCCTGTCATTTGTGCACATACGAATGTAGTTTGTTTGTATTGTTGTATGTTGCGAATTTGTATATGTACATACATACATACAAATATGGTATAAGACATAATAAAGTGTGTTAAGTCCAAAGCCAAACGTGTGCGCGTATATATGTATGTATGTATCTCTTTACGGCTGTATGTTTACTCACATTAAGGCACATCGTTCAATACTTTTCGTATCAGTCGTCAGTGGGCTACAAATTAACGTGTAGACATTAATGTAGTGTGCACTAATGCAGGAGATTCGAGAGTTACATATAGTTTATACAGTTAGAAAAAATGATGGCACTTTGATCAATTTATTTTATATTTAGGTAAGACTATGGCACTTTCATTAATTTATTGTACTTTTAGGTTAGATAAATTCAATTTAAAAATGTTAGCTCGCATATGAAGAGGCACCATTCCAGCTCTACTTGGCCCCATGTAATGCCCAGAGGTTTTATAATTTAAAGAATGCAGTCCTCCAGCTCCAGCTGGTATCCAGCTGAAATTTAATTTTTTAATTTTTTTTTTTTTTTTGAAAGAGAAGTAACAATCAGGCAATTAATGCCTACTACTACTACTAGGTGTTACCTTCTTTCGGAAAGGGATAGAAGACAGGTGGTGAAGGAAGAGATAGAAGAAAGCTTCATTCTTTTACAACTCTGCTTTTTGCACGCTTTTTTGTAATAATGCAGTATTGCAGCGCCTTCTGTTGTGAACTGAGGCGTATTAAATTTTGAAGTTGTGTTTAGTACCCATTTTATTGGTTATTTTACTTCGCCGATGATTCTGCTACACAATACCGACGAAGGAGGGCGCTCTGATGTTGTATTAGGATTAGCATCTGCTGAATTATAATCCATTAAAGAAGACACTACAAATAAGTCATGAAAACGTCATAAAGTCATGTAAAATTTTATTCGCTTTTCTGCTAATTATCTGGATATTAAAAATATCGATTTTTTTGGAAGCAATGAAAGTGTAGTTCCTTAAGAACGACTTCCAATTTTGCTTACTGGGAAGAAGGGCGGTTAACACGCCCGAAGGAACATTCAAAGGACGGCAGTATAGCCCATAACCGTTCAGTAGGCCTACGCCTTGTACTATGTCAAACGTGGAGTGTCAGGCTTCACTAAGCTCTTCTTTTTCCTTACAAGCATTAAAGGAATCCTAACAAATAAGTCAAACAAATGAGATGAATAAAACGTCAATACAGAAGATAAATCTCTTAGGAGCTCACAAAGATTTTTAAAATCCTCCAAGATGCATTTATCTGGGAGGAGTTCCTGTTCTGACAGTGTTTTAGAAAGCTCTTGATGCCTTATGCTCCATAAGGAATTAAACAGTTAGAAGAAGAGTTATTTTTTTTGTGGGTAAAGATTTCGTTGGTCGTAAATTGCCAGACTCGTTGAGTTTTAAAGATCATCTCGTAGATGTTTGTTTAATGTAGTTTTCAGCAAAAGTTCAGGGACTAACTCACCATTCTGGGCATAATCCAATGACCTCCAACCGACAAACGCTCAATTTCCTATTGCCGTGGTTTTTGTTGGTGATGCTTACATAAGTTCTAATATAAACCCACAGTTCATGACGAATTTGAGAGGATTGCATAGTCTCGAGGGCTATATGGCCAAAACTTGACCCAGGAAGATCCAAACTGCTACTGGATATGAATAGAAAACTCACTGCTTGGTCAGAGCAAGAACCATCATTTTGGGAAACGGGCACTGCAGATTTCTGTAGCATGTCCTGGGATAAAGGAGAAGCAGAAACCATTGAACATGTTATCTGTCATTGCCCGAAGCTGCAACGTCATAGTCTCAGATGGCTGAGCAGACGTTTCCATGAGAGCATTAGTGATATCAGGAAGTATAAACTGTAGGATATCAGGGGCTTCATCATGGGAATTCAGTGGCTTAACAACGGATAATAGGGTCACTTCTGGGTACAAATTGGAGGTAAATATTATTAACAAGCAATAGGTTAGGTTAGCAGGCTGCTGCTAAGGAAGGGTGAAATTTAAAGTCCAGCTCACTTGGGTACAATACAATGATCCCTTTGTGCTACCTGGTGTGAGTTGAAGATAAGGTAGTGAGAGAGGGTGATAGGGAAGGTATAATGATGGAGAAGGTATAATGATAGTGAAGGAAGAGATATAGGAAAGCTTCATTATTTTTACAACTCTTGCTTTTTTGAACGCTTTTTTAATAATGCAGTATCGCAGCGCCTCTGGTGTCAAATGAGGCGTATTAAATTTATGAAGCTGTCGGTAGTAGCTGTTTTTATTGGTTATTTTACTTCGCCGGTGAGTCTGCTACACTCCGACGAAAGAGGGCGCTATGATGTTACATTCCAGAAAAAATTATCGACACTTAGAAGCAGTAAAAGCTGTTAGAAGCAATACGTTGTATCTCTGGAAGCACTAACGTAAGCGACACCATTAAAATATGTTCTACAATCGTACACGAACAGTACACAATTATATATGTATGTGTATAGTACAGGCATACGTTTGGTGGATGATTTATTGCTATTGCTTCTAAGTAGCTCATCGCGAACAAAAATCATGCATTATAAAAGCGCAATTGCAAGTGATTCCGTTTCATGGTCTCCCTTACAAAAATGCTTCCAGCAACCAATAATTTTTGCTGGGATTAAGATTAGCATCCGATGAAACCGGTGTAGTTTAGTTACCAGTGTCTTATGCCTGCATCTTTTAAACTTATCCTGCAACAACTGACATAAAGGGACACTCATGCACATCGCAAAAATGCATGGTGTTGATGCTTTAATGACTGTCGATAACCGGGATCGAACACAGGACCTTCGGTTTTGTAGTCAACGTGCTAACTACTTCAGCCAACGCCACCCTCATTAACGGGCAATAGAAGGGAATCACAATGGAGCCAACTGGGTCTCCGAGTGGAAGTGCGTTATAACACCACCCTTAACCTATCCTAACCTAAGTTCTAAGGTATAGAGGTGCTACTGTATCTTGAACTAGACATTGCCACCAAAACCTTATAGTGGGCTGGTTCTTTATGGGTACGCTCCGCGTTTCACATGGAGGTTCAGATTGCCGAAGAAGGCATCTTAAAACTTTGATTAAGGGCATTACGCTCGCACTGTACTGTCGTATATTTCGAGCTAATACTGGGTATGCTGAAGCCATACTGCCAAGTACTAGAACTTTCACACTTGCAACTAATTAACCAACGCTTGAAGCCGCTCCTAAAATCGTACTTTAATTATGCATATTCTAGAGCTGAAAACCCCTTCATTTAGACAACATTTTTCCAAATTTTCTCTCAGTATCATAAATACGTTTATTATGAGAGAATTTTGTAATATTTATGAAATGAAAAGTAAACAACAAAAATGTTCCTTTTTTTCGCTGCTGAACAATGTGAAGTGAAATGAAATGAATTCATCATCAACCAACGTCAAACAGTTGTCACACAATCATCATCAGCTCTATCACCACCACCAAACCCATCATCGTCATATCGTCATCAAAGCCGTTGTCGTTGTGTCCTTATTGACGTTGAATGTACGTACAAGAGGAGTACAAATTACTTAGTAGTCTTATAGCACGGATTGTGGTAGTTTTTCATCAGCATTGACTGCTATTTTGGAAAGGGATAGTAAGAGAATGTGTGTGTGTGAGCAAAAATGCAACATCATACCCATTATCATTTTGACAAATATCATTTTGTTGGCTCTGTAATGCTTGTGGTCTATTAAAAAAAAAAATAATAATATACAAGTAAAGAAAAGTGAAAATAAATATTTTTTATTTTCAATTAACAAACATAAAATCCCTCTCATCGTCAGTGTCATTATCATTATTTGTACAACATCATCATCATTGTCATTTTAACTGCCATCTCTTTGCATCGTCCTCTTTGCAATTATCATGGTATCAAGAAAAAAAAAATAAATAAATAAAAAAAACTGCGAACTGAAAATTAATTTGGTATCAAGCAAAAGTTCAGTTTATAGTGTTAAAATGCCGCTGGGAGTAGAAGAGAAAAAAAATAGTTTGTGTTGTTAAAAATAAAAGTTTG
Source organism: Tachina grossa (assembly GCA_949987645.1). Taxonomy (NCBI): domain Eukaryota; kingdom Metazoa; phylum Arthropoda; class Insecta; order Diptera; family Tachinidae; genus Tachina; species Tachina grossa. Next base: position 118,953,581 of record OX465278.1, on the reverse strand, counting down.
AAATGAAATTCCGGAAGGAATGTGTACGAAAATGGAAGAGATGAAGAGATTTATTTTTTTTTTAATTTAGAAATAAATTAGGATATGAGTGCGTAAATAAATTGTCTTGACTGGCTATCGAACATCGAATAAATAGATGTCCGTATTATGAACCACAAACTAGTATACACATCTATCGAAAACAAAATTTCGTTAACTAGCATCTCTTGGAATAGAGGAAAGATCTGATCCAAAAACCGGCACTGCGACCTGATGTATGTTTTGTGCCATAGATATTTAAATTAAATCAAGCTCTGTATGACTCTCGTTATGAAAGTCATCACAGAGATTGGAGAAGCCCGCCTAATAGCATCTGAACTCAAGCCGATACACTCGCAAAGAATGTAAGCCGTTATATCGCTGTCTCATCGTCAGTTTACAGTTCACTCTAAAGTGACCAGAAATAAAACCAGTCACAAACCGTAAGTCATTCCTGTAGAAGTTCCTTAACTATATAACATAGAGTATCGAATCTCAGTGTATGTAATAGATGGTAACATAATCTTAAATTTTCATTGGGCATTAAATTTTCTATCGAAAAGAATTTTGCTTTTAAAAATTTTGAATCAAATTAATTTTTATTCGCATCAAATCCTTTTTATATTAATGAAATAATAAAAAAAAACAAAAATTAAAAAAAAAATTGCGTATTCAATAAAAAACCAATTCTCGTATTCCATTTCAATGATCTCCGCACAACTAAATACATATGTATGTAGATAGACATGGGTGCTGAGTCAGCATTTTTTCCCCAACCAGCCTCAATGAACTTGTTTTGTCTTCTTAAAGAAAATCACATTAACTCCTAGTTTACACTACGCAAGTCTTATTGCTAAGCTGATTAGTTTGAGGGAGAGAAAGAGAGAGAGAGAGAGAGAGAGAGACGTCTATCTCACCTAACAAACTAATCAGCTTAGCAATAAGACTTGCATAGGGCAAACTAGGACTAGTTAAAAAAAGTAATAAAAATAATAAATAATTTTCGAAAAAAAAATGTATGGGACCAAACTGGAAGTAAGCTCTTTCAAACGAAAAAAAAGGTGAAAATCGGTTGGATAAGAAGAAGTATGTCAAATATAAAATTAAATTTAAATGGGCGTGACTCCACCCATATTTTCAAATGAAATATTGTGTCTATCTTAGAGCTCAAGGTGTGTGTGAAAGTTTTGTAAAAATCGGTAAAGTAGAACCACTTAAAACAAAATATTAAATTTTAATGGGCGTGACTCCACCCATATTTTTAAATGAAAGATTGTGTCTATTCTAGAGCTCAAGGTGTGTGCTAAGTTTCGCCAGAATTGGTTGAGTTGAACTACGTGAAATATAATAATAAATTTTGATGGGCCCAGCCCCGCCCATTTTTCTAGTTTAAAATTGGGTAGATACTAGAACCAAAGGTGTTTGCTAGGTTTCGCAGCAATCAAATAAATGGAATATAATAAAATCAAATAAAAACATATGTGGGCGTGTCTCCGCCCACTTTTTTTTCGATGAGACCAATTGGAAGTTATGCACTCAGACAAAAAAAAATAATTTTTTTAAACCGGTATAAAATGTACCTTGTGCTCCTTTTTTCTAAGTCAGTTAAAACTAGGGTTTCTAAATCGAGAATCGAGAAGTAAAATATTTTATTCCCGGGAATTTTAAAAACTTATGAATTTAATTAAATGACCTCAATAAAAAATATAATTTTATGAAAAAATATATACAACATTTAAATTAAAAGCAAAACAACTTGATTCGTTCATTTCAAGGACAGCAATACATATTTCAAAAACAAAACAAAAACAAATAAATTCATATGCTGTAAGTTATATAGCATGGATGGAAATTCCATCTACATTTGCCAATCTAGATACTATTTCCTATAAAGAGTTTTTAGATTGAAAATATTTCGTAACGCTTCAAATTGTTGGAGTCATCTCTGAAATCTTTATTACATCCGCTTTCATGCTTATATATATTATAAATCGTTACAGAGTTGTATTTTTAAGTATTAAAACAACGAAAAGCAATGTATAAAAAGCAAATTCCAAAAATGTTAATATTAAATTTCCGAAAATTCCCGTTGAAAATTTCTCGGGATTTGTAAATATATAATTCTTGGGATTTTTTCCGGGTGGAAACTCTATTTAAAACACATTTTAATTCTAGAAACCTGAATAAGAAAACTGAATCCTTGAATTAAAAATTCATACATATTGGTTGGTTTGTTTGGTTTACGTGGCTGCCCGCGTCACGCAGGCATAAAATTAGAATCGGTGATAAAGTATGTAAAACGGTATCCACGTTGCCGATTGGTACCAGATCCAACTCGTCGCACTGATTTATCTGATAAGGTCACTCAAACCAACCTCTGATAACTCTGAAAGTTCGTCTAGTACATGACTGCACAAAAACTTGTGTGGACATTCGCAAAGAACGGGGAAGACTGTCTCAACTTCGACTAAACTCATTCTAGGACAGGCCTATCCTACTAGCAAAAGACCCAAACCGAGATAAGCTAGAGGTTTAAAATATATTCCCATGCTTATTCATCATAATAATGCAAAAAATAATTAAACTTCAAACCCTCGAAACTTTCAAAACAGTGTGTCATTTACTGAGACTTTGACTATTTTTTGTGTTGGAACTTGTTCTTATTAATAATTAATTGGCTTTCTAAATTAAAGGGCTCAATACGAGTGTCGTATTACGACTGCGACTACGATGATTTTGCACTAGACTAAGGGCTAATAAATCAGTGCAAGATAATCTGTATTTTTGGTTTAAAATGTGTTTAAACCAGCAAAATTATAAATCAGTGAATTATTTAAACCAGCTGTAAATGCATAAAATTGGGCGTTTAAACTACCAAAACAGGCCATATGATTTTGTTACTTACAGACCATATGTTTTGCATTTAAAGAGCACTCAACTTTTTTCTAAGCCTCTACTTTTTCTTCAGATCTTGTTCGTTCTGTTTTCTTACACTGTATTGTTTTTCATACTATTCTACTTTGCAAAGAATATATATAATTTCTTTCCCAGTAAAATTTTGCCACTTTTAATTACATTTTATTAAATTTTTTGCCTTCTTGATTCTGCAAAGAACTGATAGCCTGCTGCAAAACAGCTGTTTTTTTAACATTTATTCTAGTGCTGCCACAATATTATTTTTTAAACTACAAATAAGCTTTGGTTCACTGATTTACTCCTGTTGAGTTTAAACCACATATAAAGTTGAGTTTAATTCAACGAAACCAGCGTTTAAACTTTCACTGATTTATTAGTCCTAAAGAACATTGCAACATTTTTTTTTCTTTAATCTAGTACAAATCGCAGTCGTAGTCGAAATACGACACTCGTAATGAGGGCCAATATTAAAAATTAGTTTTACTTTAGCATATTTTTTTGCATCCTACTAAGTATTTACAGCCGTATTCATAAAAATTTTAAACCGCGTTTCAAATATTGTTTAAGCAAAATTCGCTAAAATTGTATTCATAATAGAATTTTAGCTTAAAAAACGGTTTTTAAACCTTGCGTAAATCAGCAAATTTTAAAATTGACTGCCCCCATGTTTAAACCAATTTTAAGGTGACGTTGTTGTAATTTTGCTTCGTTTTTGTTTACATTTTGAACTTTACCTGTATGTACATATGTTTGTATGTATGTATGTACTTTAAAAGAAAAGGAGCGATCCAGTTTCCATTCCCAGTCATCGTTTTCTCATTTTATATGTTAACAAAAATAGTATAATTGTAGAAAATTAACTAGTGATGTATAAACACTCAAAACAAACAAAATAAAGCTCGTTATTCTAGTGCTTCTTTATCTGCAATAAAATAAATAATATAAAAAGCACTTTTAACAAGGATTTGTTGTGAACTTTTTTTATTATTTTATTAAATACAAGTTGCAACATATCTTTTATTTTATAGAAACAATATTTCTCTGAAAACCGACAAATAAACAAAATAGACACGAGTACTTTGTGAGTTAACAATCGTTGTTTTGCAGATCTAATATGCAAGTGACAAATAAAGAATACAGTGTTGCCACGATATTTAAAAAAAATTTAGTTAATTGATTTTTAGTTAAAAAACTGATTATGAATACCATTATTTAAAAAACGTTATTTAGCCTTAAAACGTTTTTTAACTAATATGAATTTTAAACCTCAATCAACTTTTTTTTATGAATACGGCTGTTATAATACACGTGCAACGAATGTTGCTTTATAAACAAAATATTTGTTATTTTAATGTCTAAAGGGTTGAATTGATTTTTTTCCTATTGCTTATGGAAGTTTGATACACATACAAACATTTATTCTAGAAATGAAATTCGTAGTTCATACTTTTATATACATTTTAATTAAATTTAACACAAATATGCATTTATTCATTACTAACATACCTTTTTTTTTGTACAGATAACTCAACATCTTTTTTTGATATTTTTTATTTCAATTTTTGTTTTGTAATTTTGCAAAGACGGTGCAACAAAAAAATTTTACGAATATGCGAAATACCATTAACAGAGTGACAAATATTATATGAAACAGACTTTTAATTAAGGAATTTTTAAAAAGAAGCATTTATTTTGATTCTCTGTGGCTTAACCAACAAACAAAAAATTTCCTTAATACATTAAAGACTTATTCATAAAATATATTTTTGATTTATAAAACGTTTATAAAAAGATTTCCGTAGAAAATTTGTTTCATAAAGCCTTTAGAGACCAGAATTATTTTTTTTTATTAATAAGGCAGTGAATGTCAAATAAATATCTTTACGTATTTCTGATGTAAAAATTAATATTTAGTTTGTCTTTTCGCCTCTTAAATATTTTTATTATTAACAAAAAGAGGCAACTAATTGTAGGAAGGTTGAGAAAACTTAAAAAGAAAATGCAAAATTGAAATGTAATTTTACTAATTATAAAAAGTAGAGGTTAAGGTACGACATTCGATATCGAAATGTTTGCAAATTGCGGATTGTAATGCACTAATTTGTCGCCAAAAATTTTTTAATAAAATAAATTTTTATCCTCATTACACTTTAAAATTTAAAAAAAAATAAATAAAATAAAACTAAATAAAATAAAACTAAATAAAATAAAATAAAAACTTAAAATAAAATAAAAACTTAAAATAAAAGAAAAACTTAAAACAAAACTTCATGCAAAATAAACTAAATTAAATTAGTTAAATAAATTAAATTAAATTAAAATAAATCAAATTAAACTAAATAAAAGAAAAGAAAATTAAACTAAATTAAATAAAAGAAACTAAAATTAAAATAAAAGAAAAGAAAATTAAACTAAATTAAATAAAAGAAACTAAAATTAAATTAAATAAATAAAAAAATAAAAAATAAAACTGAATTAAAAAAATATATAAAAAAATTAAAAAATAAAACAATAAAAAAATAAAAAAATTAAAAAAGAAAATAAAATACAAAAAATAAAATAAATAAAATACAAAAGTAAAATAAGAAATAAATTAAAAACTTAAAATAAATAAATAATAGAATTAAAATGAATAAAATAAAATAAAATAAAATTAAGTTAAAAAATAAGATAAAAAATAAGTAATAAAATCAAATAAAAAATTTAAGAAATAGTTAAATAAAGAAAAATTAAATTGAAAACTAGAATAAAATTAAGCAAAAAATTCAATAGCAAACAAGATAAAAGCAAAATAATTACAATAATAATGTAAAAACGATAACAATAAAAAAAGTAAAAGAAGTAAAAATGTAAAAAATAAAAAAGCTATAAATAAATAATAATAAAAAAATTAAAAGTTTTAAAATCGAAAAGATGCAAAATATAAAAGTAAAAGAAATAAATTAAATTTAAAACTAAAAAGGCAAATAATACAAGAGTGAAAAATAAAAAAGCTTAAAAATATAACAGTATAAAATTAAAAAATAAAAATATAAAAGTAAATAAATAAAAAAGTAAAAAATATAAAATATTAAAGCAAAAAAAAAAAATTAAATAAAATAATTAAACCAAAAATAAAAAAAAATTTAAAAATGCTAAAGGAAAATAAAATAATAATAAAAATATAAAAAAGTATAAAAAAATATAAAAAATATAAAAAATATAAAAAAATATAAAAAAATTTAAAAAAATAAAAAAAATATAAAAAAATATAATATATAAAAAAATAAAAAAATATAAAAAAATAAAAAAAAAATAAAAAAAAATAAATAAAAAATAAAAGCAAAAAATAAATTAAAAAAATAAAGCCAATAAAAAATAAAAAATACATAAATAAAAAAAATAAAAATAAACAAAATAAAAAACTAAATTAAAAAATAAAACCATTAAAGCAAATAAATAAAAAAGTTAAAATTATAAAATATTATAGCAAAACTAAAAAAATAATAAAAAATTAAAGCAAAAATAAAAATATTAAATTGAAAATAAAAAAAGAAATAAAAAATAAATTAAAATATAAAAGAAAAAAAAAACAAACATTAAAAATAAGTTAAAAAAATTAAAGCAATAAAAAAAAAAATAATTTGAAAAAAATAAAAATAAATAAGTTGAAAAAAATTTAAATATAAAAAATTAAAAATAAAATAAGAAATAAAACTATAAAAGTAAATAAATAAAAAAGTAAGAAATATAAAAAATTAAAGCAAAATAAAAAATTATGAAAAAATATTAAAGCAAAAATAAAAAAATATATTAAAAAAATAAAAGTATAAAAAACAAAAAAATTAAAAATAACATTGAAAAATAAAACTAAAAAGTAAATAAATGAAAAAGTAAAAAATATAAAATATTGAAGCAAAAAATAAAATCAAAAACAAATAAATAAAAACGTTATAAAATTAGCAAAAAACAAAAAAAAGTTTTAAAAATAAAAGAAGAAATAAAAAAACAAAAATAATAAAACAGTAAAAAAAATAATTAAAAAATAAAAAAAAACAATTAAAAAAAATTAAAATAATAAAATAAAAGCAAAAAAAAATAAAATAAAAAAAATAAATAAAATACCAAAACACGTAAAATAAAATAAAATCACAAAACAAGTAAAATAAAATAAAACATAAAATAATATAAACAAATGAAATTAAAAGCATAATAAAAAATTTAAAAAATAAAAAAGTTAAAAATTAAATAAAAAAAAATTAATTAAATACATATTAATAAATAAATAAAAAAAAATATGAAAAATATTTAAGATATTAATAAGAAACATGAAACGAATAAATCAAAATAATGAATAAAATAATAAATACAAATTTATGAAAAATAAATAAAACAAAAAATTAAAATAAAAAATAAAAAAAAATTTTTTAAAAAATTAAAAAAAAAATTAAAAAAAAAAACAATCGAATTGAAAGTTAATTTTTTTAAATCGTTTTAAAATAAAATACCCCCAAAAAATATTAACAACTCCAAAGTTCTGTTAATTTCAAAATATGAAATTTTGGTTTACTTTTTAATAGCGAGAATTATTTGCACCTTGAGTTAGCTTTTAAGTAGCCCGTATAAACGTAGTATGTTTGAATTTTTGTGCCAAAGATCTTATAATAATATGTGAAGGTGTTTATGAATCTAAAACTTGAAGAAGAAAATTTTACAAATAAGAAAATATAAATTCTATATGTAAAAGTTTTAATTAATGCAGACAAAGTGTGCTGCATTTATGTGAAACTTCACCTCAATCACCCTGTTAATAACATATAAAATTTCTATTTGTATATTTAGCTCAGCTCCTTTTTTTTCTTTAGTATTAATCGGCTAAAAGCTGTAATTTATTAGCATTTTCTTTTTGCTTGGTGTTTATCTGCAAAGAAATACTTTCTTACTTATTCTCATCTTCATTTCTGTGCAAAAAAACCAGAAAACGAATAAATAAAATAAAAAGAAAACTTGACTTCTTAAGGAATTTCTGCAATTTGGCCAAAAAATAAAAACTAATTTTAAGCAAAAGTAGAATGTACTCCTACATATTTATATTTAACTGGCGAAGAGCGAGCGTTGCTCATACAACAAACAGCCTGATTCAGCTCAAACAAAACTGCATACTATTCTTAAAGTTTTGTTATTTAAACGTTGCATGCTAACTACAACCAAAAGTAAAAAAAGAATAAAAGCAAAGGACAACTTCTACTTTTACCTGCCTGTGCTAATTCGACGCCAAAAAGTTTTCTACATTTTTGAATTTTTTTCTTTTAAAAAACTAAAAAAAAAAATATTGCCAAGAAAAGAGATAAAGAACAAGACAAGCAAATAAGAAAACTTCGAGCTAAAGGTTTTAGTCGGTTTTTTTGGGGTTTTTAACTCTTAACTGTCTTCAATGTTTTCTTAAATTTTGCAAGCGCCTGAAAGTATGCAATCATCTATAACTATGCACACACCTGTGTTTGCCATTTAACTGAAGGCTGTTTGTTGTTGTTGCTTGCCTGACTTAAATTGACTAAAAGGATGAGTCTGCTGTGCGATTGTATGTGTGTGTGCATTTCAAATTTGCACATTTCCATTTGTTCCTGCTTTTTCCATTCTTGCCAACTTGCCAATATTTGCCTGGCTCTTTTTAATGTTAAATTTTAAGCAGGAGCAGTATTTGTTTGCATTTAATTTGAGCTTTATTCTTTTTTATTCGTTTTTGAATTCTTTTGGGCTCAAAGTAAGACTAAAACTATTTCATTGAGTATTCATTCATGTTATAAATATGCATATTATTTTACTTCTTAGTTGTGCTTAGTTATTTGTTTGTGTGTCTGTCTTCTCTTCAAAATTGTACTTTTTCACTTTTAATGCATTTTAAATTGAAATGGTGTTCATTTATTGGGGTTTTTTGTTATAAGAGTTTCACAGAAAAAATTAATGTATTTAATATGCTAAAATTTTTAAAATTTTTGTAGAATAATGATATGAAAATAGCACTTGAGAATTTTGAAGCAAAAATAAAACTACATATTCCAACGACTTCAAAAATATTCCGTAAAAAGTTAAAAAAAAACTTTAACTGAATCATTACGAGCTAGTTTTTAACATAGAGATAAACTCTATTTGTCAGTTAACTGTAGTTTAAACTTAAAATATTGTTTTTCAGATAAAGATTATCTAGATTACCTAGATTATTAGGTTTAACCGAGCAAAATTGTTCAGTTAAACTCAAGTTAGAACTGTCAAACGATAAATATATGAATGAAATAAATATTACGCAATTGGAAAAAACAGTTTTACGGAAAAGTTTAATAAATAAATAGATTCATAGATAAATAAAATGGATGTTTCTTATGGCGACGAAGATTTTAGTGATTATTAAACCTATAATAACTTGGATATGACAGTTGTCAGAAAGATAAGGGAGATAAGAATTCTTCCAAACCATTTTTATATGTGTAATGAATTGGAATTCTTTCAAATATTTCGTTGGCTTTAAAATTGGATGTTGTTTTGTAGTTTATTTTTGGAGCATCACTATTTTTTAAGTCCATATTATTTATTTTTAAATTCTTAAAAATCTCAGAAAACACTTATTGAAGTTTTTTTTTTTTAAATAAATTTAAAGAATTGTAATTGTCATATCGCTTTTGAGTGTTGCCCTATTTACATAAAATATTTTCAACAATGCCATATCTAGATTGAAAACAAAATATGTCATTTATACCTAAAATGACAACTGTTAATCCATCACTGAAAAACAGCATGGGCGGTTAAACGCCTTTTGAATTTGTTTCTTGGTTAACTCAAACGTATGTTAAACTAAGTTTAACTAATTAGTAAAAAACTAGCCCTACATGTCTTACCTATACAAGTATTCAAAGTGGGTGCCACTGTGGTAACTAAAACTGTGTTATTTTTTAATAATAATATGTATTAGATCCCTGCAAAAGACCACTTACAAGAACTTTTAAGACGAGTGATTTTTTTCAAATGCTTTACCTTAGAGAAGTCTTTAAAAACAAATGCTGATTAACACTGTTTGCAAGACATTTGTTTCAGTTATTGCAGGTATAGATGTTACGATGTTAGGTATAGTTTGTTACGAACAAGAAGTCTTCGCGACATCGCTTGTAAACACTCATATACACGCACATCAATACATCCATAGTGCTTCGCTTATTAAACGACATCATTTAATATTGATTTAGTATAATACATGCGACGGCAATAAATTTAAAAAACAAGACGTATTTACATTTCAAGACAGTTTACGCAGCCCCCTAATACGTATGCAAAATTTTATAAGAAGCAGTTGGATGAAGAAAGTACATGAAATATCATGATAAATTTTAAATGGGCGTGGCCAAGAATTACAAGAGCTAAACATGTGTGCAAAGTTTCAATTGGATCGACAAATGATCCAGTTGGGTAATAATAAAGGGTAATTTTTTAAGAGCTTTCAGATTTGATTAAAAAAAATTTATACAATTTAGAGAAATTTATGAAACCTTTATTTGAGTCGGTAGAACGATCTATGTATATTAGGGATGCCAAACGGGAAATGCCGAATCCCGAGATTTGTAAAATTCAATCCCGGGATTTCATTTTCGGGATTTCTTAGCAATTTTTATATAAAAACTTTATAAATTAAAATTTTCGTTGATTTTAAGGTATTTTTTATAATATTTAAAAGTCCCATACAATTTTATACGCACAGTTTTAACAATTTAATGACTATTCGTGACATATTTCTTATAAATTAACAACAAGAGCAAAAAAAATTAACTACTTTCTTGCGGTTATTTTCATCAAAGGTGCTACAATATATGTACATTTTAGAATTATTTTGAAAACAAAAGAAACATATTACCTTTGGAAGGAAAATAACATTTGAAAAATTCATAAGTTTGACAAATTTATTTCGTCTTATTCTATATTATGAGGGCAATTATAATTCAAATTCCACGAGAAATTTTTCCCGTGGAATAATTTCAAACAGTAGCAAATAATAGGGAAAAGAAAAAAATCTAATTGGAAAAGGGAGAAATTTCGTGCGGAAATTTATTCATAATTGCAGTGTATAATCTGTATGTCGGCTCCTCAACGTTAAAAAAAATTAGCACTTATCTACTTTTCGGTAACAATTGAGTACTATTGACACCTCCTTACAATTGGAGTAGAATTGTCGGGTTGACGTAAAAGCGAGAAATATTTACAGAATAATGCGGAGTATTTTTTCTAAAAAACTGCTCGAGTGTGTATGTATGTTTTTTACATTGCAGTTCAAAATTATTTTGTTTTTGATTTAGACCGTTTAGGTCGTTTTTGATACAAACCTTAAATCAAACCCATTTAAATTACATGGATTTGATAAATAATTAGTTTTAGTCAAAAACGACCGACTGAATGAGTTCGACTCAATTATAGTTGTATTCGAGTTGCACAGTAGAAGGTCAGGACACTAATAAACCATATTCCTATTAGCGAACGTATGAATACACACATATGTATCTGTTGACCTTGTAGAAAAAACTTATATATGAATTTAGAATTTTTCAGTAGAGCAAAAATACTGTTCAAGTGCTCAGGCAAACTTTTAATGTATGTGCCTATAAAAATGTGATCTTTAGACGTAATTAATCGAATTTGATTAGAATAGTGTATACATTTCTTTTAATTTTTCGACATGTTCAGTCTTATTACCGTTGTCATAGTCGTAACGAAATCGATAAAAAATTAGATAATGCTTGGTATACATACATATCGCTCATTTACTTCAATAGTGGCATAACTCAAAAAATGAGTTTTTTGAGTTAATAATGCAGAAAGATGCGGCATTTCGTATTTTATCTTGTGTAAAATTTGCATATAAATAGCTTGTACCATCACCTCCTGAGAGAAGAATTTGTTTTCATTTCTCCATTGAGTTGTATGCAAATTGAAAACTTAAAACGCGTTTTCTGCAAAACTGGTTTTTTTGAGTTGTGCCACTATTGAAGTAAATGAGCGATATGTATGTAACAAGCGTTATACTTGTTGTTGATCAATCGCAATTAAAAAAACGTTAGTAGATATATTTTTAACAAAACAATATTGTTTTTGCAACTTATTTGTATGAAAGTGAATCTAAAAATGTTCGTAACTCAACTTAAGCGGTAGTGCTAAAAGTCCACCGATATGTATATTTGTTTTGGTTGAGATAATAGAAAAACATTTATATTGAAAACAAAAATAAGTTTTCATATTTAGTTATTGTTTTCACTATAAATTCTCAAACATCAAATGTGATTAATCAACTTAAAAATAGATGAGAAAAATTCTTTTGATTTTTATTTCATACTCGTATTAGAAAATTGTTCACTTTAAAGACAATTGTGCAATGATAAATTATGAACATAAAACCTTTTAAAATGCATTAAATTGTTATTAAAGTAATATTTATTTAAAAAAATAATTTCTTTAACGAAAAATATTTAGATCCCGAAATCTCGAAAATCCCGTGATCCCGAAAAATCCCGGGATCCCGAAAATCCCGAGATCGGGATTACAAAATCCCGAATCCCGGGACTTCCAAAAATCTATCCCGATTGGCATCCCTAATGTACATTAAAGTGGCCGCTATTTATTTTTGTTGATTTCTTTTATTCTCACCCCCCAAAATCGGTTCAGTTTTATTTAAAAAAAAAAAAAAATACAAAAAAATTTCATAGCGATAAGTTGTGTTTTAGGGGGTGCGTCCACCCCTCAAAGTTGGCCTTCAAGCCCGTTTTACAATGTAGTATTTTGCATATGACTATCTTTTTAAAAAATCATTTTACAAGAATATGATATATGGCAATATTTTAGCTCTTCTAGTCTACAACATTAGTCTCAAAGAAAGTTTTTTGCTAAAATTAATATTTGTTTGGGAAATAATGAAGAAAATAACCAACAAAATACTAAAAATTATATATGCCAAAATTGCATTTATATGGAAATTATTTTACTAAGCGTTTACAATAAGAGTTTATATCTATTAAATTATTTCATACATATATTAAGTATGTATAGTCATAAAAAAAATTACATTAAATATATGGGCTTGAGGGCTAACTTTGAGGGCCGGACGCACCCCCTAAAACACAACTTTTCGTTATGAAATTTTTTTGTATTTTTTTTTACATAAAACTGAACCGATTTTGGGGGTGAGAATAAAAGAAATCAACAAAAAAAAAATTCTCCATACAACTAAAGCCTATAGTACACGGCATGTAAAAAGCCACATGGGTGTGTGGCGATGAGTCACGGGAATTTTCAGCATATTGGTTGAATTTTTTAAAATTACTAGTAGTGGCTACTTGCAGTAAAATTTTCATAGTATTTTTGTTCCAAAATACAAATGTGACACATCTAGCCGAATTGAACGCATTTTCTGAGGCAACACATCTGTAACCAGGTGAAGGTTTATATGTATACATATTGCTAGTGCACGGCATGTAGCAAATGTAGCTCCATGATGACGTCAAAATTACGTCAGAGCCACATGCGCATGTGGTTTTTTACATGCCATGGACTATAGGCTTAACGGCCACTCTAATGTATATGTATGTATGTAGAAACAATTTGCCTCACTAACAGCGCATGTAACAATAACTTATCTTATATGCTTATCTATTCATGTTCAAAATACAATAAAGCGAGATTTTTCTCAACACGCGCATTACAAAGTCATTTGAACAAGCGCTCATAAAAAAGCTTATTTTTATCATACACAGAAAAAGAAGATTTGTAAATACAATTAATTTATTTGTGAATGCAATTAAAATATTATTTAAAAAAGCGCCTACAACGATTTTTGTAAATGCAAACATAACATAAACGTAACATAAAGAGAATTGAAGCGCTCAAATAGCGACTCCTTCTTAATTGCCAACCTCACCCACTGTTTTTTAAGGGCTTGGTGACCCCTGTTTTCGCAAACGCGGTTCTGGCGACCGACCTTAGGCGGTATAACCTTAAAATCCGCTCGGAGGAAATTCCGTTGCACTGTGTCGGCCTAGAGGGCTGCTGGCAGCCCCAGCACCAGGATCGGATGCTCTAGCCCAATCAGCTATTCATCCCAAACTACTACGATTACCGAAACCACAAGTGGCCCTATGTTCCTTCTAGGAATTACAGGATATAATATATATACATATAACATCAGAAAATAAAATCAACTCAATTATTTCCAATTAAAATTGTTGTGTTATTTACAATTAAATTGTTAACAAAAAAAAAATATTTTTAATAAATCTGTTTTTCAAACTCTAAAACAAACAAATTCTTTTTATTTCTGCACAACCCACAAAATGATTTTATTCTTGTCTGCGAATGAAACTAAATATCTTTGGGCGGAGTCGAACCTTTGCCATATGCCCAAAAAAAAGCGTAACCACTAATTACTAATGAAAAACTGTTTGATTCAGACACGTATTTATTATTGAAATTGAAGTATTAAACTAAGAAAAATTTTAAAGTAGAAATTATTGTTGGATAAATTTATCCAAATAGATTTTGTTGAGCAAAATGCCCAAAGACAGCGGAAAGTGCGCTGATAGTTTTAACCAAAGTAAATTTATATAAAGTATATGCAAGTCATCAGGTGATTAATTTTTTTCTCGTTTAGTGGAAATGCGTGACACAATTGTGTGTAGAGAAAAAAATGTGAAAAAGTTTAAATAAATTTTTCCTTAAAAAAGGTGTGCAAGACATTTAAAAATAATAATTAAAATACATATAATTATATGTATATTTTATTATACTTATTTAACGTATTAAAGGTTTATCAATTAATAAATTTGCTTTGGATTTCTCTATCCATACATTTCCTTTTTGTTGTCTGCAGATCTGGGACTATGGCATTAAATATGCAAATACATTTAACATTTTCGCACACTAAACCAAATCAATACAAATGCAAATTGCGTTGGCACTATCCCTTATGTCTTTATTGCAATATTTTTTGCACTAAAGTAAAATCTCCCCAAAGTAATGCATTATGATGAATATTATTGCATTATAACTGAAACATATAGTGCGCAATAAAATCAGATAGAACGTGAACATGTACATACATACATAAAAACATTTCTACATACATACATATGTAACGGGTGTTTTTTTAGAGGTATAGAACTTCGAATTGAAATAAAACACAAGAAAATCGTTTTAATGTCCATCAATTTGGCTTTATTGGAAGGATAATTTTATGCCATTAATGTTTAAATATGACTTCGGGCATGTGGCCGCCGCGGCTGGCTCGAATAAAGCCAATTCTACAGGTCCAATTTTCAACCACTTTTTCGAGCATATGGGGCCGTATGTTGGCAATAACGCCACGAATGTTGGCTTCCAAGTCCCCTAACGTTTCTGGTTTGTTGGCGTAGACGAGCGACTTCACATATCCCCAAAGAAAATAATCCAATGGTGTCAAATCACACGATCTTGGTGGCCAATTGACAGGTCCATTCCGCGAAATTATGCGCTCATCGAATGTTTCCTTCAATAAATCGATTGTGACGTGCGCTGTGTGGCATGTAGCGCCGTCTTGTTGGAACCACAACTCATCCACATTCATGCCATCCAATTCGGGAACAAAAAATTCGGTTAGTCGGCTCCAATTGCTGTGCACGGTGGCGAATCGATTCATTCGGGTCCTCTTCAACACTTTGCTCTACAGCGGCAATTGTTTCTTCGGTGCGCACTGTTCGACGTCTCTGCGGATGCGTATTATCACATAGAGTAAACGTAGTGCGAAAACGATCCATGGTTAACCGAATTAATTGCTCTGATGGACGATTATGTCGACTATAAAATGGACGGAGCTTGCGGTAAACTTCGCGAACTGAACCATTATTTTCAAAATAAATTTGCACGATTTGCAAGCGTTGTTCTTTTGTCAACCTGTTCATGATGAAATGGCAAACCAAACTAAATATTAATCACTTGACAGCTGACAAAATGGCCGCCAGTTAAAAAAGTGATGCCAACTTAAAGTTCTATATCTTAATAAAAAACACCCTTTACATAGGTGCCCTCAATGTGAACTTTAGTGTATATTTTAATTATTTACTTGTGCTAACCGATAAAAAAAATGGTTATATTTTATCTAATTTTACTGCAATATGCGATAATGCACAATATTTTTTGTTGCCATTCGATTAGCTGCTAATGCACTATTAATGCATTACTTTTTAAGAGATTTAATTTTTGTGCAAAAAATAGTTTACTATATTCAACAAATTTAAATTTGCACAAAAATTGTTGTTTTTCATTTAGTGCTTGTACAAAATCGACACAAGTTACCCAGGTCTGATTTTATTCATCTGTTTTTGACATTCATCCATTATTTGTACACAAACAAAACGTGTGTTGTTTTTGTATTTTCTTAGTTGTAGACCTGCATATACTTTATAGTTATAAATATGCTTTGTTTTTAACTTCTTTAATTTAACATTACCACATTGCCATATTGCAATGCCTTTTATAATTTTAAATTTGCCACCTGGTAATATATTTGATTTAGATAAAAACAAAAGCAACAAACTCGCCAGCCCATATTAAAGTATTAAAATTGAAACGTTGCAATATCTCTACATACATATATGTATATATAAAAATTACGTGTATGTTCGTGATCGCTAAACTCAAAAACTACTGGACCGATTTTGACCAAATTTTATATGCATGCTCTATGGGCCGTGAGTAGTATTTCCGTGTAGTTTGAAGTTCGTCCGACAGATGGCGCAATATTTAGTTTTTTCGTGTTTTGCCCGATAGAGATTAGCGCGATAAGCCTATGCTGTGTTTCGCTGAAGGCGTTGGGTCCTTAATCAGCTTGTAGTGGCGTTAATTAGCCCGATACCGCAGAATTGCAGTGAAAATAAAATTTGAAGGCAAAACAACGTTTGCCCGTGTCAGCTAGTTAAGAAATATTTAAAAATACTATTTTGAACTCCTAAATGTTTTAAAGTTTTTTTTTTTTTTTTTTGAAAACAAAAACAACATTCCCCAATTGTATATTTACTTTTGGTACTAATTAAGTACAGTGAAGTTGGGTTGCAACCAACATTGGTCACAGCGAGCTATATACAAATTATATATTTCTACGGTCCCAATAGTTTTGCATTACGATTTCATGCCATTTGGCATACAAAGTTTTTTTTAACCTTCTTGTTTTACATTCGCATAATACGCATAATCACCCCTATCGTGAACAGTTTTTCCCTCGGAATATTTTCCCTTTTTCCCAAATTGCAATCGTGAATAATTTTTCCCCTGAAATGTGTTCCCTTTCTTGATTCCCCTTATCGTGAATAATATTTTTTACATGGATTTTTTCACTTTTCCCTTCGTTTTGTTCACTTTATTTTTGCAGGCGAACTGAATTAATACACACTAATTTCAATATTATACTTGCAATTATATATTAAAACTTATAAATAATTATTTTTGGTTCAAGATCAATAAATAATGTCCACGATTAATAACAATAATTCTTTGGAACACCTTTTTTCATTGAATATGAATCTCATTGGTTCACATGCCGTAAATTGTTTGGCTGCGGTATACTAAAGAATCTTTTGTACGGCTCCTAAAACATTTAAAAACACAACTTTACACTCCATAACATTTCATTTGAAACCCAAAATATTTGTATTTCTTATTATTAAACTTAATTTGTTTGATTTTCAATTAATTTTGAAGCTTTACAAGTCTTCTTCCCGTTTTTTACATTCACTGCGCATTGATAGCGGGAAAAAACGTTCCCATGAAATTCACGATTGCAAATTTCCCTTCATGGGGAATGAAAATTTCATGGGAACAAAAATTTCACATTTTATTCACGATAGGGGTGAATAACTATACATGCATAATTATATATTATTATTTTTTTATTGCTGATAATGGTTCTTTGGATCCTCGAAAACAATAATTGTTTTACGATTTTTTCATACATATTTGGCCTATCCAATAATTTAGTGGGATTCCTGGGGAAAAAAATTCCGTCATCTCGATAAAGAAATCCCATGAACTTTGGGCGGCACTTCCCCAGATTTTTTATATGTACATATGTTCATATTTTTTATAACAAATTTAGTTTGTACGTACATATTTCTTGATGAGGTATGTCGTTATTCAATTTATGAATACTGACACTAACGAAAGTACTGCATACATTTTTTAAGTACTTCTGTGAAATAATTTTTGAAAATTAATGAAAATGTAATTATTATTAAAAATTATATTGTATAAACATAAATGTACTAGTGAACTAATTCGCCGCTATGCAAAATTCATAGAACTGTAGTGGAGGCCCCAAAATCATGAAATCAAAATATTTGTGTAACAAGTAGAGTTTTTCTTTTCCCGGACTTTTTCATTTCCCGTGAAAGCGGGAACGTCTTTTCGGTTTCCCGGAAATTCCCGCCCAATGCAAAACAATACAAAATATTTTTTAATTTAAACTATTTCAGCAAAAAATCATGAGATCTATTACAAAATAACGTTTTATAAACACATATATCTATCTTCTTTTCGACCTTATTTTAAATTTATATGTTTTTGTTTAATATTCGAGCTTGAGGTCACTTTTTAATAATTATTTATTTATATTAAATTTTCCAATATTTCGCCACTCCGTTGTGTGGCTTCTTCAGGGAATATTTTATTTTTATTTTAAAAAACGTTATAAAATCTTTTGCAGTTACAATTTTTCAATGTTTGAAAAAACAATTTTAAGTTTTTTGACACAAAAACACACACAAAAACAAACACATTACATGGGGTGGCTATTGCTTTGCCGCACAGTTTATTTAAAATACATTATTACTGCGGCAAATCAATAACCACCCGACGATTATTCCAAAAAAATAATACCATTTCAGTACTTTATATAATAGTAATGCATAAATATCAATATTATATGTAAATAAATTGATTTAACGCAAAAAAAAAAGAAATTATATTATTAAAAAAAAAATATTACAAAATATTTCTTTGGAAATGGGACTTTAGTAGAGAATAAAGTTACGGTAACACTTGTCAAACATTTGCCCAAAAAAGCGTAAAAAAACAAACCCTAATGAAAAAAGTTTTGATACACACCCTTGTTTATCAAATTAAACAGTTGCGAACACAACTAATAGATAATGTCATAGAATTCAACACTATTGGCTCTTCTTTAACTTGACAAACTTTTCTCGAAATTGAAAGATTTTTCATTATCATTTAGTGGTTACGCTTTTTGGGCAAATGTTTAACAAGTTTGACCGTACCTTAAGCATTAATAAAGGGTGTTTTTTATTGAGGTATAGAACTTTAAGTTGGCATGACTTTTTTAACTGGCGGCCATTTTGTCAGCTGTCAAGTGATTAATATTTAGTTTGGTTTGCCATTTCATCATGAACAGCTTGACAAAAGAACAACGCTTGCAAATCGTGCAAATTTATTTCGAAAATAATGGTTCAGTTCGCGAAGTTTACCGCAAGCTCCGTCCATTTTATGGTCGACATAATCGTCCATCAGAGCAATTAATTCGGTTAACCATGGAACGTTTTCGCACTACGTTTACTCTATGTGATAATACACATCCGCAGAGACGTCGAACAGTGCGCACCGAAGAAACAATTGCCGCTGTAGAGCAAAGTGTTGAAGAGGACCCGAATGAATCGATTCGCCACCGTGCACAGCAATTGGAGCCGACTAACCGACTATTTTGTTCCCGAATTGGATGGCATGAATGTGGATGAGTTGTGGTTCCAACAAGACGGCGCTACATGCCACACAGCGCACGTCACAATCGATTTATTGAAGGAAACATTCGATGAGCGCATAATTTCGCGGAATGGACCTGTCAATTGGCCACCAAGATCGTGTGATTTGACACCATTGGATTATTTTCTTTGGGGATATGTGAAGTCGCTCGTCTACGCCAACAAACCAGAAACGTTAGGGGACTTGGAAGCCAACATTCGTGGCGTTATTGCCAACATACGGCCCCATATGCTCGAAAAAGTGGATGAAAATTGGACCTGTAGAATTGGCTTTATTCGAGCCAGCCGCGGCGGCCACATGCCCAAAATCATATTTAAACATTAATGGCATAGAATTATCCTTCCAATAAAGCCAAATTGATGGACATTAAAACGATTTTCTTGTGTTTTATTTCAATTCAAAGTTCTATACCCCTGAAAAAAACACCCTATAGAATCGTTCTTTTTACCAAAGTGAATCGGTAATTATTTTGTAAGTTTTCTTTTATTTCCTTGCGCATCTGTTTTTACTTTTATGAATTGTTGTAGAATTAAATTTTGAACGTCGCATTCCGCTTTTGGCAAATAAAGGCCTCTAAGTCTCAGAGCACATGTGTGACATATGTAAACTCGGCCTTAGTTATTGTATAGTTTTAGCTATTGTGCTACATACAAACTAAAGTTGCCATAGTAAAATAAAAAAATCCCGGGAATTCCCGCACAAATTTCTCGGGATTTATTTCCTGGGAAAACCCGTATGAAAAGCTAGTAACAAGTAATCAAAAAACTCGTCTGAGACCAACTTTGAACAGTTAAATATATCGCAATTGATCATTCGATATGAAAACTCGCAAGAGAAACCTAAATATGATTTTAAAATGCCTGTCGAATGGTAACCATTTTGATACAGTTCGCCGGCTTTTTATTATTTTTTTCGTATTAACAAAATGGCGTCTGTTGGCCGCCATATTGAGTTTTGACACTCTCAGGATTAAGATAAATCGATTGATATAAGACTTATCAAAATTTGTCCACGCGTTCGGCTTATATAGTGCCGCAAAGAAACTCACACATATGTACTCGTACATTAGTTAGAGTGGCCGTTAGTTGTAAGGAGAATTTTTTTTATTTCTTATATTCCGCCCACCCCCCCAATTGGGTTCAGTTTTAAGTAAAAAAAATTACAAAAAAATTTCATAGCGATAACTTGTGTTTTAAGGGGTGCGTCCGTCCCTCAAAGTTGGCTCTCTAGCCCATTAATTCAATGTAATTTTTTTTTCAATTTTCCTTTGACTATATTTTTGTATATGTTTGAAATAATTTAATATATATAAGCTCTTATTGTACATGCTTAATATAAATAATTTTCATATAAATATAATTTTGGTAAAAATTATATATTTTAGTATTTTCTTCATTTTTTTCTAAAATATTAATTTTAGCAAAACACTTTCTTCGAGACTAATGTTGTTGACTAGAAGAGCTAAAATATTGCCATATATCATATTCTTGTAAAATGATTTTTTAAAAAGATAGGCATATGCAAACAAATTACATTGAAAAATGGGCTTGAAGGCCCACTCCCTAAAATAAAACTTATCGCTAGAATTTTTTTTGTATTTTTTTTCATAAAACTGAACCGATTTTGGGGGGAGAGAATATATGAAATAAAAAAATATATATTAACGGCCACTCTAATGCACATAAATATACACATACATACATAGGCTGGTAAACACAATACCCTTCTTTGCATCGCACAGTTGGGTAAAAACAGTCAATATTGGACAAATATTGTAATAAGAAAGTATATTTAAGTGTCTTAGGCCCAATTATTGACTTCTCAATTAAATTTCATTTATCTTTAAGTGCCATTTAAGTACCGAATTCATTTTTTCAGTACAAAGTTGAGAGCCATTTAAATGTCCAACCTTGAAGAAGAATTTCGCTTGGAATAAATAAATAGAAAAATGCGTTCTGATGGTCTTTTGGTTTCAAAAAGATGTGTTTTTATGCAACTTTAATTTTCTACATTTTGATAACCTAACTTTCTTATTTACATTAAGTTGTTTTAGAACTATCAACATTTCACAGTGCTACCATACTTTCATAGTATTTAAGTGAGCATTTAATTTTATGACTGAAAAAATTAAACTGCATTTAAGTGCAACTTAAATTTAAGTGGCAATTAGCTAAATGACACTTAATTGAGAAGTCAATTATTGGGCCTTAGTTTTTAATGAAGAACATATAATTTAACTTTGCCAGTGTCTAAATAAATGATTTTTCATTTAAAGATTTATTAACGCACTAATAATCCCAAATTATTATATTGCTTATTCAGTAAAATAATTTTTTATTAAATTGATAAATTGAGGGGTTTAGCTGGATGCTATGCGCTTATGTTGCTAATGCAGGTCATCAGGGAACCTATATCCAAAGTTTCTTAGAACAACTAGAGTTATTATGTTATAAACTTTCATTTAAACAAATGAGAAGCTTAACAAATAACAAAGTTGAAACAAGAACTCAATAATCAACATGTTTTTTATTTTCTTACTTTATGATTTGATTTTTTTTTCAGTGCAGACATAGATAAAATGTCTATTATTATATATATTTTATAGTTATGCTGAACTTTTTTTTTATTTTAAAATTTGGATAGTTCAAATTTTTTTTGTCATATCAGTGAATTGTAAAGTTGTTCTGCTGAGGTAAAATAATTTATGATCTTAATATAATATTTTTTGTTTTTTTATTACTTAAGATAAAAAACTTATTAAAGTTAAAAAGTATAAAAGCTTAACACATTGCTAGTTTGTTATCAAGTTCAGTTGAAACTCTTGACGCAGACAGTATGAAATTCATAATCGCTCTACTCTTAACCATACTAACAGTTGCTGTATATGGAGGTAAGATGAGAAGAAAATATATCTCTTAAAAATAATTATTTTAAATTATGCGCTTTATTTTTTTGTTATTTGTAATAACAGACAGCTTCAGAGGATCTTATGCTGGTGTTCAAAAACGCCCATATGGTTCTAACAGCGAACCAACAGATACCTATGCCCCATTTGTGCCTATAAACTCTTATCCTGATCTTCCAAAATACCCACGGGGTTCTAACAGTGCACCAACAAATAACCAATTTGTGCATAAAAGCTCCTATATTGGTCGAAGTGGTGCATATTATGGTTAGAGAACTACGCAGGAATGTATGCAAGCATATGCTGATGTATACGATTGAGGAATACAACGAATGATAGCAGCTACCTCAATTATTAAATATATGTACTAAAATCTCTCTAATAAATACAAAAGTACACAAATTAAATATGAAAATTAATAGTTCTTTGTATATTTATGATTCGGTTAGGCTTAAGTTCGTATCGCTTTTTAAGCCAAATTACACGTGATAATTTTTAAGGAACAAATAACAGCAAAGTTATGATAGGAACACAACTGGGACGAAGGACGAATTTCGTTTACGACAGCGAATTCCTCGATCAGACTTCACTGAATAAATTCGTCGTGTGAAGCATAATAACGACGAATAAATAAGCGATAAACTTGGTTCTTGTTTGTGCAAAGAGAGAGAAAGAGAGAGAAAGAGAAAGAGAAAGAGAGAGAGAGAAAGAGAGAGAGAGAAAATTGTTTTTTCATCATTTGTCGACTCAAAAAATAGAAATAAATCTGTCTTAGAGTTCGTCACGCACGGCGAATTTAGTTGGACGGCGCACAGTGGTTCAGAATCAACATATTTTCCATGACAATCTGCAAGAAATAGCGAAATTTGTATGACAGCGCCATCTAGCGTGAGTTTTAGGTGAAAACAAATATCAAAAATTGATTTCTTGACCCCAAAAACAGTACGACCCCAAAACTTTCCAGGATAATAAAAATAAATATCTATGATTTGAATAGGCTAAAGTTCGTAAGGCTTTTTAAAGCCAAATTACATGTGATAATTATTAATGAACAAATAACACCAAAGTTAGTTGTAAATATTCTGACAACACATAGTTGAACGGAACAGCTAGCCGTTTTCGAAGGCCACTAAACCTTCATCATCAGCGTTCTTCTGTTTTTTGATCAATTGTAAGACTGTTGTAAATTTAGAGATGGTAAGGTGAGCTTTCATTACAAAACATCTTTCAGCAAATTGAAATATGATGAATTAAAACAATTCACATATTCTATTTGCAAAAAAGTTTCGTATATACAGCAGACATCTACATCAACTGACACCACACATAGTAGACCAAAACACAGAAGAACGTTGATGATGAAGGTTTAGTGGCCTTCGAAAACGGCTAGCTGTTCCGTTCAACTATGTGTTGTCAGAATATTTACAACTAACTTTGGTGTTATTTGTTCATTAATAATTATCATATGTAATTTAGCTTAAAAAGCGATACGAACTTTAGCCTATTCAAATCATAAATATAGGAACAAATGAAGTTCGAAAAATAATAATTAAATTAACAAAAATAAATATCAATTTATTAATGATTTTTTCTTGTTCCAGATCCTTCCAAAATCACCAACTTCAAATAAGTGTAAAAAAAATCTAGCGCTAGACTACAAAAAAGCCTTGAGGGTTTTGTTATGGAAAACGTCAACTTTCATTTGATTTTGTTTTTATCCCATTCCGATGCGGAAAGTTATATTTTGTATCACAGTGTTATTAAAACAAGAAAAAAATAATAAAAATCCCAATGAAGAATAACTAACTAACTAAAAAACTAAAAAAAATAAACAAAAAAAAAAATAAAAAAATAATAAAAAATAGATAAAAAAATAAGAAGTACAAAATAAACAAATAAATATAAAATGAACAAATAACAAATTCAATAAAGTGAGAGTTTGAAGGGGTTTCCGTACTGACTAGATATGTAATACTATACGAACTTTAGTCTATACTATATATAGTTTTGGCGTTTTTTAAGACTTTTTCGGTTCCTATCGTTTTTTAGGGTTCCGTACACCAAAGGTGAAAAGGAACCCTATTGTTTTCGCTACGCTGTCCGTCTGTCCGTCTGTCCGTCACACGGTATTTTCTCAGGAACCGTAAGAGCTATGGACCTGAAATTTGGACAGAGTATGTAGAACCTTGGACGCTACAACAACAAATACATGAGAATTAAAAATTAAAGGGTGTTCCAAAACGAGCAACGAAAAATGTTAAAATCCCATGTAATATACATACAATTGTATGTATGTACATACATATGTATATTGAAACTTGAAATTTATAAAATTAGTGTATTTTTATACAGACTACAACAATTAACACTAAAATTTAAAAAAATTTAAATTAAAGGCTGGTCCATCAGTTAATACAATTTTGACTATGTAATTTTGACAATTTGCTATATCTTGGAAACCGTAAGAGGCAAACACTTGAAATTTTCAAAAACGGTAAAACTAAAAAAAACGAAAATTATAAAATCAAATCGCCAAACCAAACTAAAAAAAAAAAATTAAAAAAAATTTCTAACACTAACATCGCCAAATTCGAAAAAATCGCCAAAATTAAAAAAAACTCCAAAATGAAAAAAAAACGCCAAAAATCGAAAAAATCGTCAAAACGCGAAAATGTCGCCAAAACTAAAAAAAAATTTAAATAAAAAAAAATCGCAAAAATGAAAAAAATCGCCAAAAATAAAAAAATCGCCAAAATCAAAAAACGCCAAAACCGAAAAAAATCGCCAAAACAAGAAAATAAAGTGTCAAAACTAAAAAAAGTGCCAAAACTTAAAAAAAATCGCCAAAACCGAAAAAACGCCAAAACAAAAAAAAAACCGAAAAGACCCCAAAAACGAAAAAAAGCCAAAACTATATATTATATAGGATGAAGTTTGTATTAAATTACATATCTAGTGTTCGTACGGAACCCTTCGTGCGCGAGTCAGAGTCGCACTTTACTGAATTTATTTAATTTTGGTGTGTTTTTCGTTTTTGGCGATTTTTTCGGTTTTTGGCGATTTATTTTAGTCTTAGAGAGTTTTCTTTTAGTTTTGGCGTTTTTTTTTTCGGTTTTGGCGATTTATTTTAGTTTTAGCGATTTTTTAGTTTTGGCGCTTTTTTCGTTTTGGTGATTTTTTTCGGTTTTTGGCAATTTTTTTAAATTTTTTGCAATTAATTTTAGTCTTAGAGAGTTTTCTTTTATTTTTTCGTTTGTTTTTTGCTTTTTTCGGTTTTGGCGATTTATTTTAGTTTTAGCGATTTTTTTTAGTTTTGGCGCTTTTTTTAGTTTTTGGCGTTTTTTCGGTTTTTTGCTATAAATTTTAGTTTTAGAGAGTTTTATTGTAGTTTTGGCGTTTGTTTTTTGCGTTTTTTCGGTTTTTGACGATTTATTTTAGTTTTAGAGATTTTTCTTTTAGTTTTGGCGCTTTTTTCGTTTTGGTGATTTCTTTCTGTTTTTGGCGTTTTTTTCGATTGTTGGCGATTTATTTTAGTCTTAGAGATTTTTGTTTCGGCGCATTTTTTTAACTTTCACTTTCGGCATTTTTTTAGCTTTGGTGATTTTTTAATCTGTTTTTGGCGTTATTTTAATTTTTGGTGATTTTATAATTTTGGAATTTTCTTAGTTTTAGCGTTTTGGAAAATTTCAAGAGTTTGCCCCTTACGGTTTCCAAGATACAACAAGTTGTCAAAATTATTTAGTCAAAATTACATTAACTGATCGAATGCCCTTTAATTTAGTTTTTTTTTTTAATTTCAGTGTGAATTGTTGTAGGCTGAAAAAAAAAATACATTAAAGCTTCTCATGAGAACTCTTAAAATAGCCATTCGTGCAATTGGGCAAATATGCGGGACTTTGTTTAATGAAGCCCCTTGGCAACTTTTGCGCAAACAGTTAAGTCAAGTGAATGAAATGTCATAAAAATATTATTTAATAAAAATAAAACAAGGACATTTCAAGCACTTTTTAATTTAAATACATCCTTACTACTAATATTATAAATGTGAAATTGAGTTTGTTTGTTTGCTGCGCTTTCACGTCTAAAGCGCTGAACTGATTTTGAAAATTCTTTCACTAATGGAATTGGCAAAATATAGGATATTTTTTATTCGATTTGGAACCGGTTTTAAAACCGGTTTTTATGTATCTTTAAGCAGATTAACGCTAGAGGAGCCGCGCGTAAAAAAAGTATTTATATATGTATTTCAATTAAAATAAAAAAGTGTGTCTAAAACTGCCTAAGGAATTAAGTTGTTGTTTACATAATGCACAATTGCACAGCTTAAGTTTACGAGTCAAAATTGTTGGGCAAACTTAACAGCTTTGTGTAAATAGATTCCCATAAAATTTTTGACATTTTATTTACGAGAGTGCAAAAAATGCATAATTGCACAGTTTGTGAGACTTTTTGAACATTCTCATGAAAACCCTTATTAATTTTACAAATTTCAAGTGTCTATATATAATTTTCTGTTTTACGAAAATTTCAAAGCCGTAGCTCTTATAATTCTCGAGAAAATAGCATGTGACGGACAGACAGTCAGACAAAAGGACGGACATCGAAAGCAATAGGGAGGTCCTTTTCACCTTTGGTCTACGGAACCCTCAAAGGGTAAAAAAATACAAAACAAAGAAAAAATTGAATAACAAGAAAAATAAAAGTCAAGAAAAATAAATAAATAAATTCAGTGAAGTGCTACTTTGACCCGCGCACGAAGGATTCCGTACGGACACTAGACATGTAATTCAATACGAACTTTAACCTATATAAAATATAGTTTTGTCATATTTTCGTTTTTGTTTTTTTTCGGTTTTGAGCGTTTTTTTTAGTTTTGGCGTTTTTTGCTTTTTTCGGTGTTGGTGACTTTTTTCGGTTTTGGTGATTTATTTTTATTTTTAGCAATTTTTTTCTCGTTTTGGCGATTTGTCCGGTTTTTGGCTTTTTTCATTTTTGCGATGTTTTTTTATTTAAGTGATTTTTTTTTAATTTGGGTGATTTTTTCATATAAGGCGATTTTTTAAGTTTTGCTGCCTTTTTCACGTTTTGGCGATTTTTTTCGGTTTTTGGATTTTTTTTTAATTTTGACGATTTTTTTCATTTTGGCGATTTTATCGGATTTGGCGATTTATTTTAGTGTTAGAATTTTTTTTTAATTTTTAATTAATTTTTTTCAAATGAGCAATTTTATAATTTTGGGATTTTTCTTTCAGGTCAGTAGCTCTTACGGTTTCTGAGAAAATAACGTGTGACGGACAGACGGACAGCGTAGCGAAAACAATAGGGTTTCTTTTCACCTTTGGTGTACGGAACCCTAAAAAGCATAAAAATATATTAAAATAAGAAAAAAATTAAAATCCAAGTGAAGCATGATATCCCATTCAGGCTGACCAAATTAAGTAATTTCGTGATTTCGGTCGAAATCAAGATGAAATCAAGTAATTTCCCATATATTTTGACATTTTCCAATTTAAGTTATTTTATATGCCATTTACACCAGCACAAATTCTAACAGATTTTAGTTAAAATCTTTATGAAAATCTATACCGTTTAGACTAACTTTTTTGACATTTATCACGATTTTTTATCCAAAACAAAACCCATTAACCAATAAATTTCCAAAACTACAACCAAATAACTGAAATGTAGGTAATTCACCCATCTTTTTTTTATAAATGTGTTGTACAGGGTGGTAAGAAATAAATAAATATATTAGATTTTTATTAGATTTCCTACAAATCTACTGACAAAATAGATTTTGTTTTGTATTGGAAATCTAGTAAAAAGCAGTAAGATTTAGCTCGAAATCTCGTAAGTACTAGATTTCGAGGTAATATAAATGCCCTATTACTTAACTTCAATGAAACAAACAACTAACAAGAAATTACAATAAAAAACGCTTTTTTTGTACCAAAACTACTTTTTTTTCAAACATGAATAAATTTTCAACTATGAGAAACAAAATAAAATAAAAGAATTATGAAATTAAAAAAAGATTGAAAATTATTATATATGTGACGATTTTTGCAAGAAAAACTTGTATAATTGTAAAAAAGAATTTATTGAACTGAAAAAAGTGCTTCAATGTCTGCCGCAATGAACAAGATGTTTGCGAAATTAAGTTAAATTTCATTCAGTACATGTATGAACACTTTTGATTTCGTTTGTAATTTGGGCTTGAAATTACTTAATTTCGTGTCAGCCTGAATGGGCTATAACTAATTATTAAAAAATTTTAAACAAATATAAAATGAACAAATAAAAAAAGTAGTAGAATGGCGGAATGGGGCTAAAAATATAAAAATTATAGTAATCCAGCATATTTTTATGAGCCAAAATATTATTGTGTTGTATTAGTGCTGTTAATTTAAAAAATGAAATAAATCATCTTTAATTACACAATTTAAATTATTTGAAGCATTTTCGTTTAATTTCTATAACAAAAAACCCCGTAATGATAACTAACTGAAAATAATCATAACAAAATACTCGTATCATGAGCACCAGCCGTCTTTATTTACATATACAATTCAAAGGCACCTATATTTCTATCTCTCCACCCAGCAAAAGCATAAATTTAAATTTCACCTTTTAGAAATAAATAAAACTAAATATAAATTCCAATTAAACTTATATAAATTTTTTTTGCTACGTTTGTTTGATCGTAATGTAAAATGCTTTTGATACTCTCGTATTAGCCTTAACGGTTTTATGTATTTTATTACATTTCTAAGATTTAGCTTGAAAATTTCATTGGACTACTCGTACACCACCCCTCATCATTCCTCAAAAACATGCCAACAGAGACTTTAGTACAACCCGGCAGGGTTTGCTTTGTTACTATTTATCTTGAGTAACACTTGAGGAGGTGGGGAGGGGGAACAAAACTAAATACTAAAGAAATAAATATACATAAAGTTTATAAATTTATATGCCGCATCAAATTCTCCACCCACAAAGTAGCGGCCAGGCAAGGCAGACTTGCCGTATTGCATTGGGAGATAAATTTAAAGCAGTTGGCAGTTAAAAGTCTGGTTTCCTTATTTTTTTTCATATTTTTCCTTTCTCTTTATTTAACCAAAACCAGTGTGTAAAAGGACACTTAAGTTGGGCATCAATAAGGGTAAGGGAAAGCAAGGCAAGAAAGTATACGCGATGCGTATGTAAGCGTTAGTTAGTCTTTTTGGAAATTTCTATAAACTAAAATAAACAAAAATATAAATAACTTTGTAAAGTTGAATAATAAACGAATAGAGAATGAACTACATTATATGTATATTGAAAAGAAATTCAAAGCTACTTAAGTTAAAGATAATTTATAAACTAATTACCAAGGACAGGGGTTTCATGCAAATGCATGTTTTTTTCCTTAAGCCTGATAGTGGCAAGAACGAAATATCTTTACGAAATATTGAATTTGCGTGAAAATGCCATGGATTTGTTAGTGCATATTTTTGCATATTTTATTGAAAATGCATATTTTTGCATAATTTGGTCATATATGCATATTTTTGTCTCATATTTTGGTATAATTTCATGGTTTTTGTGTCATATTTGCTCAAAAGTTAAAATTTCCAAAAAAAAAAAATTATTGGCAAATTATTAATGCAAAATAATTGGCAAATTCATTCGCTTGCATTGTTTTAGAATTGTAGAAGGAATGCACAACCACACACGCCTACCAAATATAATAAACATTATCAATTTAATGATTTCATGAGGAAATCGCTTGCTATTAAAGCCGAAAGTAGTTAAACAATACTGCGGAAACTTGATATTGCTTTTAAAAATTACAGATTTAAAAAAATCTAATAGCTAGAATTCAATCCATTGTAATGGTTTAGTTAACTAAATATGTAACATTATATCAAAAAAAAAATATTTAAATTTGAGCCTTTCTTCAATGCACAAAAGCTTTCTTTCTTTCCAAAAAAAAAAAAAAAATTGATAGAACTAACTTCACATTCAAAAGTATAAAAAAGTACAATTTTAAAAAATTCGTGTTTGGAGCTAATAATGCAGAAATAATCGTTATATCATTTATAATATGGTGTACAAACTTAATATAAAAGGCTTGTAAACGCAACTCTTTAGAAAATAAAATATTTTTGTGTCTTTAATTAGTTGTATGTGAACTTAAAACTTTTCTTTTGAACAAAAATTTTTTTAAAATATGCGCATATTTTATTGTTTTTAGTGCATATTTTGCGTTTTTAATGTCATATTTTAAGCGCCTAAAATACCTTTTTTAAGTGCATGAAGTCCTTGTCCCTGCTAATTACATTTAATTTTTTCGAAGCAAAGTTCGAATATTTAAATAAAATAAATAAATAATAAATTTGTATTGTGCTGTCTTTAATATAAAAGATAAATATTGGGCCTAATTACGACTAAAACTACGACTATTTTGTACTAGATTAAAGAAAAAATCTTGCAATGGTCTAGTACAAAATTGTCGTAGTGAAAGTCGAAATACGACACTCCTAATTAAGTCCATTATATACCAATTCTGTACATTTAATTTATTTTCGAAATCAAGTCCAATATTATATTGTATTTTCTATGTTCGAATATTCGAACATTCCTGATAATATATAAATGTGTGAAAATGAAGTAATTATTTTTGGCTATAATTAACTTTAATAAAAGAAAAAATTTTATTTCATAGAAATCATTATTTTATAAAAGATTTTTCGAAAAAATAACTTATAAAAATTCTTGAAAATTAATTTTTTTAAAATTTAATTTCATAAATTTGTAAACTAGATGAATTAAGTGTAGTTTTCAAGCCTTTTATTTAGTTTCGAAATTTTGTTCGAATTTTCGAACATTCCCCAGAGCTCGTGAAAATAAAATTCTACAAGCAACAAAAACAGGCAAAGCCTTGATTTTTGTAAAAAATTTAATATTGCGAAAGATTTTTCGTAAGACGTTATAAAACTTCTCAAAAAATTTAATTTAACAAATTTGTAAGCTATATGAATTAAGTGTGGTTTTCAAGCGTTTTATTTAGTTTCGAACCTATGTTCGAATTTTCGAACATTCCTTAAGACTTGTGAATATAAAAAGTAACAAGCAACAAAAACTGGCAAAGCCTTGATTTATGCAAAAAAAATTAATATTGTGAAAGATTTCTCAAAAAAGGATTTATAAAAATTCTTAAAAAATAATTTTTTTTAAATTCAATTTAATAAATTTGTAAACTACATGAATTAAGTGTGGTGTTCAAGCGTTTCATTTAGTTTCGAACTTATGTTCGAATTTTCGAACATTCGTTAAAACTTGTGAATATAAAAAGTAACAAGCAACAAAAACTGGCAAAGCCTTGATTTTTGTAAAAAATGATTTTAACATAGAATTTACTCGCATAGTTTAACAGATTTAACAAACGACTTTAAAACTTATTAATCCCCAAATTTTTTTATTTATTTAAATAATTGTGTAAAATAGATACTTTATTTGTTGTTGATAAGTATCTAATTTATTTTCTAAATTATGTTTGAATTTTCGAAAATTGTTAAATACATGAAAAAAGATTTAAAAAACGACTAAAGCTTATTAAACCCCAAATTTTTTTATTTATCTTAATAACTGTGTAAACTAGATGCATAAGGTTTTGCTGGCAAGCCTCTAAATTTACTTTCGAAAATATGTTCGAATTTTCGAAAATATGTTCGAATTTTCGAAAATTTTCAAATACATGAAAATTTGCTGGAAGCATAAAAATTTTTAAATATTAATAATTTTTCGGTGATGATAAAAAAACCTTTAGTTGTTAATTTCGAACATGAAATATACTAAAAAAATTACAAGGATAAAAAAAAAATTTAGAGGAATAATTTTAAATTGCCATAGAAAAGGATTTTAATACGAAAAACTTGTGAAGATATATTTTCATAATTAAGCAAAATATTACACATATATAAGTAAAGTATACACAAACAGCGCACTTAACCAAGACAACTCTCTCGTCATATTGTAGCTTGCGGAAAAAGCACAAATATTAACTGTAAGAAAGCCAAAGAAATAAAAAAGAAAAATACGCCAAAGACTGCAAGACTCCCGGGAAGCAATAAAATTTTGCTAACTTGGCATAAGACAAATAATTAACAGATTATAAAGTTTTCGCCGACGTTTAAATAAAATAAAATAAAAAAAAGAATACCAAACGGTGAGCAAAAAAATTTAAATTAAAAAACGCAAGAAAATAAGAAAAAGCATAACGATACAGTTAAAAGTAGGAAGGAAGTGCTACCAAGTGCCTGTTTTCTTTAAACACACACAGAGAGAAAAAATCTCCTAAATGGGTTAAATATTCTTAGATTATTACGCGAAATTATGGGAAAAACAACAAGCATACAGCACACTCTGTGATGCAGCCATAACAGCCAATGAAAAGTTATTTTCTACGCAATTTAAAGAAATTTATTCCTTTTATTTTTATTTCTCTTTCCGACATCTTCCTCTTGCCAAGACAAGATGATGCATTGTTGCTTTCGTTGCTTTTGCCAGCGCCTTGATTTTGTCTACATTTTCCCATTAAATTGGTAACAGGAGCTGGAATTTTAATGCAGGCGGGTGGGTGGTCGGTCTGGGCTGGTGGTGTTGAAGACTGACCATAGGAATGTCATTTTTATTATTTTGTTCTGCGTCCTGTGCTTTATTTTCAAGAATTTACTTTTTTCACTTCCCCTCCATTAGTATTTTGGCGCGAATCTTAAGGAATCCCTCTTAAGTTATGTCAGTAACTTTTGTACAAAAATTTGTTGCAAACACCTTTGTTGATGCACATTCCAGTCACAATTTATTTGTGTTTACAAAAAAGGGAGAAAAAAAGCAAAAATGAACAAATGTTAGAATTTCAATTGAATTGCAAGCAGTTATTTTACAAAGGGAATATTGAAAATGTTAAAATAATTCGAGTAAAATGGCAAATAAAGGTAAAATTTGTTAAATGTGATTGCTGTTGGCTTTTTGTATAAGAAAAGAAATCTGTTGTTTGAAAAAAGTAATTAATAATGCAAGGTACATATTTGAAATTTGTTTAAAATTAATAAAAATTTTAGTAGTATTGCCCAGAATGAAAAATGGGTTATTTGAACGCCATAAAAATTAGTTCCAGTTATCACAAAATTTTCACAAAAATTAAAGTGGATAAAGTTTTTTTTTTTTTTACTTTTCATAAGAAAAAATTTGTTTGTAGTTTGTTTTTACACCAATCCTGCAGTGGCATGTCCACAAAATTCTACGAAGTTTGTATTACCTAATTTACATTACTGAACGAAGGAATTTTAGTGTCACAGAAAAAAATATTCCTGCAAGTGTCAACTTTAATTGAATATAAAATCAAATATCAATTAAAAATGTAATTGAGTCAATTCTACTTTGTAATTAATTAAATTGTTAAACAAAAATATGTATTTGAGACATTTTTTTAGATTTAATTGTACTGTAGTGAATTTTAATCAGAAATAATTTCTTAATCAGGCTTAATTAAGTTCAGTAATTTCCATACTTA
The DNA here is from genome assembly GCA_949987645.1 of Tachina grossa. Classification (NCBI taxonomy): domain Eukaryota; kingdom Metazoa; phylum Arthropoda; class Insecta; order Diptera; family Tachinidae; genus Tachina; species Tachina grossa. Next base: position 118,919,379 of record OX465278.1, on the reverse strand, counting down.
TTGAATGAAATTATTTGACTTAAATACATTTTTAATTGCTTTTTGGTTTTATTTTCACTCGCTATTTTAACTCATCCTGATTTTTTAAATTTAGCAACAATTTTAAGATTTTCTTCCCAGAAACCATACACATCAAATTGAGGATTTTCCTACTTAAAGCAAAACCTTTCGAATTGTTTAGCCCTTACGACCCTATTTCTACATAAAATCGACAAAAATAGTTTAAAATCCGTATTTGGTTGCTTAAAAATAAAAATAGATTCAGTAAAAGGGCGTTTTTTTTCGCGTTTTGGCCCTTTTTCGGGTTTTGGCGATTTATTTTTGTTTTAGCGATTTCTTTTTAGTTCCGGCGATTTTGATCGGTTTTGACGATTTTTTCGTTTTTAGCGTCTTTAAAAATTTTAAAACTTTGCCTCTTACGGTTTCCAAGATACAGCAGTTGTCAAAATTACATTAACTGATAGAACACCCTTTAATTTTGATTTTTTAAATTTCCGTGTATCGTAAGCGACATGTTATCGAAAATTAACTTTTTTATTGAAATTAAAATTTGATAGGCCTATCCATTGTTTAGAATTTAAGAAATTTATTATTCGACATATTGTCAGAAGTTTATTTTAATTTGAAATTTATTTGCTGGTGGTTCAGCGTTGTCTATATGCATTTCATTGTTGCTGTAACAAATCATCAGTAGACTTCAACCACACATTTTGAGTAGTCACAAACCTCTTATCTTATGCACAGACTTTCAAGAACTATTCAGCGTTGTCTATATGCATTTCGTTCTTGCTGTAACAAATAATCAGTAGACTTCAACCACACATTTTGAGTAGTCACAAACCTCTTATCTTATGCACAGACTTTCAAGAACTATTTGAAAGTCTGTGCATAAGATAAGAGGTTTGTGACTACTCAAAATGTGTGGTTGAAGTCTACTGATGATTTGTTACAGCAACAATGAAATGCATATAGACAACGCTGAACCACCAGCAAATAAATTTCATAGTTTAGAATTATTAAAATGCTAAAATTGTTGATAACTTTTAAAATATTATATGCTGTACAATTTTATCGTAAGCGACAATTTACGTCCAAAAACATATGTATTTGAATATTAAAAAAAACCCTTCTGAAAACTTTAATTTTTGTCGCTTACGATATAATTGTCTGCATATTACATTAGGATTTCAACATTTTTGTGTGCTCACTTTAGAACACCCTTTAATTTTTAATTGTCATATATTTATTCTTGTAGCGGCTAAAGTTTTACGTATTCTTTGAAAATTTCAGGTCCGTAGCTTTTACGGTTCTTGAGAAAACAGCCTGTGATGAACAGACAGACAGACGGGCAGCGCAGTAAAAACAATAGGATCCTTTTCACCTTTTTGGGGTACATAACTCTAAAAATATTTCCATATTATTTTCGGTGTTCTTCCGTAGGTAAATACATAGTATGTGAATGAATATTTTTAATTTTTAGTCGCATGAAAGTCTGAGCTCTGTCTGATAAGCATCGTAGTATTATTAATTTTATTATTTTTTTTAGCTAGTTATTTAAAAAATCCAAATGCTCATAGCAGAACAAGGTTTCGATCCTCGGACCTCTGGGTTATGGGCCCAGCACGCTTCCACTGCGCCACTCTGCTTGTTACGCAAGTTGTGTCAAATAACGCATTAATGCTGGATAACTTGATATTAGATTTGTTGTTTTTGATAATTACTTTGTTTTGGTTGAGTAGGAGGATTTGGAAAGTTATCCATAGCATAGGCCTGTCTGTACTATATAGTAGGCCGAGTTTGCATTTAGCACACATGTGCCCAAAAACCCGCAATCACAAATTACTACTGAAAAACTGTTTGATTCAGACATCATCAAGATTAAGCAAACAAACAGTTTCTGCTCAGCTCTAGTACGTATGCATTACACATTTTGTTAATGTCGTGTATAAAATTTAGCAAGATTTACCAAAGCTGCAAGATGCAAAAAGTCTACAATAGCAAATCATGAATTCCAATTCTGCTTTATTATTAAATACCTTAACTTAATATATAAATTAATAGATAAAAATTAATAACAAGGAAATAAATAATACATAAGTAGGGCGACAAATTTCATGCACTATAAAATTAAAAATATGCGCATATAATATGCACCATAGAAGTCAAAATATGCACCAAAATAATGAAAATATGCGCAAATAAATATATGCAACAAAAAACAATTAATTTTTTACTAGATTTATTAAAACATAACAAAATAACATAACATACAAAAAATAAAATCCAGTCTACACAATCAAATAAAAAATTAAAATATAAAAATAAAATCAGTTCATAGAATTTTTACATTTAAACGAGTAGTATTAACATAAATTTTTTTTGTATAAATAAATACAGTTTTTTAAATTTTCATATGTAAAGTGCCTGTTGGGGCGCAGAAATTTTTTGTACATCGAAAATGTTCGATCGTTCGTTTTTTTAAACTGCGTTTTCTTGTGTTTAAAAAGGGGGCTACATAAATTTTCACCGGCATTGCCGCATCAGCTGGTATAATGAATAACATTTAAATATGTACATATGTATGTATGTATGTCCATAGTATGGACGTTGTATCTTGTATTAAATGGCGGTTATTTCAGAAATGATATTAAAGTATTCAGTGCAAGTTTGAGAAAATGGAGGATTTTTTTTGATATTGTTAAAGCTGTGAAAAACTTGGAACATATGCAAATAAATATGCACTTATTACAAAAATATGCACAGAACTTAGATTTTTGTTAAAATATGCAAAATATGCAAAAACAAATTCATGCCATTTTACAGGAAATCTTATGAAACGCAAAGAAAATTGTTCAGAATAGCTTTTAAGGTGTCGATAATAAATATGCATTTGCATTGAAATTGTCGCCCTATACATAAGTAAAAAATAACTACATAAATTAAAAATATTAATAAATTATTTGAATTAATTTAAAAACAAATTTATTTAAAAAATTGGAATGAAAGAAAAAACTTGGAGATGCCGGGGATCGAACCCGGGGCCTTTCACATGCAAAGCGAACGCTCTACCACTGAGCTACATCCCCTCCTTACTGATATAAAGTTACTCTCGTTTTTGTTATTTATACGAATGTTTAAACTGAGTATTACGTATTTACATACTTGAGTGGTGGGTATATGTGCTTTGATGGTGAGTTTTACGTGTGTTGTGCTCAGTACAATGATGACGGGTTGATTTTGTGGTCAGAATGAAATTACATTTTGAAAGCCCATATGAGACCTAATTTTTTCTTCATTGATTCGATATTGAATTGATAGAAAGAAACAATACATGTTAGAAAGAATAATATATAAATATAAAACGGAAACAAAATGTTTAAATGTTGTAAAATTTTCGCAACTAGAAACCGCTAGTATTAAGATAAAACAAACTAAAAATCGCTATGTTTAACCATAAATCGCTAATTAACCAACACTTTTATGTTTCAAGATTTAAATGTCAATTTTAAGTTGAACTATTTTACATTTCTTTTTTTGACATATCTTCATTTGTCGATAACTTTGGTCAAGTTGTTGGCATTATTTCATTTTTCTTAATATATCTGAACCCTTTTTGCACCTGTTGAATTTTCCTATTACAATATGTTTGCACTTTTCTCTAAAACTTGATAAATGAAAGAAAAATGAAGTGTCATATGGGCTGAAAACCTATTAAATTACAGCACCAAAAAGGGGTTTTTATAAGTTTGTAGTGTTTGGTTGTGTGTATCTGTGTGTCTGTACAGGTATACGTACAGGCCAGGTGTGTCAGATATGGTGATTTCTCGCCAAACGTGGCGATTTTTCAACTTGTTTAATAAATTTGTTGTTAATTTGTTAATAAATTCGTTGGCGATTTTACTGGCGATAAATAAATTATTTGGCGATTATTATGGCTTTTTTTTAAAATAAAATTGAACTTCAAAATTCCTCTAAATCAGGAAAATTAGTTTGTTGGAGGAGTAGTTTCAAAAAGAAATCCTACCAAAACTCGCCTGCAAGAAGTTAAAACAATTTCATTTTGATGATTTTTCTTATATTAATTATAGTCATAATGCGTTTTGAATTTGGATGAGAAAAATTTACATGAGATAATTTTTGGCGATTTTCTGATAAATTTTGAAACGATCATTTTACAAAAAGTTATACAAAAATTTATATAAAAAAAAATGTTATATAAAAACAAATTTCTTATCAAATATTCATTAAGAAAAACTACATAGAACTGATTTTGGCGACCTTTGGCGATTTTTGAAATCAATTTGGCGAAATAGTTCGGAAAAAATCTGGCAACCCTGGTACAGACCAAACTGTTGGTCCGATTTTAATTTGGCTTTTTTCCGTTTGAAAAGTGAGTTGATCTAATATCTTCTAGCCGTTTATCATACATTTTCTCATCGCGGGTTTTGAAAATTTCGAATTTTTCTTATTTAAAAATGGAGTATTATTTGACATGTGAATAAAAGCGCTAACTTTTTAAAAATGATGCTGAAATTGGCAACAATCAGAACTGGTGAAAATTACTCAAATCTTATATTAACAACAAACTAAAAAAAATTTATTAGAAAGAAAAGAATATGACCTAAAATTCAAAAATATCGAAATATTAAAAACTACTAAAACTTAGGATTTATTTAAATTTTCGTAATTTTTTGGCACCATTGTCGATGATAAAAACTCAAATCATATGAAATTAAAACGCCTTAATTTCAAAGGAGTTTAAAAAGTATAAGAATACTTTGACTATTAATCGGCTACACATGCGTAGACATATACAGGGCTATTTTATTTACACACACACATAAATCACACACACACACACACACGAATTTTTCATTCCATTTCTTATACACAAATGTATGTATACGGTGACGAATTATGAATAAATATCTCGAGTATTATGCGTATATTTTTTATGTCCGATTATATATCCATTGTCTGTGTATAAGCATACTTAGACTATAAGCATGAGAGAAAGTCAATGCGTTTGATACGCGTGTGCCTTTTTAGTTACTTGCATTTTAGTTTTTTACATTAACGAAGTAGAAATACTCTTCTTTGTTGGAATCGGCTATATCGTTATAGTTGCTTGAGAGAAAATATGTGTGGGTGCAAATTGTTTGCGCTACAATTATGATTATACATATATATATATATATATATATATATGTATAACGAATCTCACTTTAACGAAAATGCTATATAACGATCATAAATTTTTTTTACAAAAAACAAAACTTTGCTAGTAAGATATTTCTAACATTTAGTACTACCTTATATAGCGAATGTTTTGATAAATGTGTGCTCTGTATAGTGAACGGCAAGAAAATATATTGAACAAAATCTACAGCCCTAACCTAAATTCAAAAAAAGTGTGGTACCGGTACCGTGAGTTTGTATTTGGTATCTTATTTCAAAACAAATTTTTGTCATTCATTTTATTGTATTTATTGTATTTATTCATGTCTACGATAATAATAGTTAAAATAACCCTTAAAAAACTTTGCGATATAACGAATGGGCCTGACATTATATCGTTCGTTATACTGGGATTTGCCTGTATATATAAATACGTATTTTTTTAGTATTCATTGTCATTCTCTGATATATTTAAATTTACGGCTTGTCACACGATGCTGACGGAAAACATTCGCAAGCAAAAACAAATTTTCTTATCTTATTTTTGTTTTCAATACAAGTTGTCGATCGATCGTTTTTATTCGACATCGTAATACAAGCCCTTAAAGTAAGTCTCTGCTCTGTTCAAGTGCAAATAATATTTTGAATTTTTTTTTCTGATAGAATATTTTGATTTCTTACAGTTTCTTTTGATTCACTGTACCTATGATTGCTTTCAAATACTTTTGTTTACTAATTACCATAGCTGGCGCTCAATATGATTTTTTTTATTTGAATTTTTTCATAAAATTAAATTAAACTTAAATTTTATTTCTGTTTAAGAAATAGAATTTCATTGAAATCATTGACATTTCTCATGAAATGAATTAAAATTTGTTGTTATTGATTTGAAATAAAATTTTTCAAATGTAAATTTATTTTTTTGTCAGAAAATTTAAAACAAATCACGCCTTTAGAAATTCAAATAAAAATATAACAAATTAATGCTTTATTTGAATTCAGCGACTGAAATGTTCTTAAATTATATTTCTATAGTTTGAATGAAATTTTATTTTATTTCATTTGAGTTTTTGAAATTCAAATAATTTTATATTAATAAGACAAATTTATATTATTCAACAAAAACTTTTTTGATTATTTCAAAATCATAAAAAATAGTTTCAAATAGTTTTAAATTGTAAAAACGCATACAAATAAAAAAAATTTCTTTTATTATTGAAAATGATTTCTAGTAATGAAGATTTTTCCTGCGAAGACCTCTAGAGGAATCCACCTATTGCCTCAATTATCTATTCCCTCAATTATCCGTGTTTTGTCTACTTTTAACGTTATTTTCATATAACAAAATATTTAGCTCAATAAAAATAACAAGGTATTGGGTTTTTGCAAAACTTGCTCGAAATCATTATGTGCTAGCTCTAAATGAAATTCAAATTTTATTGAACACCTAAGGTTATTTCATAGTGAAAAACATAATGAATACCAGAGGCTCAGTAGTAAGAAAAGAGATAAGAAAAACGCGTTCGCATAAAAAGTGCTCTTTTTCATTGCTGAGTGCGTTAAAAAAAAAGTTCAACTATAGAACTCTCTGACCTAAATATATCATAAATGGTTGTTATATATTTTTAAGTCTAATAAATATTTCTTTTCATTTTTGAGAAATAGTTTCTATTCAAGAAATAATAGCCTGATTTAATTAATTTATTATTTTTTTCAAATTAAATTCTGAGAAAAACTATTTGAATTTTTCGTAGTCAAATAATATTGAAATGAATTTTATTGAAATTTTGAATATTTAAATTCAATAAAAAAATCTAAAAAATTTATTTGAGGAATGTATAAATTTAAAAAATTTCAATAGTTTTAAAATAAATAAATTGTATTGAATTTTCACATAACAAATAATTGTTTGAATTTTTATTATTTCTAATTTAAAATAAAAACTATAACTGAAATAAAAATATTTTTATTTTTCATTCCATTCACTTGTTACAGCTATGCTAATTACAAATATTTCTGTAATTAAAAGTATTTATTTGGTAATGATCTTTTATATTTATGGTTTAAATATTTGCAATATATTAAATTAACAAATTACTGCAGAATATTCTTCTACGTAAAATTCTTTCTAAACATTTTCCAATAAAGAAGCATACAGCAAACACACATATTTGTAGATATGTATGTATTAGAGGGCTGCGTAAATAGTCTTGAAATGTAAATATGTACGTCTTGTTTTTTAAATCTATTCTCGTAGCATGTATTATAATAAATCAATATTAAATGATGTATTGATGTGCGTGTATATTAGACTTGAGTCGAACTCGTAATTTAAATGGGTTTGATCAGTGGTTTGTGGCAAAAATTAACTAGTAAACGAGTTCGATCCAAGTCTAGTGTATATGAGTGTTTTTAAGCGATGTCGCGAAGACTTCCTGTTCGTAACAAACAATCAATAGAAGTAGTGTTGATGCGTGTATGCTTGTTAATATTCATATTGTATGATTGAGTGTGTGTGTAAGATGTAGATGCTAGGTTGGTTTTTTAAAGCAAGCGCAAGCAACTAACGTCAATGCATGTGGGTGCGTTTGCATGTGCGCCGAAAAATAGAAGATCATACACACAACGTGTGGCGCGTATGTACATGATGTTTGTATACGCGCCCATGCATATGAAGAAGCAAGCATAAAAAAATCTTTCGTCAGGAAGTATTTTCTTCTTTACTCCTGTACCTTCGATAACTGAAACAAATTTCTTGCAAACATTGTTGTTTAGCGTTTGTTTTACAAGATTTCGCTGTAGTAAAGCATTTGAAAAATCCCTCGTCTTAAAAATTTTTGTAAGTGGTCTTGTGCAGGGCTCTAGTATTTATGTATATGTATATGTCTTTTAATCTTTGTGGACACACAAATTGAAATATTTTCTGTCATGTCATGTCTTAGACATTTGGTATTTTCAATATTTTATTAAGCAAATTATTCGATATACTCCTACATAAATACAAATACATATACATATGTATATAAATACAAGTAAGGGAAGCCGAGTAATAGTTGTAGATTGAGAACACATTAAAAAAAGTAGCAAATTAAATGTCAAAAACTTGATATCTTTGTCTAATTTTTCCAAAAGCATAATTTTCTTATGAAAATTAGTTTTAAAACAAACCCAGTTTAGTAAAAATCGTTTGTTAAGTATTGTAAAATATATTTGTTTTTCTTTAAAAAATTTGTTTGAAAAAATATTTTATGAATAAAAACTGGTTTTTCGAAACCCGGTTTTCTGCTAACCCGGTTTTTGCAAAAAACATTTTTAGAGAACGAACTCGGGCTTTTTTGACGACTAGATTAAGTACCTGATGTTTTAAGAAGTAAAATAAAAATTATGTATGGGTGTAAAAAATATTTTTTTTGTAAAATTTTCATTTATCAAATAGTTTTTATTAATATTTTTTATTTAAAAATCTTGTAGTAGTAGTAGTAGTAAATTAAACCTCAAGAAACTGATTTCTTTGTCGATTTTTTTAATAAACTCTAATTTTGCTAAAAGCATAATTTTCTTATGAAAATTTGTTCGAAAACAAACCAGGGTTTGTAAAAGTCGGCTTTTAGCCGCAGGTAATATTAAATATTTTTTCCTGCTTTAAAAGGTTTATAAAAAAATATTTTTTAAATAAAAACCGGTTTTTCGAAACCCGGTTTTTTTGCTAACCCGGTTCTTACTAAAAAATGGTGTTTTAGAAAACGAACTCTGTTTTTATTAATATGTAATATTAAAATATTTTCCTGCATTAAGCTTATCAAAAAAAAAATATTTTATGAATAAAAACCGGTTTTTCAAAACCCGATTTTTACTAACAAATAGTGTTTTAGAAAACGAACTCGGGTTTTTTTTTGATGACTGGATTAAGTATCTATGTAAAATTAAATATTTTTTGCTGCTTTAAAATTTGTATAAAAAAATAATTATTTTATGAATAAAAACCGGTTTTTTGAAACCCGGTTTTTTGCTAACCCGGTTTTTACTAAAAAACGGTGATTTAAAAAACGAACTCGGGTTTTTTTGACGACTGGATTAAGTATCTACGTAATATTAAATATTTTTTCCTGCTTTAAAATGTTGACCAAAAATCAATTACCTTATGAATAAAAACCTGTTTTTCGAAACCCGATTTTTACTAAAAATTTTTGTTTTAGAAAACGAACTCGGGTTTTTTGATGATTGCATTACGTATCTATGTAATATAAAATATTTTTTTCTGCCTTAAAGTGTTTATAAAAAAACAATCATTTTATGCTAACCCGGTTTTTTTTTAAATAAAAACTGGTGCTTTAGAAAACGAATATTTGTTAAAAATCAACTATTTTATGAATAAAACCCGGTTTTCAGAAAACCGGGTTTCTGCTAACCCGGTTTTTTTTGAATAAAAACACTGTTTTTAGAAAGCGAACTCGGGTTTTTTTGACGACTTGATTCTGACGGATTTTCTGATGTTATAAAAAGTTAAATAAAAATTAGGGTTTGTTTGAAAAATATTTTTTTTTGCAAATTTTGCTTTCACGAATTAGCTTTTATTGATATTTTTTATTCATTAAAATATCAGCAAAGTTTTTTAACAAAAATTTTATATACCTCTTTTTTTAATAAAACAATATTTGAAGACATCAAAGTTCTGTAGAAACTTCTAATATTTAGAACCGGTTTGACAACTTATACATTTTTTAATATGTTAATAATTTACAGCCTTATTTATAAAAATTATTAAGGCTTTATAAAGGGCTTTAAAAACAAATTTTCATACAAAATTTTTCTTATCAAGCCTTTATAAATACTTAATAATTTTTATAAATAAGGCTTAACGAAATCTTGTCAAAAATAATATTAAAAATTGCATTGAAAAAATTTTTAAAAAAATTTCAATGCTTGTAGAAAAGTTCTGAATAGATAAATGAGAATTACAAAAATGTTTAGTTAAGAAAAAAAAACTACCAACCATAATATTAAAGGTATTCACATCATTTTTTTTTATTGTTAGAAAAATGGAAAAATGTAAATTTTTTACAACAAACATTGGAAAAAAAATTCCACCTAAAGTTGAGTTTTTAAATTCAACTTTTGGTGAATTTGTTTCCCTGTGTTTGTTGTAAAAAAATTACATTTTTCCATTTTTCCAACAAGCAAAAAACTGATGTGAATACCTTTATTATTCAATATGTGTGGTCCGGTCTATCTTATTTTTTACCTTCATTTATAAATTTGAATTTATAAAAATAAAAACTACATAATATATTTTTTGTTTTATTTATTTTTTCATAAAACAAAAATAATCACTGCTTTAACAAATATTGTGCACTATAAATTTCCTTTTCCTTTTTCTCCACGTTGTTGTAAAATGTAAATTTTCTGCTGCAAGGAAAATTGATTTGAAAGTATTTCTTAGCTATTTTGACACTTCTTAATTAATTTCCATTCCCTTTGTGTTTGTATGTGTTTGAATATTTATTTTCTAACACTAAACAATTTTACTCCTTGTGGTAAAATATTGAGTTGAATTGGCAAACGAACCAGTGTTTAAAATTTAAATAAAATCCTACAAATAAAATTGTGTGTAAAAGTGTTCGCATTTCTGCTGGCATCAGGATGTGTTTTTATTTATTTTATATTTTTTTATATGAATTTGCATGTCATTTATTGCATGTTAAAGTCTTTAAAAAGAAGAATACATAATAATATTAAAGAAAAGAAAATTTGTAATGCAAATTTTTGAAAATATTCAATAATCACCAACATTAAGAAAAGCATTTCAAATTGTTTGTGTTTGCTGTGAAATATAAACTGAAATCAATAAGTATTTGAATAGTATTTTATTGTATTTATACAATATATGCTAATAGATTTTTAGACTAGAAGTAGAATTTTGCAACGAAAAGGGGGGGGGGGGCAAGGAGAGAAAGTGAGAATTTGTATTTGAAAATGTATGTATATTGACATTTAAGTGAAATTAAGCCTGTATTATTGCAAGAAATGCTAAAGTCTTAGCGTTTTTATGCTAATAGAATAGAATATTGATACTCTGCATTCACTTCTGCACAAATTGAATTTTTTCTTAGAGGAGTCATTTCTCTTCTAAATGTTAATTGTTTCCACTGATTATAAATCAAATAAGTTTAAAAAGAATTCAAATGAAACGTTAACAATTAATGTAAAATAAAACCGCTTAATCGGTTAACTGGTTAACCGAATAAAGGTATACATTAAAGCACATGTTATTCGAGTACTATGACGGCTTTGTAATTTTTTTTTTTTTTTTTGGTAAATAAGAATTTTATTTTCTAGAAGATTATATATAGCAACAAAAATTTTTAATCCAAAGAAAATTTTTTTAATAACGCTTCACCGATTATTCGAATAATTTTTTTTTATGTTTCTAATCTATGAACATATATGTTGGTTAACCAGTTATTTGGAATATCTTTTTTTGGACTATGCAATGTTTTCATTATTTTGTGTGTAAATATGATTAAAATAACAATTAAAATGCTAAAAAGTAACCGATTATTTTAACTACAAATAAATTTATGTACTATGACGGCTTTGTTAATTTCTTTTGCTAAATAAAAATTTAATTTGCTAAAAGATTACAAACAGATCAATTTTTAATTGAAACAAAAAAAAATTTTTTTAATATTGCTTAATCGGTTATTCGAATAATTTCGTTTTTTAAGTACATATATACTCGTGTTTTGATATACATATCGTTGCCATAATATAAAAGGATTCTAACTCATTATTTTTATGAAATCGAGTTTATTGTTTATTTCGATAGAAGAACATCTAATTATCGAAAAATGCAAAAAACTCAATTTCAAAAAAATTATTAGTTAGTTCCTTTCTTTGTTAACCATTTATTCGGAATATTTTTTGAGATTAGTTAATATTGTAATTAAACTGCTAAAAAGTAACCGATTATTTTACCTACAAAATAATTTTTATTATCTTTTTTTTCCTGATGTATGGATTAATCGCCTATCCGAGAAATTTTTATTTAAAATAATATTTTTTATAAAAATATTAGTTTAAAAAGAGAAATTTAAATATTAAATATCTTTCTTCGCTGATGTATCGGTTAATCGAGTACTCGACTAATTTTTATTTAATATAATATTTTTGTTTAAAATATTAACCTGTTTGGAATATACTAAAAATATATTTAATATAAAATATCTTTCTTTACTAATCGGTTAACCGAGTAGTCGAGTAATTGTTATTTGGTATAATAACTTTGATTATTTATTTAAAATAAAATATTTTAATATTAACACATTAATTTGAAAATAAAGAAACCATTTTTAATATAAAATATATGTATTTTCAATGTATCAATTAACCGAGTAACCGATTATTTTAACTACAAATAAAATTTCTTATTTAAAATGTCCAGTTCTTAGTTAGTAATACATTAAAACAAATACATAATATCAACTATATTTCTTTACTGATGCATCGGTTAATCGAGTACCCAACTAATATATATTTTTAATAATATTTTTCAAGGTTGGCAAACGGTATCGTAAAAATACCGATACCGATTCAAATACCGTTAAACTTAGGTACCTGTATCAATACCGATACTGAAACTCATTTCGGTTAGAAAATACCGGTATCGACAATACCGTTTATGTCCATACCGGTATACCGATTTCCGTAAAGAAAAAATTACAAAACTTAATTTCAATTAACTTTTTTTGAAATTAATTACAGAAACAACATTTTCCCCTTTAGACGTTCTCATTCAGCTCTATTCTTACTACTTTTTATCGACAACAACCGGACTTTTTCATTTCCCGGGAAAGCGGGAACGACTTTTCTGCTTCCAGGGAAATTCCCGCCCGGTGAAAAACAATACAAAATATTTTTAATTTAATTATTTCAAAAAAAAAAAAAAAAAAAAATTATAATTCATGAGATCGATTAAATAAAACGTTTTATAAGCACATTAGTAAAAAAATAATATCATTTGAGTTCTTTAAATAATAGTAATGCATATATACCAATATTATATGTAAATGCCAAAAAAAAAAAAAAAAAAATTATTTATTTATTGATACATATTATACAAAGTAAATTTGCATAATATGGTGTTGAACAAGCATGGGTGGAGTAACTAGACCATATGCCCAGGATGTTATCAACAGTATTTTAAAAAAGTTTTTTGACTGACTGTACACGTCGTATGCCTTCACATAGGAAGCAGCAACGTGGTTGTTAAAGAAATTCCTCAAAAAACCACAAGATTATACGGACGAAAAACTCTCGAAGGCCAAACAATACATACAAGCCTGACCGCACTTAAAAAAATATATTATTAAATAAATATTACAAAATATTTCTTTGAAAATAGGACTTTAGTAACGAATGTCAATTTATAGACATTAAATTAGGGCTCTATTTACGCCTGCAATATGAAATATTAAAAAATTGTTATGAAAAAGAACTTCATACTCCTCTTGGCGCACTTTAAAGTTAATAAAACTACCCAAAAATTTCAATGATCGTCAGTAAATAATATTTCAAAATGAGCAAAAATTTCTATAAAAAATTTAATGGATTCGTACAAACTAATATTTTTATCCATTTAATTAAATTTGGTTTAGGATTTATGCATTTCTTTATTTAATTTTTTGGAAAAATATTCGTATTCGCCTGAATTTTACGAACACGAATGGGAATACGAATATATACAAATGGCCGAATATTCGGCAATTCTAATACAAATATTCGTGCATCACTAGTACAGAATAAGCATTAATAGAATCGTTCTTTTTACCAAGGAGAATCTGAAATTATTTTGTTATTTTTCTTTTATTTCCTTGCACATTTCTGTTGTTAATTTTATGAATTGTAGAATTAAATTTTCAACGTCGCGTTCTGCTTATTGCAAATAAAGGCCTCAGAGCACATGTGTGCCAGATGTAAACTCGGCATTAATTGTTGTAAAGTTTTAGCTATTGTGCTAGTGCCATGACCTTATTATTGCGCCATCGCATTCATAAAATGAATAACGACACTCATCAAGTTGCCGTAATATCAAAAAATCCCGGGAATTTCCGCACATTTTCCGGGAAATCCTGTTTGAAAAACAATAGTATAAACGTTTATAACCAGGCTGCCCAGAGAAGCGTAGAGTGCCGAAAATCAAACGACTTTTTATAGAAATTAATACACATATGCTTATACATTACTCTCGGTTTTCTCTCTTATGCATGTATGTATGTTTATACACTACACTTGTGTAAATAATCTGTGCAAGTTATAAAACTTAGTTTTTTTATGTTACTGTTTACTAAAGACTTTATGTAAAATTACTTACTTTTAACTTAATAAAAAGAGGTTTTTGCTATATACACTGTATGAATTAATAAACTTCATAGTAATAGCGGTATACCGGTATTTTAAACTCGATAACGGTATTTACCGGTAATACCGATACCGAAATAAAAAAATACCGTTACCGTTACCGATACCGAAATTTTTAAAATAATTGTACCGGTATCAATACCGATACCGTTATTTGTTTCGGTTTCCAACCTTGATATTTTTTCATTGAAATAATTATTTGTTTAAAAACGAAGAAAACAAGTTTTATTTATTTAAAATAAAAAAGTTTTGATTAAAGTATTAATTTAGAAATAAAGGAAAAAAAATATAAAATAAAATAATGTGATAAAAAAATTAATTTTCAATGCATCGGTTAACCGAGTAATCATTTATTTTAACTATATACAAACAAATTTTTTTTATTCGTTCTTCAAGTTTTTTGATAATAGTACAACGAAAACAAAATAATTTTTACTATCGAATATCTTTTTTCCTGATGTATCGGTTAACCGAGTAGCCGAGTAATATTTATTTTTAATAATATATTTTGGTTGAAATAATTATTTGTTTGGCAAACGAAGAAAATAAGTTTTATTTATTTAATATAAAATAGTTTTGATTAAAATATTAATTTGTAAATAAAGGGGAAAAATGTATCGGTTAACTTAGTAATCGATTATTTTAACTATAAATACATTTTTTTTATTAGTACTTTAAGTTATTGGATAATAGTACAACGAAAACAAAATAATTTTTATTATCGAATATCTTTTTTTCCTGGTGTATCGGTTAACAGATTACCCGAGCAATTTTATTTTAAATAAAATTTATTATTAAAGTATTAATTTATTTGAAAATAAAAATAAACAATTTTTAATATAAAATAGCTTTCTTTACTGATGTAGCGATTAATCGACTAACCGAGTAATTTTTGTTTAAAATAATATGTAATATGATGTATCGGTTAATCGAGTACCCGTATAATTTTTGTTAAAAATAAAATCCTTTGGATTGACATATTAATTTCAAAATAAACAAAAATTTTTTTTAATATAATATATGTATGTATATGTCTATATATTTTCAATGTATCGGTTAACCAAGTAACCGATTATTTTAACTAAAAATAAAATTCCTTAATTAAAATTTTAAGTTTTGGTATAGTTATACATAAAAATAAAATCATTTTTAATATCAAATATCTTTCGTTACTGATGTATCGGTTAACCGAGTACCCGAGTAATTTGATTTTAAATAAAAATTTTTTATTAAAATATTAATTTTAATTTTTTGTTTTTTATTTTTTTTGTTATTTAATATTAATCGAGTACCCGAGTAATTTTTGTTTAATATAATATTTATGATTAAAATATTAGTTTTAAAATAAAGAAATAATTTTTTTGTTTCACAAAATATTTTTTGGATTTAAACATTTCATTCTAAAGAATGAGCCTCATTTTTTGGTTTTCCAAAACTAATTTGTCGAAGCCGTTTCACCGATTATTCAAAAGATAACTCTGATTGCTTAATCTTTAAATTGCTTAAACATTTTTAAATTCTTTCATCTTCTACTCAAAAGTTTTAAAAGAAATTTCACTTTTAAATGAATTGATACTATATTTGTATTTATTCGAGCTGCAAGTAACAGGAACAAAAAAATAAAATTTAAATTATTGAAAAGCCCATTAGTAGGCTCTCATACATACATTTAATTTACATATACTTTTAAATAGAGACAAAATACCACTTTCACTCTAGACTTTTATACCTCTTTTTTTAATTTTACTTTTTGTATTGGGACACATTAAAATTGCAGCAACAAGAAGTAGCAAAAAAAGGGATTATGTTGCTCAATAAAAAAATCGTATGTTGCTTGCATTCCTACTTACACACTCAAACATAATGTTTGTACATAAAAATTTAAATGCAAACAGATTGAAATAATTTTTGGGACTGTTGCTGGACGAAAGCAAACAAATAAATGAGTGAGTCTATAAACGAATGAGAGTGTGGATGCATGATACATGAGAAAAGGACACAGCGTGCACAATGGGCTTGT
Organism: Tachina grossa; assembly: GCA_949987645.1. NCBI lineage: Eukaryota > Metazoa > Arthropoda > Insecta > Diptera > Tachinidae > Tachina > Tachina grossa. Next base: position 118,902,764 of record OX465278.1, on the reverse strand, counting down.
CGATAACACTGGACAAGGGAAAAATTGCAGAAAATACATATACGTGCATCAGCTGATTCTGGCAGAGGAGACCAGAAAAATGTACATGAATATGACCATAATTATCAATGTTACGAGTACCTGAGTCAAAATTGTTAAAAAGTGCAGCTTATCAGTTATTTCACACTAAATATATTCTTTTGCCCCGGTTCACACACTTCAACTTTTGTTGATCAACTCGTAATTCAGCTGTAAGAAAGACGGAGAAGAAAATACAAATGTCTCTTTTTTTCTTACAGCTGAATTACGAGTTAATGAACAAAAGTTGAAGTGTATGAACCGGGACTTTTAAATAAATTAATTCAATATAATTTTCGAAACAAAAATTTACAACTTCTCCTAATTTACATTAAGCATTTTTTTTCATGAAATAAGTTGCAGGCAATTTCTTTCATTTGTCAGTAGGAGGGCTGAAAATCTAATCAGATTAAAAAAAATATACAAAAATTTCTTCGGTGATTCATGTCAATTTTATTACAACTCTCCTCTATAGCGCTGCTATTAGCAGCTAGAAAAACTAGACTGATCTCTGGTATTGTAAGTCGATCTTGGAGCTTGCGCTTTTCAAAAACTTTCTAGTAGAATATTTTTTGCTAATTTATTTGTAGAACATTTTAACTCATTACATCCCCATTGTATGGTACCATTTTGTTGCCTTTTATGAAAGTTGATAAATCTACTTTCTTATTTATGTTAAACAGTTGTTGCTTTGGAAAGCTTTTCAATATTATATATATTTGAAAATTTTGTAGTGCTGCCATACTTCCAATGTAATTTAATGAGAGCTTTAGAAGAAATTAACCACTGAAAAAATTAAACCGTATTTAAATGGATCCATGAAAAATCACCCAAAACCCAAGTGCCCAAAAATAAAAATGAAAAATCGTCCAAAATTTTTTTCATACAAATTTTAAGTAATTTGTCATATGAAAAATCGCCCAAAAGTTTTCAAACATTTAAAAATTAAAGGGAAAAATACACCCAAATACCATGACGGAGAAAATTCTTAAGGCCAGCAGTGCAGTAAAATGTTATTGAACAGAAAAACTTTGCAAAGCAGAAAATCTTTATTAGGCAGCGCCGCACTGTAGGGTGAAAGTCTTCACAACTGGCGATTAATTTAAAAGATGAATTTTAACTTTCACAAGCGTATTTGGTACCATATGAAAGTAGATAAAATTCTACATTACTAACTGCAAAAATAAAAGATCTTGGTAGTTTACTTTATTTGCAGTGTGTGTTCAAATTTCAATAAGTTTAGTTATTTTTGCGCGCATTGATTAAAAGAGAAAATTTTAATATTTCAAGTGATTATAGTTTTTTTTTTAAGACTTCTATAAGTAACAGTTTTATAATTAAACCGTCAACTTCAGGTATATGAGCATTTAAAAAATTATATTTTGTTTAGATAAATGTTTTAGAAATATTAAAAAAAAAAAATTAAATTGCTCTAAAAATGTGGTATTTTTGATATACATATACATTGAGTTTCAACAACTTTGCGGATGAGTGCAGGGAAAAATGCTTTCATGCTCTTAAAATAGAAGATTTTAGCTAATAAATCCCAGAATACCTATTTGCGAATTTGTGCGATTATTGAGTTAGGAAGGTTTTTGTGAGAGAATTCCAGTTGCTAAAAATCAATGTGAAAAATACATATGAAATATTTTTTTATTAAAACAAAAAAAATTTTTTTTAAAGGTACATAAAGTATGCTCTAATTTGCAATTTATTTTCCAATTTATCTTTTTTCATTCCAAAGTTACAGCAAAAATAGTCAAATAAGACCATTTTCTCCAAAATACAAAAAATCCCATAAAAGGTTAAAATTAAAAACAAAATTTTTTTTAATGCTGGTTTTTTATGTATTTATTAATATTCATCAATAAAAAATAATTACACTTTAAAATTACGACTTCTATGAATTAATCTCCACTTTCTTTACCATTCACCCCACTGTGCGCCGTGTCGGGGAACGCCATGGTGTAGAAAATTCGGGAACGAACGTATATTATTTACGCTTGTCTATAACTTTTCTTTTTTATTTTTAATATAAAAATTAAATTACTATAGTTAATTTAATTATTATTTTTCGAACTTCATTTCTTTCTAAAGGGTGTCCCAACAAGAACGCAAGATTTAAATTTGGCGCCATTCGAAGTGTCATTGTTTGACATTTGAACAATTGTTATTGTTTGCTAGTAGAAGGTACGAGGTTAGTAAAAATGAAGCGCTACACGAATGAACAACGCATTCTTATTGTGAAATTGTTTTACCAAAATGGTGAAAGTTTTGCGGCTACAGTTCGCAAATTTGCGATCAATAATGCTCCAAACGAGTCAACTGTAAAGACATTAATGCATAAATTTGCCGATACTGGGTCTAGTGATGTAAAGACAACAACGCGCCTTCGACCAGGTCGATCGACCGAAAATGTCGCAGCTGTACGTGATGATGTCGCTCAAACGCAGGTTAAGCGCAAAGAGTCAATGGTGTTCGGTATCGTGAAATGATAACCAGTTTTTTCGTGCCTAGAATTGAAGAAATAAATGTGGAGGGCATGTGGTTTCAACAAGACGGCGCCACATGTCATACAGCCAGAGAAACAATTCAATTGCTACATCAGTCATTTCCCGGTCATGTTGTTTCGCGTTTTGGAAACCAGAATTGGCCGCCTAGATCGTGCGATTTAACACCTTTAGACTTTTTTCTTTGGGGTTTTTTGAAGTCGATGGTTTACGCGAATAAGCTGACGACGACTCAAGCATTAAAAGAGGAAATTGGACGCGCTGCATTAATGAAATACCGCAGCATTTATGCAAAACGGCCATTGAAAATTTCATTAAAAGATCGCGTGTGTGCCAGCAAAGCCGCGGTGGCCATCTGCCCGATTTGTTGTTCCACACATAACCTCATTTTGTCTACTTTACGATATAATAAAATTTCACGATTTTTTTTTAAATATCTGTGTTTTATTTAAAATTTAAATCTTGTGTTCTTGTTGGGACACACTTTATATTTATGATTTGATTAGGCTAAAGTTCGTATCGCTTTTTAAGCCAAATTACATGTGATAATTATTAATGAACAACAAATAACACCAAAGTTAGTTGTAAATATTCTGACAACACATAGTTGAACGGAACAGCTAGCCGTTTTCGAAGGCCACTAAACCTTCATCATCAGCGTTCTTCTGTGTTTGGTCCACTGTGTGTGGTGTCAGTTGATGTAGATTTCTGCTCTATATACGAAACTTTTTTGCAAATGGAATATGTGAATTGTTTTAATTCATCATATTTCAATTTGCTGAAAGATGTTTTGCAATGAAAGCTTACTTTACCATCTCTAATTACTATAATTTTGATTTTTTTTCTGGTGTTTTTTTTAATTTTGGGCGATATTTTATTTTTATTTTGTGTAATTTTTCATTTTCAAATTTTGGGCGATTTTTCATTTTTATTTTTGGGCGATTTTTTATGGAGCCTATTTAAATACTTCTAAATATATAAATCAAAATTAATTAAATACATATTTAAATATTAAGTTAAATAAAAAATTCACTAAAGTGCAACTTTGGCTCGCATACGAAGGGTTCTGAACGAATACCATATACACACATACAAATTTCTCTTTTTTCGTTTTAACTATTTTAACTATTTTTATTTATTTTTTTATATTTTAAACTATTTTTATTCATATTTTAACAGCCTTGTATATAAAACTTGTTAAGGCTTTATTAATGCTTTTTAAGAAAATTTGTATATGAAAATTTGTTTTAAAAACCCTTTATAAAGCCTTAATAAGTTTTATAAATAATATTAAATTATTGCCCCATAGTGCATGTGGAATGAGCTTAATATCAGTTGAGGTTTATTTGAATTTGATTGTTTTTTTTCTGTTGTTGCAGTTGTTGCTGCATTCATTCAGTTTCTGCAAATATGAACAATTTCATATTTTGTTATACTTATTAAAGGACAATTGTTAAATGCACACACACAAAATGACACATGCACGCACGTGAATGGGCACGCAAAGCAAATTTAAATGATAGAGTTGTGAATAGAACACACACACAGGCAGAAAAGCTGACATATACAGAGAGAGAGAGAGAGAGAGAGAGAGAGAGAGAGAGAGATGGACTGGTAAAATTTATCTCACACACATGCATTCAGATTATTTGCCCATACCCAGTTGACCAAAACTTTCGTTAATGATACCGATTTCGAATATATCTCGAACATTTATCGTGTAAAACTTTCGAGAATGACACTCAAAAATTAATCGAAAAAAAGTTTACTTGTCGCTCAGTTTTGTTCCAAAATACATTCGATTTTGTAGATTCGATGCCAATATCAAAAGTGAGAGATATCGCAAAAAGGCAGCAAAAAAAGTAAAAAAAGTAATTTTATTTTTTAATATATTTATTTTTAATTTATTTTGTTTATTTTAAGCTATTTTATTTACTTTTTAATTTCTTAACTTACTCTGCACGATTTGAACACGGTATCTTTATTCTAACAGACTAGCACACAGCCACTCTGCTACCATCACACATTCGAGAAACTATCGCGAGAAGTTCGCTTTAGCAAACATTCGAATTTTCTTAGATTTGGGAACAAATATCGAATAATTTTGTTTAGAAATTTCTTCGCTTTAGTGAGCATTCGTTTATATCCAATCTCAGGTCACTTGGCCATTTCTTCCAGACATTTTAAACGATGTGTACAAGACAATATAAAATCGTAGAAGACATATTGACGACAGCTGAAATAAATCCTCCACAGAAGCCAACATTTTCACCACCATAGTGCGAGTTCTTGAGCGACAATGCCAGCGATTAGTTTTTTTTTTTTTTTGAAGCAGAAGTAACACTCAGGCAATGAATGTCTACTACTATTAGTAGGTGTTACCTTCTTTAGGCAAAGGACTATCCCTCAAGGAACGTTATCAACAAACAAAATTTTTTAGAAACTATTACAGAGGATAAGTCGTACAATAATCATATATAATAATGTCGTGCACGGCAATCTGGTCAACTGGGTTGTAGAGAAAATATTTAATTGATATAATTTTCTTTATGCTTTTGGGAGTTTTGGGAATTAAATTTGCACTCTTAAATTTGTGTATGAATGGACTTTTAAGTAAATGTATGTATATATGTTCAAAAGTGTCTATATATGAATATTGAATTGAATTTTAATGTGGCAACCCCATTGATTCACTCAGCCACTCATTCAAGTAAAATACACTCTCCTACAAAATCAACAATAATAATAATAATAATATTGAGTTCATATGTTTTGTTCAATAAATTTATTAATTTATTATATTTACCAGAGGCATACACATACTGCACACACAAACACACACACACACAAAACAATACGCACACACACTCGAGTGCATGTGTGTTTATAACTCCGTATGCATTCCGTCATGCAATTAAGACCAACCAAATATATGAGAGTTCAGTTCATATTTAAATATGCATCTGTCACAGATTGAAACACAATTTCAAATCTCTACTATACTTATATTAACGGGGAGAAAAATACGTTTTAATTATTCTTCTATCAGATGCATTTGAAAAGTTAAATATATAACGAAAATTTGAAGCTCTTGTTGTAGTTTTTTCTGCATTAAATTACTAAAAAAAATTTAATTTTTGTTATGATCATGATTAATTGGTAAAACTAGCAAGTAATTTAAAGTTATTACTGAATCGAGCACTATCTTCAATTCAATGGTAAACGGCAAAAATTAAAGTTTTTAGGAGAAGGTTTTGTAAGGTTCTCTACACACCAAAGGCGAAAAGCAACCCTATTGTTTTCGCTACGCTATCCGTCTGTCCGTTGCAAGGTGTTTTATCGAGAACCGTAAACACCCTGAGCGCTACAACAACAAATATATGGCAGTTAAAAAATAAAGGGTGTTCCAAAACGAGCAACCAAAAATTTTAAAATCCCATGTAATATATATACAATTATATATAGACACTTGAAATTTGAAAAGTTGCAGATTACAACAATTTAAAAAAATTTAAATTTAAAAAATCAAAATTAAAGGGTGTTCTATCAGTTAATGGTATTTTGACCATGTAGTTTTGACAACTTGCTGTATCTTAGAAACCGTAAGAGGTAAACTTTTGAAATATTCAAAAACGCTAAAACTAAAAAAATTCCAAAATTATCGTCAAACCGAAAAAATCGCCAAAACGAAAAAAGCGCCAAATTAAAAAAAAAATTCTCTAAAACTAAAATAAATCACCAAAAACCAAAAAAAAAAATCTCCAAAATTAAAAATCGCCAAAATAAAAACGCCAAAAAACCAAAAAAACACCAAAACGAAAAAAAAGCAACAAAAATACAAAAAAAAAAAATCGCAAAAACTAAAATAAACCGCCAAAACCGAAAAAACGCCAAAACTAAAAAAAGACAAAAAAAAAAACGAAAAATCCCAAAAACGAAAAATGCCTAAACTCGTATAAGACAACATATCTAGTGTCCGTGCGCAATCATTCGTATGCGAGTGAAAGTCGAATTTATTTTTTTATAATACGAGTAAAAAATTAAAATTTTATATTTATATTATTAAGAGCTAGTTTTTAACACAAAGATAAACTCTACTTGTCAGTTAACTGTAGTTTAAACTTAAAATTTTGTTTTTCAGATAAAGATTATCTAGTTAATAATCTAGGTTTAACCGAGCAACATTGCTCAGCTAAACTATAGTTAGAACTGTCAAATGATAAATAATTATATGAAATGAATTTACGCAATTGAAAAAAAAATTTACAGAAAAGTATAATAAATAAATATATTCATACATAAAAAATGGGTGTTTGTTATGACGACGAAGATTTCAGTGATTATGAAACCAGGCTTCAAATCGTTACATACGTGATCGTATCGGCAATCGTACGAAAACAAATTAAATGATACGTCAATCGTATAAACTGAATGGGATTTCAATACGTTCACGTATGTCATAATCCGAAAATTGTGTTTTTACGTGACGAGTTGTACGTTCACAGATGTAACGATTTGACCCCAGAATAACTTGAATAGACAATTGTGTGCGTAATGAATTGGAGTTCTTGGAAAGATTTCGTTTAACAAAAAGGTCTGTGTATGATGATTTTAGAATTAATTGGAAAGGAAATCTATTTCGTTGGGTTTAAAATTTTATGATCTTTTTTGGTTTTGTTTTTGGAACGTCAATATTTTTTAAGTCCATATCATTTAATTTTTTATTTTACAAAAATTCAGAATTCAGTTATTGAAGTTTTTTTTTTAAATAAATTTAGAGAATTGTCACATCGCTTTTTAAGTGTTGCCCTATTTACGTAAACTATTTTTAAGAATGCCACATCTATATTGAAAACAAAGTATGGCATTTCTAGCTAAATTGACAACTGTTAACCCATCACTGAAAAACAGCATGGGCGGTTAAATCCCGTTTAACTTTGTTTCTTGGTTAACTCTAACGTATGTTAAACTAAGTTTAACTACATATATAGTAAGAAACTAGGTCTAAAAAATCTTCTCCAGAAAACTTTAATTTTTGTTGCCTACGATTAAATCGAAAATAGGGCTTGAATTTATGTGGAAAATTTATTGCTATCGATGTTTTCTACAAAATTTTTGCTGATGCTTAATTTTGAATAGTGGTTATCTTATCGATCTATTTTCTTACTGAACAATTTTCTATAATAATAATTTTATTAGCAATCAAATTTCTGCATGAATTTCAATATAATTTTTTTTTTGTAAAATATTCGTTATCTTTGTTACATCTTATGCTGATATCGATTGTCGATAAGTAAATAAATACAAAATATTTGCTACATATTTTATTATGGAAAAGTTTATTTCTTATCGATAAATTTTAAATATACAGGGCAATCATGAATAAAATTCCGCGAGAAATTTCTCCCTTTTCGAAGTTGAATTTTTTTGTTTTCCCTATTACATGCTATTGTTTGAAATTATTCCCCTGGAAAATTTTTCTCGCGGCGTTTTATTGATTTTATGATTGTCCTCCTTAAGTTTTTGTTATTAATAAGTTTTCGCTAGAGATATTTTCTAATCCATAAATTTTTTAGGATTTATAGTATCGATAAATGTTTTACAATAATTCTCATCGATAAACAAATAAAAATAAAAAGTTCTTTGATATCGACAGATTTTCGGCAAACAGTTTTTTATTATTTTCTTCAAAAATAAATAAAATTTTAATTTCAATAAAAAAGTATTATATTTTCGATAACATATGGCTTACGAAAATAAGGCTAGATTTTTAATAAATTTTTTTTTAATTTTTTAAATTATTTTGTTACTCCAACAATTTTTTTTTTATTATTAAGAAATTTTCTAAATAATTTGTTTTTGCCTATTAACTTTCTATATAAATTGATGTTAATGAGAAATTTTTTATAATGATAACTTTTTAATGTCAACGAATTTTTTTTTATCGTAAGCGTACATTGGCGACATAAATATTTCGCTGCAAAAGGTTATTGATATTTTTTGAATATAAAAAAAAAATAAAAAAAAACTTGTTCTGGGGGTCTACTCTGTAATTCGAAACGAAAGAAAACACTTTCGAATTTATATCTTAATTACATTAGAATTACAGAGTAGACCCCCTGAAACCAACAATTTCGTTAAAAATATTTAACCTAATTTAACATACGAGTAGACATACAAATTTAGTGTCAGTAGATTTTTTCACTATTTTCGGAAGAATTGGTTTAACTTGGCTTCGATATGTTCTTCCTTCCTATTTAGCTAAAATTCCTTTTCGCGATAAAATTCTTGGAATAATTTCACTAATAAAAAAAAAAATACATACAGTCGAATTCCTATTTTTGAAGTCATAAGATTGGGGTAAATGATTTGATGTTATTGGTCGAGGGATCCGGTGCAATAACTCGCAGTATGAATGTATTCATAAAAACAAAACAAAATTAACTTCTCTTGTAAAACATTTCAAGTAAAATGAACAAAAATAATAAAGGTATTCAATTCACATCAGTTTTTTTCTTGTTGGAAAAATGTATTTCTTTTACAACAAACACAGGGAAAGTTGAATTTAAAAACTCAACTTTAGGAGGAATTTTTTTCCTGTGTTTGTTGTAAAAAATTTACATTTTTCCAACAAGAAAAAAACTGATGTGATTGATACCTTTATTATTTAAATATTTAAAAAAGTATAATTGAAAAAAAATCGTGTCGCCCGAGCAGGGACTTGAACCCTGGACCCTTGGATTAAAAGTCCAATGCTCTACCGACTGAGCTACCCGGGCATATTTATTTTAGCTGCCTAAAAACCGTTAGATTATTATATACACATACGAGCACACACACACACACATACACGATTCTCACTCAACTCTCACCCTCTATATTATTTGTACAGTTGTTTTTGTTTTTCTTTCTTATATATAGAGTGCCACGTCGATGTTGAATAATTTTTGACGGCGGCAATAAATATCAACTTATGACTGGAATATAAATCTATTAGCAAATTAGGATTTAAAGTACATAAAAGCAAATATACTGCAATATATTTAAAAAATATTAAAATAATTGGCTTCTGTGAACCAATAAACGACCTTAAAATCTTGCCGCCTTGTAAATTATTATTACTACCTAACGGCGGTGTCTATAAGCCATTGATAAATCGATCGGCTTAGTGATTAGTTTGTATATTATTTATGGCGTAGAAAAGATGTATAAACAATCGGATACGCATTAACAAACAAATTTAATTAATTGGCAATTGATAAAGTTTATTATGCAAAAATATAAAATCGTTATGATTTAAGCTTAATAAAGTTGAAATAATAATGTATATTTTTTTATTTGCTTTATTTTGAGCAGAACAAATATGTTTTTGTGTTTAATGTAATTGATTAATTTTATTACATACATACATATATACATACATATGAACATAAATATGTACAAACATACCACATAGTTTTTTTTTACTCGGATATGCATTAATGAAAAATAAATATTTAAATTCAAATCGCTCTATTAATAAAACAACATCGTTCATCAGAAAAATGCAATTTTTGGGAAACAATTTCAAACAATAGCAAGAAATAGGGAAACAAAAAAAAATTATAAGATAATTCTTTCTGCCAAAAAAAAAACCGACTTCAATGCAAAGATCTGATAGAAGAAGACAAAAAGAAGTACGTGAAATATCAAATTAAATTTTAATGGGCATGCTACCGCCCATTTTTTAAATGCAAAATTGTGTGTTTTGCAGAGCTCAGGATGCTTGTTAAGTCTTGTAAAAATCGGTAGAATCATTTAAAATATAATAGTAAATTATGTCTATTTTAGAGCTCAAGGTGTGTGGTAAGTTTCATAAAAATCGGTTAAGTAGAACCGCATGAAATATTATAACAAATAGTAGCGGGCGTAACCCCGCCCATTTTTTCAACTTTCAAATTGTGCAATTACAAGAACCAAAGGTGTTTTATAGGTTTCGCAGCAACCAAAAAGTCGAATATCTTAAAATTAAATAAAAAAAAATTGTGGGCATATCTCCGCCTAATTTTTTAAAATGGGACCAATGGGAAGCTATACCTTCTCAGACAAAAAAGAATTTTTACAATCGGTCTCAAATGCACCGAGTTATGAAGTAACATAAAAAAAAAATTGAGACGAATTGTTCACCTCCTCTTTATTTTGGATTCGGTTAAAAAAGGAGAAATTTCTAGCGGAACTTTGTTCATAATTGCCCTGAACGATGCAGAATTAATTCTCATATCATTCTTCATTTTGTACAAATATTTCACACAAACATCTTGTTTACTCAACTCTTGACGGAAAAATAAAATTTTCTTTCTCCATTAAGGTTGTGGGTGTAAATTGAAAATTTAAACTAGTTTTTTTTTGTTAACAAACTGGAGCGATATTACATCAATACTTTTGGTTAGAGATGTGCACGTGAGTGTTTTCTGACTCACGACACGCACGCTCACGCAGAAAAATATTTTACTCACGCACTTTCACGCACGAATGGTTTTGAACATTTTCACGATCACGCATGCTTACGAATAAAATATTTTTAATCACGCACGAGTGGTTTACAACTTATCACGTTCACGCACGCTCACGAAAAAGTATATTTATAATAATTATAATTTGCATGTTTTTTGGGTTGAAAAATAGGTTCTTACACATACATATGTATATATCTATGTATATATGTATGTATGCTGGTGTTTTTGTAAAATTTACAATGTAAATTAAAATAAAGCGAAGCTAATTTTGTTAAGTTTTTACCGAAAAAGATCTGCACGCATTTCGGGTTGTAACGAAACTGACTTTATTGCTACTCTCTTTTCATATTCATTTTTTTTACAAGGTTGTACATTAAGGTATGTTCAGGGTTTGAAGTACTATTAATAATATATAAATAGGTTCAGGGTTTGAAGTCCTGTCAGTAATATATTTAATTATAGGATAATATATTACATTACTTCACCCCAAATTTTAGAAAATTTATTATTATTTTAAAGTTCATTAATTAAATTTTTGTTTCCAAGTCTAAATCAATCAAATTTTAGTTATTAGTGATGCGATTATTTTTAATAATAACATATATAAAAATTAAATACAAATCCTTATTCTAACGTTTCCGTAGGTCATCTGGCTGGTAGCGTGATACTTCTCTGCGATTTCTTGTTGTTCTGCGAACTTGAAGATTCTGTTGATTACGGTTTGTCTCTTGATGTGATGACGATTTTTCTGAAGAGTCTGCCGTATGAGGTGATGTCGAACAAGGTAATTTTTCTAATGTTGATGGTTGGTTTTCTTCGTCGTTGAAACTATCTGGATCGATGATTGCAAAACTGCGAGGTTTTAACTAGTTGACATGTCGTCGGCAAATTCCTTTTTCAGTATTTATGACGAAACTTACTTTTCCCATTTTGGCCTGTACAATACCTGGTATCCACTTCTTCCCTTTACCATAATTTCTGGCGTAAAAGGTGTCATTTACTTGATATTTTGTTGAACTTGAAGGATTTTGCGTAAGTTGTTTAGGGGATTTCAAAATCTGTAACCATATTGTCCGGACGGGTCTACCTCGCATAAGTTCTGCAGGGGATTTGCATTCGGCTGTTGGCATAAAACGATATGTTGACAGAAACTTATGGACAGCATCTTTAGTTGACATGTTGTCCTCGATGTTTTTACGAACGGAAGTTTTAAACGTTGTAACAAAACGTTCAGCCAACCCGTTGAAGGCTGGGTGAAACGGCGTAGTTGTGATATAGCGAATACCAAATTTTATACAATATTGTTCGAATTTGTCAGAGCTTAGCTGCGGACCGTTGTCACTTACGATTGTGTTTGGTATACCTTCTATAGCAAATATTGCAGAAAGAGCAGAAATTGTATATTCTGTAGTTGTGTTTGTCATGGAAGACACATAGGGAAACTGCGAAAATGCATCGACGCAAATGAGCCACATGGAGTTGAAAATAGGACCAGCGAAATCTGCGTGTACTCTGTCCCAAGGCTTTGAAGATTTCGACCAGCTTTCGAATTCTCTAGAGGGACCTTGATTTTGAACTTTACATATTTAGCAATCAGACGATATTTCCACAATATCAGCATCGATGTTGTTCCCCCATATGTGTTGTCTAGCAAGTTGTTTCGTTTTAACAACTCCCCAATGTCCGTCATGTAACAGTTTTAACATTTGGTTCTTTAATACTTCTGGTATAATGACACGAATATACTCTGTTTCTAAACAAAGTAATTTATTGTGAATGGCTAAATTATGCCTGCGGTGGAAAAAAGGTTTAAGGTTTGCTTGATCTTCACTAAGCCGGTCCGGTCCGGCCAACCATTTTTTACGAAATTATAAACGGCGCGTAAGGTTTTGTCAACCTTAGCTGAATTATATATCTCCGTTTTCAGAGGAATATTTTCAAAAGATATTGAAAAACATTCATTTTCTTTATCGAAACTTTCGTCGGTTCCAATAGGTAAACGTGATAATGCATCCGCATTACCATGATCAGCAAGCACTACTTCTGTACTTTATTTCAAATTGGTAACCCATGAGAATTTTAGCCCAGCGTTGGATACGATGCGCGGTCATAGTTGGTAATTGTTTGTAGGGCTTAAAATGCTTGCCAGTGGTTTGTGGTCAGTAACAAGGGTAAACTTGCGACCATACAGGAACTGATGAAAACGATTAACACCGAATATTATTGATAGGGCTTCCTTTTCAATTTGGCTGTAGTTTACTTGATGTTTATTCAGTGTCTTGGAGGCAAAAGCGATTGGTCTTTCAGATCCGTTTGGATAAAGGTGTGAAATAACAGCACCTATACCAAAAGGAGAAGCGTCGGTAGAAAGAATAAGCGGCAAGTTGTCATGAAAATGTGACAGCTGCGTTGCGTTAACTATGTGCGTTTTAAGCTGGTCAAACGATTTCTGCTGGCTTTTCCTCCAATAAAAAGAAATGTTTTTTCTGCGTAGCATGTTTATTGGAGCTGCAAGAGTTGAAAAATTTGGCACAAAGTTATGATAATAATTGACTTTGCCCATGAAAGCTTCTAATTCTTTGATATCTTTTGGTGGTTTAAGATTTTTTATGGCAACAACTCCCGATTCGTCCGGTAATATACCTTCAGCACTAATCTGACGGTCTAAATATGTAATTTTATGTTGCAAAAACATGCACTTTTCTTTTTTGCATCGTATGCCATTAAACAATAAAATCGAAAATACCTGTTCGAGTCGCTGGAAATGTTCTGTTACGGTTGGCGCTGAAATTATGATGTCATCTAAATAACTTGCACATCCTTTTATGCCGTGAAGTAGCTGCTCTATATACCTTTGAAATATAGCTGGGGCGCTAGCTATGCCATAAGGTAAACGTTGATATTGGAAAAGTCCAAGCGGTGTGTTAATTACCATTATTTCTTTCGATGCATCGTCTAACTCCATTTGAAGATATGCATCTTTCAAGTAAATTTTTGAAAAATATTTACCGTCACGAACGGTGTGGAATAAGTTTTCACGATTAGGAAGCGGATATTGTTCTATGTCAATTTGAGAATTGACAGCTACTTTAAAATCACCACATATACGAATAGAATTATTTGGTTTTTTTGGCTAACACGATGTTAGAAGCCCAATTGCTGAATTTTACGGGAACAATTATCTTTTGCGCAATAAGTCTTTCTATTTCTTGTTTAAAATGTGACATTTCTGCGAATGGAATTGGCCGACTTCTGAAAAATTTTGGTTGAGCATCAGGTTTTAGACGTATAGTTGCTTTAAAGTTTATTACCGTACCGAGGGATAGTTCAAAAATCTCGCTAAATTTTTCACAAACTTCTTTTAAACGACCACTGTCCTTTTCCATTACCGAATTTATTTGCTTAATTTGAAAACCAAATGTGTTGAATAAATCAAAGCCAAATAAATTATCACCCGCATTAGTATTTACAACAATTAACACCACTTTCTTTTCACAATTACCATATATAATTTTTATGTGCAATTCGCCCAATATTGGTATGACTTTTCTGCCAAAACCGTATAATATTATTTTTGATTTCAATAATTTTGCTTTATTTAACTATTTAAATTTTCTTAAATTAATTATTGAAATTGACGCACCAGAGTCCATTTAAAATTTAAATGTTTTATTATTAATGTCAACATAGATTACACTCTTTGAATTCTCTGTTTCCATTTTACCTGAAATGCCATAAATTGTCTCAACTACGTCAATGTTATTGTTTTGTTTTTTGTTCTTTTGTATCTTCTTATTTTCAGTTTTTTGTTTTGACATACATACACCTAATTCACACGAAGACTTTTATGAAGTCTATTTTTCGACGTCACTTTTTGTTTGTGAGCGAACGGTGTAGAGAAGAAAGAGGGGTAGAAAAAATGACTTGATTTCAGTTTTTCATGGTTTTTTTCATATTTCTCTTTAAATTGCTCTTGTTGTTATTGTTGTTACGTTTTAATGTTACTCTTCTATCTTATTGTTATTTTTTATTGTTACTCTTCTAGCTTATTGGCTATATGGGTGGAGAGAAGTAAAATTAGACGTCAAAAAAACAACATCGTATGAATGCAAGGAATTTTTGGAAGCAATTTCAAAAGAGAATTAAGAAAAATAGACGTCGTAAATTTCACCGTGTGAATTAGCACATACGGGCGCTATGTGTCCCTTTTTTCCACATTTATTGCAAACAGCGTTTTTAAATTTACACTCTTCTCTTCTATGAGAATTAAAACATCCCGAACAGCGTTGTCAACTCAGTGCTTTTCGCTCCGTTTTTAGTGCTTTTTTAAATTTTCAACGCGACAAATTTTGAAGTTAGTGCTCAGTGCTTTTTTAATTCATTTTCGGTGCTTTTTGTTTCGAGGCGGTGGCACTAAACCAAAAACTCAATGGAAAACTTCCTTACCTACTTTTTTTCGAGGAAGTGTTTCATTCAAAAACATATGCTCTGAAATTAAATGGAGCATCTCAAAAATATCTACTAAGATTTTAAAATGTGTAAACAGTGTTTTGCCATACAACAAAGAAGACATAATACAAGTATTTACTCAAATATAGTCTAATAGCGAAATTTTATCTAGTATAGACAATGGGTGGAGAAAGATTGATTCACTTAACTAATGCAATGGGATAAATATTGAGTCCACTATTGAAAGATTAAGTTAATATGAACTCGTTTGAGGCATTATCAAAACTTGCATTCCCATCAAACTTCTGTTATTTCCATATTGAAACACAGAAGTCACCATTTTTATTTCGATCAAAATTTATTATCTTTGTCACATAGCAGCCGAGAGAATGTTTCCACAGAATGATTTAATAAAAATAAAAATCGTCAAATTGATTTAAGATTTCACTTGTTCTTATAGAAATAAAATGTGTACCGGATGCTTCGGATTTGAAATCTTAGGAATGGAATGCAAGGTCAACCGATTCCAATATTTTGTATGTACATGTCGTCGGTTGGTTATTGGTTTGCGGCACAGCATATTCAAAATACATTATGTCTGCAGCAAACTAATAACCAATCAACGATGTGCAGAATTTTTTTAAGTAAAATAATAAAATTTTAAATTTATTATCCGATGTGAATAAATACATTAACTTCAGCGTTTTTTTGTGCTTGTTTCATTTATTTTTATTTAAAATTTGCCGAGTGCTAATAAGTTTACGCAAATATATGCATCCACTCTATCTTAATTTCAAACAAATATTTTTTATTGAATTACTGGGACAAACAAATGACAGAAATGACAGCCAAATTTGGCAGTTTATTTTCAACATAATTGCTTGAAACTAACTTTGAACAATTATTTCGCAATATATGTGCAAATAAATGTTTTTGCGGTCCATACGTAAACATATTGTGTTGGAAATAGAATTTGACAGATAAGAACACAATTATTTCCATGTTTATTGCGCGTGGAGACCCCCCAGTAATCGATAATACTTTTCATCTGACCAGAGATGCATTATTACAAAATTAAGTAATAAACAAAGTAACAAGTCGCCGTTGCCGTGCCGTCGTATATGGTATATTATTCCTCTTTACCCTACAGTACTAATATGATTTTTTTGTAGATTAATACTAATTGTCAGCGTTGTCAACTTTTAAATTTAGTGCCTTTTTATTTAAATTACACGCTTTTTTCTGGTTTCGGTGCTTTTTGAAATTTGAAAGTTGACAACGCTGATCCCGAACACGATTTGTATTTATGGTTCTCTTTTTTGTATTTTTGGTTTTCTTTTTCAACGAACGATTGTTTTTTCACTAAGTTTATGTCTATTGTTTTTTTCACTGGATGTTTCTTTTAATGTAGCTATTGTTCTTGTTGTTGCTTCATAAGATTCTGCAATAAGTAAAACGTCTGAGAGCGTTGTTTTTAACTTCTGCAAAGCAGCGGAACGAACTGAGTCGTGCGGTGTATTTACAATTATGTGATCTCTTATCATGTCATCCCGTTTGACCGACTAAAGTGGCAAATTGACACTTTTTCGACTGCCTTTCCCCTTTTTCTGCCTTGCCATTTTTTGTTTCCACTGTTTTTAGGGTGAGTTTTATGAAAATACATTAAAAATTAAAAGTTTAGTGTAGTTTTCTCGTTTTTTTTTAATTTTGCCCCCTTTTTTTTGATAAATCCCCTATTTGGTGCCACTTTTTGAGAAATGTCATCGGTCACCCTGATGTCATCTACATAATTTGATGAGCATGTATTGGAGTTGCAGACAAACTTGCAGTCTCTCGCTAAACCACGAAGATCTGCAATCCACTCTTTATATGTTTGTGTGGCCTTCATTTGCCTTTTAAAAAAATTATAACCCGCTGCTACTATGTGGTGGCTTACTGAAAAATGTTCCGTTAATTTTTCAGTTAGTTCTTGGTAGTTACGCCGAATAAATTTTTAAGCAAATCAAACACCTCTGCCCCGTACCATGACAAGAAAAAAGATTTTTGCTTACCGTCTGAAGTTACTGAGTAGGCAACAAAATGTTGTTGCAATTGTTGCAAATATGAGTCTCACTGTTGTTGTTCTTTTTTGAACTTGTGGAACGCTGGTACCATCAACTGGTCATTAGTGAGTTTCGCTACAGGTGCAGCTTCAGGTTTCTTTTCCAGAATTGACTGCATCCAGCATTGTTGTTGTGTTAACAGGTTTTTTTGTTAATAATTCTTGTTGTTGCAAAAGCAATTCTATACCATTAAGATTTGTAGCCATTTGCTTATTGTTTTATAACACACGAATAATAAGACCGCACTTTGCTTAACAACTTATTTGTTAATTTATTTATTAACGAATTATTTCTTAAACCGCACAATAATTATTTAGTACCAGTCGCACATAAAATACCAAAACGCACAATTTAAATTGTTTTATTAAGTTATGTTTTCTGACCAATTTGTTGTTATTATTTTTATGTTAATTTTTCGGGCTATTTGTGGTCATCTATTTTTCTCCATATAGGAAATAAAAATTACATTATTTTTGTTTCTCCCAACGTTTCGTCCGCTTTTTGCAAACTTCTTCAGGGGTGGAATTTTATTAATAGATATCTAGCACAAACGTATATGTATTAATAAAAAATTAAGAAGTTTGCAAAAAGCGGACGAAACGTTGGGAAAAACAAAAATAATGTAATTTCTATTTCCTATATGGAGAAAAATAGATGACCACAAATAGCCCGAAAAAATAACATAAAATTAAATTGTTTCATTTTTTCCCTCGTCGCCAATGTTAAGTTTTTACCGAAAAAGATCTGCACGCATTTGGGGTTGTAACGAAACTGACTTTATTGCTACTCTCTTTTCATATTAATTTTTTTTACAAGGTTGTACATTAAGGTATGTTCAGGGTTGAAGTACTATTAATAATATATAAATAGGTTCAGCGTTTGAAGTCCTGTTAGTAATATATTTAATTATAGGATAATATATTACAAATTTAATATCGTTTTAAATATTCGTATTCGCGGATATCATTTTAAATATTCGAATTCGAATTCTCGTATAACAAAAATTGACATTCCGCACATGTATGTATGTATACATACATAATATAAATGTGAAGGTAAGACGTATGATCAATTAAATAAATGATAATCAAATAAATAAGAAAAGCATATTAAATGAGAAAACATACAAATTACTAAAAAATTTTCTGTTACGTAACATTTTCAAAGACTCCCCCACCCCCACCATAACAAATCATAACAAAACTCGAACCCCACCCCTCCCCTCTACAGCGTTATGTAATATATGGATGGCCCCTAAAGCAAAAAACATTTTCTGCGGTACATTTCGTCAGTAGTATTGTTGACAAAGGCACTGTTGAATCAGTAGTGTTTCTCAATTGATACTTCCTACAAGGTATCTAAGAAACATACTACATACATACTAGACAGCTGCGTAAACAGTCGTGAAATGTAAAAACGTCATGATTTTTAAATGTATTCACGTCGCATGTATTATACTAAACCAATAATAAATGCTGTCGTACTATAAGCGAAGCACGATGGATGTATTGGTGTACGTCAGTTTTGGTATCTCTACGAAGAGCAAAAGCACATTAAGCTGTTGCAAAAAGGGTAAAAAGCGCAATAAAATACGAAAAAGAGGATAAAAAAGCACGAAAATATATTTTTTTTAATTTTAATACATTAAGGGCCATTATTACAACTCAAAGTTAGTTAAAAGCAGGATTTTATCGGACGTATAAAAACTTTATCATTTGCAAAATTTTACTTTAACTTAAAGTGAGCAATAAATAACAGGCAAGTTTAACCTGCCTGACAAGTTAAATCTTATTTGCAATAATGGAAAGCTTCTTATACGTCCGATAAAATCCTACTTTTAACTAACTTTTAGTTGTAATAATGGCCCGAAGTCATTTAAAAAGGAGAGTTTGGAGTGTAAAAGCTCAAAATATAATTTAAAATTTTTGCTTCAAAATAATCAAAGTATTTGAGATGTAATAACAGAATTTATTAACATATTAATTAAAACAAAATCTTGATTAATTTAATAAAAATAAGTATGTAAAAACAAATAATAAAAAAACCAGGAGTCAAATAATATAGTAACGTATACACACATACATATGTACATACATACAATAGTAGGTGAAGCTTAAGCCGCGTTCAGACTATTATACTTTGTATTTATACTTGTCAAAAATTCAAATAATACGTGCAAGTGTGATAGTCTGAACGCAAAATGTCATCAAAGTGGCAAATAATACGATAAAAATTTTGACATCCCATAAGACTTTTTCGTTTTTAGAAAATTTTCTAAACGATAATACTTTTCATTAGATCAAGGTTGCATTTTCACACAAACCAAACTTCCAAGTCGGCTGTTTCGCCGCCAATAGCGTGTCGTCATTGATGTAATGTTTTGTCATATGTATATCGGCTCAAAATTTTGAATAAGTGAATCGTATGGAAGTATATTTCGTTGAAGTAATTTTTTAACGTTTTTGTAATATATTTTCTTAAATTTTTTTTCTGTTATTTACATAGAATATTTTTAACTGCTGAATTGTTTCAAGTGTCGGCACGTGCCCGCCTGCATGAAACCGTTTTGCTGCCGCTAGTAAATGAATAACACAGACATTTTCATTGAACAGCTGTTTTGTTTTCTTCTAGTATTACACATTTAATTTGAAGTGTGATGGTCTGAACACAATATGTGATTTTACGTTAGATTTTTTTGACAGTCGCAACGAATGTATTTAGATTTCTGTATCGTAAAATGTGATGAAAGTATTAATACTTGTATAATAGTCTGAACGGGGCTTTAGGCTTAGATCAAGATATGTATTACAGGGTTACATGAACAATTTCATTCATGAAACTACTGAAATGTTTGTTTACTAAAGCCCAACTCCGAATAAATATGTTAATACACAACAAACTGTTGCTTTTATCATACTGTGAGTGAAAACGTTTCGTTTCATACTGTTAACACAAAGAGATTGTTCATTGAAACGACTTTTGTTCATGCTGCTTTCTCTCATCTCATCTTTTGTTATGAATTCGCAATAGCAATGTTGCCAATATAGTGAAATCATGGATTTTTTTTTGTATGCGTCGCACATGTGTAATAGGTTTCATTTTTATATTAAAAATTGCGTTCGCGTACTCAAAAGTTTTTACAAATTTTTACTGAACTTTACTGCATTTTATTAAATTGCGTTCGTTTACCCAAAATACAGTAAATGAGAACACAAATTGAGAGAGTAAAGTGGCAGTTCTTGACTGAGTGTTTTGCAAATTTTTACTGCAGAAATTTGTCGTAGTAAAGTTTAGTAAGACAAAAACATATGATTCAAAATGTAAACAAATGGAAAGTAAGCAAATGAAAAGTGTAAAAATTTGAAAAAAAAGGTTCAATGAAAATCGTGAGTCATTAAAAAATAATTAATTTATAAATCATAATAATAATAGCTGTTAATATACATATTTTGTAACATATTTTATTAAACCTTTTGTTTTGCAATTTATTTTAATTACTCAGAGCTGTAAAACTGTAAAGTATCTGGGTACTTAGTATCGCACTTGCTTTTAAGGTAATCAGTAAAATTAACAAATAGTCATGTAATTTTTAGTAATTTAGCCAACAACAAAACAAGGAAATCAAAAAGAAATTAATAACAAATATTACATGAAATAAATTACAGAATTTATTCTTAGATTGTCCGTGTTATAAAAATATTTAATCGAGTACCAATAATTAAAAGAGTTGCATAGTCGAAAGGTTATATATTTTTCAACACTATGTGTAGTTAAAGTCAGCTGTTTCTTTAATCTTACTAATTTTTACTATTTTTCCGTTCGCGTACTCTTTACGGCAACAGTTCTTTTTGAGAGTAAATTTTAAAATTTTTGCAGAACTACTCATTTACTGCATTTTACTGCAAAAGTAAACGAACACACTTAAAGTTTTAACTTTTACACATACATACATAACTAAGTACATATGTATATACCATACATATTAGTAATACTTATTTGAATTTGTCATTTGCATTTTTAAATAATATAAATCTTTAAACTATTTTAATATATTATATATTCTTGTAATGACCTGCACACAACCCTGATATGAAATGCTATGGAAAGAAACACACACTTTTAGATGAAAAATGAAAAAAATCAATTGATGTAAGAGAAATGAATATATTCTTAAGCAAATTTGATTATTAGTTGTGTAGGTGTCTAACGGTTTTGGTCACGTGCTTGTTTTTTTTTTTATTTCATATGATATAAAGAAATTGAAATTGACAAAAATTAAACAAAACACAACAATAGTACTCGTTTCCAAGCGAAAATAACTATTTATATTTTTCCAAGCAAAAATATAACTAAAAATTATTTTTGAAATTAATATTTGTAATAAAACTCAAAAAATTTGATTATCATCACCCTATGTAAGAATACGAAATTTTAAGCAACAATAATATTTCATTTAAAAAAATATAATTACATATGTGTACATTTAACTTATGTTTATATGTAATCCATTTCGTAAAAGCGAAAGATAGTATAAAATTAAATACTTTTATCTAAATGAAATATTTCACCGAAGTTGCAGATCACTACTCCCACTAATAAAAACTGAATTTAATTTAGAGCTCATTAAATTTTTTAACTTCCTTTTCGGCGATTATTCTTATATTTTCCCTTTTCCTACAACTGGTAACACTGATCTTTAAAAGCTTATTGTTTTGCATGAACTTAATCGACATTTACTCAACACATGTTCCGTTTCACATTTGTAGATGTTAGTATGCTCTTGTATAAGTAAACAAACCAACATAATTTTACTGCGTTCTTAACAATTGAGTATTCATTGCAATTGTTTCATAGTTATTAATCTGTATGAAATAGAAATGAAACGAATAAAAAATTATAGCGAGAGTTTCATAAACATCATTATTAAGTTTCATGCAGATGTATAATATGTATGTTACTGAAAAATCATTTACACATAAAGAATGCATTAAAAGCGTCACTCTTTTCTTAAGTACTCTTAACTTAAAAGTTTTTGTTTTTACGATATTCACCTTTATTCCAGTTGTCAGTACTGACAGCACGTCAATACGATATGAAAAAATTGGAGGTTGGCTACTCGTTGTCTAAAACAACTGACTGCTATTGATAACCTCATTCTTTGAATCGAAATCGGCCCTTAAAATTTAACCACTCTTGTGCGTTGAATGCAAATTTACCTACATTTTGTTGTAGACGTGATCATTTTGGTTTACTTTGCACTTACAAATTAATAGCCTTATGAAAATTCCGAAATCGGCCCTTAAAATTTAACCACCCTATAGTATGATTAAATATTTATGTAAGCTTTAAAAAAATGCTTATTGCATACTATTTACTTTCAATCAATCAATGCAGATAATTATGTGGTACTTTCTACAGGGTGGGCCAAAAGAAACCAAGGGGTGTAAAAGTTTAACAACTTTTTTGTTTATTAATTTTTTTTTATTTTCTATTTCAGATTATATAGACAACACTTGGAGAATTTATAATGGAGAGGTTCACAACTGAACAGAGAACCAGAACAATAGAATTTTATTATTTAAACCAGAAATCAACTTTATTGAAAATTTGATTATGAGTGATGAAGCTCATTTTCATTTGAATGGCTTTGTTAATAAGCAGAACTGTAGGTTCTGGGGTACTCAAAATCCAAGAGTCATTCATCAACGCCAATTGCACCCCATCAGGTGTAGAGTATGGTGTGGGATCACATCTGAAAATGTCATTAGGCCCTACTTCTTCGAGAATGAAGATGGAAGTGCTGTAACCGTAAATGGAGAGCGGTATCGGTTTATGATAGAAAATTTTTTACGTCCTGCTCTTGAAAACAGACCTGGTATGTGGTTTCAGCAGGACGGAGCCACTGCCCATACTGCCCGAGACACAATGGCACTATTAAGTCAAATTTTTGGAGAGCGAATAATTTCTCGAAATTCGGAAGTTATTTGGCCAGCGCGATCACCAGATTTGACAGCACCCGACTATTTTCTTTGGGGTTTTTTGAAGGAGCGAGTGTATGTGAACAAGCCAGAGACAATCCTTGAACTCAAGGCAAACATTGTTGCAGAAATTCGAACGCTACAGCCACAAGTTTTGAAAGATGTTATGGAAAATGCTCTAAAAAGAGCCCATCAGTGCGAAGCTGAAAACGGTGGTCATTTAAGAGACATCATTTTTCATACTTAGTGCAAAAAAATTTCCATTTTGTATATAATATAATCTGAAAGAAAAAATAAAAAAAAAGTTAATAAACAAAAAAGTTATTAAACTTTTACACCCCTTGGTTTCTTTTGGCCCACCCTGTAGTTACTTCCGTTTTTTATTTTGCAAAAAAAATTAAATTTTTTAATCCCAATTATGAAAAGTTTTCTACATTGTTTTTAACATAGTTTCGTTATTGCCATTGAAAACAATTTAAGAAGCCTCAGTTAAAAGATGCTGCTATTAGCGCTCAAAAATATTTTAGTTTTTTAAATTAAAAATATTTTTATTTAACAAAAAGCACCAAAAGCACTGTAAGAAATTGTTAAAAGCACTGTAAAATACTCGCTTTTTAAAAAAGGGTATTAGCCAAAATTTCGCGTTTATGAAGATGCAAAAAGCACCAAAAAATACCCGAAACGCACCAAAATACCATCACTGGTGTACGTGTATACCAGTGTTAACAAGGGATGACGTCAAGACAGCTTGTCTGTAACAAACACTCAAAAGAAGTACTGTTGATTAGTGTATGCTTGTTATTTTTCATATTGTACGTTTGAGTGTGTGTGTAATATGTAGATGGTAAGCTATTATGTGATTAACCGAATACAACTAATGTTAATGCATGTGTGTGCCTTTGCATGTGCGCAGAAAAATAAAAGATCATACACACATACATGCATGACGTTTGTACACGCGCTTATGCGTAGAAAGAAGCTAGTATCACAAATTCTTCCGTCACGAAGTGTTTTCTTCTTTACACTTATACCTACAATACTCAAATAAATTTCTTGCAAACAGTGTTGTTAACGTTTGTTTTATAAGATTTCGCTGTAGCAAAGCATTTGAAAAATCCCTCATGTCTTAAAAGTTCTTATAAGATATCTTGTGCAGGAGACTAATACATACTTACAAAGTTGTATGAGCCCACCAAACAAAATGCTCCGAATTCGCAAAGAATTCGTAACGATTGGTCGATAAAATCTTCCTATTTCGACACCGAAATATTACCGAAATCGTAACAATTTTTGTATGAAATGGTTGACACGACTTCGTAACGATATGTCGGTACGAATTCGTATTGACATGTAGGTACGATTTTTTTTTTGCTTTTATAGCAGAGTACCGCTGCACCGTTATGTTGCTGCTATTGTCGAAATAATTTGCACATACTCACGTGTTTTAATATTTGTTACAATCCTTTTTTTTTTATCAACATATACATATTTATAAAAAAAAAATTTCACATACTTTCACTTATGTACTCAAAAATCAAAGTTTTAATGTTTAAAACAAATTGTTCAGAGAAACTACCGAAATGTCTTAACGAATTCGGTACGACAAGTCTGACTTTAGAAAAATTCGAAAGATTTTGTTTGGGGGGTATTCATTGTGTTTGTAAGCTCATACTACCATATATATTACTATACATATATGCATTTATTATTATAAAATAATAATAAATGCAGGAATGTTATCTCGTGAGAGCGTGAGAATTCGTGCGTGATTATTAAAAAAAGCTCACGCACGATCACACACGAGTAATTTTTTTTCAGTCACGCTCACGCACTCACGCGTGATTAATTATAATATTTGATCACGAATCACGTGAATTACGCGTGACTCACGCGTGACACGATAAAATCACGACATTTGCACATCTTTACTTTTGGTCATATTATTTTGCTTTTGTCATTTTCATTGAAAATTTATGTGATTGCCTTAGAAAATCTTTTGAAAATTGTCATTATATTTATTATTTATTTAGATACGAAATAACTTTAGTACACAAGAAATATTTCTTTGCACAAACTGAAGTTTCTTAATGTTTATTTTTATTTTATTTTTGTATCCATTTCATGTTGCTGTATGCTTTCTTATGTACCTTTCTCTTTCGGAATGTCACAGAGTTGTGGTCATTTGTTAAAATGTTGGTCAACATTTTCATCTTCATTGAACACATGAAAACCCCCCCCCCCCAAAAAAAAACCACAAGTTATACATAAGGTAAGTTCTTTTATTAATTTTTGTTGCTTTTCCATTGACAAAGAGAGAGAAAAATTTCAATTGTGGTAACACATTTTATAAACTTAAAATTTTGCAACATACACAAATATTTAGAAGATATATATAATAAAGGAATAAATATGTAAAAATGAAATTAAAAAATATACATACGAGTATCATTACCTTAATATAGGGAGGCCCTAATTTATAATTTTTTTTGTAATTAAGTTATTTCTAAATTTCGATAGAAGGAAATATAATGTATCGAAAAATGTAAAAAACAATGAATTAGGATCTTTCTATATTTAGGTAACGATATGTATATTTTTATTTCTTATAAGATTTCATTTATGAAGAAACAAAAAATAAATAATAAATGATTCGAATAATTATAATGTTATTCGAAGTCGGTGCCAATCAGGTTAGCAAGTTTTATATTTACTTATATATGCCAATTTTATATTTTACGGGGCGTGGTCACGCTGAATTTTTCAAATATTAGTGTCAGCAAACTTTTCTAAATTCAACATCGCGCCATCTTTAGAATTCAAGGTGTGTGCCAAGTTTCGTAAAATCGGTAAAGTATAATCAGGTGAAATATAGTATTAAATCTGAATGGGCGTGGCCCCACCCACTTATTTGACCACAAGATTAAGTATTTTTAAAAGCTCAAGGTGTGTGCCAAGTTTCGTAAAAATCGGTCGAATTTAAAATATAATATTAGGTTATAGTGGGCGTGGCAGCGCCCATTTCGTCAACTTCAAAATTGTTTCGTAGCAATCTGATAAGTTAAATACCATAAATTCATTGTAGTAGTATTAGTAAAAACTGATTATGGCCATGCGGCTAGGTTTTCGTGTTATGAACGAATAAATTGAAAATTGAAATTGAAAAAAAAACACTGGGTGTGTCCCCGCCCACTTTCTACAAAGGGAACAATTGGAAGCTATATCCTCTCAGATAAAAAATTTAAAATTGGTTTAAAGATAAAGAAATATGAAGTAGAAAAACCAAAAAAAAAGAAGAAAAACATTACAGACTAATTGATAACCTGCTCCTTTCTTTGAAATCAGTTAAAATTGTGTTACTTAGACGACAAGTTTTCATTATATTTATTATAAGGATGTGATTTTAGAATCCAGTACCTGAAATCATTAACTTTTGTTACGATAATCGTGTCGTTATAATAAATATAACGAAAATTTATCGACTTTGCTATTCAGTAATAATATATTTTAACGATGTTTTATTTAGTTTTTTATTTGTGATATACACTATACAGAGAGGTACGTCATGATATAGAATTAAACGGTGAGTAAACCACAGATGTATGTACACTATCGTTAAAAAGAAATTACAGAATCACATTACTGTTGGCGCAAGCGAATAGGTGGGTCGATATATATTACGATTTTTCGCAAAAAGTTACAGAATCCAGGGACAGGTAAAGATATTTATAATATAACTGCCTAGTGGCACAACTGAAGTGGGTTGCGATTAAGGCGAATGCCAGTTGACCTTTATCGATATATAAGAAAGAAAATTTCTGTTATCGGTAAAATTTCTTTAAAGTTTTCTTTCCATCGACAGCTCTTTAGAGAAAATTTCTTTTCTCTTATTACGAGTAGTTTAATAAAAATATAATTTAAATTTCTTTTATCGATAAATTCTGTTAAGAAAATTATTTGTTGTAGATAAAACTTTTATAGACATTTTTTACTGATATTGTTTTGTTATCGGTAAATATTCTATGGAAATTCTTGAGCTATCAATAAAAATTCTATCCTTGAAAATGTTTTTTTTCGCATAATTTTAGAACATCTTTTTTTTTTACTGATAACTGATAAAATTTCATTAACCGATTTCTATCACGATATACAAATTTCTATAAAAAATTCTGTGTATTGTTAAGATTTCTATAATAAATTTTTTGTTATTGAAAAATGTCGAGCATTATTTTCGATTTTATTGTAAGCGACAAAAATTTAAGTTTTCAGGAGAAGGTTTTTAGGGTTCCGTACACCAAAGGTGAAAAGGAACCCTATTGTTTTCGCTACGCTGTCCGTCTGCCCGTCACACGGTATTTTCTCAGGAACCGTAAGAGCTACGGACCTGAAATTTGGACAGAGTATGTAGAACCTTGGCCGCTACAACAACAAATACATGAGAATTAAAACTTAAAGGGTGTTCCAAAACGAGCAACGAAAAATGTTAAAATCTCATGTAATATACATACAATTGTGTGAACATAAGTATAACAATTAACACTAAAATTTAAAAAAAAAATTAATTAAAGGGTGGTCCATCAGTTAATGCAATTTTGACTATGTAATTTTTGACAATTTGCTAAACCGTAAGAGGCAAACACTTGAAATTTTCAAAAACGGTAAAACTAAAAAAACCGAAAATTATAAAATCGCCAAACCAAAAAAAAAATCGCCAAAATTAAAAAAAAAATTCTAACACTAAAATAAACCGCCAAATTCGAAAAAATCGCCAAAATGAAAAAAACGCCAAAATTAAAAAAAAAACGCCAAAAATCGAAAAAAATCGCCAAAACGCGAAAATGTCGCCAAAACTAAAAAAAATTTTATATAAAAAAATGGCAAAAATGAAAAAAATCGCCAAAAATAAAAAAAAAAATCGCCAAAATGAAAAAACACCAAAAACCGAAAAAAATCGCAAAAACAAGAAAATAAAGTGTCAAAACTTAAAAAAAATCGCCAAAACCGAAAAACGCAGAAAACGCCAAAATAAAAAAACCGAAAAGACCCCAAAAACGAAAAAAATGCCAAAACTATATATGATATAGGATGAAGTTTGTATTAAATAACATATCTAGTGTTCGTACGGAACCCTTCGTGCGCGAGTCAGAGTCGCACTTTACTGAATTTATTTTTAAATATTCAAATATATTTTTGTAAGTAAATTGTCGCTTACGATAAAATTCTATAGCCTGTATAAAAGTTATCAAGAATTTTGGCATTTTGATAATTCCAAACTATGGGTAAGCCCATAAAATCTGAATTTCATTACAAAAGTCTATTTTCGATAACATGTCGCTTACGATAAAATCGAAAAAAAGTCTCGGCATAGACATTTTTCATAGACAGATTTTTTTCTGAAATTTTTTTGTAATCGATAAAATATTTTGCTATCGATAAGTTTTCTATTATCACCGGTCGTTTTGCTTTACTGAAAAAATTTTTTGCTGACAAATTTTCTATAATTTTTTTTTCGATATCGTAACATTTTTCAATATAATGGGTGTTTTTTATTGAGGTATAGAACTTTAAGTTGGCATCACTTTTTTAACTGGCGGCCATTTTGTCAGCTGTCAAGTGATTAATATTGAGTTTGGTTTGCCATTTCATCATGAACAGGTTGACAAAAGAACAACGCTTGCAAATCGTGCAAATTTATTTCGAAAATAATGGTTCAGTTCGCGAAGTTTACCGCAAGCTCCGTCCATTTTATGGTCGACATAATCGTCCATCAGAGCAATTAATTTGGTTAACCATGGATCGTTTTCGCACTACGTTTACTCTATGTGATAATACGCATCCGCAGAGACGTCGAACAGTGCGCACCGAAGAAACAATTGCCGCTGTAGAGCAAAGTGTTGAAGAGGACCCGAATGAATCGATTCGCCACCGTGCACAGCAATTGGAGCTTTGTCCATCAACTTTATGGAAGATTTTGCGCAAAGATCTTGGCTTGCGACCTTACAAGATCCAGCTTGTGCAAGAATTAAAGCCGCGAGACCATGCAATGCGTCGTGATTTTGGTGTATGGGCCGAAAATGAGATTGATCTCGATGCTGATTTTCATCGCAAAATTTTGTTCAGTGATGAGGCTCATTTTTGGTTGAATGGCTACGTCAACAAGCAAAATTGCCGCATTTGGAGTGAAGAGAATCCACATGAGACCCTTGAGACGCCATTACATCCACAAAAACTGACTGTTTGGTGTGCTCTATGGGCTGGTGGAGTCATTGGGCCATACTTCTTCCGAAATAATGCTGGAGAGTCAGTTACCGTTAATGGAGACCGGTATAGAGCCATGATAACCGACTATTTTGTTCCCGAATTGGATGGCATGAATGTGGATGAGTTGTGGTTCCAACAAGACGGCGCTACATGCCACACAGCGCACGTCACAATCGATTTATTGAAGGAAACATTCGATGAGCGCATAATTTCGCGGAATGGACCTGTCAATTGGCCACCAAGATCGTGTGATTTGACACCATTGGATTATTTTCTTTGGGGATATGTGAAGTCGCTCGTCTACGCCAACAAACCAGAAACGTTAGGGGACTTGGAAGCCAACATTCGTGGCGTTATTGCCAACATACGGCCCCATATGCTCGAAAAAGTGGTTGAAAATTGGACCTGTAGAATTGGCTTTATTCGAGCCAGCCGCGGCGGCCACATGCCCGAAATCATATTTAAACATTAATGGCATAAAATTATCCTTCCAATAAAGCCAAATTGATGGACATTAAAACGATTTTCTTGTGTTTTATTTCAATTCGAAGTTCTATACCTCTAAAAAAACACCCAGTACTATTTTCTATAAAAAATTCGATTAAACGATTAAAGTTTCTCTGGTAAATTTTTTCTTATTCATAAATATTTTATAGAAAATGTTTTTATCTATGACAGATTTTCTACTGAAATTTTTTTTTTGTTATTGATAAGTTTATTTATTGCTATCGATAAGTTTTCCATGGGAGATTTTTTTTTCGATGTAGACAATTTTTTAATTTACTATTTTCCATTAAAAATTTTGTTTATCCTTAAGTTTTCTATAATAATTTTTTTTTGTTATTCATAAATATTTAAATAATTTCTTTTAATCCATGAATTTTTCATCGACAGATTTTCTGCTGAAATGTTTGTGTTATCGATAAAATATTTTGCTATAGATAAATTTTCCATTTTAAAACTTTGTTTTGCAATATTAATTTTTTTTGCTTCCGACAAATTTTCTATCAATTTTTTTTTTGATATCGTAACATTTTTTGATTTACCATTTTTTATAAAAAAAATAATGCTCTTATGTAATGAATTTTTTGTTATTGATAAGTATTTTATTAAATTTTTTGAAAAATTTGATCTAGTCAGCTCGTTATCGAAATCGACGATAAGACCCCTAGTTATTTCTATAATAAATTTTTTGCTTTTGATGAATACGAGTAAGTTATATAATTTTTCTATCAATGAATTTTTCATCGACAGATTTTCTGCTGAAATTTTTGTGTTATCGATAAAATATTTTACTATCGGTAAGTTTTTTATTATCGAAGGTTGTTTTGCTATATCGCAAGATCTTTAATATACATGTGTACTACTTTTTATAAAAAAATTCTGGTTAAATTTTTATCCCGAAAATGGCATATAGTTAAAATTTTTTTCTTCGATATCTAAACATTTTTTAATTTAAACCATTTTTTATAAAAAAATTATAGTATCGTTAAATTTTCTGTAATGAATTTTTGTTAGTGATAAATATTTTATAGAATTTTTGAAAAACGTGATCGAGTCAGCTCGTTATCCAAAGCGACGATAAAACACCTGGTTATACTTAAAATTTCTATAATAAATTTTTTGTTTTTGATGAATATGTTATGAAATTTTTTTAGAATATTGATGAATTTTTCATAGATACATTTCCTGCTGGAATTTTTGTGTTATCGATAAAATATTTTACTATCGGTAATTTTTTTATTGTCGAAGGTTGTTTTGCTATATTAATTTTTTTGGCTACCGATAAATTTTCTATAGTAAAATTTTTTCGATATCGAAAGATATTTAAATATACATACTATTTTCTTTAAAAAATTTTTGGTTAAATTTTTATCCTGAAAATAGCATATTCTTAAAAAAATTCTGTTATCGTTAGTTAGTTTTCCATAATACATTTTTTACTGATAACTGTTTTATAGATTTTTTTTAACTATGAATTTTTCGTCGACAGATTTTCTAATGAATTTTTTTTTGTTATCGGTATAATATTTCTTCGTTATCGATAAGTTTTGGTTGTTGTTCTATATTAAAAATTTTTGCTACTGATACATTTTCTATAGAAATTTTTTTTCGATATTGAAATATTTTGTAAGATATATACTATCCTCTTTAAAAAATTCTGTTATCGTTAGTTTTCTATAATAAATTTATTGTTATTCATAAATATTTTATAGAATTTTTATATCTATGAATTTTTCATGGACAGGTTTTCTACTAATTTCTTTTTTTTTAATCGATAAAATATTTTGTAACCGATACATTTTCTATTATCGCGTATTGTTTTGTTATTTTTTCTAGCGAACAATTTTTTTGTTATCGATAAAATATTTTGTTTTCGATAAGTTTTAAATTATAGAAGGTTGTTTAGAACAAAATTTATTGCTATCGATAAGTTTTCTATAGAAATTTTTTTTCGATATCGTAATATTTTTCATTGGAAATTCTATTATTAAAGTTTTTTTAATTCAAAAAAATTTCGTTTATTCCTCACGCGTTGATAAGTATCTATAAATTATTATTGTAAAGTACAGCAGAAGTGTAAGTTAATCTCTATTAAAATTGAGTGGCTGTATTCTAATTAGTATCATTAAATCTAACCCAACCACAAAATATGTAGGGATGACACGAGAAATAATTTAGTTGCTTTTAAAAATATTGATCTTAAAACCTAAAGACTAAACTCAACAATAACAACATCATCAACAACAACAAGAATAAACAACAAGCAATATCAACAACTTCATCTTCATCAACATCATTATTATCTATACCTATGTATGTATAGAGTCTATGCTATAGACAATATTGATACATAAGCAAGAACAGAGCCAGACACACACACACATTAACACATACAAACTAACCGACTTTCTTCTATGCTCCTGTATGCATAATCGTATATTTCAAATTTTCATTTATATAGATGCTACTAATTTTGATTATATTGAAAAATTTGATTAGTTCAACACTATATCTATAGATATTTGCAAAATTTACTACCCTGCCCTGCAGTCCAACGAGTGACCTAGTAGACACTTAGTTAAAAGAGAATAAACTCTTGGGACTGCTTAGATCTTTACGCCTGGCCAGTGTTACCATATCTATTTTTCAAAAATCTTTAAATCGAGCAAAAACAAAATCTGTTTTGGTTACCAAAAATCTTTTTTGTTATTTTATTGAATGAAAATGAGTTAAAATTTATTTTGAAAAGCCAAGTAGCACAAAATATTTACTGTATAAAGATTCCGCCAGATAACTTTTTTTTTTTTGAAAATGCTATAAAGAAAACTACTGAAGCTTCGGCTGTGTGGCACGTAGCGCCGTCCTGTTTAAACCAAATGTTGCCAATATCCTCCTCTTCAATTTTTGTGAACAAAAATTCGTTCAACATGGCCCGATAACGATCGCCATTGACTGTAACGGCCACTCCTTGCTCAATGGCCCAATTATGCCTCTGGACCAAAATCCGCACCAAGCAGTGACTCGTTTTGGGTGCGTCGGCTTTTCAATGTATGCGTGCAGGTTTTCTGTAAGTCGATCGCAGGCCCACTTAGCGAAGCGAAAACGCATTGGATGGTCAGTTGGCTCGTTCAGCGGAAGGATAAAACTAATTATCTGTCAAATGACATGAGCTTAGTGTTACCATTCACGAAATAAGCACTAGTTGAAAAAAAAGGTTAGATGGCGGACCCTTTAGAATATGTGTAAGATCATTATAAAGGAAATCAGAAAATTTGTAAGTATATAGTTTGGTCAAAAAATCCCTCAATATTATATTAAAAGTGCCAAAAGTAAAATTTTTAAAAATCTTATTTTTAGATAAGAAATCTTTTTTGCAGGGACCGTAACTGTTATGCATTTTATAATAAAAATCAGAATATACTAGTTATTTTTTGATTTTTATTTTTTCGATCAGAAATAATTGTTATTTTATGATTTTTATTTTTTTGAGCAGAAATAAAAATCAATTTCTGATTTTTACTTTTTTGAGCAGATATAAAAATCATTTTCTGATATTTATTTTTTAAAGCAGAAATAAAAATCAATTTCTGATTTTTATTTTTCTGAGCAGAAATAACTGTTATTTCATGATTATTATTTTTTTGAGTAGAAATAAAAATCAATTTCTTATTTTTACATTAAACGTAAGAAATAATTTATTGTACATTGTACATACATATGTATGTACATAAATATATAGCTACTACGATGAGATCAACCTGTGGACATTCCGCAAACGATTAAAATATGGTGGACACCAAAAAGGGTCGTATTACTCTTTTTATCACTTTCATGATATGGGTATCAAATAAAAGGGATTTTCGAGGAGATGACCAAAACTGCAATGGAAAGTGGCGGAGGCGCAAAAAAGTGGACATTTGTGTCCATTTATCACTTTCATTATATGGGTGTCAAATAAAGGGGATTTTCCAGAAGATGACTTGTATGAAAAAAAAAAAATTAACAGATATTGTGCCATCTATTTTTCGATAGATTTTGGCATGAGGAAAAAATTCCACCACGACATAGCAAAATAATCATTTTCGAGGCGCCAGAAATTAAATTTTTTATTTATTTTTTAGTTTTTTGAGGTTATTTTAGTAGGTAATACATAACTCCGCTCATTAATTTTTTTAATAATAATATGTATAAATATTTTTTTTTGTTGTGGTGGAGTTAAATATTTATACGCAATTAATTAATATGCAAAATAATTATTTTAAATTTATTTGTGCTATAGAAGAAATGTGCATATTATTTCGTATCTTAAGTCTTTTTTTATACTGTTAAAAAGTAAAATATTCAACTGTTATTCTTAAAAAAAATTGGCGCCTCGAAAACTATTTTTTTGATATGTCCTCATGCCAAAAGCTATCAAAAAATCGATGGCACAATATCGATTATTTTTTTTCATACAAATCGGCCCTCTCTAATGTTCATAGATGTCCGCCCTTTTGGCGCCTACGCCATTTTTCCATCGCATTTTTGGTCATCTTCTCGAAAATCCCTTTTATTTGATACCCATATCATGAAAGTGATATATGGACACAAATGTCCACTTTTTGGGGGCTCCGCCACTTTCCATTGCATTTTTGGTCATCTCCTCGAAAATCCCCTTCATTTGATACCCATATCATTAATGTGATAAAAAGAGTAATACGGACACTTTTTGGTGTCCACCCATATTTTTATCGTTGGCGGAATGACCACAGTAGTAGCATATATTTTTAGTAGTAGCTATATATTTATGTACATACATATGTATGTACAATGTACAACATGTGCATATACAAATTATTTGTTACGTTTAATGTAAAAATAAGAAATTGATTTTTATATCTGCTCAGAAAAATAAAAATCAGAAATTGATTTTTATTTCTGCTTAAAAAAATAAAAATTAGAAAATGATTTTTATTTCTGCTCAAAAAAATAATCAAAAATTTTTAAATCATTTGAGTTTTGAAAAATCTAATTGAAAACAATCAAAATGGTATGATTGCCTAGGCTCTACGACATTTCCTTGTACTTGATTTTTTTTTCTTTGAAAATTCAAGAATAACAATTATTTTCGGTCCCTGCTTTTTTGTCGTTTTAACATGTCTAAAAACTTCGAAAATAAGATAAATCTTCACATATGGTAACGCTGCGCCTGGCATTAGTTGTAATTTACAGCACCTACGTCCAAGCCATATGCACAATGTGCAAATTTTTACAAAAGAGCTTTTGTGCTTTCACACAGCAGCCAATCAGATCTTGGCTACAACAAAGCTTGCTCTTACTTAGCAAAGAAACAAGAACAAATTTAAGGGCTTTCAAAGCTGTTTACCTGAAATGCAAATATCAGAGAATGCATGTGTGTTTGGACTTAGCTGATTTTGAGCCAATTACGTTCAAACTTAAAATTGAAATATGTATATTGTGCCAAATGAATAGACTCCATTTTGGATTACGAGTGAATAGCAAAATAAGTGATATATATTATATTTAACTATTGCTAAATAGACTGGCGGGCAGAAGCAAAAATATTTTGAAATTTTCACGTGTCTGTGTGTGTGTGTATGCGTGTACAAAACACTTTAATAAATTACATATATTTTCTACTTTAATGGAATTTTAATAGTGTTGGTGTATATGATGAGCCGCACACACAAAAAATGCACGCACACATACATACATACATACATACCAACTTATAAATATGCAGAATGGCAAACATGCATACAAATTTAGTCCACAAATACATGGTTGGTTCTCGTATGTACTAGTGTCCTGCACAAGAGTATTTATAAGACTTTTCAAGACAAGAGAGATTTTTTCCAATGCTTTACTACAGCGAAATATTCTAAAAGAATCGCTAAACAACACTGTTGGCAAGACAAACCACCGAAAAAAATTATTTGCCAACTTTTTGCTTAGCGATTCTTTTAGAATATTTCGCTGTAGTAATAAAAGCATTTGAAAAAATCTCTCATGTCTTGAAAGGTCTTATAAACAGTCTTGTGCAGGACACTAGTATGTACACATGTATCTATGTATCGGCTGCATGCACTAAGTGAGTTGTCTGAAAAGTTCAATAGTCGAACGATAAATCTTATATTGAAAATTTTCGAAAAGTAAATGACAACAAGTAGTAATTTGAAATATCAAAAACACCGACTATGACCAACTTTGAATCGTTAAATATCCCAAAATGGTCATTCGAAATGAAAAATAATAAGAGCAACCTAAAGATGATTTTAAAATACCTGTCGAATGATTACCCATTTTGATGCAGTTCGCCTACTTTTTATTTTGTTCGTATTAACAAAATGGCGTCTGTTGGCCGACATATTAAATTTTGACTACTGTCTCCAGGATTAAGACAAATCGATTGATGTAAGAATAATCAAAATCGGTCCACGCGTTCCGTTTATATAGTACCGCAAAGGAACACACATACATACAAATTGATCAAACAGAATAAGTTCGTAAATTCCTCAATTAAAATGTTATCTAAAAATTTATATGGAAAATTTCCTACTTTTAAATTGCTTATAAGAGAGCTTTTTGTTAGCAATAATTTTTTCCAATAAATTATTATTACTAAAATCTACATAAAGTTTTATATCGAAATAAATACTCAAAACTATTATTTAGATTTCTTAAATTATTTTTTCAGCTAATCTGAGCTCAAATTGTTAGAAGAACCAATACCAAATAAAAAAATTGTGCATTTAGTGGTTGAATATAACTAAGAAGTTGCAAAGTGCCTTCTTAGAGTTTTTAGTTTCTTGAAAAAAATTATATTGTTCATTCCTTAATTATTTTAGTAGCAAATGCATATTGTTGCCAAAAATCTACATATCGTTTTTTTTCGAAATAAATACTCAAAACTATTATTTAGATTTTTTAAATGAATTTTTAGGTCATTTGCTCTAAAATTTTTATAGAATTTTTTTTTTCAAGACAAGATAAAAAATCGTGCGATCTAAAGCAGAATTTAGAAAGTTCTTTCGAAAAGTTCTTGGTTTCGTGAGCAAGCACTAGGAAAAGAATCTACACCTGCTTTAAGAAGCCTTTTTAAACTATTTTCACTTTATCAAATTAAATAAGCAAATACTTGTAACATTAAAGTGAAATAAAAATAACAATTCTATGTAATTCGCTTTATTACACAGAAAGAAAAAAGCCGTACGAAATTCAAGTTTTTTCTACTTACTTTTAGTACAAATCGTATTTAAAAATTTGAGTACGAATAGTACTAACATTTGCCTAAAACAAACCAAAAACGGGATTACTTTGGAAAACCAGTCCTGGAGTTTCTTAAATTGAGTATGAAGTTCTTAAATTATGGAAAAAAATATAAATCAAGTAAAAAGTTCTTAAATTGAGTAAAACAAAACTTACCCCCTGTTTGTGTAAGACGTTTGAGTTAGAAATCTTAGCGTTTCTGTAATAGATTCAAGAAAAGTTGTACAAGTTTCCTTTAGTCTATTACAAAAACGCCAAGATTTTTAACTCAAACGTTTTACACAAACAGGGGGTTTTTTAAAGTACGAATGTGTGTACTTACTTTATGCACATATGAAAAGAAGAATAAAAATACTTTTGAACAAAAAAAATTTCAAGTTCATTAGTGTGCTTGTGATTGAAATTCAATATATGTAATGAAAAAATCAATATATTAAAATAAAAATTATTATATAATATTTGTAATTACTTCTAATGGAAAATGTTTTATTTAAAAGTGACTAAGCGCGGTTGATTTTTAATACTCGTGTAAAAAAGTAATATAAAAGTGAAAAAAAATAAAACTATATATAAAAAATAAATAAATAAAATAAAACGTGAAAGCAAAAGAAAACTACTAAAGGTTCTAAGGGGCTTATATTGCGGAGCTGTTTCTCAATATTTAAGGCGTAAGTAAAAATATGAGTTCTTTTACTTACCGTTTACACATGCAAGTACAAGTGCAAGTAACTCAATACATAGACATATTTTTACTAATACAATCATAATGCTACAAGTTGTAGGCTCACTGGCAAGAGATTTTCATTACAAGTAATTTTTTCACTTGCATGTAGGAGAATTGTCAAAAATAAAAACAGTGTTACCCTTTAAGGATTTTATTTTAATTTTAATGGATAGCTTACATGAAATAATTTTTAAAATGTTATTATTTCAACTTATATACAGAAAAAAATAAAACAAAAAGTAAGAACATGTAATCAAACATGACTTATTATTGATTTGCAATATAAATTTATCATTTATTTTGGTACAAAATTGATCACTAAATTCGTTTCCCTGTAATGTTCCTATACCAAAAATTTGGCAGCCCACACATTAAAAACTAATATAGACAAAAAAAAAGTACAAACAACGCTCAGAAGAAAGAGAAAAACGAAATTTTCAAATACTTATAGTAACATATAGAAAAATTAAAATAAACTTGCACTTGACTGTGTAAACAATCAAGCAAGTTGCGAGTGTTTTTATTATTTCATTCAATGTATTGGTTGTTAATACGTACACGCAACTTGTAACAAGTTACCTGCATGTGTAAATGAAGCGTTAATCGATTTTGAGTGTTGCATTTAACAAGACAACGGGTCTTGTTCACACGGCAATTTTAGTTGAGCAACTTTTTAGTTCATCGGCGAGAGAGGAAAATATGATACTTTCCATCTTCTTTATCTTCTCTTTCATCGCAGAACCTTAATTTTGGTCTCATTTAGCATTCTGCCATCATAATTTTCTGCCGACACTGGTAGCGATACATGTAGTAGAGCGACGTAAAGGAAGCAATGCTCGCTTTTGGTCTTCGTATGGAGTTGGGTGAAAACCTTTTCATAGGAATAAACTAATTAAAACAAATAAAATATTAATATGGACAGTAAAAGGTTAATTAAAAATTAAATTAAACCTTTTTATTCAATAAATCAAGTTAGGATTTCTAAAACAGGTGCATTTAAAAATTAATTCAATCTAATTTTTTCTTAAATGAATCTCGTTTTTGGATTATTTCAAGTACGGATTCGGCACTAAATCAACCCCATTTTTAGATTAATTCAATCTCAGATTTTCCTTAATCAATCTCGCTTTAGGATTATTTCAAGTACGGATTTGCGATTAAATAC
This sequence comes from Tachina grossa, assembly GCA_949987645.1. Lineage (NCBI taxonomy): Eukaryota > Metazoa > Arthropoda > Insecta > Diptera > Tachinidae > Tachina > Tachina grossa. The sequence goes on along the minus strand of OX465278.1, from coordinate 118,863,253 downwards.
AGTAGAAAATTCTTGAATCAAGCGCATTTTGAATTTGATTCAATCTTAGGTTTGCTGAAATCAATCCCGTTTTGGGTTTATTTCAAGTACGGATTCAGGATGAGATATGGACAAAATTAAGTATTTAGCGCTTGAATAATCCGTACTTGAATCAAGCCTTCTGAACTTGATTTAAGTAAATCCGTACTTACCATACTTATGAAACCGCTTTGGATTGATTTAAGTACGGATGGATTGATTTTTATTTTGAGTGTAGCAAAAAAAAAAAAAAATTAATGTCACTAGTATTCGCATACTACACGTAATTACGTACATGGCTAATGTTTGTTCCTGAATTATTTAAGTACCAAATGCATATTGTTGCCAAAAATCTACATACCGTTTTCTCTCAAAATAAATACTCCAAACTATTATCTAGATTTTTTTAATGATTTTTTATTTATATAGTTTTCGCAAAAATTGCTATCGATAAATTGCTTAAAAAATTTGTTATCGTTAAATTTATACATATCTCGATAAATTGTTTGTAAATAATTTCTAGATTCCAAATTTTATATTCAATAAATGTTTGTATAAAAATTAAAGCTACCGATAAATTGTTTAAAAAAAATATTATCGATAAAATTGTATGGAAAATTTCATACCCTTAAATTGCTTTTAAGAGATTGTTGTTCTATCGATAAGTTATTTATGCAAAAAATTTCTATTATCGATTAATTTTTAACATATCGATAAGTTTCCTTCAGAAAGTTTCCTTTTTCGATTAATTTTCTATAACAAATTATTGTCATCGATAAGTTGTCTTAAAAACATTTTCAGTTGTGGATGTAATTTTAACTGAAAGTTTCTGGTTTTTAATAAAAAAATTTTCTGTTATCAATAAATTTTAGATAGAAAATTGCTCTTATTGAGAAATTGTCTATAAAATTTTTTATTATCGAAAATTTTTTTTATAATATGTGTTAGATAAATTATCGAGTTTTTTTTTTAAATAATTATTGAAATTTTCATGGACAGAAATTCCTTTTTAATAAATAAGCGCCAAACAATTTTTTGTTATCGTTAAATTTTTTTATATATATTTTTAAAATTTTCTAAAGAATTTGTTTTCGATAACTTGATTTTGGGAAATTTCTGTACAAAATTTGAATTGGAATTTTTTTTATAGATTTTCTTTGAAAATTTTCCACAGATTTTTCGAATTTTTCGATAAATAAATTGAGAAACTTTTCGTTAAAAATTTTGGATGGATATTTTTTACAGATTTTTTTTTTAAATTTGTTTCGATAGTTTAATATTGGAAATTTTTTATAAAATTTTTTTTATTGATTTTGTTTTACATATATTTTGCAAATTTTCTTTAATAATTTTTTTTTTTCGATAAAATAAATTTAATATTTAGAAAGTTTTCGCAAAAAATTTTGGATGGATATTTCTTTACAGATTTTTTTTAAAATTTTTATCGATAATTTAATTTTGGAAATTTTCTATACAAAATTTGAATTGGTATTTTTTCATAGATTGTTCTTTGAAAATTTCTGCAGATTTTTTTCCGATAATTAAACTTAGAAAATTTTCGTTAAAAATTTTAGATGGATATATTTTTTTACATATTTTTTTGAAAATATTTTTTTCGATAATTTAATTGTGGAAATTTTCTGTAAAAATTTTTTTTATTGATTTTGTTTTATATATTTTTATTTTGCAAATTTTCTTTAGAATTGTTTTTTTCGATTATTAAATATTGAAAATGTTCATTAAAAATTTTGGACGGATATTTTTTACAGATTTTTTTGAAAATATTTTTTTGGATAATTCAATTTTGGAAATTTTCTTTAAATTTTTTTTTATCGATTGTTTTTAATATGTTTTTTGCAAATTTTCTTTAGATTTTTTTTGTCGATAATTTAGTTGTGGAAATTTTCTGTACAAAATTTGAATTTGTATTTTTTATATATATTTTTTTTAATTTTCTATAGATTTTTCGATTTTTTCGATAATTAAATTTAGAAAATTTTCTTAAACATTTTAGATGGATATAATGGGTCCGCCATCTAACGTTTTTTTTTTCAACTAGTGTTTATTTCGTGAATGGTAACACTTAGCTCATGTCTGATTTGACAGATAATTAGTTTTATCCTTCCGCTTAACGAGCCAACTGACCATCCAATGCGTTTTCGCTTCGCTAAGTGGGCCTGCGATCGACTTACAGAAAACCCGCACGCATACATTGAAAAGCCGACGCACCCAAAACGAGTCACTGCTTGGTGCGGATTTTGGTCCAGAGGCATAATTGGGCCATTTTTTTTTTGAAAATGAGCAAGGAGTGGCCGTTACAGTCAATGGCGATCGTTATCGAATTTTCGTTCACAAGAATTGAAGAGGAGGATATTGGCAACATTTGGTTTCAATAGGACGGCGCTACGTGCCACACTGCCGAAGCTTCAGTAGTTTTTTTATAGCATTTTCAAAAAAAAAAAAGTTATTTGGCGGACCCTTTATTTTTACAGATTTAAAAAATTTTTTTTCGTTAATTTCATTTTGTTTTATATTATTTTTTTTGAAAATTTTCTTAAGATTTTTTTTTTCGATAATTATATTCAGCAAATTTTCGTTAAAAATTTTGAATGGAAATTTTTTTTACAATTTTTTTTGAACATTTTTTTTTCGATAATATAATTTTGGAAATTTTCTGATTTTGTTTTATATACATTTTCTTGCAAATTTTCTTTAGATTTTTTTCCGATAGTTATATTTACAAAAATCTCGTAAAAATTTTAGATGGATATTTTAAAAAAAAGATTTTTTTTAAACTTTTTTCAAAAGTTTAATTTTGGAAATTTGCTGTAAATTTTTTTATTGATATTATTTTATATATTTTTGTTTGCAAATTTTCTTTAGATTTTGTTCGATAATTATATTTAGACCATTTTTTTTAAAAATTTTCAATGAATATTTTTTTTACAAATTTTTTTGATAATTGTTTTCGATAATATAACTTTGGAAATTTTCTTTACAAATATTTTTATTGATTTTGTTTAGCATTTTTTTGCAAATTTTCTTTATAATTTTTTTTTTCCATAATTAAATTTAGAAAATTTTCGTTAAAAATATTGGATACATATTTTTTTTACAGATTTTTTTTTAATATTTTTTTTTTAAATAATTTAATTGGGGGAACTTTTTTTCTAAAATTTTTTATTGATTTTATTTTATATTTTGCAAATTTTCTTTAGACATTTTTTTTTCGATAATTTAGGTTTGGAAATTTTCTGTACAAAATTTGAATTGGTGTTTTTTTTAAAGATTTTTTTTTGTAAATTTTTACATTTGGAAAATTTTCGTTAAAAATTTTGGAAACATTTTTTTGCCGATTTTTTTTTATTTATTTTTTTTTCTTTTTTGATAATTCAATATTGGAAATTTTCTTAAAAAAATTTTTTTTATTGATTTTGTTTTATATTTTTTATTTTGCAAATTTTCCTTAGAAATTTTTTTTCGATAATTAAATTTAGAAAATTTTCATTAAAAATTTTGGATGGATATTTGTTTAGATTTTTTTTCAAAATATTTTTTTCGATAACTTAATTTTGGAAATTTTTTATTGATTTTCGTTTATATATTTTTTTGCAAATTTTCTGTAGATTTTTTTCGATAATTAAATTTAGAAAATTTTTGTTAAAAATTTTGGGTGGATATTTTTTAATTTTTTTTTTCGATAATTTAATTTTGTAAAGTTTCTGTAATTTTTTTTTTTAATTTTGTTTTATATTTTTTTTTTGCAAATTTTCTTTAGAAATTTTTATTCGATAATTAAATTTAGAAAAATTTCGTTAAAAATTTTGGATGGATATATTTTTGAATTTTTTTTCGATAATTTAATTTTGTAAAGTTTCTGTAAAATTTTTTTTATTGATTTTGTTTTATATTTTTTTTTTTTGCAAATTTTCTGTAGATTTAGTTTTTCGATAATTTAGTTTTGGAAATTTTCTGAATAAATTTTTAATTGACATATTTTATTGATTTTTTTTTAAATTTTATTTAGCGTTGTATTCTGTTGGGATTTTCTCGATCCAATTGAAACTTACGTGGAAGTTGACGTGTTGCCCAGCGGTTGCAAAGCAAATATTAAAGTCGATCTTTTAATTCAAAAACTTTAATATAATTCATTTATTCAAAAAACATGTTGCTTAAGTTAAAGTTATAAAAAGGAAGTGAGTTAAGTTAGAGATATAACAAACTGTTATACCCTTGAACAGTTGTAAGCATTTGGATTGTTAAATAAGGTTGCATTTTTCTTACAATCTCCCCCTCAAACCAAATGCCGTTTGAAAAATATTTATATGTTATTACATTTGTATATTCAAATAATTAAATTTACATTTTAAGTTTTAATAAGTTACAACAATAAAAATGCTTCTGTTTACTTAAAAATTTTGTTAATATGTCTGCTGCGTTCTCATTAGTTGTAACATATTTTATATCGATTTCTTTGTCTTCGTACTTTTCTCGAATATAATGGTAGCGGATATCTATATGCTTGCTTTTCTTCTGCACTGTAGAATTTTTTACCATAAAAGCTGCACTCTGATTATCGCAAAGAATAGGAGTGGGAGACACGATATAATCAGCAAAACCCATCTCACGAAGTAAACATCGAAGAAAAATCGTTTCTTTTGTACCCTGGCACAATGCAATGTACTCTGCCTCCATCGTACTCAAAGCCACCACTGTTTGTTTTCGTGATTCCCATGAAATGGGACCACCTGCCATGAACGTAACAAATCCGGAGTAGGACTTTCTGTCGTTGGTGTCACAGGCCCAATCAGAATCTGTGAAACACTCAAAACTATTTATATTATGAGAAAAAGTTATTTTACCTATTGGATTTTTCTTGAGATATCTGAGGGCATATTTGGCCGTCGCAAAATGTTCTTTGTGCGGATGTGTGTTAAATTGTGATAATTTTGACACCACATGCATCAAATCTGGTCTAGATATTACGGCTAAATACATTAACGCTCCAATCAAACTTTGATAAGTTTTTGTATCCAGATTTTCACACTGGTTTTTACATTTTTCAAGTACTGTACCACTTGGCCATGGAGTAGCTGCTGGTTTGCAATTCGACATACCCCATCGTTCCAGTAATTCTTCGGTATATCGCTTCTGATGAATACTTATATCACCTCTTGGACCGTCTCGATTGACTTCTATACCCAAATAGAAAGATATTGCACCTCGATCTACTGCTTTTACTTGTTGATTTAACTTTTTAACGACTTCATGCATTTCTTGCTCACTAGAGCATGCCAGTAGCATATCATCAACATATATAGCGATTAAACAAAGTTGAGTACCATTTCGCTTAATGTACACACAGCTATCGGATTTACAGCGTTTGAAACCTATTTCGAGCAAAATATCATTCACCTTCTTATTCCATTCTCGGCCCGCCTGCTTTAAACCGTATAAGGCTTTTCTAAGTCTGCAAACTCTATTTGGATGCTGCCTATCTTCAAACATTTTTGGCTGTACCATGTAGACATCGTCTGTTAAATCTCCATTCAAGTAAGCTGCCTCTATATCTATATGGTTTAAAAGCAATTTGTGTCTAGCGGCTAATGCAAAAATCAATCTTATGGTAGAATGCCTAACTACCGGTGCAAATGTTTCGTGGTAATCGATATTATATTTTTGTGAACATCCATGTGCGACCAACCTTGCCTTATATTTTTCTATTACACCATCAGGCGAACGTTTCACGGTAAAAACCCATTTGCAACCTATGACATTTTTATCTTTTGGCCTATCTACTAATTGCCATGTTTTATTTTTTATCAACGAGTTGTATTCTTTTAACATTGCGTCCTTCCATTGTTCACAATTTTCTGAATTTAATGCTTCATTAATAGTATTGGGGTTTTCGATTACAGAATTTAGCATTTCAGGCCCACTTTCAGTAACATATACTTTGCGAGGTCTTCCCTTACTACCCGTTCTAATTATTTTAGGTCTTCCTCTTTTTCTTTTATTATCAACAACAATAGTATCATCTCTATCACTCTCACTACCTGATAGACTCACCTGTTCATCTTCTACTTCATCATCTTGTATGTCATCATCGTCTGCTGCATCATCATCTTCTTCATTATTATCTGCTGCATCATCATCTACTTCATTATCATCTGTTGCATCATCATCTTGATCAGAACCGCATTCATCTTCATCTTTCAATTCATCACCAGCTTCACTTTCTGTGTTTTTATCGCGTTTTTGTTTACATAAATTGAAATAAAATTTTTCACGTTCATCAGTTTCTAAAGACGTGTGGTCGAACGATTTTTCAAAAAATATGACGTCACGGGCAATAACGATTTGTTTTGTTATTGAATTGTACAAACGATACCCTTTTGTATGTAACTGGTATCCAACGAATATCATTTTAGAGCCTTTTGGTAAAAACTTGCTGCCTTTTGGTTTAGGACTTTTGTTCAGAACAACTGCATCACAGCCGAATGTTTTAAAATGAAATACTGATGGCTGCTTACCTGTCCATTTTTCATATGGTGTAATGTTTTCAAGAACTTTTGTGGGTGATCTGTTTCTTAGATACGTAGCTGTGTTGATTGCTTCGCCCCATAAACTTTGTGGTAACTTCGACTGTTCTAATAAACACCTTGCCATTTCGACGAGAGTTCTGTTGGCCCTTTCGGCAACACCATTTTGTTGCGGTGAATAACTCACGGTTGTCTGGTGTACTATACCTCTTTTTGCAAAAAACTTTTTAAATTTGGAATTTATGAATTCTTTTCCGTTGTCACTTCTAACAACTTTGATTTGGCGGCCTGTCTGCTTCTCCGCAATCGCAGCAAAATTAGTAAATGCCTCAAATGCATCACTTTTGTTCTTTAAGAAGTACGTTGAGATATAACGAGAATAGTCGTCTATAAATGTCATAAAATATGACGATCCACCAATAGATTTTGTGCCAATCGGACCGCATAAATCTGTATGCACCACTTCTAACAAATCCTTTGTTTGTACACTCGAATAATTCTTATAAGGTTTGACTGAAATTTTATTCACAGCACAGGTAACACAATCAATTTTGTTAGGAATTTTAAGATTTAATCCTTTTACCATTCTTTTTGCTGACAATTTATTTAAATCATTTGCGTTTATGTGTCCATATCTATAATGCCACCTTTTTGCCATAGCTTTTTCATTTATACAATTAACACTTTCAATTTCTTTAATTATTTCCACTTTTGCAACAAATAAACCTTCCTTTAAAACAGCTGATAACACATTGCCTTTTTGTTTACTTTTAATAACAGCTTTGTTGCCTTGGAAGTTAACAGAATATCCAGCTTTTAGAACTTTGTTTATAGAAATGAAATTTGAATGCAATTTGGGAACATACCAAACATTATGTAAAGTAAGATTACAAAATTGTGTATGTAATTTAACATCACCAAGACCTTCAGCGTAAATACTCTCACCAGATGCTAGTACAACTTTTTGTTTACATTCTGTTAATTTAATAAAATTTGTTTTTGTTCTGCACATATGGGATGTTGCTCCACTATCGAGAATAAATTTATCTGTTAAATCATTTGAGCTTTCATGTAATGAGCAAGCTAACTCAGTTTTATCATTACTTTTACATTGCGAGCGATAATGGCCCTTTTTTCCACAGCGAAAACATTTAATGCTATTAACATTCGTATTAAAAAGCTTTTTATCACTTTGATCATTTTTAGTACAATTTGACCTATGTTTATTATTATTAAATTTTTTGTTCCTTTTATATTCGTTCCTGGAATTTGCTATGAATACGGTTTCACTTTGGCTACAATTTTTATTCGACTGACGTAGTTCTTCTTCAAGTATTTTGGAAATTAATCTATCATAACTAGGCAAACTATCTCTGCTTTCAATTGCAATGACAAAGTTTTCCATCTCATCTGGAAGACTGCATAACAGCAAAATCGAAAGCAAGTCATCATTTAAGGTGATATTGATTTCTTTAAGCTCGTCCACTACCGAACTAAAATCATTTATTTGTGTGGCGAATTTTTGGTTCGTGTTAAACTTGAACCGAACAAGTTTTTTGAACAAATTTACTTTTCTCGAAGCCGTATCTGCCTTATATAAAGAACTTAAAATGTTCCAGGCATCTTTTGCCGTACTACAATTTTTAATATGAATTAACTCACTTGGCTTGACACTTAACGTTATAGTTGCTAGAGCTTTGGAATCATTTGCAATCCATGCACCTTTTTCAGGGTCCTTAGCCGGGATGTCTTCATCGATCGTTTTCCAAAGGTCCAATGTAATTAGTAAACTTTTTACCTGAATGCACCATGTAGCGTAGTTGTCGCCGCTCAACTTTTCAATGCATCCTACACCTGTTGCCATTTTCAAACTTATTGTTTTTTGGGTAGACAAAACAATTTAAAACCTTCAAACACGTTCCGTTTATAACCTCAAAATCTTTGCAACTTGGAACCTGGGCTCATAACCTCTGTTGGGATTTTCTCGATCCAATTGAAACTTACGTGGAAGTTGACGTGTTGCCCAGCGGTTGCAAAGCAAATATTAAAGTCGATCTTTTAATTCAAAAACTTTAATATAATTCATTTATTCAAAAAACATGTTGCTTAAGTTAAAGTTATAAAAAGGAAGTGAGTTAAGTTAGAGATATAACAAACTGTTATACCCTTGAACAGTTGTAAGCATTTGGATTGTTAAATAAGGTTGCATTTTTCTTACAATCTCCCCCTCAAACCAAATGCCGTTTGAAAAATATTTATATGTTATTACATTTGTATATTCAAATAATTAAATTTACATTTTAAGTTTTAATAAGTTACAACAATAAAAATGCTTCTGTTTACTTAAAAATTTTGTTAATATGTCTGCTGCGTTCTCATTAGTTGTAACATATTTTATATCGATTTCTTTGTCTTCGTACTTTTCTCGAATATAATGGTAGCGGATATCTATATGCTTGCTTTTCTTCTGCACTGTAGAATTTTTTACCATAAAAGCTGCACTCTGATTATCGCAAAGAATAGGAGTGGGAGACACGATATAATCAGCAAAACCCATCTCACGAAGTAAACATCGAAGAAAAATCGTTTCTTTTGTACCCTGGCACAATGCAATGTACTCTGCCTCCATCGTACTCAAAGCCACCACTGTTTGTTTTCGTGATTCCCATGAAATGGGACCACCTGCCATGAACGTAACAAATCCGGAGTAGGACTTTCTGTCGTTGGTGTCACAGGCCCAATCAGAATCTGTGAAACACTCAAAACTATTTATATTATGAGAAAAAGTTATTTTACCTATTGGATTTTTCTTGAGATATCTGAGGGCATATTTGGCCGTCGCAAAATGTTCTTTGTGCGGATGTGTGTTAAATTGTGATAATTTTGACACCACATGCATCAAATCTGGTCTAGATATTACGGCTAAATACATTAACGCTCCAATCAAACTTTGATAAGTTTTTGTATCCAGATTTTCACACTGGTTTTTACATTTTTCAAGTACTGTACCACTTGGCCATGGAGTAGCTGCTGGTTTGCAATTCGACATACCCCATCGTTCCAGTAATTCTTCGGTATATCGCTTCTGATGAATACTTATATCACCTCTTGGACCGTCTCGATTGACTTCTATACCCAAATAGAAAGATATTGCACCTCGATCTACTGCTTTTACTTGTTGATTTAACTTTTTAACGACTTCATGCATTTCTTGCTCACTAGAGCATGCCAGTAGCATATCATCAACATATATAGCGATTAAACAAAGTTGAGTACCATTTCGCTTAATGTACACACAGCTATCGGATTTACAGCGTTTGAAACCTATTTCGAGCAAAATATCATTCACCTTCTTATTCCATTCTCGGCCCGCCTGCTTTAAACCGTATAAGGCTTTTCTAAGTCTGCAAACTCTATTTGGATGCTGCCTATCTTCAAACATTTTTGGCTGTACCATGTAGACATCGTCTGTTAAATCTCCATTCAAGTAAGCTGCCTCTATATCTATATGGTTTAAAAGCAATTTGTGTCTAGCGGCTAATGCAAAAATCAATCTTATGGTAGAATGCCTAACTACCGGTGCAAATGTTTCGTGGTAATCGATATTATATTTTTGTGAACATCCATGTGCGACCAACCTTGCCTTATATTTTTCTATTACACCATCAGGCGAACGTTTCACGGTAAAAACCCATTTGCAACCTATGACATTTTTATCTTTTGGCCTATCTACTAATTGCCATGTTTTATTTTTTATCAACGAGTTGTATTCTTTTAACATTGCGTCCTTCCATTGTTCACAATTTTCTGAATTTAATGCTTCATTAATAGTATTGGGGTTTTCGATTACAGAATTTAGCATTTCAGGCCCACTTTCAGTAACATATACTTTGCGAGGTCTTCCCTTACTACCCGTTCTAATTATTTTAGGTCTTCCTCTTTTTCTTTTATTATCAACAACAATAGTATCATCTCTATCACTCTCACTACCTGATAGACTCACCTGTTCATCTTCTACTTCATCATCTTGTATGTCATCATCGTCTGCTGCATCATCATCTTCTTCATTATTATCTGCTGCATCATCATCTACTTCATTATCATCTGTTGCATCATCATCTTGATCAGAACCGCATTCATCTTCATCTTTCAATTCATCACCAGCTTCACTTTCTGTGTTTTTATCGCGTTTTTGTTTACATAAATTGAAATAAAATTTTTCACGTTCATCAGTTTCTAAAGACGTGTGGTCGAACGATTTTTCAAAAAATATGACGTCACGGGCAATAACGATTTGTTTTGTTATTGAATTGTACAAACGATACCCTTTTGTATGTAACTGGTATCCAACGAATATCATTTTAGAGCCTTTTGGTAAAAACTTGCTGCCTTTTGGTTTAGGACTTTTGTTCAGAACAACTGCATCACAGCCGAATGTTTTAAAATGAAATACTGATGGCTGCTTACCTGTCCATTTTTCATATGGTGTAATGTTTTCAAGAACTTTTGTGGGTGATCTGTTTCTTAGATACGTAGCTGTGTTGATTGCTTCGCCCCATAAACTTTGTGGTAACTTCGACTGTTCTAATAAACACCTTGCCATTTCGACGAGAGTTCTGTTGGCCCTTTCGGCAACACCATTTTGTTGCGGTGAATAACTCACGGTTGTCTGGTGTACTATACCTCTTTTTGCAAAAAACTTTTTAAATTTGGAATTTATGAATTCTTTTCCGTTGTCACTTCTAACAACTTTGATTTGGCGGCCTGTCTGCTTCTCCGCAATCGCAGCAAAATTAGTAAATGCCTCAAATGCATCACTTTTGTTCTTTAAGAAGTACGTTGAGATATAACGAGAATAGTCGTCTATAAATGTCATAAAATATGACGATCCACCAATAGATTTTGTGCCAATCGGACCGCATAAATCTGTATGCACCACTTCTAACAAATCCTTTGTTTGTACACTCGAATAATTCTTATAAGGTTTGACTGAAATTTTATTCACAGCACAGGTAACACAATCAATTTTGTTAGGAATTTTAAGATTTAATCCTTTTACCATTCTTTTTGCTGACAATTTATTTAAATCATTTGCGTTTATGTGTCCATATCTATAATGCCACCTTTTTGCCATAGCTTTTTCATTTATACAATTAACACTTTCAATTTCTTTAATTATTTCCACTTTTGCAACAAATAAACCTTCCTTTAAAACAGCTGATAACACATTGCCTTTTTGTTTACTTTTAATAACAGCTTTGTTGCCTTGGAAGTTAACAGAATATCCAGCTTTTAGAACTTTGTTTATAGAAATGAAATTTGAATGCAATTTGGGAACATACCAAACATTATGTAAAGTAAGATTACAAAATTGTGTATGTAATTTAACATCACCAAGACCTTCAGCGTAAATACTCTCACCAGATGCTAGTACAACTTTTTGTTTACATTCTGTTAATTTAATAAAATTTGTTTTTGTTCTGCACATATGGGATGTTGCTCCACTATCGAGAATAAATTTATCTGTTAAATCATTTGAGCTTTCATGTAATGAGCAAGCTAACTCAGTTTTATCATTACTTTTACATTGCGAGCGATAATGGCCCTTTTTTCCACAGCGAAAACATTTAATGCTATTAACATTCGTATTAAAAAGCTTTTTATCACTTTGATCATTTTTAGTACAATTTGACCTATGTTTATTATTATTAAATTTTTTGTTCCTTTTATATTCGTTCCTGGAATTTGCTATGAATACGGTTTCACTTTGGCTACAATTTTTATTCGACTGACGTAGTTCTTCTTCAAGTATTTTGGAAATTAATCTATCATAACTAGGCAAACTATCTCTGCTTTCAATTGCAATGACAAAGTTTTCCATCTCATCTGGAAGACTGCATAACAGCAAAATCGAAAGCAAGTCATCATTTAAGGTGATATTGATTTCTTTAAGCTCGTCCACTACCGAACTAAAATCATTTATTTGTGTGGCGAATTTTTGGTTCGTGTTAAACTTGAACCGAACAAGTTTTTTGAACAAATTTACTTTTCTCGAAGCCGTATCTGCCTTATATAAAGAACTTAAAATGTTCCAGGCATCTTTTGCCGTACTACAATTTTTAATATGAATTAACTCACTTGGCTTGACACTTAACGTTATAGTTGCTAGAGCTTTGGAATCATTTGCAATCCATGCACCTTTTTCAGGGTCCTTAGCCGGGATGTCTTCATCGATCGTTTTCCAAAGGTCCAATGTAATTAGTAAACTTTTTACCTGAATGCACCATGTAGCGTAGTTGTCGCCGCTCAACTTTTCAATGCATCCTACACCTGTTGCCATTTTCAAACTTATTGTTTTTTGGGTAGACAAAACAATTTAAAACCTTCAAACACGTTCCGTTTATAACCTCAAAATCTTTGCAACTTGGAACCTGGGCTCATAACCTCTGTTGGGATTTTCTCGATCCAATTGAAACTTACGTGGAAGTTGACGTGTTGCCCAGCGGTTGCAAAGCAAATATTAAAGTCGATCTTTTAATTCAAAAACTTTAATATAATTCATTTATTCAAAAAACATGTTGCTTAAGTTAAAGTTATAAAAAGGAAGTGAGTTAAGTTAGAGATATAACAAACTGTTATACCCTTGAACAGTTGTAAGCATTTGGATTGTTAAATAAGGTTGCATTTTTCTTACATATTCCATAATAAAATTTGGAAGATATGCTGTAAAAATTTTGAATTGATATTTTTTTATAATATTTTTTTTTTGAAATTTTCTTTAAATTTTTTTCTAATAATTTAATTTAAGTTTTGAAAATTTTCTGTAAAAATATTAGTACAAAATATGAATGATTTTGCTTTAAAAATTATATGTTGTCAATAATGTTTTTTTTTTATTTTAGAAAATATCTATACAGAGAATTTGATGAAAAATATTTATCATACGAGTAGGTTTTAAAATTTTTGCACGGCCTTCGTATGTGTTGTTTTGTTGTAGATTATTTTACTAACATCAATTTTTGCAAGACTTCATCTTAATGTTGGCAGTTATTAAATTTTGCTGCTATTGCTACTGCTGCTGCTGTAGTTTTATTGTTGTAAAATATTTTTGTTTTAAAACTTATTTTTGTTTTTGTTGTTTATTACCATTATTGCTGATATCTTGCAGTAGGTATTAACATTCTAATCGATTGACTTTCTCACATACAACACACATTTATTTAAAGTATAAATTTATAAGGAAGAAAAGAATTTTTATAGAATTTTCTTTTTCTTATTTGTAAATTAAATTGAACTGGTCAATTAAAAGATTTGTATAAATTCAGAAAGGCAATAGTTGTGTGCAAGTTGAATTGCAATTCTGCATAAAATGCATGTGTGTTTATTAGTGCAAAATTTCCGGCTGTCAGAAAGCTTCCGAACATTGTACTTGATTTGACACAAGAGAAATTAACAGCTGATCGCCTGGTATCAATTCGCCTTGGTTGTGTGTATTTAGTTTAATGAACATATTTTACAAAAAAGGTTTGATGTGATCTGCAAGTTTTTCCCATGTTCGACCTCCGACCTGCCTGCTAATTTGAGTTGATTTGATAATCAGGGAAAAAAGTATCATAAATTAAAGCGAACTAAAACTCAAAAATATTATTCGCCAATTAGTACCGCCCTAATGCCAAACACTGCACACATACTCAAATTAAGTTAATTCTACTGTATTTGAAATGTGTGTTCGAGTGTTGGGCTTCTTTTTTCAAAATATCAATTTTAAATTTAATTAAAAAAAATAAAAACAGTTTGCCAAAGTCTTTAGGCAATATGCTGCACGCAAACACATGCACATACACACACAAAAAAACAAGAAATGAATTTGCATAAATAAGCATGTGTTTATACGATAGTTTGCCTATATTTTATATTGTTAATTTATAAAGGATTAAAAAGGATTTTCATACACGAGTAGTATTTTTTATGTTTTTGCTTTTTAGAACAAAGTTTGTTTTTTATTGAAAATTTAAATATCCAGCATTTCACTTTTTAAAGTGTGGCTTAATTTTGGAACAGCATAAATATTCAATTAAATGAACTAAAAGTATTATATTGCTAAATTTGATTTGATAAATTTTAGAGACAATGTGCACGTGCCAATTATATGTCATTTGCAAAATTTTCTCTAATTTAACAATTTCGTTTTGTATTCAAAGAGTAATTTCCTTTTAAATTTTAAATTCTTTTCTTTAAATTTGTTCAATACTTAAAGGCTGTCAAAACTGTTTCCTTAAACTAGCGGTTCAGTGTTTTTGAAGGTTTGTGGTAAAGAAAGCGTCAAAAAGTTTGTTTTTTTTTCCTTTCTCTACACTCTCATTTTTGTTTGTTTCACTGAATCCTGAAGCAAAGCAAGAGGAAAAAGAAAATAAAAAATCAATTTTAAGCTGCTGAAGAAAGTTTAGAAAACCATATGGCAGTCAATTTATTTTATTTTAAATTTTTAACTTAACTTAGTCCCTATTTACAATATGCAAGTCTTATTGCTAAGCTGATTAGTTTATTTGAAGAGAGAGACGGGGGGAAAAGAAACGTTGCTGTTCCCCTCGTCTCTCTCCCCATGAAACTAATCAGCTTAGCAATAAGACTTGCACAGTGTGATTTGGGACTTATAGAAAAGTTGTATTAAGTTCTTCGAAATGTTGGTTACAAGAGGCAATTTTAAAATGTTCGCATTTCCTAAGTATATACAGTAGACTCTTGATAATTTTAATTTCAGCAGACCAGAGAAAAAGAGTTCAAATTAACACGAGATAAATAAGTATAATGAAAAGAAGGAGCGTAATATTCTTTTGAATGATCGGCTTCACGGCACTTTTGTCAAATTAACTTTCATTGTGATAAAAACAAGGAAGAAATCATTACTTGTGTCCGTTTTAAAGGCTAAAGGCATTGCATAGAAACTAAAGCAAACGATCTAATTAATTTGGTCCTTTAATAAACACAAACGCAATCACATTATCAGTTCAAATTGTAGAGCATAGCAAATCTAACCTTCTAATTATTATACATCGGCGATCAAGATGGCATTCAAATAATTTTAAATTACTGAAGTAACGTGATTTTTTTTTTTAATTTATTGAATGTTTTTCAAGGTACCTGGGCAACAGCTCAAATTATCGAGAGATTCAATTTAACGAGTTTCAAATTATCAAGTTTTTTTTTTTTTGTAATGCATGTATTTATTTATTGTATCTTCATATATGAACTAACAATAAGTATTCAAATCTTAAATCTATAAAAAAATTATTAGGCCCGACCAGTGTCGGACATAAACTTAGTGGTAGTTATAAATAATACATTAGTAGTGATAATCAAAAAAAAAGTATTGAAAAAGTATTTTCAAGTAGTCCCATCTGGAGTGTTAGGTATAAGAGCCCGTGTGTCCCTCTTTTTTAAGCGGATGTGTCCAGTAAAGTTCAAAATATTACGAGCAAGCGGATTAGGATGTGATTCGAGATTTGTTAAATATTTGCCTGCGTATTTTGCAATTTCTTCAGTCACTAGTGCCATATTTAAATCACGATGTATAATAGAATTTTGGATGTACCATGCAGCCGATGTTATTAATCGTAAAATTTTGTTTTGCCTTCGTTGGATTCTCTCGACATTGGAAGCTGAAGCAGTGCCCCATAACTGAATTCCGTAGCGCCATATTGGCTTCAAAAGCGACTTGTATAATAAAAGTTTGCAGTCTAGGCTGAGTGTTGAGTTTCTGCCAATCAACCAATATATTTGAGTTAACTTAAGTTTCATCTGAGTTAACTTAGAGTCAATATGATGTTTCCATGTAAGTCTTCGATCAAGGTGTATACCAAGGTATTTCACTTGGGAATGTTGAGGAATATTTTGATTGTTGATTCGAATGGGGGAGCAAGTATCTCTTCTTAGGGTGAACGTTATATGGACACACTTTTGTTCATTGACTTTAATTCTCCATAAGTTCAACCATATTTCCAGCTGAGTGATATGTTCCTGGAGATTGCGGGATGCCTCATAAGGGTTTTCGTGCACACTCATACAGGCTGTATCATCGGCAAAAGTAGAAATATGGATATTATTGCTCACAGGCATATCACAAGTATATATTAAATACAAGACAGGACCCAGAATACTACCCTGGGGCACACCAGAAGATATAGATTCGGGCACACTCGTGAACTTTCCTTCCACAACAGTGAACTTCCTATCAATAATATAATTTTCCAAAAGCTTTTGAATGTTTATTGGCAGATATGTCTTCAATTTTAAAACTAGGCCTTCGTGCCATACTTTATCAAACGCCTGAGAAACATCAATAAAGAGAGCAGAACAATACTTCTTTTCTTCAAATGTTCTTCTTACAACTTGGACCAGTCTATGCGTTTGTTCAGTCGTGCTGTGCTGACTTCTAAAGCCAAATTGATGGTCCGGGATGCACCCATTATCAGTTAAAATTTTGGACAATTTAGTCATGAGCAGCTTTTCGAAAAGCTTTGAGATTGTAGATAGTAAGCTTATAGGTCTATATGACTCAGTCTTGGTAAGATCTTTGCCCGCCTTTGGAATCATTTTGATCTTGGCCAATTTCCAGTTATATGGAAAATACTGCATTCTTAAAATAGCATTAAAAGTAAATAGCAGGATTCTTATTGCAATATGAGGCAAGTTCATGAGCATTTTGTTACTAGTGCCATCAATACCTGGAGCTTTCTTCGGGTTGAGTTCAGCAATTACTTTTTGTACTTCACGCATCTTAAACCTTAAGGGACGAGGGGGTAGAGAAACTACACTCGGTAAATCAGCAGCACCCGTACATGAATTGGGAGTGAATACAGATTTTAAATGCTCAGAAAATAAGTTACCTTTCTCACTATCACTTCTTGTCCAGCCTCCGGTCGCAGTACGCAATGGTGATTTAAGATCAACGGGTCGTTTAAGATTTCTAGTAGCGCGCCATAAAGAGTAATTATATCAAGACCTTCTAAATACTTTTCCAGTAGTGCAGTTTTTTCCGACGATAGCAGCTCTTTGAGTCGTTTAGTACATTCTTTAAGTCTGATTTTATTTAGGGGTGATCTGTGTTGTTGCCATTCTCTTCTAGCTCTCCTTTTTTCACATACAAGACGTTCAATTTCCGTAGAATAAATTCTGTTAAAGCCGGTCTGCGGATAGGAGGTAGTGGCGTATTCAGCAGCCTGTTTAATATTTTCGTTAAGATTGGCAATGTTAAATTCAATATCATCGCATGATCTAAGCTGAATGTTTTCTACGCAGTGACTACTAAGATATTTTTTGAATGCCACCCAGTTGATTCCATTAATCATCTTCACATATGAGTTAGTTAAATCACTCCTTAGTGGGTTGAAAATTGTAACTATTGTTGGAGAGTGATCGGAGGACAGATCTAGAGAGGCCTCTACATGAATTAAGTCCCTATGAATATTTTTCGTGACGGCAAAATCTATAACATCTGGAATTTTTCTTACGTCAGTAGGCCAGTAAGTAGGCTCCCGACTCGAAATGACATCTAAGCCCATTTTTGAAATTGCATTGAACAAGGCTCGACCTCTAGGTGTAACAAGACGCGATCCCCAGTACGTATGTTTTGCATTGTAGTCACCAGCTGCCACGAAACAAGATCCAAGCGATTTGTAGAACTTCTCATACTGATCTTCGGTAACTGAAAATCTGGGAGGTGAGTAAATTGATGATATCACGAAATTCCCACAAAAATTTTCTACGAAAATATTCGTTGCTTGCAAATATTCTTCACTAACGTTGTTAAGGACATAGTGCTTGAGTCTTGACTTAATCAGAATTGCTGATCCACCACAGGCTCTCTCTCGGGTCCTTTGTATCATATAAAGTGTAACCATTTATTTTAAATAAGCTTCTTGAGGGCAAATGAGTCTCAGAAACCAACATTATATCAATATTTTTTTTCCATGAGGAAGTGCTCAAGTTCATTTTTATGTTGGCGAATGCCGTTTGCGTTCCAGAAACAAGAAATTATCAAGAGTTGACTGTAGTTCATATCACAGGGTCCCCAGAAATCCCATTCCGACACAAGATATTCTTAATAATGGCATCGGCCATAACGGAAACAGCTGCGCTTCTAAAACCGGCTGGAAACTTACAGCTTGCAAATGATTTTTAAAGGCTTAGTGTAGGAAATGAAAGAGTACTTTTTTGTCACAACAAAAACCTTAATTTTCTTGCATTGTTTCATAAGCAAAATTTATTTTATACAGACATATGTATAATATAATTATTTACATGGCTATTGTTCATTCTTGAATTATTTAAGTACAAAATGCATATTGTTGCCAAAAATCTACAAACCGTTTTTTTTTCAAAAAAATTATTTAATTAGGGTTTTAAGTAATCTGCGCTTTATGGAAACATTTTTTACTACAAAATAAGAAAATCCTGTGTTTAAGGATCAGATCTAACGCAGAACTTGAAAAGTGTCTTTTAAGAAATTTTAATTTCTTGAAAAAAAGTACATTGTTCAGGTTTAAATTATCTTAGCACCAAATGCATATTGTTGCCAAAAAGCTACATAACGTTTTTTTTCGAAGTAAATAATCAAAGCTATTATCTACATTATTTACATGATTTTGTTTTTTGTAATCTGCACCAAAATCGCTTTTGGAAGAAAAATTTTTCTATCCAAAATAAAAAAATTGTGCTTTTACGGATCAGATGTTTTTTTTTTCGAAATAAATACTCCAAGCTATTATCTAGATTTTTAAATGAATTTTAAGGTCATTTGGGTTCACATTTTTGTAGAAAAAATTTATTTAAGACAAAATAAAAAGATCGTGCATTTAAGGATCAGATATAACGCAGAATTTCGAAAGTGTCTTCGAAAAGTTCTTAGTTTCGTGAGCAAGCTCTAATAAAATATTATACACCTGCTTTAAGAAACTTTTTTAAGCTATGTTCATTTTATTAAATTATATAAGCAAATACTTGTAATATTAAATTGAAATAGAATAACAATTGTATGCAATTGGCTTCATTAGCAAAAAAATTTAATGTCACTAGTGTTCGAATGCGACACATACATATTTACATATAATATAATTATGTTTATGGCTATTGTTCATTTGGAAATTATTTTAGTACTAAATGCATATTGTTGCCAAAAATCTACATACCGTTTTATTTCAAAATAAATACACAAAACTATTATCTAGATTTTTCACATGATTTTTTGGGTAATCTGCTCTTAAATTTTTATGAAATTTTTTTCTTTCATGCAAAATAAGAAAGTCGTGAATTTTGCAGTTGAATATGAAGCAGGAGTTGGAAATTGTTTTTAGTTTCGTTAGAAATAGGTACTGCTCATTTCTGAATTATTTTAGTACCAAATGCATACTGTTGCCAAAAATCTACATACCGTTTTATTTCGAAATAAATACTCAAAACTATTATCTAGATATTTTAAATGATTTTTTAAGTAATCTGCCCTAAAAATTTTAATACCTAATAAAAAATTGTGCATATAGGGGTTGGACATAATGCACGATTTAAAAAGTGTCTTCTTAGAGTTTTTAGTTTCGTGAGAAATTAATTTTCTTCATTTCTGAATTATTTTAGTACTTACCTCATATTGTTGCCAAAAATCTACATACCGTTTGTTTTTTTAAATAAATATTTAAAATTATTATTAAGGGTTTTAATGATTTTTTAGGTAATCTGTGCTTAAATTGTTATAGAAAAAACTTTTTTAACTCAAAATAAGAAAATCGTAAGAAAGCTCTAATAAAGAAACCTTCACTTACCTTAAGCCGCTGTTTGATAGTTTTACTATGCAAAATTAAATAAGCAAACACGCGTGACTTTTAAATGAAATAAAAATAATAACTCTAAGTAAGTAGTTAGCCTTATTAGCTACAAAATTTAATGCCACTAATGTTTGAATAAGACACCTAATATTTTTCACCTCCCTTGTTCCTCGCCTTCTTTGCCTTCCTGTAGTTTATTTCAGTTTTCTCTCTCGTTATTGCCTAGGGCACTCTTATAAACGACTCTTATGCTAAAAATATTCCTATAACCTTAAATTTTTTATTATTACATATTGTCTTGGCAAATTAGTATAAAATATTTGTTGAACATTTTTAAAAAGAAAAGAAAATGGAAACCATAAAATTGTAAGAAAAGAAAAACCACTGAAAAAGATATGAAGAAAATCAACATAAATAATTCATTATTGCCGCCTGGTTGAACATAAATCAAAAAGCCACACATACCACATATGACACGCGTTAACCGTCGTTACCCTACGACGCTCCAGTGTTTGTTTGAGTGCCAGTGCACACTTTATTATATCTACCAGATATAATATGAGAGACTATCTTAAATATGCACAAAGCTGCTGCACATAATCTTGGCATTTCGAGGCTAAGAACTGCTAAGAAGCTCAACAACTAACTCCCTGTATCATTTAATATGGGATCTCAGTTTTAAATATCAACAATAAACGCATTAAATTGTACATTTATTGTCAAATCTATTTAAGCATGAGTTTTAGAAATTGTTTATTTTTTTCTTTCGATTTGCTGTTTTTTTGCTAGTATTTGGGTCGCTAACTTAAAACTATTCATGTCTGCATATGCACGTGTACATGTGTGATGAAAAAATATTTGCAAACTATACCTAAGGAAATTTAAGTGAAAGCAGCTGTCTTAAATCAACACTGAATTTGACTATCTGATAATGATAAGACAGCCTGCCTCATGTCTCAACTTAGCATGCGAAGGACCATAAAATCAGTGATGCCATTTCCCGAATTATATTTCTTAATCTATGGCAAATTCATATTTGTTTAAGATTCCCTTAATAAAATGTCCCCTACTGTTTAATGCCGCCTGCCTTTAGTCGTTCAAACAACCATCGAACCGCACATATGAGTACACATCCATAGAAATTCATTCATTCATCCATGACCATCCAATATACATATTTATATACAGACAGTCAGTCATTTGTTCTTTTATTCAGTCGTTCATTTATTCCGTCTTGTTTCTTCAGTTTAGAACTTTTGATTTTCCCTTTTTAAATTCTACTCAATTGCATCTTATTACCACATGACACATTTCACACACGCATGCCAGCAATACACACACGCACACACACACACACACACACACACACACACACACACACACACACACACACACAACATCTGTTAACTTAATACATACACCAACATGTCTTTACATCCTGGCACATTTGAATGTGAGAGCGAGCGAGTCAGTGAATAAATGCACTTGTTTGTTTTGTATTTCTTGGCATTGTTGTGTCTTGTTATCCACTGCCTTTTTTTGTATGTGTGCTTCTTTTCCCAAACCTGCATGAGTGTGAGAAAGCGACTTTATACACGTACATGAATTCTAAGCACAGTATTATGTGTATTCACTGGTAAATTATATGGAATAGTTGTAGGAATTTCTACTCTATTTGTCGTTTACTCCATTTGTGGTTTTATATATTGTGACACACACACACACGCACACACAAAGTTTGATAAGTCACCAACCAAATGGGTAAGAAAAGTAGAAGGCAAGAGATACTTTTATTGAAAGATACTTCTATTAAAAGGTACTTTTATTAAATGTTATTTGTATTAAAAGATACTTATATTAAAAGTTACTTTTATCAAAAGGTACTTTTATTAAAAGGTACTTTTATTAAAAGGTACTTTTATGAAAAGGTACTTTTATCAAAAGGTACTTTTATGAAAAGGTACTTTTTGAAGAGGTACTTTTATGAAAAGGTACTTTTATGAAAAGGTACTTTTATTAAAAGGAACTTTTTTAAATAGTATTTTTATTAAAAGGTACTTTTAGTAAATGGTACTTTTATTAAAAGGTACTTACATTAAAAAGTACATTTATTAAAAGATACTTTAATTAAAAAGTCCTTTTACTAAAAAGTGCTTTTATTAAAATGTACTTTTATTAAATGGTACTTTTATTCAATGGTCCTTTTATTAAAAAGTATCCTTATAACAAGGTAGTTTTATTAAAATGTAATTTTATGAAAAGGTACTTTTATGAAAAGGCACTTTTATTAAAATGTACTTTTATCAAAAGGTACTTTTATGAAAAAGAACTTTCATTGAAATGTACTTTTGTTAAATGGTACTTTTATTAAAAGTTATTTGTATTAAGAGTTACTCATATTAAAAGATACTTTTATCAAAAGGTACTTTTACTAAAAGATACTTTTATCAAAAGGTACTATTGCGAAAAGGTACTTTTATCAAAAGGTACTTTTGCGAAAAGGTACTTTATCAAAATGTACTTTTATGAAAAGGTATTTTTAAATTGTACTTTTATTAAAAGGTACTTTTTGTAAATGGTACTTTTATTAAAAGGTACTTTAATTAAAAAGTATTTATATTAAATGGTCCTTTTATTAAAAGGTACTCTCATCAAAAAGTATTTTATTAAAAATCACTTTTATAAAAAGGTACTTTTATCCAATGGTACTTTTATTAAAAAGTACTTTTATTAAAGGCACCGTTTCAAAACACAAACATTTATTTCTAAAAAAAAATTGCAGATTTTTTTAAATTTTCAATTGGCCCACTTTTTACCTCTTTGTAAGTGTATATTGTGGCGTAAACAAATGCATTCTACTACATGCATACACAAAGTAAAGTTTCAATTCAATCCACACAAACATGCACACGCTTACATGCACGCATTAAATTTTGCCTTGTGCACGAAAAGATGTAAGAAATATCCTTAAAAAATGTCCTTTAGATTCTTTCTCATGCAATTGTGGCTGCTTCTTTGTATTCGAACATTGTTCAACGAAGAAGATAACAAACGAGACACATGGAAATAAAAACCAAAAGAATAATTATTCTTAAGGAAAAAGTAAAAAATTTGGAGTGAAAATAAAATGAAACAACAAAGTTAGATTTGCCAAACACTCATTTATAGTTTTCCTCATAAACGCAGATACTTAAAGGTTTTTCTATGTTAAACAAAGCATTTTAGTTGCATGCATTGCAATATTTGGTGGTATAACCTAAATGACCCCATTGACATTTTAAGCATGACGCATGATTTTATGCCAATTGACATGACATCAAGTCATGGTTCAATTGTAGAATTTTCCACTTTGGGTATTTCTTGTTTTTCTGGTTTATTATTATTTTTTTGGTATGAATTAAAATGTTCCATTTTGGAGTTTATTTGGTATTAAATGAAATTAATTGAGTTGGATTTTTCTTTTGATAGAAGAAAATGGTGAGAAATGAGGTCAGGTGAAATTTTTTTTGATAGAAGGAAATGGTGAGAAATAAGGTCAGGTGAATAAAGGGTTAAAGAATTGAATAATTTTTGAGGCAATATAGTTGTTGTCTTTGCTTTGAATTGCGGCATATTGAACACTTCAATTTAGTTAAAAATTAAAGCATACTCTTAGGCCTTAAACAAATATATTTTACTTTGAGAGTAAAGAAAGTATTTGGTTTAGAAATTTTTTTAGCCGTTTGATCATTAAAATGAAAATAGATTAGAACATTTAAAGCTCTTATTATAAATATTTTTGGCAATGTGGAATAATAGCTTAAGTCCATTTAAGCAAGAAAATGTTTTTTGGAAGTTTGACGACACTGCCCTTAAGAGATTAAAAGGCTCTAAATCAAGATTCTACTTGCGTGCGAAACTGTCTGAAACTGTGAAACTTTCAAGTGAGACATACAGCGTAACAAAGCTAATATTGCTTAAGGCGACTTAAGTGATTATTTCATTCTGCCACAGATATATTCATCATCACTTATAAATTCTGACGAAAGACTTCAATTAATTGAATTAAATTGTAAAATTAAACTTAAAAGTAAAGTAAAGTGTTTCTGATAATTGTTATTAAATAGAGATTAAAGAACTATATAAAAATTAATTTAACAGCTTAAGTCATACATTATGGTTCTTATTGCCACACTCGCGTATTATAACCTCACCTCAAGTAAATATATCGATTGAGGGACGACAGACTGTGGTTCACCCTCATTCTGCTAACTTCTGCTAAAACTAACTATTATTTCCAAACTACTCGAATGTTAACAAAGAATAAATCCCATTTTCCTTTTATGGATTTATTTTTTTGATCCTTTAATAGTTACTCGTTGAAGTCAATAACTAAGAGAATAAATTTATCAAAAATATACACCAACAACATCAAAAGCAAATCTATTTTGTTTGTCATCCTGTATATATGTAGATGCACCCACCGGTAACAAACAATAGCAATAACAAAACAATACAAACGAAATGTAACATCTTTCATCCCACTGTTATGCAGCATTTATACAATTAAGTTCTCTTCTTGTTTGGCTTTCCATTTCAAATAAAAAAAAATAATAAAAACCCAAAAATTGAAATAACAAGTTCTAAAAATTTTTAAAGGTATGTTTTAGTTTCATTTCTAAATATATTAAACGAGGCCATCTTAAAAGTGATTTTTAGGTATGTAGATATTTTAAAAAAATTGGTAAACTTCTTCAATAAAGCTTACAGTGCCTGACCATTTTCGTAGAATAATTTATTATTCGATTATTCGAATAATTTGTTTTCTGTAAAAAATTAGAAAAATTGGTTTTTGCTTACTTTTTATAACACAATTCACATAGAATTTGTTTTATTTGGCAACGACTAAAATAATCGAATAAAACTTAAAATTTATTCGATTAATAGAATATTTTTTTTTTAATTTTAATCCCAACAGCTTTCAATTGGTGTCATTTATAATTCATAGTAAGAAGTTAAAATCACTATTCTTTATTCAATTATTTAATCGAATAAAACTAAAGAAATACTCGACTGCCCACAGAAAAATTAAATTTATTTTTATGAAACA
Source organism: Tachina grossa (assembly GCA_949987645.1). Classification (NCBI taxonomy): domain Eukaryota; kingdom Metazoa; phylum Arthropoda; class Insecta; order Diptera; family Tachinidae; genus Tachina; species Tachina grossa. Next base: position 118,837,787 of record OX465278.1, on the reverse strand, counting down.
TCAAATCGGTATTCGTGCTTTTTTCATATTTTTGTGAATTATTAAAAAAAAAAAAAAAAAAAAAAAAAAATATGCGTATAAGTAGCGTAAGAAATTAAAAATTTATTCAATTAATCTTGTAAAAAAAATTTTCTAATAAACAAAAAATTTACAGATATTCGCTAGTGACTGAAGAATTTAAGCCAACATTGATATAAGTAATCGAATAATCGAATAAAGAAATAAAATTAAGATTAATCGAAAAAAACCAATATACATATGTATGTATGTCTCGTTTTTATGTTTAATTGATATTAATATTCAACCAAATAATCGAATTGCTGACGAAATTTAAAATTTATTCGATTAATCTCACAACAAAAATTTACTTGAATATTAAAAAAAAAATAGATAGATATTCATTAGTGATTCGCATTTTATTTCAGTTTTAGAAACAAATTTATTCACCATTGATATAAATAATCGAGTAAAATCCTAAATTTTTTATCGATTAATCACGGGTAGTTAAAAAAAATATTTGTTGAAAAATAGCAATATTTGTCTATTTCTTGTAATTTAGTTCTTTAGTCGGCTACAATTCTATAGTAATAAATGTACTCGTATTTATATAGCGCCGAATAATCGAAAGTTGATTGCATAGGAAATTTAAAATTTATTCGATTAATTTCACAACAAAAATTCCCATGAGTATTAAAAAAATAGATATTCGTTAGTGATGTGTATTTTATTGCAATATTAGAAGCAAATTTAGCCACCATTGATATAAGTAATCGAATACAACCCTAAACTTATTCCATTAATCGTGTAGTTAAAAAAATATTTGTTAAAAAAAATAATATCTGTCTATTTTTTGTTATTCAGTTCTTTAGTCGGCTACAATTCTATATAGTAATATGTAAATGTATTTATATTGCGTCGAATAAGTCTATTTGATTGCATGTGAAATTTAAAATTTATTCGATTAATTTCACAACAAAAATTCCCACGAATATTAAAAAAATTTACGCATATTCGTTAGTGTTGTGCATTTTATTTTAATATTAGAAACAATTTTATAAAACATTGATATAATTAATCGAATACAACCCTAAATTTATTCGATTTATCGTTTTGTTAAAAAAATATTTGTTAAAAAAAATAATATCTGTCTATTTTTTGTTATTTAGTTCTTTAGTCGGCTACAATTCTATATTAATAGATGTATTTATGATGCGTCAAATAATCGAATGAAATCTTAACTCTATTTGATTGCATACGAAATTTAAAATTTATTCAATTAATTTCACAACAAAAATTTCCCATGAATATTACAAAAATAGATATATGTATATTCATTAGTGAGTTGCATTTTATTTCAATATTAGAAAAAATTTTAGCGACCATTGATATAAGTAATCGAATAAAACCCAATTAATCGGGTAGTCAAACAAATATATGTTGAAAAAAATAAACCAATATTTGCCTAATTTTTTAATTCAGTTCTTTAGCCGGCTAAAGTTTATATGTATTCATATTACATATAATCCACTTTTAATTCAAATAATCGAATAAAACCTAAAATCTATTGGATTAAGCGAATAAAATTTATGTTAGTAAGAATTAAAAAAATATGCGTTTTGGTATTGTATTTTTCTCTGCATTCGGTTACAATTTTTTATTCATAATCGGAACAATCTCAACACTTGTTCAATTATTCGAATAAAAGGTTTCTGTAATTTAAATTTTCCACTCTACTCGATTAAATTTTTTTATATTCAAACGAATAAAACCTAAAATTAAAAAATAAATCATAGTTGCATCACAAAGTTCTAATATGTAGAGTTAAATTAAATTTTGTGGAAATCTTTTGTGCTGGAAATATATTCGAAATCTACTAGATTTTGCCCAAAATACTAGATTTCGCTTAGCTGTAAATGCACTATTGGAGAATTCAAAAACAAACACTCAACAATATTTTCAAACAAGAACATCTCAAGGTCCTGTCCCACTATGTCGACAGAAAACGTTCGATCAATAATTTGTATTCAAAACAACAATACAATAAGAAAATTTGCTTATGTCTTTGATTTCAATATAACTAATTTTCTGTCTTACTGCATTAGGACATTAATATTAAATTTTTTAATCACTATATAATCGAATAATCGAATAAAATTTTAAATTTATTCGCTTGCTTTGAACCAGAGTTTTTTATTAATTAAACATCGAATCAATACTCGCTTTTAATTTATGTTTTGTTTCATTATTGCTATGCAATTTTTTATTCGAATTTAGAAATTATTTGATTGCCCGAATAAAAACGAACTTTTAGTTAATCTTAAAGTCGAATTATTGGTCACCCTAGTAAAAAGCTATTGACATGGATACAGTTTTTATTCGTTATTTATTTCAGTTGTAGAGTAAATTTTGAAACTTTATTCGTTTTGAAATAAAAAATATGTATTAATACTAGCTTTTATTCGCGGCTCTGCTTGCGTTGATCTGATATTTCTGACACGCCAATTGCTCTAACCAGCCCAGAAATGTATATTTCTGAAAAAATTCGAACTAAATTTAAAAAATCCGGTTCCGAACCGGATCAAAAATGGGCCATGTTTGCAGCTAGTAATGTAGCTTTCTATTGATGAAAGAATTTTCAAAATCGGTTAAGTGGTTTGAAAATCCGTGGCAAAAATAAAAAACCGGTTCCGAACCGAATAAAATATATCCTATATTTAATGTAAGGATAACAAATATATTTATAAATTACTTTTGAACCATTTTGAAACACAAATATTTTAAGCAAATGATACGAATAAAACTTGTAAATTATTCGGTTATTGCCGAAAAATTTTTTGTGAATTTAAAAATAAAAATTGTTGAGGTTACACTTGTTAGTTGTATTTTATTTCGATCTACGAAAAAATTTATTCGCTTCTTATTCGAATAATCGAACAAAATTAAAAAAATATTCGATTATTCGATTTTACTTGCATAAAAAAATATATTTTTGTTAGTAAACATTAAATTGATGTTAAATTTCTATTATATACATATATATTCGATTAATCGCATCAAACTTAAAATGTATTCGATTATTCGAATAACTTTTTTTAAATTTAAAAATTTTTAAAATTTGTTAACTCAGCTGCCGATTATGAGTAAAATATTCGTTTTAACAATAAAAATTGGTCAGCTAGCCGCTTATGATATTTTATTTCGATTTACGAAAGAAAAAACTTTTGTTCGATTTTAATTCGAATAATCGTACAAAATTTAATAAAATATTCGATTGCTTGTATAAAAACCAATTTGTGGTAATAAACATTAAATTAGTATTTTATTTCTATTAGATACATACATATTTGATAAATTAAGTGAAACTTAAAATTTATTCAATTATTCGAATAATTTTTTTTTGAAAATAAAAAAAGTTTGAAATTCGAAGCCCTGTTAATACAGCAACCGATTATGAATAAAATATTCGTTAGAAATTGGTTAGCTAGCGCTTATGAGTGGTATTTTATCTCGGTATACGAAAAACAATTTTATTCGCTTTTTATTAGAATAATCTAATAAAATTAAAAAAAAATATTCGATCATATAAAAAACATTATTTTTTAGTTAACATTAAGCTGGTATTTAATTTTTGTTAGATATACATATATTCGATTATTCGAATAAAACTTAAAATTTATTCGATTAATCGAATAATTTTTTTTTTGAAAATTTAAAAATTTTGAAATTCGGAGACCTGCTAATCCAGCAGCCGATTATGTGTATTATATTCGTTATTAATTCATGGTTTTAACAATTAAAATTTTATTTCGGTATTTCGCTTTTTATTCGAATAATCGAATAAAATTTAAAAAAATATTTGATTGTACATAAAAAATTATGTTTTTAGTAAACATTAAGCTGGTAATAATTTTTTGTTAGATATATGTACATATATTCGATTAATCGAATCAGACTTAAAATATATTCGATTAATCGAATAATTTTTTTTTTAAATTTAAATTTTTTTAAAACTTGCAGTCCTACCTAAAAACAAGTGTTTATCAATAAAATATTTGTTTTTCATTCCACAATAATGGAATACTCAAAGAAAAATTTTTATTCACCTTTTGTGGGAATAATTTTGAAGACGATCAATTAACAACCTTAGCTAGAACTGGATTTGTATCAAACTCTTGCAGTAGCTCGTTTTATACGCACACCCAATTTAAAGAATTCGTTACCAGTCTAGATATAACGGATATAGATTTCTATATGGAAGATCCGTTGGTCAGTGGTCCTTCATACCTTCAGATGTTTGTTTGCTGGTTCTGAGCAAGCCAACCGGTGTTGCCATTTTTAAAAATTATAATATATCAAGAAATTAAAAAAAAATTGCAGCGTGTGGAATAAAGTTATTGGAACTACCTAAAAATTAATATTTATGCTCACTTTTTAGTTTGTCTTCGTAATGCATGACAATGATTGTGAAATAAGCCACGCAGTTGCTTGTGCATGAGTGTGTGTGCGTATGCATGCATGCATGTATGCATGCATGTATATGTTGACAAATCTTGTTGCCATGATGGTGGACCACAGGTATTCATTTGAGTAAAAATCATGAGATTTTAATTGTGTGCTGTTTGTTTAGTTGTCGTAGATTTTGTGAATATTTACTCCTTTTGATTTTTTTTTTGCTTACTATTGCTGTTGTTGTTTTTAATTTATATGGTTGGTTGATTGTGTCGTTCGTTGGTCACTCATCTGCTCTTGCAGGCGTTTTGGTATGTTGAGTATTTCAGTTACAAAAGCAAAATTCAAATCTCTGCACAGCATAAGCCTGTAAATGTGGGTGGATGGTATCGTATGAAGCAATAGACATCTAATAAGTGCTTTGTGGTGAACATTTTTATTATTTTTTGAATTAATATTTGGGGTTACTACAAAGCGAACATAACGATTTCCCACACATTCATTCTGACCAAATTTAATTGGTATAAAAAGATTTGGGCTAAAAACGCTTTAGAGACTTGAAAGTTGCTAAAGTTGATGTTCTCAAATGTTTCCGTGAAAAAAAAATTCCCAGTCGGACTTAAATGTAGAAATGGGAAACAAATTCAAAGTGTAGTTAATAGTAAAGTCAAAGAATTTTTTAGTTAAAATAATCTCTCTAGCTTTTGTAATAAATGCCATGTTTATGATTATGCCTGAATGATTATCAGCAATTTCTAAAAGCACATATTAAAATTTTTTAAGTCACTCTATTGCCTTTATTATCCGCATAAATGTCATAATATCAGTATGCTGCCAAATCTTTAACAATTACTTGCAACTTTATTGTGTTTAAAAGTCTTTTGTTTAAACCTTAAACGAAAAGTAACTTTTTCAAAAGAAGTATTTTTGTATTTACTTGTTGCTGGCCGAAGGATAGAATAAATGTTTGTCTTAAAAAAAAAAAAAAAAAAAAAACTATTTCCAAAATTCAATTATAATCTAAATAATAAAAATTATGTGTAGGTTTTGTATAATTCATAAAATAACAGTGGAGGGTCAACAAATATCTCAATATTGGGTAAATAATTTATTTATTATAAAACCTCTCCAGCTTCTTGTTAATATTCGAATAATTTTTTTATATTATTCAAATAATCGAAATTTTTTTAATCAAGATTGGGTAACCAGTTTTTTTTTTGCAGGCTTAGTTAATTATCCTAAGACACGAATAAATATTTTTATTCATTAATTATTCGAATAAATAAATAAAAATTTTAAGCTATTAATCGCAAAATTAATTTAGAATAATTAAAAAAAAATGTTTCTAATGAAATCAACATTACAAAGTAAAAAATAACATCACAAAAAATATATTAATAATCGAATAATTTTATATTATTTCGAAAAAACGAAAAATTTTTCATAAATGTTATGAACTAAACAAACAAGTTTCTACAAAGATTTAGTAATTTTCGTAACGTTTTCGAATTTTTATTCGTTATCTATTAAAATAATCGAATAAAATTTATAATGGATTTAAAAAAATAGATATTTGATACTCTGTTTTCGCTAGTCCGAAATTGATATTCGAAAAATTTCTATTTTGTTTCATTCATATTCTTATGCTAATTTTACCCGCTTAACTGTCTTATATTGCCATTAAAAAACAATATGTGGTGACAATGGAGACCTGCGTTAGCACCAAAAATATCAAAATGACATTTGCCCACAACAATATAGCTGTAGCACAAGCAACAATAACAATATAGACGTTAACAATAGCTGGTTATAAAACAAACCTGGCCCCATACTAAACTACATGATTAACAAGATGTAAAAATTATGAACAAAAAACGAAATTAAAAAAAGTTGGACATTAGATTTCTATTACTAGCAAAATTCCATAAGAACAATAACAACGCAGCAGCAGTAGCAACAACAATAATAACAACAACAACAACACTATAAAACCTAGATTCTAATGCACAAAACACATTTGCAATTACCAGCCGACAAAATCGAACTCAAACACTCCATGCAACACACAAGTTAATGTTTGAATTTACAAAAATATAAAAGTGAATTGCAGCATACTCTAGGGATTTTATATATTTTGATACAAACAAATAAATGAAAGTACAAAAACACAACGAAATACACTCATAAATTTATATACAATCCTATTTTACCAAAAAATGTCGGAGAGCATCAGCAGCATCATTATCATCACCATCATCACCATCATCATCATAATGTCATATTGCATTGTCTGATCGACAACAGGGAACGAAGCCGATCGGCTGTGAGTCGGCTAACAGCCGCCGCCGGTAATTTTCAAAGATCCTCAGCCGCCGCCGACTTATGCGGCTCATTTTCGGCTTCGGCTTAGCCATTCTGTTAATCAGAATTTTTTTTTGCAAATTATGTGTTAGCTTCTGTCAGTAATGATAACTAACTAATTGTGTTTTGAAAAAAAGTGATTTTTATCATAAACAATTTGATATCACTGAAAAATAAAGCATTTTTTAGCACCATTGAAAAATGAAGGAGGGCTGCCAGATGTGGCGATATCACGCCACATCTTATAACTAGATGTTTATATAAAAATCTATTAAATATTTCATAACACATTTTGCCATTTTCTATTAAATGAATTAAATGAAGTACATATATATTTTGGAAAATTTTAATGATTCGGATGAAATTTACTTTTTATTATTTTTATGTGGTCACCAATTCACATCTTGAAAATTTTGCAGGAGACTGCTAAAACATTTGGAAAATAGCTAAAGCGGCCCATCCATTATACAAAATTGATGCATGTGTTAAGCCTATAGTACACGGCATGTAAAAAGCCACATGCATATGTGGCGATGACGTCACGGAAATTTTCAGCATGTTGGTTGCATTTTTAAAAATTACTAGTAGTGGCTACATGCTGTAAAATTTTGATACAAAATTTTTTTCCAAAATACAAATGTGACATTTTTAACCGAATTGAACACATTTTCTGAAGCAGAAAATCTGTAATCATGTGAATATTTGCATGTACATATGTTGCTAGTACACGGCATATAGCAAATGTAGCTTTGTGATGACGTCAAAATTACGTCAAAATTACGTCAGAATCACATGCGCATGTGGTTTTTTACATGCCGTGTACTATAATAGGCTTTATAAATCAAGTCTTTTGATATTTGCCAATATATTGTGTCACCTTGGCGATATTAATGTACAATACGAAAAATTTCTAAATTATATTGCAAGTGGCTGGGTCTCTTAATGGTTCAATCTCGGTAGGATTAACAGTTTGACTTTTTTATATCTAATATTTCGGTAATAAAATTACGTAATATAATATTACCGTTACTTATTAAGATGGACTTCGTGTTCTTTACATTCCAGATAGTTTTGATCAGTAATAATGTCCCTTGAAACATAGGACTTACTGGATTTCAGCTATCGATAGAGGAAAAAATGCTGATACCAACAATATTAAAAAATTATTTTGAAAAAATGTGACTTGGTGTAGCTTATCTCCCACGTACAGATTTATAAAAAAAATTTTGTTAACGATTTTTTAGATTGAATTTCACGAAAAACGTAAAAATAATTCTTACAACCCTAGACCTATCATGAAATGCCTAATTATAACTTAAAATATATTTTTTCTGTAAAAAAAATACCTTTATTTTTAATTACAACATGAAGTGATGCTTATACAAATTGTTGACATTAGCCGACTCTCAGCCGATTTGTACTAGCCGCCGACGGTTCTATTTTTTAGCCGCCGCCGCCGAGATTTCTTAGGCGCAAGTCGACTTTTAGCCGCCGCCGATAGTATTTTTGATTAGCCGCCGCCGCAGACAAATCAGTATCGGCTTCGTTCCCTGATCGACACACATGTATACAAAATAGCAGAAACAACATACATACATACATATGTACATACATATAACAATAATGAAAAAGCAATGATGTCCTTTAACTTAACAATAAATGTGCACACATTGGCATAACCTCTCAAACCGTAAATGAATGAAATGAAAAACCAGAACCCCATACATACATACATACATACATAAACACAATACCCTTGTCAATGGTATCCCACATACACAAACACACCTGCATACACACATACATATGTACACACCTTGATGAGGAAGAAACACTCATTGAATACACAATTTCCATTCAGCGTTACCGTTGTGCGACTAAAGTCGCATTTTGCCCCTTTTTCAACTACCTTGCCACTTTTTATGCCCCTTACTTTTAAATCCCCTTTTAGTATCATTTGCATTATTTTGTGCCCCTTTTTGTCCCTTCTTGTTCAAAGTCAACTTTAGTTTTTATTTTGACAATAAATTTACGCAGATTCGTACAAATTCTACCACATTAAATAATATTTTATTTCCTATGTGTCAAACTTAATATAAAAACATACATCTTGGTATGAATTTTTTCATTTGTGTAAGGTTTTTATATATACCAATACAATTGCACACTCATAATTGATAATTCTAACTGTATTTTTGATATCTATTGTGAAAGCTAAATTTAATTAAAGTACATATTTTAGAAAGGCTTTCTGTAAACCGATCGATTTGAAATCGCATGATTAAATGGTTAAGTAAATTTTTTGAATTATACTGGTTTTTAAGTAAAAAAGTGATATGCCAAAAAATTTATTAATGTCTTTTTTAATTTTTTGTAAATCTTAAGAACTGTGGCCAATTACGGCATTCATTCAATATCGAACGAAATTTTCATTTATTTTCTATTGTAATTTCGATCAATATCAAATGCCACATTTTGACTTGTGTTTCATTATTATCATAGATTTTATGATTTTTTTATATTTATTAGCTATCTCTACTACGCTTATACTCGTCTTATTTGTAAATAAAAACTGTATTTGCAAATACTCAACTAGCCAGTATTAAAGAAATATATTCACAGTCGTCAAATAAACAATTGTAAAATAAAAAATTTCTTTTTCTGTATACATACATCTCATACCCAGTAATCAGCAATTGTTCACGTGAGTTAGAAAAGGCTTCATTATTCTTTACTTTCTGTTGATGTTCTGTGCTGTGCCGATCTGTTTCTAAATTTTAATAGTTACATTTTATGTTATAACTTATCACCTGTTTCTGAGCGGAACGGCCACAGTTTTCCTCTAAAGTGATGAGTTCGTCCATTTTTATGTTTCAATATAATTTAATGTTTTTCTGATAAAAATTAAATTTTTTTTAAGCATAATCACACTTTTTATTTTATTTATGCTGTCACTTAGAATTACTTAAATTTTTTTGAATTTTCACAGGTTAAACCGTAACAGAACAGAACGAAACAATAAAACTAACGACTTGTGTAAGATTTCTAAAAGCAAAAAAGAGTCAGCTGATTCGTAACAGAACAGAAAAAAACCTAAAGCCAGAATTGGTTTTTACTTTCTGTTCTGTTAGTCGCTATTCACACTATGTCTTTTCAGCCTGCCTTGTATTGACAATTTTCTTTTGAACCCCCTACGAAAAGTCACACACATTTACATTAAGCCTTTTTTATTCATGCCTTTTTGGCATTTATATACACGTTTAATGCTGAGAATACGAAAAAGGCAGAGAAACGTCATAAATCCCCTCGAATTTTCATTTTGTGCCTTTCGTTCTACACCGCAAGCTTCTCACCCCCTCTCACCAATAAACTAAAAAAAGCCTGCCTGCACAGGCAAGCAGAAAAGGCACAGTGTAAATTGCGTCTTACGAATCAGCCAACTCTTTCTTGTTTATATAAATCTAATACAAGTCGTTAGTTTTTCTGTTTCGTTCAGTTCTGTTTCGGTTCAACCTCTGAAAATTAAAAAAACATGACAGCATAAATTAAATAAAAACATTTTGAAATAAATTGTGTTGCGCTTTTTGAATAAAAAAAAAATTTTTACATGAAAAACATTAAATTATATTTAAACATAACAATGGACGATGCAAAACTCATAGCTTTAGTGAAAAACTGCGACCCTTCTGATCCGAAATAGCGGATAAGTTACTACAGAAAAAGTAAGTACTAAAATTTAGAGGCAGAACGGCACAGCACAGAAAGTAAAGACTAATGAAACCTTAATTCTGCTACAAGTTAGAATTTTGAATTTTTACTTTCAAATAAAACGTACGAATAAACATATATGAGTTCTCATAAAATTAATGTTTGTGTACTTTTTATACATGAGAAATTTATTTTTATTGTTTTTTTTTTGTAATAAAAATAGATTGAAAAATGTGTTTGTTTCTTTAATTTTCCTGGATTTTAAAGTTGCCCCTTTTTTTCTTAGAAATCCCCTTTTTGTGACACTTTTTTTTTTGAAAATCCCCTTTTTGTGCCCCTTTTTGAAATTTTTCAACGGTAACGCTGTTTCCATTTCACCACAGTCACCAATAAGCAGTGGCCTCATAAGTTTGATTTTTTTTATTTTGAGAAATTCACAAAGTCCAACTACGGTAAATATGCATACACATCCATTTTACTCACTATGCGATCACTCACTCACTCTCTTTTAAAGCACACACATCCGCCCATACTTAGACAATTGCGTACTCTATCATTGTGTAACGGTATGTGGAGAGACCACAACATAAACACAAAAAACGGTAACATTAAACTGAAAGAGCAGCTGAGGTGATTTTAAAAGAGTGTATTCTTTAGAGACAAAAATATAATATTCAGGTGTGTATGTGATGTATTTCTAGGTTGTTATAACTTAAATATTTATCATACCGGAAAAAGATCTTTACACTATTAACACTAGTTATTTCCGGATGATATATTTTTATTTTATTTCAACAAAATAAAATAAATAAAAAATAATGTCTTACTGAACGTTACAACAGCAATTTTTGTGATAATTTTTTGAGGTATTTTTTTGCTCATCACACACTGCTGAGTTGCACTTTAGAATTCATGACATTTTGAGAGTTATCAATTGATGATTTTCTGAACGCATTACGCATTAATCAAATGCAGCGCATTGGTGGATAACTGAACAGGCCCATACGAGTATTTATCAGCGCTACACATGTACAGGGTGCCGCAGAATGAGCTGTATGGTCTTTATAACTTTTTAATTATTAATCTTTCTTTGTTTTTTTTCAGCATTTTGTGAAGAAGACTTGGGTAATTAATTATGAATCATTACACGGTCGAACAACATACAAAAATAATTGAATTTTATTTTTCAAACCAACAGTCTATTGTGTTGACACAGCGTGCATATAGTCGACATTTTAATGTGATCATTGCACCCACAGTGTTTTCTTTGGAGATATTTGAAAGAAAGAGTGTACGTTAACAAACCAAGAACCATACTCCAACTAAAAACCAAAATTCGAAATGAAATCATGGGAAACGATGTCCATTACCCGAAATTTTGCGAAAAGTTATGAAAAATATGAGATGTGCAAATCATAATCGTTAATAATCGCATAAATAAAAAAGTTATAAACCATTTAAACCATATAGCTCATTTTGCTATAGCAACTGAAAATAATACACACACGTTGCGATCAACCCTAAAGGATTCAAGTGGTGTTCCGATAGTTTTACAAGGTCTATATTAATTAAAAACCCCGCTTTGTAGTGATTTAAATGTATTTTTTATTGCTGAATCATAAAATCAATATTAAAATTTAATTTACCTAATGAACTACTTCCACGGCATAAATTTGCTAAAGCTTTAATTCTTACTCGTCCACTTAGTTTAAATGTACCTCTTTCAAAAGATACGCGGACGGATCAATAAGTCCGTGTGTTTTTAAATGAAACACAGTTTATTTTTCAACATAATCTCCTTTTAATTCAATACACATAATCCAACATTTCTCCTGTTTTTGTGTTCCTTCCAAAAACATAGGATTTTTCGAGGTCCTTGAAATAGGCATTTGTTTGGTCAATAATTTCATCGTTGGAGCTAAATCTCTTTCCATCGAGCCATTTATTTAGGTTTGGAAATAGGAAGTAGTCACTAGGGTCTAAATCCGGAAAATATGGCGGATGGGGTACCAATTCGTAGCCCAATTCATAGAGTTTTAGTATTGAGACTGCATACGTGTGCACTCGTGCATTATCTTGATTAAAAAGAACTTTTTTTTGGCCATATGGGGTCGTTTTCTTTTTAAATCCTCATTAAATCGGTCTAAAAAGTTGGATTATTTCGCTTTTGAAGGTAATCGATGTGGATTATCTCGCGTGCATCCCAAAAAACTGTTGTCATCACCTTATTGGCCGACAAACTCACCTTGGCCTTCTTCCCAGCAGGTTCACCCAGAGAAACCCATTGTTTAGACGGCTGCTTGGTTTCTGGAGTACAGTAATGGATCTATGTTTCATGCACAGTTACAAAACGCGCAAAAACTTGTTTGTAATTAAACAACTCCAAAAAATCCTTTGAAGTTGTCACACGTTTACGTTTATGGTCAATTGAGAGCAAACGCGGCACCCATCTTGCAGAAAACTTTCTTAAACCCAGCTGATCATTTAAAATTGAAACCACACTATCATATGAAATGCCTATGGCATCAACAATCTCACGCATTTTTATCCTTCGATCGGCCAACACCATATCGTGGATGTTTTCAACATTTTCGGGTGTACTGACCTCAATTGGCCGTCCTGAACGTTCAGCGTCATTTGTACTTGTGCGACCACATCGAAAGTCAGTAAACTATTTTTTTTTACCATTGAAATCGATAGTGCTAGAGTTCCCATAGTATTTATCGAGCTTTTCCTTGGTTTGGTTGACCGTTTTTTTTTCGCAAACAATAATGTTTCATATGCACTCCAAATTCACCTTTTCGAATTTTTAGAAAAATACACGATGTTGTATGTTTTGAACAGCTTTTAAACGCAAAGTAAATGACGAGACTTGCTCAAAATAGTCTAGTAGTCTATTAAAAGGTGGTACTTGATGGGAATTGTGTTGCATTTCATATAACTACGAGGGAAGTTCGAAAAGTTACGGACTTATTGATCCGCCCTCATACCTTTTCTAATGAATTTTCTCTTAAAATATCCTCTTTTTAAAATCACTTTTTTCAAATATACTTGTGTTAAAAAGGTATTTTCTCCAAAAGCTACTTTTACGAAAATATACTTTTTCCAAAGGGTACTTTTTCCAAAAGGAATTTTTTAAAAGGAAAATTTTTCGAAAGGCACATTTTTTCAAAAGGTACTTTTTTCAAAAGGTACTTTTTCAAAACGCACATTTTTAATAAATACCTTGTTCACATTAATTAATAAAAACTATAAAAATTTAAAATATGTACGTACTTCTTTTAAAAGGTACTTTTCCCAAACATACTCATACTTGTGCTTAACTGTACTTTTTCAAAGCAATTTTTTAATAGGTACTTTTAATAATATTTTGAAAGGTACTTTATTTAAAAGCATTTATTTCAAAAGTACTTTTTAAAAAAAGTACTTTTTTGCAAAGTACATATTTTAAAAATACTTTTTGAAAAGCACTTTTTCGAAAAGTGCTGAAGTAGTTTATAAGAAAGGCAATTTTTTTTAAGAGCTACTTATCTTGAAATAATTATATCAAAAGTACTTTTGTAATGCACGTACTGCTTTAAAAAAAATCTTTTATACCAATATAATTTTTTAAAGGTGCTTTTTAGCAAGCAATTTTTTAACAGGAACTTTTATTATTTTTAAAAGTATTATTTCAAAAGTACTTTTCTTAAGGTACTTACTTCAAAAGCACTTTTTTAATGTATTAACTGGTTTTTAAAGGATATTTTATTCCAAAGTCTTTTTTTGTAAAAGTCTTTTTTTTAAAGGTACTCATTTTAAAAGCCCCTTCTTTAAAATGTGCTTGTTCCTAGTGCGTTTTTTAAAAGGTACTTTTGAAAAATTACTAATATTAAAAGCTACTTTTTTAAAGTATTTCTTTAAGAGGTACTTTGCTAACAACAAAGGTACTTATATATTCGGAAGGTACTTAAAAAAACACTGGTTGAAAAATACTTCTTTAAAAAGTACTTTTAAAAAATAGACTTTTTTTTAAAAAAGTACTTATTTGAAAAAGTTTTTTATTTTGAAAAGTACTTTTCTTAAAGTGCTTATTTCAAAAATATTTCTTAATGTATTTACTGCTTTTTAAGGAATCTTTTATTCCAGGATACTTTTTAAAGTTACTTTTCTGAAAGAACCCATTTCAAAAGTACTTTTTTGAAAGTTACTATTTAAAAAAATAATTTTTCTTAGTACGTTTTTTAAAATATATTTTTTGAAAAACTACTACTTCTATTAGAAGGTACTTTTTTAAAATATTTCTCAATGAATGTTTTTAAAAAGCAGCGAGAATATTAAACAGGCTGCTGAACATGCCACTATATCCCATCCGCAGACTGGGTTTAATAAAATTTATTCTACAGACATTGAACGTCTCGTACGTGAAAAAAGAAGAGCTAGAAGGGAATGGCAACAGCACAAATCACCACAAAATAAAATCAGATTTAAAGAGTGCACTAAACGACTCCAAGAGTTGCTTGCATCTGAAAAAACTGCATCTCTTAAAAATTATCTGGAAGGTCTTGATGTCACACCAGCGTCTAATTACTCTTTGTGGTGCGCTGCTAGAAAGCTTAAAACACCCATTGAGTATAAGCCACCTCTAGCACATCTACCGGAAGTTGGGCAAGAAGCGATACTGAAAAATTTAAAATATTTGCTGAGCACTTAAAATCCGTTTTTACGCCAAACATATGTACTGGTGTTGCTGATTTGCCGAATGTAGTCGCTCTACTCCCTCAACACATAAAGTTTAAGACGCGTGATTTACAAAAATTAATTGCCGAACTCAACCCGAAGAAAGCTCCGGGTATTGATGGAATTAGTAACCAGATGCTTATGAACTTGCCTCGTATTGCAATGAGAATCCTATTATTCATATTTAATGCCATTTTACGACTGGAGTATTATCCACACAGCTGGAAGCTTGCCAGGGTTAAAATGATTCCAAAGCCGGGCAAAGATCTAACCAAGGCTGAGTCATATAGGCCAATAAGTCTACTATCAACTATGTCAAAGCTTTTCGAAAAACTGCTCAAAACAAAATTGTCCTCAATTCTAATTAGTAGTGGGTGCATACCAGACCATCAATTTGGTTTTAGAAGTCAGCATAGCACCATTGAACAAACTCACAGACTGGTTCAATTTATAAGAAGAACTTTTGAGGAAAAAAAGTATTGTTCTGCGCTCTTTATTGACGTTTCCCAGGCATTTGATAAAGTGTGGCATGAAGGCCTAATTTTAAAATTGAAGACTTACTTACCAATAAACATTTTAAATATTTTGGAAAGTTACATTATTTCCCGTAAGTTCACTGTTGTGGAAGGAGACTTTACGAGTAGGCCTGAAACTATTTCATCCGGTGTGCCACAGGGGAGCATACTGGGACCAGTTTTATATTTGATTTATACTTGTGATATGCCTGTGAGCAGTAGTATCCATACTTCCACATTTGCCGACGATACAGCCTGCCTTAGTATGCACGAAAACCCTGATGAGGCATCTCGCAAACTCCAGGAACACATTAGCCAGATGGAGCTTTGGTTAAACTTATGGAGAATTAAAGTCAATGAACAAAAGTGTGTCCATATAACGTTCACCCTAAGAAGAGATACTTGCTCCCCCATTCGGATTAACAATCAAGTTGTTCCTCAACATTCACATGTGAAATATCTTGGTTTACACCTTGATCGACGACTTACATGGAAACATCACATTGACTCTAAGTTAACTCAAATGAAACTTAAATTAACTCAGGTACATTGGCTGATTGGTAGAAATTCAACACTTAGCCTAGACTGCAAACTTTTAATATAAAAGTCGCTTTTAAAGCCAATATGGTGTTACGGAATTCAACTATGGGGCACTGCTTCAGCTTCAAATGTAGAGAAAATTCTACGAAGGCAAAATAAAATTTTACGCATGATAACATCGGCTCCATGGTACATCAAAAATTCAAATATACATCGCGATTTGAATATGCCACTAGTGACTGAAGAAATTGTAAAATACGCAGGTAAATATCTAACAAAACTCGAGTCACATCCTAATCCGCTTGCTCGTAATATTTTGAACTTTACTGGACACATCCGCTTAAAAATGAGAGATACACGGGCTCTAATATTCAACACTCTCGATGATGAAGCTGCTTGAAAACACTTTTTTCTTTTTGTTGCTTATCACTACTTATGTATTATTAATAACTATCACTAAGCTTATGTCCGACATTGGTCGGGCCTAATAATTTTTTTATAGACTTAAGATTTGAATACTTATTGTTAGTTCATATTTGAAGATACAATAAATAAAAAACATGCATTAAAAAAAGCACTTTTTCTAAAGGTACTCATTTCAAAAGTATATTTTTAAAAGTTCCTTATTTAAAATGTGCTTGTTCTTAGTACGTTTCTTAAAAGGTACTGTTTCTTAAAAAGTACTTTTTTTTTAAAATACACTCTTTTTTAAAGTACTTTTTCAAGTCACCTTTTTTAAATAAGACGTTTTTAAGTTATTTATTTTAAAAAGATAATTTTTTAAATGCTAATTTTCAAAAAGTACTAATGAAAGATACTTCTTGCAAGAAATTAGTACCCTTTTTAAAATGTACTAACATGCTGTTACTTAAAAGTACTTTTACAAAAAGTATTTTAAAAAAACTTTTTTTACTTCTTTTAAGAGTTCTTTTATTTACAAAGTACTTAAAAAAGTACTATAAAGGGTCTTTGACTTATAAGGTATTAATTTCGAAAGGTACTTTTCTTTTTCTTTTATTTACAAGGTACTTTTTTTTTTGAAAGGTTTTACTTTTAAAAGGTACTTTTCTAAAAAAATGTTTTTTAGAAGGCCCTTTTTTCTATTCCAAATTTATAGCACTCCTTTACAAACCTGTCACAGGCTTAAAGTCTAAAATAATAACAACTTCAAAAGCACAAAAATTTTTTTTGTACCAAAATGTATTTGGCTGTAAAGTGTTAGTGTTTGGTCTCAAGCACATATTCGCCAACTTAAACGTAGTCGTACTTATGCACGCACGCACGCCGACACATACACAGTCATATGTATAAATGCACGCACAGCAAATGCCTTTAGGGATTTTACCAACTATATACGCATTATGCATACAGACCTACTCGTAATACAAAATACTCTTTCATAGGGAAAAAACAAAACCAACAAATGCCTTCATTTACGAACGGGATTTCGATTTTTATTTTTTTCTTCTCTCAACTCATTTTAGCTTTTACTTTTTTCATGTTTGCCTACCAGTCATCAGTGTAATAAGACTACATGTGTAATTGCATGTTGGCCATGCACACTTGCATTCATTTTCATTTTGCTCATCGGGGGCATGTTGTTGCTGCATACCCAGGTAAAAGAGTAGTTAAGTTGCAATGGTGTTGCAATTAGTTTAGAACTACCTCTCAAATTTCACAATTTAAACTTGAAGCACTGCCACACACACACACACACAAAATATAAAAGCAGACTTAATAAAACCAACAATAACAACTGCAAGAATTCTTTAACACATGCATATAAGCAAAAAAAGAGCATAGGTATGGGTGTGTGTGCGTGTGCGTGTGTGTGTACTTACACGTTCAATCACACGTACTTGTCCTAAACTAATTACGTTAATATGTGACAATGCACCATTTACCAATGTCCAGTACAGATTGGTCACTGATTGCTTGACACTTCAGTGCGTGTGTGCGTGCATAAGTGTATAAGTGCGTGTGTGTGTGTTTGTGTGTGTAAGAGCAGGGTGCACAAAATGGATTATTTTCTACAAAATGACAATAATTTTACATAAACTCTTTTGGTTACAAATATATGTATATATATATATATATATATATATTTTTGGTTTGTAATCCTAATGGATTCAAGAATTTTGCAAAATGCCACAATATTGTATATTTAAAGTCAGTATTCTAATAACAGAAAATTGACGAAAATTTATTTCACATGGAAAGTGCTTAATTTTGAGTGACGAAGACTTTAAGAAGAACACAATTTTTAACTGCCAGTTTATAGAAGCCATGTAAAAATTCTCGGCTGTCTATAATGAAAACAAAAACAAATTTTGAGTGCTTTGTTTTTGTTTTCAATATAAATAGGCAGACGAGAATTTTCACATGGCTTCCATGAACTGGCAGTTATTCTTGTAAAAGAGTTCTCAAATAAAGCAAATGTTTTTTTTTTAACTCAATTCGATTTCGAATAAAATTATATAAATATTTTAATTAACTCTAGATCAAACTGCAAAATGTTGAACGATACACCAAAGGTGACATTTTCACAGAATATGTAAAATTTTGGCCACTACAACAACAAATATATTTCAGTTAAAAACTTAAGGGTGTTCTAAAGCGAGCAGCGAAACAATTGGAAATTTTTAATGTAATATACAGAAAATTATGTATAGACACTTGCAATTTGCAAAGTTAGTGTATTTTCATGCAGACTACAGCAATTAACACTGAAATTTAAAAAAAAAAAAATCAAAATTAAAGGTTGTTCTATCAGTTAATGGTATTTTGAAAACTTGCTGTATCTTGGAAAACGTAAGAGGCAAACTCTTGAAATTTTCAAAAACGCTAAAACTAAAAAATTCCAAAATTATAAAATCGCTAAACCGAAAAAATTGCCAAAACAAAAAAAAAATTGCCAAAACGAAAAAAAACGCCAAACTAAAAAAAATCTCTAAAACTAAAATAAATTCCTAAAAAAAATCGCTAGAAAGGAAAACAATCGCCGAAAAGGAAAAAATCGCCAAAATGAAAAAAAACCGAAAAAATCACCAAAAACGAAAAAAGCGCAGAAACTAAGAAAATTCGCTAAAATTAAAATAAATGAACGCTGAAATTTAAGAAAATCTAAATTAAAGGGTATTCATTCCATCAGTTAATGTAATTTTGACTATGTAATTTGGACAACTTGCTGTATCTTGGAAACCGTAAGAGGCAAACTCTTCAAATTTTCAAAAATGCTAAAACTAAAAAATGCCAAAATTCTAAAATCGCCAAACCGAAAAAAATCGCAAAAACCCGGAAGAAATCTCCAAAACGAAAAAAAAGTGGCAAATAAAAATAAACTCTAATAAATCGCCAAAAACCGAAAAATAGTCAAAAATGAAAAAAACGCCAAAATAAAAAAAAATTACCAAAATGAAAAAACCAAAAAAAATCACCAATATCGAAAAAAATCGCTGAAACTAAAAAGATTCGTTAAAACTAGAACCGAAAAAACGCCAAAGACAAAAAAAAAACAAAAAACGCCAAAAACAAAAAACCGAAAAAATCTCCAAAAACTGAAAAAATCAAAATTCGTATTGTATTACATATCTAGTGTGCGAGTCAAGGTCGCATTTTACTGAATTTATTTTTTAAATAAAAGTTATGATTTTCGCTAGCATCCACAAAAAAATGAGGAGCTTATCTATTTATTTCATTACTGTTGCTGTGACTGTTCAGAATGTGTGGTTGAAATCTACTTATGATTTGGCAAAGTATTGATGAAATTTATATAGACAATACTTAACAAGCAGTAAATACACTTAAATTTAGTTTCACTTAAATAAAACATTTTTATATGTGTTACCGAAAATGCTATTCAAAGTCGGTGTTAATAGCTAAGATAGCTTAAAACCTGGCAGATTTTAATTAAAATGAAAATCTATACCATTTACACCAAGTTTTTTTTTTTTTTTTTTTTTTTTTTTTTTTTTTTTTATATATATCATGATTTGTTTTTTATCCAAAACAACATCCATTAACTGAAAATTTTTCAAAACTACAACCAAACAACTACAATTTAGCCAAGTCACACATACCTTTTTAAGCAGACCGAATTCACTCACCTTTTATATAATCACTAGCTGATCCCGACAAACAATGTATTACCCTCAATTATGTTATAGTTTTTTAACTACAAATTACTTCACACAGTGGTCACTTGTTGGGTCAGAAACATAACAGAAACCTACTTGGTATTGACCCGAAAGTGTGTTGAAAATTTCGGCCCAAAAGCTCTTATAGTTCCAGAGATCATGCGTTAGGAACAAACACATACTATATATAGATGTTGTACAGGGTAGTAAAAAATAAATAAAAATATTAGATTTTGACTCGATTTCTACTAACAAATTATATTTCGTTTTGTATGGGAAATTTAGTAAAACGCAGATTTAGCTCGAAATTTCGCATCAAGTATTAGATTTCGATGCCCTCGATGACTTCGACAAAATCTAGCGACGAAAAGTAGACGCACTGTAAAGAAAAATTTTCCAAAAGAATTTAATTAAAATGGATTTGGAAGCATAATTAAAGAAATTTTACTCTAGTTTTTGGATGTTTTTTGCTGCTTTGGGGCAAGGAGGCAGTATTTAACATGGATAAATAATTTCTAAAATAAATAAAATAATAAATAAAAAGAATTGCATTTATCCCTTTCACGGCCACGAAAAATTCATTGTAAATAAAATAGGCGGCAAATATAACTTTAATCTTTGAATATAAAATTACTGTGAATTTTTTTTTCTTTATTAAAACTTACACTTTCTGTAAGCATTAAACATAAAAAAATGAATTTGTGACATTTCTGTTGCCATTTGGGGCCAATGTCTAGTTTACAACCTTTTTTTACCGTCCTTTCTAATATCCTAAATGCAAATAAAGGAAAAAACGCAGTTGGCTGGTGCAGTCGTGTGTGTGTGTGTGTGTGTGTATTTGTGTGTTGTAAGCTTCACACTAACTTTTACACCCCTTGACAATGGCAGGCGGCAGGAAAAACTGAAACAGTGGTAACTCCTATTAAAACACACCTCTATGATTAAACAAATTTAACCTCAACGGCGGCAAACAAGAAGAAGTCGAAAAATGAGAGCAGAAGAAAAAAAAACACCGCAACAACAATAACAATAATAATAACAATGGTGAGCTTAACATAACTAACTTAACAGTTACCAGTAGTGAGGTGTACAGTGAGAGAAAAAGATATTATGTTAACCCTTGGCTGGGTAAAATATTGAAGTAAAACTGCAGTTATAAAATAAAAAGCTGAACTTGGCTTAAGAAAAAACTATTTAAAATTTTAAAGTCATCTCAATTGCGTCAAATTTTTTTTAAAGTGTCTCTAACATACGATTTTTTTATATCAAATTTATTTTTTATTTCGCTTAACAACCTGGCTATAAATACAAAAAGTGGCAACGTATATGAACGTGCCTTTTTAGTTGTCATTGCTGGGCTGCTGCAGCCGCTGCTATTCAAACTTTACATACTCGCTTTCGTATTTGCTTACCAACTAGAATTATAATATATAATATAAAAGTATGGTTCATATTTCCGTTTTTTTTTGCTTTTTTGTTCCGCACTTAAATAAGTATACAACTGCATGTCTTTTAGTTGTTGGCTCTTGCCTTTTTTTTGTTTGCTGTTTTGAAATTTCATTTTACATTTTTATTACTTTTTCTCTGTAGAATAAGACACCCACTAACTTTTGCTATTGTACACATAAAATGAGCCAATAGGAATAATATTGAAAAATTATTGAGATAAGCAATTAAATAAATTTTTATATAAATTAGCATCTTTTATCTTGAGTAAAACTATCACACTAAAATTAATAAGTATTTTCATTCTTATACGATTTTGAATTATTTGTATTTTTTCCCATTTTATCAATAATGCATTTCTAATTGAAAAATCATCATATCACCAAATTTGTCTTTAACCTAATTGTTGAACAAAATATCGATAACTAAATTTTTTCTAGATGGATCTCAGAGATTTTCTGGGAGGAATGATATCGATAACAGAAAACTTGATATTTTTTTATTGAAAACTTTTTCTGGTGGCAGCTTATCGATAACTGAAGAAAGTAGGTCGATTAATAATATTTCCTTTTAAAGAAAAATTATAACAAAAGTCTTTCGGCACAAAAATGATCGATCGAAATTCGATCGAAATTTTTCTCCAGACAAATTACTGGTTACAAACATTTATTTCTTTTACAAAAAGCATTGATTAATATTTTTTTAACACCACCAAAAATGATCGAAAAACAGAAATTCTTCTGCAGACAAATAAAATATGACGTCTCTCTTTAAGGAAATATGGTCGATAGCAAGTTTTTTTTTGGAGAAACCGGTTTAATAATTTGTTTATAAAAATATCGATAACTAATTCAAATATTTACTGAGTTTTCTATACAACAATCATCTGATCGGTTGCAAAAATTTTTCTTTAAAAAGCTCGACATCAAACTTTTTCCACGCAAAAATGATCAGAAACATTTTAAAAGAAAAAATAATCAATAAAAATTTTTCTTCTGAAGAGAACTTGTTGATTTCAATAGCTGAGTTTTTCTCTAAAAAGTTATCGATTACATAATTTATCTATACGACAATAATCGTTTGCAAAGTTTCTCTTAAAAAGGTTTTGGCTTCCAAAGTTGCTCTTTGGAAAAGATTATCAATAGCAAAACAATTTTATTAAAAATATATCTACAATAAAATTTTTTCTGTCGAAAAAATTATTCATTACAAGTATTTTTAACCCCCAACTAAAAACAGGGGTGTTATAAGTTTGTAGTGTGTGTCTGTGTATCTGTGTGTAGGTACAAGTACTCGTACAGACCAAACGACTGGACCGATTTTGATTTAGTTTTTTCTGTTTCAAAGGTGACTTGATCGAGAAGGTTCTTAGCTATGTTTTTATAAAATCGGTCCAGCTGCTTAGAAGATATTACGTCTTTTCTAGAAATATTCGGGGGTTTTTAAAATTTTTAATTTTTGTTATAAAGGGTGTACCAACAAGAACGCAAGATTTAAATTTTAAATAAAACACAAAAAAAAAATTGTGAAACTTTATTATATCGTAAAGTAGACAAAATGAGGTTATGTGTGGAACAACAAATCGGGCAGATGGCCGCCGCGGCTTTGCTGGCACACATGCGATCTTTTAATGAAATTTTCAATGGCCGTTTTGCATAAATGCTGCGGTATTTTATTAATGCAGCGTCCAATTTCCTCTTTTAAGGCTTGAGTCGTCGTCGGCTTATTCGCGTAAACCATCGACTTCAAAAAACCCCAAAGAAAAAAGTCTAATGGTGTTAAATCGCACGATCTAGGCGGCCAATTCTGGTCTCCAAAACACGAAACAACACGACCGGGAAATGACTGATGTAGCAATTGAATTGTTTCTCTGGCTGTATGACATGTGGCGCCGTCTTGTTGAAACCACATGCCCTCCACATTCATTTCTTCAATTCTAGGCACGAAAAAACTGGTTATCATTTTACGATACCGAACACCATTGACTGTTTGCGCTTGACCTGCGTTTGAGCGACATCATCACGTACAGCTGCGACATTTTCGGTCGATCGACTTGGTCGAAGGCGCGTTGTTGTCTTTACATCACTAACAGACCCAGTTTCGACAAATTTATCCATTAATGTCTTTACAGTTCATTTTTTTGGAGCATTATTGATCGCAAATTTGCGAACTGTAGCCGCAAAACTTTCACCATTTTGGTAAAACAATTTCACAATAAGAATGCGTTGTTCATTCGTGTAGCGCTTCATTTTTACTAACCTCGTACCTTCTAGCAAACAATAACAATTGTTCAAATGTCAAACAATGACACTTCGAATGGCGCCAAATTTAAATCTTGCCTTTTTGTTGGGACACCCTTTATATAGAAAGTTCGTGATTAAAAAAGTTTTCTTATATTTTTTTTTCAAAAGCAAAATATTTTTGCTCAGATATTCTTTCTTAAAAAATTATGGATTACAAAATTTTTCTATAACTAGAAATTTTTCTATAACAGAAATTGTCTATACAAAAATATAGAATAGTTATTGATTGTAAAATTTATCTATAGAAAAGCTATCGATAACAAAAACCCGACAACAAAAATTTGTGTAGAAAAATTATAGATTTTTTATAAAAGAATTGTCGATTATAACGTTTTTCTTTGGAAAAAATTATCAATAACAAAATTATTTTATTAAAAAATTATGTAAATACAATAAATTCTGTCGAAAAAATTATTGATAACAAGCATTTTATATATAAAGTTCTCGATTAAAAAAGTTTTCTTACGAGTATAATTGTTTTTCAAAAGTGAACTATTTTTGTTTAGATATTCTTTCTTAACAAAATATCGATTAAAAATTTTTTTTTATAGATCTGATAACAGAAATTGTTTATAGAAAAATATCGATAACAAATATTTCTTATATAGAATAGTTATCGATTATAAAATTTGTCTATAAAAAAAGTTATCGTTAACAAAAAGCGGATAATAAAAGATTTTTATAGAAAATTATCGATAACTAAGATTTCTATAGTTTAGCTAACGATCATTAAAGCTATCGATAACAAAAAATTGTATAGAAAAATTAATAATAACAAAGTTTTCGATAGAAGTGTTAGTGGTTAAAAAATTTGTCTATTAAAAAGTTATCAAAAACATAAATTCGATAACCAAAAATTTTTATAGAAAAATTATCGATGACAAAGATATCTTTAGAATAGTTATCGATTATTAAATTTATCTTTAGAAAAGTTATCGAACAAAAAATCGATAAAAGAAAACTTTTATGGACAAATTATCGTTACCAAGGATTCGATAGAACAGTTAGCGATTGAAAAGTTTACCTTTAGAAAAGCTTTCGACAATAAAAACATGATAACAAAAAATTTTTATTGAAAAATTATCAATAACAAATATTTCTGTGGAATAGCTTTTGATTATTAAATTTATCTATAAAAAAATCGATAACAGAAAATCGAAATTGAAAAATTATCGACTATAAAACTTATCTATAGAAAAGTTATTCATAAAAAACTCGATAACAAACAATTTTTGAAGAAAAATGTTCGATAACAAAGATATCTCTAGAATAGCTATCGATTATTAAATTTATCATTTGAAGAGTTATCGATAAAAAAATGATAACAGAAAACTTTTATGGAAAAATTATTGATAACAAAGATTTCGATAGAACAGTAAGTGATTATAAAAGTTATCGATAACATAAATTCAGTTAAAAAATTTTATGGAAATGTTATCGATAACAAAAACCCGATAACAGTTTTTATAGAAAAACTATCGATAAGAAATATTTCTGTAGAAAAGCTATCGATTATAAATTTTATCTATAAAAAAATCGATAAAAGAAAACTTTGATGGAAAAATGATCGATAACAAAGATTTCAATAGAATAGTTAGTGACTATAAAATTTATCAATAGTAAAGTTGTCGATAACAAAAATCAGATAACAAATAATGTTTATAGAAAAATATCGATAACAAAGATCTCTTTAGAATAGTTATCGATTATATAATATCTTCGTAGAAAAGTTATCGAAAGAAACTCGATAACAAAAAATTTATATCTAAAAATTATCGATAACAAAGTTTTTGATAGTGATTATAAAATGAAGAGCTTTCGATGAGACAAAAATTGTATAGGAAAATTTTCGATAACATAGATTTCGATAGAACAGTTATCGATTATAAAATTTTTCTCTAGCAAATTTATCAATTACAAAATCTTCTTACACAAAAATATTCAATTAGAAATTTTTTTATTTAGAAAAGTTATAGATTAAAAAAAATTGTAGAGTAAAAAGTTATCGATAAGAAAATCGTCTCTAGGAAAATCATCGACAAAGAATTTGTTGGATTGTTGTCACTAAGTTTTCAATAAAAATTTCTTGCCAATAAAGAAATTTTTGCTTTCTAAAGTTGTACTGGTATGTGATGAAAATAAATTGGATCCGATTCGATTTAAAATTGCGCGATTTCACAAAACAGGAAATGGGAAATAGGAAGTGAAATGGAAATTAATTTAAAATAAAATATTCCATGCCAAGCCTTAATAAGTAATCTTGCAGTGCAATTTGTAATTTGAAATCTGCTTGGTTTGAAATCTATCGATTTTACTCGGTATACAAATTTTATGAAACTATAAAATTTCCAATAGGCTTCTTAATAAAATAAAGCACCATGTATACAAAATACAAATAAGAATAAACTTAAATTGCACACAGCATCTTTATTTAAAATATAAACTTGTACTCCTTTTTTTAAATTCGTGACATTCACAAATAAATAAACAGACATACTCACTTACTAAAACTCATATTTACATACGACACTCTACGACTTTGGCGTCATTGCAAAAATGAACCAAAACACACACAGAGACAATCTGACACGAGTGAGCAAAGCAGCAGCCTTAAAAAACGCTGTTAGCAGTGCCGCGTGTGTACTCACTCTCTCTCCCATACCGCTCTCACAGGGGCATTAAGCTTAACTTGGCGTACTCGTATTCTTTACAGCTTTTTATTAAAATTTTAGTTTTTAGTCCTTTTCTTTAGTTCTTTCTGCGCCGTTGTAATTTAAAGGCATATTTCCGTTGTATTCTTCAGCTCCAGTGTCTTTTTGCATCCTGGTGGCAAATACTTGTGTATGTGTGTGTGTATGTGCGTACTCGTATGTTTTATTGTCTTTTTAGTTGTTTGCTTTTGTTTTCTCTGTAGATCTTTGCGTTTTTTTTTTGTATTTTTTATTTATTTTGTGAATGCAGCTTTTGTTGTTTGTTTTTTTTTCGTTAGACATTTTCTAGCGTTAAGGTTCACACAGGAGGTGCTGTGGCACATATGCGACATTTATAAATTTATAACCATTTCAAGTACTATACAACTACAATTGCAATGCAAAAAAAAGAAGACTATATACATACATAGACAGAAAATAACTTACAAACAGAAAAAAAGGTACGACAACAACTTTCTGCTCGTTTGGAATTCTTTATAATAAAGACAAGTAAGCAGTTGGAAAAAAGGGAACAATTTAAATGAACTTTAAGTTTGTCAGAATAATAATACAAAAAAATGAGCTCACACACAAACACACACACACGGTGATGAAATAGAAGGACTCCAAGTGCATATAAAATACGAATAGCATACAAGAGTGTTTGTGTGTGTGTGAGTGTGTTTGTGTGACATAAAACATATTTGCCAACGTTTGTTGTAAATTAATAGTAATGGCAGTTATAAATTTTTTACAACAAAACAAACAATTACAATTAATTTTTAATTTAATACTAGAAAGTATAATAATTGTAATTATTAGCTGCTGGATGAATTGTATTTAATAGTTGAATATAATTCGAAATAATAATGATCAATTAATAACAAAATTTTTGCATAGAAAAGTTTTGATTGTAAAACTTTTTCTGTACAAAAATATTGTCTTGAAAGGTTATCTATTAAAGTTTATTTATAAGAAATGGAAAAATTATCAATCACAAAATTTTCAACTGAAACATTTTTACAACACATTCTGCTGATTAGTTCTGGATTCAATTTTCTTTATAGAAAACCTTTTTTTTTTATTAAAATTATAGATGACAAACCTTTAATTTTAATACAAATTTATCGAGCCCTATTTTTGATTTAATAATACGCGACATGTAGTAAAAAATTAACATTTTTATTGAAATTAAAATTTTATATGCCAACCCAATATATTTCTATTAAGAAATCGTGGGAAACCAGATGTTTCAAATAAAAAACCCATTTTCAAATTTCTTAAAAAAAAATTATCCACAGTTTTTGCATTGAAATATTATTGATAGCAACAATTTTGTATTAAAAAATTATCTGCTTCATATTATTTCTATTTCTGTAAAAAAAAAAAAAAAAATTGTATAGAAAAATTATCGAATACCAAATTTTCCTTTATAAAAATTATCGATAATAAGGTTTTCCTATTTATTATAAAATTAATTATCGAAAAAATTTTCATAAAAAAATTTTGTTTATACTTTTTCTCCTGGAATTTTTTTAGATAACAAAATTTTTGCATGAAAAAACTATCGATTAAAAACATATTTTTTCTTGCAAATTAAGCGCTTGCGAATTATCGTAAAGTTACTATTAAAAAATTATTGATAACAAAATTTTTAATTTAATTTAATATAATTTAATTAATTGTTAATAATAAAGCTGTTATATTCAAAAGTTATGGATAAGATTTGTTCGTTACATAAAAATTATGCATAACAAAGTTTCTCATATAAAAACTATCGATAAAAATATTTTATATAGAAAAACATCAATAAAAATTTGCTTATTGAGAAAATATTAATTTTGAGAAATTATTGATAATAAATTTTTATTACTGAAAATCTATCGATAAAAATATATTTCTATGACAGCAAAATATGATTATTGGCGGAAAAATTTTTCTATAAAAATTTATAAGTTAAACAATTTTTTATTGCAAAACTATCGATAACTGAAATTTTGCTTATAAAAATAATCGCTTACAATTTTCTTACGAAAAATTATCAAGAACAAAATTTTTGCATTGACAATTTTTAGAGACAAATTATCGATAATAATATTATTTTTTTAATTTATCGATAAAAAATTTTTCTGCGGAAAAATTATCTATAATAAATTTTTAAATTCATATATAATTAATAATAAAATTTTGATAGTGATAAATTATTAATAACAAAATTTCCTATTAAGAAATTATCGATTGATAAATTTTTTGATCAGCAATTTTTGATTTTAAAATTTTTCCACTGAATTATTAAAACAAAATATTTTTCTAGAAAGATGATTCCCAATAAAATTTTTATATGAAAAAAATAATGTTGATACCAAAAATTTGTTTTGGAAAGTTTATCGATAACAATGTTTTTATACTGAAATATAATTATTAACAAAATGTTTATATTAACAAATTATTGATAACAAAATGTCCTATTCGGAAATAAATTATATGTAGATTACTAGATTTTTAAATTGAAAAACTTCTGATAGAATTTTTTTTTAAATTGAAAAATTAACGATACAAAATGGTTTCCATAGAAAAATTTTTAAACAAAAAATTTACATAAAATTTATATATAACAATTTTTTTTTCATACAAATTATCGATAATAAAATTTTATGAAAAAATTATCGATAGTAATTTTTTTGGGGGAAAATTATCGATAAATTTTTTTGGAAAATTTTTACACTAAATATAATTGATAACAATATATGTGTTGCGACCCGGTCTATGAAAAGGTGTTTTATGACTCAAAAAATTATCTTTCACTTTTTCTTTTGGTTCGGATAGTTTTTGAGACGCTCTTTAACATGGTGAAAAGCAGAAAGTGCTAACTTGCTTAGAAGTGTACTAAAACTGTGGAAAAAGAGGAGCCCAAATGAAAGAAAATAGGAATTTTATTGAAAATCGAGAATAAATATAATATATGTTTTTGAGTCATAAGCCATCTTTTCATAGACCGGTCACATATATTAATTATATAGGTATACATACATATATACAATATTAGTTTAATAAATTATTGATAACAAAATGTCCTAAAAAAATAAATTATAGATTAAAAAATATTTCTATGGAAAAATTACTGATATATATTTTTTGATTGAAAAATAAACGATAACAAAATGGTTTCTATAGAAAAATTTTAAAACAAAAAATTTAGAGAAATTTGAAAATTAGCCTTGTCTTTATGGTTAAGAAATTGTCTATATGCCTTTCGTTCCCGCTTTTGGAACTCATCACTAGACACCAACCCAAAAGATTTTTGAATTTAGCTAACAAATAAAAAAACTAATTTTTTTCATAAAAATTATCGATGAAAAATTTTTATAAAAAATTATCGATAACAAATTTTTTTTACGAGATTATCGATAAATTTTTATAAAAAAATTATCGGTAATAAAATTTTTTTTGGGAGATGTTTTTTGGAAAAATTATCTATAACAAAATTTGTATAAACATTTTTTCGATAACAAAATTTTATTTTTTGAAAAGCTGACGATAACAACTTTTTTTTGTAAAAAAGTTTGGATAACAAAATTTTTATACTGAAATAGAATTGATAACAAAATAATGATATTAATAAAGTATTTTATAGTATTGATCAATTCCAAAATTTTTTTATTGCAAAATTTGAGATAACAAAATGGTTTTTATAGAAAAGTTTTAAAACCAAAAAATTTACCAAAAAAGAAAATTATAAATAAACTATTATTTTCAGCACCATTATCGATAAAAAATTTTGTAAACAAAATTTAATAAAACTTATCGATAATTTTTTTTGAAAAGTTATGGATAACAAAATTTTTATAAAAAACTTAACCATTTAAAAAAATTTTTTTGTAGAAAAATTATTGATTATAGAATTTTTTATAGAAAAATCGTTAAATTTTTTTTAATAATTATTTTTTTTAGAAAAATTTTAGATGCATTAATTTTTATGGGAAGATAATTGATGGAAAAGCTCGTTATTTTTTAACGATTTTTTAATACTTCATAACTCCTTTATTTTGAGACCTATTTTAAAAAGGTTTAGCAACTAACCCCCTTATGCAAAAACGATTGTTAAACTTAAGAGTTGGTTTAACAAACGAATTTTGTATGGCAAAACCGGTTTTAACACATGCTTTAACTTTAACAAAAGTTTTTGCATAAGGGGGTAGATGTTTGCTATCGTAGTGGCACAATCTCAATTTAAAAACATGAGTGGAGGCACACCCATGCTTCTACTTAACTGGCTCTTACGAAACTTTTGACGCACTTTGAGCTCTGAATATGAACTGTTCTTCCATTTAAAAAAGTGGCTGGGGCTACGTCGATAATTGCCAACTTATTTTGGCCAGTATTTGATGATATGGATATTAGCGACTTGTGGTTTCAACCACACATTTTGCTTTATTTCAATTTGAAGATAGAAAACTCGCAATGAAAGAACTTATATTTTGTAATTTTTCACTTTCTTTAAATTGAAGAAACAAAATTTATTATCAACATGCAAATACCAGAGTGATCACTAACGATTTAGTACTGTCACGTGCGTGCTGCTACTCATCTCTTATAACTAAAGTTTATTAAGAAAAGAAAAAAAAGTTGTTTGCAAGGGAGTACAAACATTCATGCAATGGAACATTATACAGGTCTAAAATAACTTTTGTTATCAACTGTCGCAGTCACATATTTTGGCGTCTTCTTCCAACTTTTTTCCACGTTGGCTTTTAGTTGATGTGCAAAATAGTCAAAAAAAAAAAAAAAAAAAAGAAACAAAGTTTGGTTGCTCTTGTGAAGAGAAGAAGTGCAGAGAAAAAAGTAAATATAAAAATTTGAAAGCACCAGCAATGACAGCAATATGCACAAAAAGTTGCTTTGCCATTTTAATGTACGAGTATGGAGTAGAGAAAGTTGATGTCAGAACAAGAGCTTAAGGCTTTCGAGCGAGCAAACTAAAAATAACATTTTTAAGCAGCTTATAGCAAGTAACAAAAAAAAACGTAACTACACGATAAAATAAAAAAAAAAATTAAATAAAAAAAATTTAAATGAAATGTACCAACAGCTTTCAGAGAAGATATGTAGCCTGGAACATACATACATACATACAAGAGGGTGGTAAGATAAGTTTTATGATGCAAACGCTTTTAAATACACCCACTATTCGCAGCGTAATTTTTCTACTTTTCGGCTCATAAGCTTTAAAATTGTAATTGTTATTATGAAAATATTGATTTAAATAATGTTCAAAAAGAGCTGAAATGATCTTGCACTCCGGGAATAAGATTGACTGCTCTGCACACACCTGTATCTACTCTCCTCGTTCGTAACATTTCTGGTATTTTCTTTGTGCTGGGGATGCTTGGTAGTTAGTATAATTTCCAGAAACTGGAGAAATAAAATATCTTGTTGTCATATCATGTAGGAATAATACGTCAAGCAGCACAACAATTTTAACCTCAGATAAGGTGCATGTGAGAGAACGAGAAAGAGATAGAGAGAGAGAGAGAGAGAGAGAGGGCATGTGTCAGTGATGGGAAATTAATCTTAAATTTCAATATCTAAAACAAGTCTTTAGAGTACACTTTTGACCTCCAGGGTAATGGCTCGATTATGGATGGCAACCGAACTTCAGTTGCCGAGTTAATAGCAACGCAACTGAACTTAAAATTTGTATTATGTATGGCAACTTCCTACAATTGCCAAAAAGTTATCGAAAATATGTTTATGAAAAATTGGCAACTGAAAATAATATAAACAAATATTTAAAATATAAGAAATACAAGTGCTAAAAAGAAAATTATTGAGTATAAATTGTTTAAAAACATTACTGATCATAAAAATTATTAGTTAAGTGGAATTAATTATTGGTGAAGAGAAGGAAATACAAAAGTTGAATCTATTGAACGAATCTTTAGAATTACCGCCTCTACTGTGACTAAATGTTGTTGCCTTAAATAAGTTTGAACAATCTCTTTTTTATCTGTAAAGAAGAAATTCAAAAATAAAAATAATATTGCAATTAGTGTTTAATTTTTTCATTTTTTTTTGCTTTTAAACTATGCAGCAACTACAAATTTGTGGTTGCCAATATGGCAACTGAAATTTCCAGCTGTTAGTTGCTAGTTGCCATCCGTAATACAATTTCGGCAACTAGTAACGCAACCAAAGTTCGGTTGCCATCTATAATCGAGCCATAATTTTTTTTTTAAAGAGATTGTTTTATTAACAGAATTTTTTAATGAAGAGAAGTAATAGTCAGGCAATGATTGTATACCAGGATTGCTAAGGGCGTCGTTATCTTCGTTTTAGGAAAGAGCTAGTGATAGAAAATTTTATGCAGTCAACAGCAAGTTATTAAAACCACTTCAGTCAGCACCACTCTCAGAAAAATTTACTTCTTAGAACTTTAATTCTATTAAACTATGGGTTCAACAACTAACGCTATACCGCGCAAATTAACATAAAAGTGTTCCGCACACAAATTACAAAGTTTTGGATTGAATAAATTGTGTTATTTCCTAACACACAGAAAAAATGCCAATGTAAAATTAACATGAAACAATTTTGATTTCAAATCATATTAAATTTATTCGAAATAATATGTTGTTTGAGTGTGTTGGTGTTTATTTGCGTTGATCATAGCTACAAGGCACTGTTGTGCTCAGTTCTATGGCTTGTTCTTGTTTTGTTGTTATTGGTTTTGATGTTCGCAAATAGCCCGAAAACTTCGCATTATTCAGCGAAAACTTTTTGTTGTTTTTTAAACTATAACTTTAATATCAAATAAATTTTATGTTTAATCATCAATTAAATCATGTTTGAATTAAAGCTGATGGTCTTTATTCAGTATGTATCTGACCTGACTACAAAGTGATAAATTTGAATTAAAATTATGGCCAGGGAAGCCAATCATTAAAAACGCATACACATTTTCCTAATGCCAAAATGCAAACAATAAAGCAAGTTAAATATATAATAAAATACAATGTGACTACATTATATTACATTAATGTTGTTTCAACTGGAAATAACGTTGATTCAACATGCTTCATCGTGTTATTTCAGTATCAAATTAACGTTTTTTCAGTTTGCATTAACTTTGATTCAACATGATTCTTCAATATGTAATAAAGTTGTTTTAAAAGAAAAAATTTTCTATGACGGTTATTGTAAATCATGTTGAATTACAAATTTTTGTAACAGATGGTGTCTTAAAAAAGAAAACTTAAATAAGGAAATTTGTCAGGCGTGTCCAGACTGTTGAGGGCGCTGGTATTCTGGGGTATGTACTGGCTGGGGCTTAACATCTTGAGGTGGATTGAATTCCGTTTCCGAACGGAATAGAACTCTGTGACATGACCGTGTATTTGATTGGTATAATTAGGGTACAGGTTTTATTTTGATAATTTATAAAGAAGAACCTACACCAAAAAAAAAAAAAAAAAAATTGTAATTTAACTAATTATAACAAATATTAGCAGTAACAGAAGTAATTCTTTGTACCATAAAAATTATCACATCTTATTTTCCTTCCTCAAAATACAAACTGAAAACTAATTAAATCAAACAAAGAAACAAAAATAAGAATGAGCAGAAAAAATTCAAGTTTTTAAAAAGTAATAATAAAATCAGTAAAGTGCGACTTTGACTCTCACGCGAAGGGTTCCATAGGGAGACTACATATGTAATACTATACGAACTTTAGCCTTTATAATCGAATATCTTACCTCAGGTATAAATTGTTCAAAAAATTTTGAGTGCATACTACGATATTTTTTTAAACGCAATAGTATCAAAAAACTACGATCGTATCAATGTATCCATCGCTGGTTTTTATATGAGTGACTTAGATAGTGTGTGAGAAAGAGAGAGAGAGAGAGGTATGGTAGAAAAAAACATTATAAAACAGTCTAGTATTTTTTTTCTTAGTTACCGTTGTTGTAATTTCGTTTAGAGAGTATTACAATGTAAATTTGATAGTTGACAAAACATTTTTGCATGTCGAAGTCTGGGTTGCATAAAAAAAAGAAAAATAAAATTTTAGAAAACGAAACCTTAAAAAATGTTGTAACAACAAATATCACAAAAAGGAAAAAAGAAACAACAAAATCTAAAAGAGACTCGCGCAGCAACCAGCAAAAAAAATATTTTATGTTTCCCCAATTTTTTTTGCTCTTGTTGTTGTTTAAATTAGGAGTGTGTGTGTGTGTGTGTGTGTGTGTGTTTCTGTAAAATTTGTTGTTGTATTTAAAATGTAAACACACATACATACACGTATTTTTCGCTAAACAATTTAGTTACACGAATTGAAATACAATCCCTTATGAAATGTTGCCTAAAATATAACTTCTAATATTTTGTTTAAAGATGCTATTTGGAAATTTCTAAGTACGTATGTATTTGTGTGTGTGCGTGCATGTAAAATAGTTAAAATGCAAATACTCTAACACATACGTCATGTACAGCTTGTAGTGCATTATAGTAATATGTGACAAATATATGATTGAGTTGTGGAAAAAAGTAAGAGTTTTAAAGCAAGTGGTTCGTACTTTTTTCTATGCCCTTCAGAGTTCTTCGCAAATTAGAAAAAAAGTCGGCTTTCAAGGACACTAAATGGTATTGTCAAATATGCATTAAGTGAGTGCGATGAAAGGAAGGTCACAAAAAAAAACTATTTCGGCAATCGCACAGTTAAACTCTTCTTTTAATCGGTGCAAGGATATGACTAGCTGCCATACATATATCCTTTATTATAAAAACTGATTTTATAACAATAATTATCATGGCTATCATGAATAAAATTCCACTTGAAATTTTTCCCAGGGAACAATTCCAACTAATAGCAAGTAATAGAGAAAACAAAAAATTCTAATTGGAAAAATTAGAAATTTCACATGAAATTTTATTCATGATAGCCCTGTATGACTCTAATGTATGAAATCTTCTGAACATTTTCAAAATAACACAATTAAACTCTTTAAAAAAATTGTAATTCAGTAAATAAAAGGACATGCCAAACTTCCTTTACATGCTTAACATAACAGCCTGATTTTCAGTTACCAGTTATGACCAAAATGAACAAAAGCCAGGTAACTATTTATAGAATTAGACTATTAAGATTTATGGTAAATTTCGTTTTGATCGGTGGCAGGACATGCCTGCCTCCCATATATCCTTTATTTAAAAAATTAAATTTAAGCAAAAATTAACAAATTAAAAATAAATTGACGGGATTTTAGAATGTTATACATCAACGCCATTACACCAACGGTAATTATGTCAAGAGGAAACAAGGATATACCTTTCTTCCATATATCGTTGATATCTAAAATTGATTTTTAGCCTCTTTTTATAATATTTGTACAAATAAATTAAATAACTATTTCGGAAATTGCACAATTAAACTTTCTGGCCAATTTCGTTTTAATCGGTGCAAGGATATGACTAGCTGCCGTATATCCTTTATTATAGAAACTGATTTTTAGCAAAAAAATATGATTTTAATGCATACGAACCTTGTGAAAATTTCCAGAATAACACAATTAAAAGGACATCCCATATATTCTTAACATTACAGCTTGATTTTCAGCTAACAGTTATTATAAAAATATAGAGAAACCCGGTAACTATTTACATAATTATGTAATTAATATATGTGGTAAATTTTATTTTTATCGGTTGCAGGACATGCGTACCTCCAATATATCCTTTATTTTAAAAATTAAATTTCAGCAAAATTAACAAACTAAAAAGAAATTTACGGGATTTCAGAATGTTATAGATCAACGCCACCCGGTAAAAAGGAAACAAGGATATATCTTTCTTTCATGTATCATTGATTTCAAAAATTGGTTCTATTTTGGAAATCGCATAGTTAAACTTTTTGGCAAATTGTACTTTAATCGGTGGGAGAATATATGCTTACCTCCCGTGTATACTTTATTATAAAAACTGAGTTATAGCAGCAATTATGATTTTAATATACATAAATCTTGTGCAAGTTTCCAAAATAACACAATTAAGCTCTCTAAAAAATTATACTTCAGTAAACAAAAGGACATGCCAAACTCCCTTATATGCTTAACATTCCAATTGGATTTTCAGCTACCACTTGTTATAAAAATAAAGGAAAACTCGATAACAATTTACAAAATTAGACAATTAATATTTATGGTAAATTTCAGATTGATCGGTGGCAGGACATGCCTTCTTCCCATATATCCTTAATGTTAAAAATTAAATTTCAGCGAAAATTACAAGCAAATTTGCAGGATTTTTGAAAGTTAAAGGTCAAGGCCAACTGGGAATTATATCAATTTTAGCAAGGATATAAAATTTTTCTATACACATACATACAGTGAGAGTAAAGGTATGGTTACACTTGGCAAACATTTTCTTAAATAATACTAATGAAAACCCTTTTGACGCAGACACATGTTTGTTAGTTTAACCCTTGAGGTGCAGAGGAGCATTTATATGAACTTCACAATTACTTCAGTGCAAAGGACATGGAAAGGACATAGAAGTCCCCGGCAAAAGAGATACATGCTTTAATATGTCCATTAAGTCCAATTCATGGCCTCCTGCAAGCAACACTTTTCAATTGCTTCAACATTTTAGTAAGTTTTTAGTTTTTTTTTTAATTAACTGCACCTTTACTATCTCTCTGTATTACCCCGCTTATTTTCAAATTTTATATTTCTTTTAAAAAAAGAATACAAGTTTTAAAAATGTTTCTTTAAAAAAAAAAAAAAAATTAAAAATGCTCCTACAACTGCAGCTGTTTGCCAGCACAAAAAAAAACAACATTCTTTTAAAAAACTTTATGTTTTTATACCAATAAATGAAAACTTTTTAGCCCACATCTGAACCACCATAAATGCAAAATAAAAGCAACGAAATACACACAAAAAAATAAAGTAAGATTTGAGCAATTTTTTCTTCCACAACAATTGCAAAGATCTGTTTGCATGTGACTAACATCAAATACAAATGCAAATGTGTGCATGTGTGTGATGTGTGGGTGTGTGTTTGTGTGTGTGAACATAACATCAGCCTTTGGCGTTACTATAAAGTACTTGGAAAGACTCTCGTCATATACATACATAATGGGTGTTTTTTTTATTGAGGTATAGAACTTTAAGTTGGCATCACTTTTTTAACTGGCGGCTATTTTGTCAGCTGTCAAGTGATTAAAATTTAGTTTGGTTTGCCATTTCATCATGAACAGGTTGACAAAAGAACAACGCTTGCAAATCGTGCAAATTTATTTCGAAAATAATGGTTCAGTTCGCGAAGTTTACCGCAAGCTCCGTCCATTTTATGGTCGACATAATCGTCCATCAGAGCAATTAATTCGGTTAACCATGGATCGTTTTCGCACTACGTTTACTCTATGTGATAATACGCATCCGCAGAGACGTCGAACAGTGCGCACCGAAGAAACAATTGCCGCTGTAGAGCAAAGTGTTGAAGAGGACCCGAATGAATCGATTCGCCACCGTGCACAGCAATTGGAGCTTTGTCCATCAACTTTATGGAAGATTTTGCGCAAAAATCTTGGCTTGCGACCTTACAAGATCCAGCTTGTGCAAGAATTAAAGCCGCGAGACCATGCAATGCGTCGTGATTTTGGTGTATGGGCCGAAAATGAGATTGATCTCGATGCTGATTTTCATCGCAAAATTTTGTTCAGTGATGAGGCTCATTTTTGGTTGAATGGCTACGTCAACAAGCAAAATTGCCGCATTTGGAGTGAAGAGAATCCACATGAGACCCTTGAGACGCCATTACATCCACAAAAACTGACTGTTTGGTGTGCTCTATGGGCTGGTGGAGTCATTGGGCCATACTTCTTTCGAAATAATGCTGGAGAGTCAGTTACCGTTAATGGAGACCGGTATAGAGCCATGATAACCGACTATTTTGTTCCCGAATTGGATGGCATGAATGTGGATGAGTTGTGGTTCCAACAAGACGGCGCTACATGCCACACAGCGCACGTCACCATCGATTTATTGAAGGAAACATTCGATGAGCGCATAATTTCGCGGAATGGACCTGTCAATTGGCCACCAAGATCGTGTGATTTGACACCATTGGATTATTTTCTTTGGGGATATGTGAAGTCGCTCGTCTACGCCAACAAACCAGAAACGTTAGGGGACTTGGAAGCCAACATTCGTGGCGTTATTGCCAACATACGGCCCCATATGCTCGAAAAAGTGGTTGAAAATTGGACCTGTAGAATTGGCTTTATTCGAGCCAGCCGCGGCGGCCACATGCCCGAAATCATATTTAAACATTAATGGCATAAAATTATCCTTCCAATAAAGCCAAATTGATGGACATTAAAACGATTTTCTTGTGTTTTATTTCAATTCGAAGTTCTATACCTCTAAAAAAAAACACCCTTTACATACTAGAGGCCTGCGTAAACAGTCTTGAAATGTAAAAACGTCATGATTTTTAAATGTATTCACGTCGCATGTATTATACTAAACCAATAATAAATGCTGTCGTACTATAAGCCAAGCACGATGTATGTATTGGTGTATGTGTATATCAGTTGTAACAAGCGATGTCGCAAGACAGCTTGCTTGTAACAAACACTCAAAAGAAGTACTGTTGATTAGTGTATGCTTGTTATTTTTCATATTGTACGTTTGAGTGTTTGTGTAATATGTAGATGGTAAGCTATTATGTGATTAACCGCATACAACTAATGTTAATGCATGTGTGTGCCTTGGCATGTGCGCAGAAAAATAAAAGATCATACACACATACATGCAAGACGTTTGTACACGCGCTTATGCGTAGAAAGAAGCTAGTATCACAAATTCTTCCGTCACGAAGTGTTTTCTTCTTTACTCTTATACCTACAATACTGAAACAAATTTCTTGCAAACAGTGTTGTTAACGTTTGTTTTATAAGATTTCGCTGTAGCAAAGCATTTGAAAAATCCCTCATGTCTTGAAAGTTCTTACAAGATATCTTGTGCAGGAGACTAATACATACAAACGCTGTTGTTGTTGTTGTTGTTGTTATTCTTTTTATATGATGGCGGAAGTTATCGTTAAAGGTGTATGAAATTGTGCTGTCTTTCTTTTGTTCTTTGTTTAGTAATGTTTTGTTGGGAATTGTGTGTGCATGTGTTTATGTGTGTGTGTGAGTGTGCACATTTTCCCGTTTTTTGTTTATTCCACTCTCAATGTAAACACTAAAATGTTAAAGCATATACATTTATAAGTACGGGTGTGTGCGTATCGTTTTTTCCGTTTTTTTTTAAATACTGTTACAGTTAAAAACCACATGACGCGTCAAAATATATATTTAAAATGGCAGCACGTGTTAGTATGTTTAGTTAAAAGCACAACATCTTTGTTTTTAAGGCAGGCAGCTTAAAAGTTTCTTGTTGACAAGGCTTACGATACGTAAAGTATACTCACTGCTAATGATCGTACTCGTATAACATTTAACAGCAACAATAAATTTTTCCCTGTCTTCAGTGAGAATGTGCTTTGCACTAAAAAATGTGTTTTGAGCGCTTAGACTAAAACTTTGATCCATAAAATTTTCCTGAATTAAAATTAGTAGCTTTTAAAAAGTCCACATTTATGAAAGTCCAGTTTTAAAAAAGTACCCTTTTTGAAAAAGTACCTTTAAGTAGTATTCTCTAAAAAACTTCCGTTAAAAGATTTACTTTGGGAAATTTTATATTTTCTTAAAATATAAAACGATCGTTTTCAAAAAGTACTTTTTTTTAAAGAAAATTATCTTTTAAAAGTACTTCTATTAAAAAAACATTTTTCTGAAAGTGCTGTTTCGAAAATACATACTACTATAGAAAAATCCCCTTTTTCAAAATTACTTATTACAAAATTACTTTTTTCAAATGGTACCTTTTCAAACGAAAGATGTTTGAAAAAAGTACTTTTTAAAAAAGAATGTTTAAAAAAAGTACGTGCGTATAAAAAAAACCTTTTTTTGAGCCCGCTTTAAAAAAGTCCGCTTTTAAAAACCACTTTACAAAAGCAAATTTAAAAAGATTAATAATGTCAAATTCTAGCTTTCCTTCAAATACAAAGAGTAGATAAGTTTATAAAAAGTACATTTTAATAAGAAAAGTATCTTAAGAAAGTAATAAGAATAAGAGCCTTTAAAAAAGTACCACATTAAAAAGTCCCCCTTTTTAAAAAAAAAACCTTCTTTTAAAGCAAATTCTTTTTACAATTATCTATTAAAAAAGGAATGTATAAAAAAGATAACTTTAAAAAGTACTTTAAAAAAGGACCTAAAAAGTACCTTTTAAATATTACTTTGTCAAATGGTATATTTTCTACGAAAAAAACAATAAAAATCTTCAAAAAAATACGGCTTAAAGAAGTACGGACGTATTTAAAAAAGGGCCTTTTAAGAAAAACACCCTTTTGAAAAAGTCAACGTTAAAAAGTCCTCTTTTAAAAAAGTACCTTACAAAAGCACCCTCTAAAAATTACCTTGTCAAATTGTACCTTTTCTTAAAGTACAAATAGGACATTTGAAAAAAGGGTTTTTTTATAAAGAAATAAAAAGTACGTCTTAAAAAAGTACGTACAGGCAAATCTCGATGTAACGAATCTCGCTTTAACGAAAATCCGAGGTAACGAACGAACGAATTTTTTACATTAACATCCTTATATAGCAAATGCTATCCTAATTTTATACTGGATATAACGAATGAAAAAGAAAAAGTCTCAAACTAAAAAACAAAAACTCGATAGGAACACATTTCTAACATTTCCCTAGAAACATTTGGAAGATATCTTACCCAGAAGATATATATACAATATCTTATTTTTATTACTTAGAAGAAAATCGTTAAAGCAATACTTTTATGATATTGAAATATTTTCATTTTAGTGAAACTTTTTGAATGAACAATTCAAAATGTATTGACTATTTATTTTTTCTTTTAAAAAGGTATTTTTTGTTATTAAAATGTTGCATTTTGCTCAGCCTTGTGTCTTATTACATGCGCAATAAATTTATAATAGCAATAAGGGTTTTCATGAGAATGTTCAAAAGCCTCACAAACTGTGCAATTGTGCATTTTTGCACTCTCGTAAATAAAATGTCAAAAATTGTATGAAAATTTATTTACACAAACCTGTTAACTTTGCCCAATAATTTTCACCCGTAAACTTAAGCTGTGCAATTGTGCATTTAGTAAACAACAATTCTTTGGTTTTGTTTGCTTCCTTGAAGCATTTTTATATACACACACACACTTTTTATTTTTAGAGAAATATTTAAATACGTATTTAATGCAAAAACTGCTGGAAATTTAATATTTTTATTTTTATTATATTAATTTTTTTGACATTTCATTCAAATTTACTTAACTGTTTGCACATAAGCTGAAAAGGAGCTTCATGAAACAAGTCTTGCACATTTGCCCAATTGCACAAATGGAAATTTTAAGAGTTCTCATGAAAACTCTTAATATGTTTTTAACTAGAAGATAAAAAATAATTAATTTAGCTCAGGAAATTATGTATATACTAAGCATATGATGACTCCTGTGATGATAAATTTAGTTGACCATAAAAAGTTGCTTTAAATTTAAATTAATTGTAATTGTACTTTAGGAGATAATCTATCGTTATAAATAATTTATCTTTCTATAGATAATCTGGCAATATCATAAATAATTCCACTAGATGATTATCTAGCAATATCACAGTTTTATCTCCTAGAAGTATTGCATTCGTCTCTCTTTGAAGTATCGCCCTTGCCGCACAACTTCTCCCGAAGGGGAAAATTTCCACAATACGAATATAATTGTTGCCGTAATAATATTTTTCTTCTAAGTACGAATAATTT
The DNA here is from genome assembly GCA_949987645.1 of Tachina grossa. NCBI lineage: Eukaryota > Metazoa > Arthropoda > Insecta > Diptera > Tachinidae > Tachina > Tachina grossa. The sequence goes on along the minus strand of OX465278.1, from coordinate 118,795,028 downwards.
TTGTATAACTTTGCTTGTAGAGTCAGTTCTACTTTATATAGCGAATGTTTTGATAAATGTGTAGTCTAAAAAAATGTATACCGTTAGTTTATATTTGCTGCCTTTTAAAAAGAAAATTCGATAACGGTATTGTATATTGCTCAAGGAGACTGCGTTGCAAAAGAAATTTTTGCGATCATTAGAGATTTTTTATGAAAAAACAAAATCATTTCGATAACTTTGAGTTGTGACTGTTCATGATTTAGTATGGGATATGCATAAATATATATGTAAATATATTTCTTTCCACAGATTTATAAGTTTCTTTTTAACATATGTTATGTTTAACATATCGTTACGCAAATTTGAAACATCAACAGCTACTTCTTTATTAGTGTTTCTTATGTGCATGATTCTGACAGAAACACCATGGTTATTTCTTTTACGGAGTAAAGAAAAACAATAAATATATAATGATGTTACACAAGTGTTTCAGAAAATCTGCAATTTGGCAGTGAAAATATGCAAATCTCACTTTATAGTTATTGCAATAAAAAAATTTGCAAAATGCAGAGAAATCTGCAAATCTGGCAACAGTGTCTGATAACTTTGAAATTAACGCATGAGTAATTTCTTAAATTATTATCACATATCAATCATACGTATCATTATGTTTATTGCTAATTTTAAAACTGTATTGCATACCTTAGGGCATCCCTAAGAAAAAGAATTAATAAGCATAGGAATCAGCTATGTTCCATTCATTTGATATAGTTCTATTGTATTTGCAAGAGCCGGAAACATGAGAGCAACTCCCATTCTTTAAAATTTTTTTATTTCAATATTTATTATTTCAAATTTATTCGAAATGTAGTGAATTTTTGGTGCAACAAATCATTTCCTAGTCTGGCTAAACTGCAATACTTTCTAATTTTTTTTTACAAATAAAATTTTTATTTTAAATCTAGTGTTTTTCTTAAAAAAAACAAGGGAATTTCAATTTGACTATATATATATAAGCAAATTTAAAGACTGCTCTCGCATTTATTGTGTGTGTTATTATTATTGTATGATAAAGAAATATGTATGTTAAATTTTTATTATATTTTATTATTATACTGTTGTACGAAATTACAGACTCTCGTTGGTTTTATATGACTTACGCAGCCAGTGTATATAAATTTACTGTGTGTTTTTTTATATATGTATATATTTTTTTCAATATTTTACTTATTTTTTTTTTGTGATCTTTTTAACTACTTTGTTTTCTACTTAGATGTGTTTTTCCACCAGAATTGTTTTGCACAGATACGAACTCTACACACAGTTTTAAATGATTTTTTTCCCAGAAGCTCAACATGAATTCCTTATGCATATGCAACGATGAAAAGAAAAGGTAGAAAGGACAAATCTTTTATACACACATGTTCTCACATGATAAATTTTGAATACTGGCTGGTTTCCTTTAGCTTTAGAAAATATATAATATTTTTTTTTTTTAAAGATTTGTTATACATTATGAAATGTTAGGTAAAAGTAATTTTTAGGAATTGTCCTTGATATTATTATTTTTTTTTTGGAAGGTGAAAATAATAGTATAATGCTAAAATATATCAGCGTATTAGATGTGATATTTGCAATAAATATTTTCAGTTTTTGGGGAGTTTTATTTTATATTGGACCATGAAAAAGAATTTATTCGTTTGGATACTTTTATCGGCTCTCTTTTACTTCTTCACAGATTTATGGTTCTGACCAACGTTTCTGTCACTGTGTCAAGTGCCATCATTTGCTCTGACTTCAAGTGCTATCCATCTTCCTTCCCATTAATAAACCGATAGTAAATATTAAAAATTGATTTTTCTATTGTTTCTCGTGTTTTACAACCTTTGAATGGCAGTCTAAGTGAAACGGCAAAATTAGTAAAGCGTTTAATATTAAGTTTAAGAAAAGTTTTGAGTTTAAGGTAAATCCTTACAAGGATATGCCTACGTATCATTTGTCCTTAAAATAAAAAATTTAATATCAGCTTTAATTACGTACAAAATGCAGCAAAAGTTCTTAGCATCCTTAAAACCATGCTTAATATGCTTGTCATCAGCATCAAGATCCTTAAAATATATCCTTAATATTAAAAATTAAATTTAAGCTTGTAACTAGTCGTGAAATCAAGCCATTATAATCTCTTGTAAATTTTTTTGTAATCAGTGGAAGGATATGCTTGCCTGCCATATATCCTTTTTCTTGTCCATTGAACGAAAGCTTGTAATAATTTCCAAAAGGAGATACACAACTTGATTTTAGGCGGCACAAAGAAATACCTTAGTATTTAGCGTAAATGCCGCCAAAAAGCTGTAACTCTTGCCACAACTATGCAACTAAATTTTGTTGTCAACTGTCCGAAGGATATGCCCACCTCCCCCATATCCTCATAATTAAAAGATTAATTTGATATTTAGTTATCATTTCAAAGCAGTAAAAGCTCTTAGCTATTTTCAAAGTACAACAGTTCAGATTTCTGCTACATTGTATATTAATCGGCGCAAGGATATGTACACATCTCGCATGTCCTGAATTTTAAATATAATTTTTTAGCCAAAATTATAAAAATAATGCAGAGAAATATTTCACCTAATCGTGAGTTTAAGCTCTGTGATAAATTTTATATTATTCGATGCAAGAATATGCCTTTCTCCCACATATCCTTAATGTTAAAAATTTAAAAGAGCAGCTTTAATTTGTATATACATGTGTCTAGAACTTCTTGCTTCTGGCAAATTTCACTTTAAGCGGTGCCAGGATATGCCAACCTACCATGTATCCTTATTTGTAAATATTAAATTTTGGCAAAAATTACAAAACAAAAGGAAATCGGCAGGATTTATGAATGCTATACATCAACGCCATCTGGTAATTATTTTAATCGAAGCAAGAATATACATTTCTCCCATATATCCTTGATTTCAAAAATAAAGTTTCAGCTACTTTTATGATCTGAGTGTAAATAAATTTAGTAACTATTTCGAGAATCACACAGATAAACTCTGGTGGTAAATTTTCTTTCAATCGGTGGAAGGATATGACTTGCTACCATATATCCTTTATTATAAAAACAGATTTTTTAGCAATAATTATGATTCTAATGATAAGGAAGCTTGTAAAAATTTTCAGAATAACACAATTAAGCTTTTTAAAAAATTATACTTCCGCAAAAAAAGGACATGCCAAACTACCTTTCATGCTTAACATTGATTTTCAGTTAGCAGTTATTATTTAAATGAACAGAAACTCGTTAACTACTTACAGAATTGGACAATTAAGATTTATGTTGAATTTCATATTAACCGGTGGCAGAACATGCCTTTCTCCCATATATCCTTTATTTAAAAAATTAATTTTTAGCATAAATTAGAAAACAAAGGAAAATTAGCAGGGTTTTGAAATATTATACGTTAAGGTTACCCGGTAGTTATGTCAATAGGGGCAAGGATATACATTTCTCCCATATATCTTTGATTTGAAAAATTTATTTTCAGCTACTTTTATGATCTGAGTATAAATTAATTCCGTAACTATTTCAGAAATCACACAGTTAAACTCTGTGGCGATTTTCTTTTAAATTAGTTCAATGATATGCCAACCTCCCATATATCCTTTATTATAAAAACTGATTTTTAGCAATATTTATGATTCTAATGCTTAGAAAGCTAGTGAAAATTTACAGAACAACACAACTAAGCTCTTTAAAAAATTATAATTCTGCAAATAAAAGGACATCCCATATATGATTAACATTACATCTTTATTTTCAGCTAACAGTTATTATAAAAATGTAGAGAAACCCGCTAACTATTTACAGAATTAGGTAATTAATATATGTGGTAACCTTAATTTTTATCGGTTGCAGGACATGCGTTCCTCCCATATATCCTTTATTTTAAAAATATAATTTCAGCAAAAATTAACAAACTAAAAAAAAATTTACGGAATTTCAGAATGTTATACATCAACGCCACCCGATAATTATGTCCATGGGAAGCAAGGATATAACTTCCTGTCATATATCCTTGATTTAAAAAAAATTGATTTTTTGCATCTTTTATGGTCTGGGTGCAAATAAATTCAATAACTATTTCAGGAATCTTGTTGTTAAACTCTGTGGCAAATTTCCTTTTAATCGGTGCAAGGATATAACTAGCTGCCATATATCCTTTATTTTTCAAAATTACATTTCAGCTACAATATTAAGAATATTCAAGCTCTTATTCGTATTAACTTTTTAAATTATACCGTTAGGCTCTCTGGTACATTTTGTTTTAACTTTTCTAAGGGGATGTTTACTGCTGAAATATCCTTAATTTTTAAAAATAGTTTTCGCTACATTTTGGAAGAGAATGTCATCAAAATTGTTAATTATTTGCAAAATTTCACATATAAACACCGTAAAAACGTGAATGCTTTTGAATGAATGGATTTGAATTGTCGACTTATTAAAGTTGCATTTCAATCTTTGGTATATTCTAAGATTAAGGGATTTTATGATCAATAGTTTAGCAAAATATTTAAAGTCTTTACAATCCTTTTTAAGGGTATTTGTGTGATCTCTTTCTGGTATACGGGACAAAAATTCTCATTCGGAGAAGTTTTAGTGAATAAAAATGTTCTACAAAAATCTTAATCATAATTATTAATATTAAAGTGTTGAACACCCAAAAGATGATTTGTTCGTTAGTTTAGATTCGGATTAAGTTGTTAGAAACTTGAGATTTTGAAACAAGTTTCGTCTTATTGCAGAGTAAAATTCTTAAAACTTATCGATATAAATTTAAAGATTGCTTTAAGTATATTACCCTGCTATCCTGGACGTTTTATCTTACCAATAAATTGACCTTAACTTGTTTAAGTTAAACTATGAACATAAATTAATTTCATTTGCTTTAAAACGATTTTCTTTATTTATACTTAACATCCTTTTGCTGAATGTTTATATAAACAAAAAAGTTTACAGCATCCTGTTCCATTCAATAATGTTTAAAAACTCCAAAGAAAGTGAAAAATTTAGCAGAAAATAGCAAAAAAAAAAATTACTCTGCGAAACAGATTAAGTTTTACAAATTAGCATAAGGAACAGAGAATTTTTATATAATTGCATTAATTGAGCAAAAAACACTTGACAAAAGCGCAAAGACTTAAGAAAAATAAATAAAAAATAAAAATAAAAAACAAACAACAAAACGGAAAACACAAACACAAATACACTTGAGAAAGAAAAGCGACTGGATGAATGAATGAATGAATGAACGAATTCAAGGACTATAAAACAAACAAGTAACAGCGACAACAACAACAACAACAACAACATTACAAAGTAAGTATTAATAAAAAGGATTGAAAATACACTAAACAAAACCTCAAAACTCGAAGTTACTTTAACCAGCAAAGACAATAAGCACGATACGACAATGTCGATGGGAATGATAATGATGATGATGATGATGATGATGAGATGTTGATGATGATAATGCAGCTGGTGTAGATGACAATGGCGTCAAAGAGAATAAGGAAATCGCAATGAAAATTTTTGTATTTTTGTTATACTCCCAAAAAAAAATCCTTTTAAATTCAATTTAGTGGCTTGATTGTGTAGTCGGTGAAATATACAATTATTTGTTCGAAAGACTTGAAATTTTCGATTGTTATTAAGTTCACAGCGTGAGCGAGCAGTACTGTTTTTCGGCTTATTTTCAGTCTGAAAGAAAAAATATATGGCAGGAATTCTGCGACTTGCGAACTTTTTTTAAATACGGGATACAATTTTTTTAACTTAAAATTTTGTAGTACGGCCTGATGGACCACCACTTTATTCAATACGGCTCGAAGAACCAATAACTAAAAGCTGACTTAACACTTCATTATTTACTTCGAATCACAATGAGGTCTTATATTTTTAAAATGATTTTATAAGACATGGGCCTGTTTCTCAAAACTTACAACTGTTGTAATACAAGTAAAATATATAGTTATGAAAAATACTATTTTCATATAAATAATTAGAAATTCAAATGGTAATCATAAAGGACATAGTCTCAAAATCTCGTAATTACTAGATTTCTAGACAATGTGAATGCCCCATAAGGCATTACAGGATGGTATGACAAACAGAGCTGTAAAAGATTGGAATTAATTTAATTGCAATCACTTGATTTCACGTCACTGATTTCTAATTGTTTGATTGCAATCAAAACCGTAAATTGATTTCATGATTTCAATTTGATCTTAATTGCAATCAAAATGAAATCAGAATCAAAATAATCGTTCTCTACAAACGAAACTCCTTCTTCTAGAAATAAATCTGATTCTATTAATTTTGAATTGCCAATAATGGTAATTTTTGAAAAGCTACTCCTATTAAGAGCAAACAGACAGCTATCTATTGGAAAAAATGTTCAAATTCATGAAAACTTAAATATTTTCCACATTGTTTTTTTTTTAATGCTATGTTTGTTTTCACTTTTCCCCGTAAATGCACGAAATTAATATTTTTATTTTCACTTTTCCGCTAAGATTTGCATTAGAATTTGTTGGTTTCCACCACAAATTTAGTGGATTTCACTAAAATCTGGGGCTTTCCACTACTACAATGGAGGATGATATAGCCCGTGCATTTTCAGGACACAAAGGTCAAAACCGCAAGCTTAAACTCAACCTCTCTAAGCACTCTACAATATTTTATTAAATGCTACCCCTTTAGATTTGATTTCAGGGAAATTGATTGAAATCCTATGATTTCAAAAAAAAAGTTTAATTGCAATCAATGATTTCTAAAAAAATGATTGCAAAATGATTGCAATCACGAAAGATTGCAATCTCGTAATGATTTCATTTTGAAATCTGAAATCATTTTGAAATCAAAAGAATGAAATCAGTATGGCTGAAATCAATTTGATTGCAATCACAATTGATTGCAGTTTTTTACAGCTCTGATGACAAATACATGAAAAAATATGTATTGTATACAAGGGTTTGGAACAAAAGCGTACACAAACCTTTTAGCATAGACAATAAATAATAATTGTCTTAAAGAATTTAACCAGCGAATTTTTCTCCGTCTATAGACAAGACCAGAGCATACATTTCACTCGTCGATTTAATGCTATAACTCTTTTCAGTTTCATAATGATGAACTCTTCCCGATATTTGCTCTTAAATTTCACTCAACCAAAAACTACAGCATACTTTTAGGCAACACATGGAAAATTTTAGAAATAAGCATTTGACTTGAGTGACTAAAAGAATACTCACGTTTCTGACTTATAATTTAACTTCTGCATAAAGCCAATTCAACCTGTTATTATTTTTAGGGTTTTAAAAATGATCTGCACTATGAGTTTATTAACAACAACAAAAATATATGGCAAAACAAAAGACACTAAAATTCAAATAATGAAGTACATACAAATGAAAGTGGTATTGGCAATGTTTTCCAGCATGATAACTCACACTGAAAAAGAAAAAAGAAAAATAAAACTAAACTGACTCGGCATCGGACTGACTGCCTGTTAGCCTGCCTGCCTGCCTTCCTGCCTGGGCGACTGAGTAACGATTTGTATGCATTCAAATTTCTACACGTCCAGTTACCAACAACAATAAACTAAAAGCATTCATACAACAACTGTTAGCAAACAGCATGTATGTAAGTAAAAGAGGGCGCAGCAACCCACTGCCTGTAATGGAATTGAAATAAATACATGCTGCTGTGTTTAGCAAGCAGCAAACAGTTGATGTTGTCGCTGTCGTTGTACGAGTATTTCCAACAGCAAAATATTTACTGTCATACAGGACAACATTTTATGCTCGAAAGAGTTCTGCGAGTTGTCCTTTTTTCCGTCTTACTTTAGTTTGTTTCCATGATGTACTGCTGCTATACTATACATGGTTGAAAATATGTTGATAAAAAAGTTTGCTTCAAAAACAAAAAGAAAAACCAAAAAACAAAAACGAAAATGAAAATGAAAAAAGCTTTAGACAAACTAGAATGTATAGATAACAGACAGTTATGAGTGATCATATCATACCCTACAGTAATTGACAAAACAATGTCGTGTATGTATGTATGTGTGTGAGTGCATGTATATAATTATATATGTGTGTGTGAGTTTGTGTTTCTCTTTCAGGGTTGAATGTGCTGTTTTTTGTTGATTACTTTTTATGAATTTTGTGGGAATTTTTTTTTAAAGCTTACTTTTGTATAAATTATTAGACTATTAAAAAGTCTATGCCAGGTTTGTGGAAGACAAAAACAAAAAAATAACTGCGAAAAAAATTGGGGTTTTGGTTAATGCAATTAAAGTTTTTTTTTTTTTTTTAAACATAGTCCAGTATTTATTATGGTGTTTACTTAATTAACCCTTAGAAATTCCTAAGGAATATAATGAAAAGCAAAGGGAACAACATTGTTGTTAAATGGAACAAATTTTATGTAACATCAAATGACATACTTAAAACTTAGTTATTTTTAAATAATGCATTGATAAAAATCAATTTTATGCTTGTAGGATAGTTCTGGCACAAAATCAATTTTCAAAATAAAGGATATATGGGAGGCAGGCGTGTCCTTGCACCGATTGAAATGAAATTCATTCTAAAGCTTACTTGCATATTTCCATAAATTGTAATCAGGTTTTGCTGTATTTTAATCATAATCTAATAAATTTTTCAAATATAAGATAAATTAGATATTGGCATATCCTTGAATGAATTACGATGAACGATCCTAAATTGTTTATGTATATAGTTTCTTTGATAGTCACAAGATTTTTTTGAATTAGAATATAATTGTTGCTTAAAATCACTTATTAAAATAAAGGATATGTGGGAGGTAGACATGTCCTTCCACCGATTGAAGCGAAATTTACCCGAAAGCTGTTTTGCATATTTCTATAAATAGTTACCAGCGTTTGCTGCATGTTAATTATAATCTAATAAAATTTAAAATTTCAAATAAATGAGATGTTGTCATCTCGTTGAATAGATTAAAATGAAAGATTCCAAAGTGTTGAAATGCGAAATTTTTGAAGTGGCCACAAGGTTTTCTATATTGAACATAATTGTTGCAGAAAGTGAGTTTTTAAAATAAAGGATATATAAAAGGTAGCCGTATCCTTGCACCGACTAAAGTGAAATTCACCCAACAGCTTATTTGCACATTTCCATAGATAGTTATTAGCTTTAAAAGAAAAAATTGAGATATTGTTATATCCTTGCATAGATTAAACTGAAATATACCAAAGGGTTTAAATGTTTAGTTTCAGATATAGTCGCAGGCTTTCTTTTTTAGTTTTTAAAATAATGAGAGGTAGCCGTGTCCTTGCACCGAATGAAGCGAAACTAACCCGACAGCTTATTTGCATATTATCAGCTTTTGCTGCATTGTTATGATAATCCATCCTAAAGTGTTTAACTGTATAATTTATTTAATAGTCACAAGCTTTCTTTCCATTTTGATCATAATTCTGGCTGAAATTCAATTTGTAAGATAAAGGATATATGGGAGGCATCTGTGTCTTTACACTGGCTGAAGCGAAATTTACCTGTCAGCTTTTTTGAATATATCCATAAATTGTTATTAGCTTTACTGCATTTTAATCGTAATCTAATAAAATTTAAAAATTTCAAATAAATAAGATGTTGCCATATCCTTGCATAGATTAAAGTGAAATATTACATAGGGTTTAACTGTATAATTTCTCAAAATATTCTCAAGCTTTCTTTGAATTTTGAGTATAATTGTTGCTTAAAGTGAGTTTTTAAGATAAAGGATATATGGGAGAGAGCCGTTTCCTTGCACCGATTGAAGTAAAATTTATCCGACAGCTTATTTGCATATTTCCATAAGTTGTTAACAGCTTTTGCTGCATTCTAATCATAATCTAATAAAATTTTAAAATTTCAGATAAATGATGATGTTGCCATATACTTTAATAGATTAAACTAAAATATCTCAAAGGGTTTAACTGTGTAATATCTAAAATACTCAAAAGCTTTCTTTGCATTTTGATAATAATAATTCTGGCTGAAAATGAATTTGTAAAATAAAGGATATATGAGATGTAGACGTATCCTTGCACCGATTAAAGTGAAATTCTCCCTGAAATTCTTATTTGCATATTTCTATAAATATTTACCAGTTTTTGTTTAATTTTATTCATAATCTAATAAAGGAATAAAATTTCAAAAAAAAAAAAAAAAAATGAGATGCCGTATCCCAAAATATCCCAAAGAGTTCAACTCTGTAATATCTGTAATATGTTAGGCAGACATACCCTTACACAAGTACCTAAATGTATAATTCTAGAATAAGATTTTACTCATTTCCGTTGCATTTAGTTTGTAATTTTAGCTAAAATTTGGTTTTTAAAATTAAGGATATACGGAAGGTTGGCATATCCTTGTACCGATTGCTACGAAATTTATCATGGAGTTGAAATGTGCAATTTTATTAATAGTTAAAAATTTTTCTGATAATAATTGTCGTTGAAAATCAAGCTGTGAAATAAAGGATCCATGGGAGTTAGTTATATTTTTTCACCAATTGAAATAAAAATTTTCAGAGACCCCAACTGTGTAATTATCCAAATAGTCTCAAGCTTTCTTTGATCATAATTACATTCTTATCATAATTGTTGCTGATAATCAATTTTTAAAATTAAGGATATATGAAAGGTGGGCATGTCCATGCACGGCTTGATGTGCTATTCAAGAGAAAGCAAAAAAGTATATAATACTGCAAAATTCTAACGTAATTCATTACATTATTTTTGTTGTTCAAACTAAAATTAAGATTTTCAAATAAAGGATATATGGCAGCTACACATATCTTTTAACCGATTTAACTAAAATTTGTCAGTAATCTTGACTCTACAATTTTGCAAGTTGTTATAGAATTTCGCAACATTCTGCTCACAATTGTAGATGTAATTCAAATTTTAAAATTAAACACATTTGGCAAGTTCTGGAAGCGTGTTCCGATACAAAAATTACTATATCACAAAATTTTATTTTGATGCATTTCATCTAAAGTTTGCCAACTAGCCGCTCGCTGTCCTGATCCTGTTATTACTTATTACAACAAATTTGTTCTTAAATCTTATTTAGTTTCAGTTAAACTGAACAAAATATTTCCAGCTTAACAAACTCCTTTTGAGGTTTTCTGATAACACGTTTAGATTTAAGTACAAGTAGTGGTGACCTTTTTCTAAAATCTTTGTTATAGATGTTCTCCTTTGTTATTGTTGTCGAATATTGTTGCTATTGTTATTGATTTTCTTTGCAGATTTGTGCTGTTGTTTCGGTTCTTTTTCTTTCTATTTCGTTATAAACAATCTCATCTCGAACGTTAAGCTCTAAAATTTGTTGTTGATCAACAACAGCAGCCGCAACAACAATGACAAACTCTTATTCTTTGCAGTTTATTGTTGTTGTAGTTGCTGCCAATGCTTTTATTATTTTTTTTTTTGCTAAACCATTATGTTGCATAGTATCAGTGTACTCTGGGTCGTTGTTATTTGTTTTTGCAACATGTTCTGTTTTAATTTCTTTTAATTTTTTTTCTATTCCATGAGCAGCCTTTGGATTGATGGCGTTTGTATGGTGTATGGTTGAAAATTCATGTTATTTTGTTGTTGTTTTTTGTTATTGTTTGTTTCATGTTTAAGTTTATTTTTTATTATGTTTAAGTTTTATGCTAGTTTGTTTTAGTCCTTTTGTTCTAGTACGAGTAGTTGCTGCTGCCACACTGCGCTACTGCTATCAATCTATCTATCGGTTCTTTTTATTAACCATTATTTTTTTAAATCCTGTGAATGGAGAAGTGGAATGATTATTTTCTTTTGTGTTTTATTTTCTTATTTATTCTTTCATTTCATTGATATCTAGCATATCTCTGTGTGTGTGTGAGCTTTATTGTTGTTATTGGTTGCAAGTTGCAAGTAAATGAAAATTTGATTCAATTACTGAGTAATTATTGTTTACGTTATAAACTATTTTTAATTGAGATTGGAGTGGATTTATAGTGATTAAATGTTCCAAAGTTAATCCATAGATATCACGTTGTAAGGTCTTCTATATATACAATAAAGAAGAAAATAAATACATAAGAGGTTGTTGTAGAAACAAATCAAGTTTTTATAACTAATTTTGTATAAGTATTTATAATAGCAAGTGGAAAGCAATGTAAAAATAGTTTTCTATAAACAACAGAAGTGCAGTGGTCAGCAAGGGCGGTAGTATAATACTGTATTATGTCTTCAAAGCTGTAGTATTAATGTAAGACTCCAGTCTTTAAATAAATCAATACATTTAGCATAAGAACCAAAGTATTATTATAAGGTACTAGTCTGGTTATAAGACCAACATGATAGTAAAAGGATAGGAAGTCTTAAAATAAAGCGCTAGTCTTTCTATATAAAAAATATATTTTGTATGTTTAATTGTACTGTACAATACTAAAGCAACGCTCTAATTTAAGTTTAGCTGTTAAGCAGCAGTCTTAGTACAAGACACTATTCTATTCTATTCTTAGTACAAGACACTATTCTTCTTAGTTCATAATGCCTAACAAAGTAGAAAGCTTCAGCATTTAAATACTGCAAAAGTATACGAATAGTATAATCAGAGTATAGGAATAGTATAAGAATTGTGAAGGAGTAGTATAAGAATGGTATAAGAATAATATTAGAATTGTAAAAGAATTTTATAAGAGTAGTGTAAAAATGGTACAATAATAGTACAAGTATAGTATAAGAATAGAATAAGGATAGTACAAGAATCGTATAAGAATAGTATAAGGATAGTATAAGAATAGTATAAAAATAGTAAGAAAATAGTATTAGAATAGTATACCAATTGTATAAGAAGAGTATAAGAATAGTAGAAGAATAGTAGAAGAATAATATAAGAATAGTATAAAAGTAGTACAAGAATAGAATTAGAATAGTATAAGAATTGTATAAGAGAAGTATAAAAATTGTAGAAGAATAATATAGAATTGTATAGTATAAGAATAGTATAAGAGTAGTAATATAACAGTATTAGAATAATGGTATGAGAATAGTATAAGAATATTATAAGAACAGTATAAGAATTTTATAAGAGTAGTATAGGAATAGTATAAGAATTGTATGCAATTAGTATAAGAATAGTACAAGAATAGTATAAAAATAGTAAAAGAATAGTACTAGAATAGTATAAGAACTGTATAAGAGTAGTATAAGAATAGTAGAAGAATAGCATAAGAATAATATAAGAATTGTATAATAGTAGTATAAGAATAGTATAAGAATAGTATGAAAATAAGATAACAATAGTATAAAAATAGTAAAAGAACAGTATAAGAATTGTATAAAATTAGTTTAAGTATAGTATGAGAATATTATAAAAATAGTTTAAGTATAGTATGAGAATATTATAAGAATATCATAAGAATTGTATAAGAGTAGTATAAGAATAGTATAAGAATAGTGTGAGATAAGAATAAGAATATTATAAAAATAGTTAAAGAATAATATAAGAAAAGTATAAGTATAGCATGAGAATATTATAAAAATAGTATAAGAATAGCATAAGAACACTATAAGAATAGTATAAGAATAGTATAAGAATAGTATAAGAATGGTATAAGAATATGCAGTTTGTTTACAGTTATTTAGACGGCGATTTTAATATAAGACATTAATTTTAGTATAAGACGTTAGTTTTAGCTTAAGATAAAAGCTTTATTATATGACCTCAGTCTTAATACAAAACATTAGATTGGTTATAAGACATTAATTTTAGTAAAATACAGTGTTTTAATTGTAAGAATGTAGGTTTAGTTTTAGTATAAGACAGCAGCTTTAGTGTCATATTTCAGCCTTAGTATAAGACTGTAGGGTGAGTATTGTACGACGCACTGTGGACCATTTTACGAAATGGCGGCCAAAAGTTATTTTTTTATGGTCACTGATTGAAAAATGTTAAAGTTCATTCGAAAGTAGACAGCAGTAAACCTCGGGAGCCAAAATCTTAAAACTTTATTTCAACTATATCACAGTGAACAGGGTGACTCAAAACGGGGTTTTTCAGTATTTTGCTAAAATGAGAAATTTCTTAGTAAGCTTTCGATTTTCAAACATCTATAACTTTTTGGTTTTGTAAGATATAGAATCGAAATAAATTTTGTATAATTACCTTATTTGCTAACTTTCAGTACGAGAAAAGTAAAGTGTTTATAATTTTAAGAAATAAATTTTTTTTGTTCTTTTGAAAAGGTCCAAATATTCCTAAACTCTTCCACTTAACAGAGCATAACTTCCACAGGTCAAAAGGGAACAAAAAAAGATTAGCACCTTTTTGTAGCCGAGACTCTCCTCTAAACGCCTATACCCCACGATCCTTCACAATCCGACCGTGACCACCAGAATAATTTTTCTGACCCAAGGTCAAAATTTTTTGCAAAATTTTAGTAAAATAGTTATAAAAATGTTTTTTCTGTAATGCTATTTTTTGAAGTATTTTAGTTTTTTTTTTAATCAAACCGCTATTATAAAAGACGGTTTTTAGATGGATATGCGTATATCTAAATCATGTACAGTTGGTCACAAAAATATCTTGCCACTTCAAATAAAGTAAATTTATATAATTCAGGTCACAAATATACTTTGCTTTTTTAATTGATTTATCATGCTTATAAAGGCATGTAACAAGCATTCGTCAGCTAAAACTACAAAATTAAAAAGGATACCGCAATTAGGGAAATTTCTTTTTGTTCTTTTATGATTATTAAATTAAAATTAAAATTGAAATTCTGGAAAAAATGTATGCAAAATATATTTGTGACTAGCTTCATAGGTGCACGCATGATACAATAATACGTGCACCCATGAAAATGAAGAAAAAAAAAAGCAAAGAAAAAAAATTCAAGAAAATATATATTTGGAATCAGGCCTAATGATCGATCAGCCAAAGCAAGGAGAAGGAAACACAAATGATGGAAATAAAGCAAGGAGATTTTTTTCAGATCCAGAAGCTGCAGCAGCTATTACAGTTGTAGACTTGGAACTAATAAGACGATTTAACATTATATTAAAAGTTCTAGCATGCAGCAGAAAGATAAATGCAAAAAAATTTGGAGAGTACGCCAAAAAAAACAGCTATACTTTACAATGAAAAATACTGTTACGAAAATGGCCGTCGACAAGGTTAAGCAGCATTACACAAAAATATTCCAACAGGGTTAATGTAAGTGTTACGCGAAAATATTCCTACAGGGTCAATGTAACGAATAATCTAGAATAGTAGCAAACAACTAAATAAGCATGCGTAACACGTAAACAAGCAAAAGCAACAACAAATAGCGTCTGCTTATTAAGAAGATTCACATATTTACACACATACATACATGCCAATTCAAACGAAAGGCAAAAGGTAAACAACCACCACGCATTGCTTAGTTAATGATGTACACACGTATGCATATACACATGTATGTACATAGTTACCACATATGTAAACTTAATTAGGCACTTTGTAAACAGCATATAAGATGATAATGATCGTCTAGACATTGCTTGAAACTTCTAGTGGTATTTGTGTGGAATATAAAAAGAGGTGACGCAGCCAATGAGTAAGTTAGTTGCAGTTGTGAGTTAGTTGCGAACAAGTCAGTTGTGAACAAGTCAGTCAGTTGCGTGTGAACAAGTCAGTTGATAATTAAGTTGTGAATTAATAATAGTCTGCGATACAGTGGTGAGTTGTTAATTAAGAGCAGTCTGTGCTTTACTCGTGAGTTGGAGTAAAGGAGAAACTATAGGACAGTCTATAGTGACAGCAAAGTCTGTCGTGGAATTGAGATTATTGTGGAGTCTATCGTGTCGACTGAAGTAAAGGCAACAGCGCAGCGAATAGACGTGTGTAAGGTTGTAAGTAAAGCCAGTGAGTCTTTATTGGTGTATCAACTGTGAGTGTCGGCAGAGTGAGTGCCGTGTGTGACAAGCAGCAGACAAAGAGGTATTGGTGTATCAACTGTGAGTGACGGCAGAGTGAGTCTCGTGAGTGACGAGCCGCAGGCAAAGAGGTGTCACGTGAATACTTGCGCAGCCAGCTAAGAAACGTGCGTAAACTACAGCGAGGAAGGCGTAGTGGTAACCAGTGGTGAATATTTGTGTGTAATTCAGTAGTTTAAGTTGTATTAGTGTATTTAAGCTCTTGATTAATTTAGTTTAAGTGAATTTGTAAATAAAACTTGTATCATTCTTAACCCTAATTACTACACTCGGATCTTGTATTCATTTGCAAATCTTCGGGTCCACGGAAAAGCGTTTTTATAGAGAGAAAAACGAAACAATACTCTTGAAGATATATGCCATCCACAGTTCACAAAATTTTGTACCATGGAAAACAATTAATTCACCACAATATGCTACCAATAGGAGATCTGTCTGAAGAAGGGCAAGAAAAAAGACACAAAGACTACAGATTCTTTCGCGAACACAATACACGAAAAATTTCGAGATTCT
Organism: Tachina grossa; assembly: GCA_949987645.1. Taxonomy (NCBI): domain Eukaryota; kingdom Metazoa; phylum Arthropoda; class Insecta; order Diptera; family Tachinidae; genus Tachina; species Tachina grossa. The sequence continues at coordinate 118,778,496 of OX465278.1, read as the reverse complement.
ATACTAATGAAGACTTGATTTCTCTTTTATTATCATCAGATCATCATCAGATGATAATAATCAGATCCATATATGTCCAATATTCGACAAAAATGGAAAACTAGCTTTATTGAATTAGACCTAGAAGCTAAACTACTTCTAGAAGATGAAATTCAAAGCTATTTCCCCTTATTGCGAATGGCGTCGTCGACGTCACATCAAGACGACACTAAAAATTGTCACTTGTCTACTCTTTGTCGACAAAAACTGACTACTATTAACCTGCTCCATTAATTTACAAAGCCTTCGAGATTAGTGAGAGATTGTCAATAAGATCCAATTTTTCCCGGTAAAGAGTATACAAGTGACAAAATTTGCTGTCGTCTTGATGTGACGTCGACGACGCCATTCACAATAAGGGGGATTTAGAAATATATACTAAAATTGTTTAAATAATAGTAATTTTAATTTTTAAGTTTACAAATTTATTAAAATTTTGCGTACAATATTTATAAGTTTTTTTTGGATTTAAATAGAAACCTACGTCTGCTTCATTAAAACCTCTTTATCTAGGCAAAATTTATAACAATGTTTGCATTTTGGATGTTCGCTTCTTGATAAGCTAATTTTTAAATCAAACTTCTTCAAAACCAGCCTTTGGCCCTCCGTTCTAAAAATTTCACGGGGGCCAAAGCTTGGCACTTTCTGAAAGAATTTAAGTTTTTAATAAGTATAAGTTATAAATGTGACATAAAATATAAAACTTTGTGCAAAACAAATCTTTTAAACAAGTTTTAATACCTCGCTTTTGCACCAAAAATCAGCTAGAACTTAAAATGCATTTTAAATCTATCATAACTATTTCTCTAACCGTAGTTAGGTATAACAAAAAAAAAATGAACTTCAGGCATTCTTTTGTCAAAATTTTGTATGGAAATTTTGTTTTAACATACACTTCAAGCTCAAATTATAATTTTTGGATACGTCTTTAAGATTGGTAAATCAAAATGAAGAATCATATCAAATTGAAATAACTTGAATTTGATATTGAAATCACGCAAAGAACCATTTTGAATCAAAAGTTATTTCCAGTTGAAACAACATGAATTTAATTTAATGTATTCATTTTATTTGATAAATTATTTAAGTTACGCGAGCGTGTGTATTGTTACAGGCATCATGAAAATATTTGTGCGGCCAAGAATTCAACTTGAACAAGTCGCTTGATAGCAAAGGTCAATATTCTTTAGATACACACTGAATAAATTCCATCCTGAAATGAATTAAACTTCGAATTCATTATTTATTATTTATTTATTTTTTACATTAAATTACATTATTATTTATTTTATTATTTACATTATTATTTTACATTAAATTTATTTGAAATTAAAGTTATAGTGTAAATAAAGTTAAACTGCCTACTTTGGGTTGTTTGCAGGATTCGAACATGCGACTATCATACTGCAAGATTAGTACACCGCCTGCTAGCCAGCAACAGGAAGAAGAAAACAAGAAGAAGTCACACAGCTGACCACAACAATGCATTGTAGCTATGCACAAAGCAAAGAAGCAACAACACAATTCAAAAAACATATTGTTTGTAAGAAATTTAATATGATTTGCAATCAAAATTTTTGCATGGTGATTTTACATTGGTATTTTTTTCGTGTGTGCCGATTAGGTAAAATAGGAATAGAATTCATACCTTTAACTATCAATGCAAAAATATGGCAAAAGGGAAGAAGTTATATATTGAAAATGTTGTAAACACTAGATGATCCCTTAAGGTCATTAAGAATAGCCCTGAAAACTTACAAACTATTTAATACAATTTAAAAATTCTACCTTTGTTACAGTCATATGCAAACTTTTCAAAATAAATTCTGAACTTAACACTTTATAACGAATTTTCTTTAAGTGTAAACTGGTGCTTACTATCCCAAAATTAAGGAGGTGATGTTGTGGGGGGTGGTGGTGGGGAAGGATTGTTGATTTGTTGTTTTCTGTAAATATCTTGATGACAAATTTACCACACACGCGTACACACACACACTGCAAGAAGCGTATTTATAACCAATACAAAGACATTTAAGGCATGAAGTTATTTTAGTCTTTTCTGCCGATTAACATAATAATGATGTTGATATCCTGTTCATGCAACAATTATATGGAATTTCCATTGAAATTCTCATCATCATATTACGAGTATTGAAACAAGAAATGAGTAATTAATTAATAAAAGCAGTTTAAAATAAATTACTTTAAGTTGTCATAAACTTCAAAGCATTTACACAAGAAGGTGATTGATTTAAGGAACATCAGCTGCTTTTTATTTTCCATTGTATTTAGTTAAACAAAATTTAAGCATCAATAGATTCTTGAGATACTTAAGAGGTTTGCTTTGTGTGTGTAAGAAATTGCTAAAACTTACAAAATATTGAGGGCACAACATGTTGGCCGTGAATGTGTTTGTGTGTGTATAAGCAACTTTAGAAAGTTGAAAGCCTGAAAGTAAAAAAAAAGATTAATTATACCTGAAACATTAGTCAGTTATTGTTGCAGCTTTTTGACTTTAGACTTAGATACGAGAAAGTTAAACAGAGTATAAAAGCTCTTGATACTCTCAACACTAAACTTGCTTGCTGCTGCTGCTGCCACTTCCACTGCTAATGTCACTGATGTTCTTTAATGTACCTGTTGTTGCTGTTGTTGTTGTTGTTGTTGTTGCTTAAAGCTTCAGCTCCCCTTTTGGTTTGAATTGTTGCTACTGATTTGATGTTTTTGTTTGTCTGCTCTTTCAGTTTAAGTTTTCGTTTTTTGACATTTGTGTTCGGTCTGTCTGTATGTCTGTCTATTTGTTTGTATTTGTTGTTAATGTTGTTTTTCCTTCATGGCTGGATTTGTTACACACTATTTTGTCTAAAATGTGTGTGTGTGTGTGTGTGTGTATGTCTTGCTGTTTGCCTCTGTGTGCATCTGTCAAATATCAAATTCTCTATCTCTGCTGGAGAAAGTGGCAAAAATCTTAAAGGTACCGAGAAGTATCAAAGTTGGAAGATTAATGAGTTGAGCTATTTCATTTAGTTTGAGTGTTGTTTTATACTAAGTGTCCTTGATTTTTGTAGCATATTTTCTTTTTTTTTTTTCGTTTGCTACCAGAAACTGCAGCATCATTTAAATATTTCAAATGGTTTCAATAAACAGTTTGCTTGTGCGAAAAGAGGAGGGAGAGCATTAGAATTTTAATTATTCATAACAATTTGTGTAGAATTTTCAAATTTGTCATTAAAACGACATCACTAACACTTCCTGTGAAATGAATTTATGAATCAATTAAGTAAATACCAAAATGTTTAGTTTTCAAAGGAATTTAATATTGCTGTTAAAGCTGATCAAGTTTTCAGCTTGAAATCTATTTAAAACAGTAATAACCTGATTTCCATATTACAAGAAATTCGTCAGTACTAGGAACAGCCAATAGTCGCTAAGAACATAAGCTGAGGAACATGCCATTTTGAGTTCACTAGATGACTCTTTATTAAAAAAAAGTATAGAGTTTAATTTAAGGACATTTGAAAGATGGACAGACATATGGCCTTATATTGATGAAACTAATTTTGTTAATAGTGACAAGCAGACATTCTAATTGTAATTATTAAAATTTATATGATTTTTTAAAATTCCGAAAATACAGAAAATCGAGCTATCATTGCACTTATTGCAATCAAGTTTTTGAGAAAGCATAATGTAATCTAGAATTATTAACAACCTCATTTTAAATTAAAGCTGAGACTTGATCCTTAAAAATAAGGATATATGTGAAGAAGACTAGTCCTTGCCTCAATTGATATCAAATTTAACAGATATCTTAAATGTGCAATTTGACATATATTTACTAATTTTGAGTGGCTTCTGGTCATTATTGTATATGAAAATCAATTTTTAATATTCCTCATATAAGTGGGAGTCCAGCGTATCCTTGAAGCTATTGAAGTTAAATTGACCAAACAGTTATGCTCTTATGACTCTAGAAACACTTAAACATTTTTATTGAATTTTAACAGTAAATGCTGTAAAAACACAATATTTGAAATAAAGGATATATGGGGTGCAACCACATCCTTGCACCTATTGAAAGAAAAATTTACCAAAGAGCTTGACAGCACAATTCTTGAAATTGTAACATAATTTGCAATGGAATCCGTTTGTTATTAACGTTGAAATCAAAATTTTAAAATTAAGGATATATGGGAGGTAGGCCTGTCATTCATAATTGAAATTATCCAAACACTTTTAATGTTTAATAACCCAGTATCAAATTTCGTTACCTTACAATTGTAATTAAAGCTGAAGTTTGATTATTAAAATAAAGTATACATACTTATGTTAATGCGAATGACGTGCATATTCATGCTTGAGCAAAATTCTCTAAAAAGCTTAACTGAAAGAAATACATAGTTAAAACAGTTAAATATTTGCTGTCTTCAGTTTGGAATTACAAATAAAAAATCCTAGTTGTGAGAAATTTAGTTTTAAAAATTAAGGACATTCGGGAGGTAAGCATGTCCTTTCTTTGAGTGAAACGAAATTTTCCACGAAACATAACTGTTTAATTTTGTAACCAGTTACAAGTTTTTGTTTTAATCGGTTTGGAATTTTCGCTAAAATTAAGTTTTATAAATAAAGGATATATGGGAGGCACATATATCCTTGCCGTGAGTGAAACGAAATTTTTCAGGAATCTTAGCTGATTAATTTTCTGAATATGTAGTTACAAGTTTTCGTTTTACTTGGTTTGAAATCTTAGCAGAAATTTAGTTTTTAATATTAAGGATATATGGGAGGCAAGGCTACTCCTGCACCAATTGAACTGAAATCAAGAAGACACTTTAACCTCATAGCTCTGTAATTTTTTAGTTAAAAATTTTCGTTGTATTCAAATCATAATCAAAGATTAAATTAAATATTTACTGCAAAAATTTATGGAAGGTAGGCGTGTCCTTCCTCTAATTGCAACGCAGCTTGTAGAAATTTGCGATTTTATTATCTTAAAAATAACTTTATTTAAAATAAATTTTTTTAAATAAAGGACATATGGGAGGTCGGCATGTCCTTGCACTGATTGCGAAGAAATTTTCCACGAATCTTAATTGCCTAATTTTGTAAATAGTTAACAGCTTGCGCTTTAATCGGTTAGATATATAAGATGAAATATTGTTTTTAAGATTAAGGATATATGAGAGGCAGGCATATGACTGTATCGATTGAACTGATATTTAATCGAATTTTTAATTCTATAATTCTGTAAGTAGTTACAAACTTTTGTAACATTTAGTTCATAATCTTTAAAGGATATACGAAAGGTAGACATGTCCTTCCACTTATTTTAATACATTTTACAAATAAAAAAAGCCTGGTTGCAAATTGGAGAAATAATTTTATGTAAAATTTAATTTTTAAAATTAAGGACATGTGAGAGGTAGGCATGTCCTTGGACGGATTGAAATGAAATTTTCCAGAAAGTTTGTTTACCTAATTTTGTAAATATGTAGTTACAACGTTTCACTTTAATCGGTTTGAAATCTTAGGTGATAAATATATAGTTTTTAAGATTAAGGATGTATGGGAGGAAGGCATACACGCCTTCACTGATTGCCTTGCGATTTATTAGACACTTTAATTCTATAATTCTGTAAATAGTTACAAATTTTCTTGGTATTCAGATCATAATCAGAGATTAAATTAAATTTTTACTGCAAAGGATATATGGAAGATAAGCATGTCCTTTAACTTATTTTAATAAAACTAACGAAAAAAGAGCTTAAAGGCAGACATATACATACAGTTTATAAAAAAATTTCAGTCTTAAATTTAATTTCTAAAATTAAGGACATTTGGGAGGTAGGCATGTTCTTGCACGGATTGAAATGAAATTTCCCCGGAATTTGGTTTGTCTTATTTTGTAAATAGTTACCAGCTTTCGCTTTAATCGGTTGGGAATCTTGGCTGAAATATAGTTTTTAAAATTAAGGATGTATGGGACGGAGGTTTATTCCTGCACCAGTTGACCTATGATTTATTTGATACCTTGCCTCTATAATTCTACAAATAGTTAAAAATTTTCGTGGCATTCAGATCATAGTCAAAAATTAAAATAAATTTAAATAAAGGATATATGGAAGGTAAGCATGTCCTTCCTCTAATTGTAACGCAATTTCAAGGAAATTTCGATTGTATGGTTAATTTTATTTAAAATTATTTATTTTATTTAAAATTATTATTTTTTAATTCAGGATATATGGTGGACAAGTGATATCCTTCCAATGAATGCAATGAATTTAATTAAAGAGATCAGCTCTATAATTGTAATTAGAGCTGAAATTAAAGTTTTTAAATTAAGAATATATGATCTTTAGGCATGTCCTTGCAGCGATTATACTCAAACTAAAATTTGTTCTAACTTCATTTTGCTAAATTGTCCTCTTTTCATTTTGCTCCGATATAAAATGGATTTAAGAACCTCCTATAATATTCCGTTTTTTCCAATAAGATGCTGATGTTTGTAAAAATTACTGTTGATATGAAAGGAAGAAGTTCGCCTCAAATATGGACAGACAAACTGTAAAAATAGAACATTGCACTTTGTTTTAGCGTTTAAAGTCTTAAACTTAATTTTGTCACCATTGTGGTTGTCGCCACTTTAAAGATGAGCCGTCAATCTGCCGGCCAGTCAGCCGGCTTAATGAGTATTTGATTGCTTCGAAAAGATTTTATTAAAATAATATTTAATTTATTTGGGAAATGTTTAACTTAGGCCAGGACATTCATACACCCCATAGGAAATGCTCAACAGATAGCAAAAGTTCTTCTGAGAAATTCTTTTCATCTGATTATAACTGTACTCATCACCGACATCCCATATATCTCATATGTCTTTTTAATTCTTCAAATAAATTCCTAAATTTTCTACAAGGTTAAACTATTTCACCTTTCCTCTGACGATTTTCCTTGGCTTTGGTGCTTGATAACATTTTTTTTCTAATTTGGATTTAGTTGGTATTTAGGGATATTAACGTTGCTATTGTTTCGTATTAACCAACAAATGAGAAACGAAACGAACGATAAAGAAAGAAGAGGCAAATTAAATGCACCAAAGCACATGGAGGGAGGAGTGGAGGAGTATAAAAACAAAAATGAGGTTTATGCCTAGCTTACCTATATGGAAAGGAACTGCTGGCTGGCATAGCCTAATATTTAGCTTTTGCCACGTGAAGGTGGTGTGCAAGGTGGCGACTTAATTTTATTAAATGTTCAGCGTTTTTTTCTTTTCATTTTTCATTATTCTTTTATATGTATATGTATCTGTCTTTTTGCCATCTTGTGCTATTTATTCTGTTTGTTTGTCTATTACCCAGCCGAAGTAGAAAGTAGAGAGGGAGTGGCGGGCTGGCTATCTATTTATCTTATACTTTTCTATTTTCGATTTTTCATTTGCGTCCTTTTAAATACTGCTTATTTAGTCCATTGAGCTTAAGGTTAAGGAATGTAATTAATTTCATTGTACAACAGCTGCGCTTAAATGAAATTTCCTTTAGTTATTTTTTTTCTTCTTTCTGGCTGAGCACAACTCGTATTTATTTTAATTTTTTAGATTTTTAACTTTTCTATGCTGCACCAATAGTATCGTGTTTTTTTATTGTATTTAATTTAAAGTATTTCTTTTTTCTTTTTCTTTTATGTGTTCCAAATCAAAGTTTTAATTTTGTTATGGGCGAAAAGTTGATAATGGTTGAATTTTCTTGGGATTTCTAACAAGGGTTCTCTAATTTAATAAATAGAACAAACAAATCAGATTTTCAATATTCCAAAGGTTATTTTCTGCGGTTTCTTGAAGAAAATAAAGATACCCTTTTACAAATTGACGTTGAAATATTTTCCCAAAAATTTTGTTATAATTTAATTTGTTTAACATTTGTAGGCTAAACTCAAAAGAATATATGTCCTAATATAAAAAACCAAAAAATTTAATAAAGGTTCATTTATTTCTGTCATTAAATTTTCTATGGAAAAGTAAAAATATACAGAGCTTCTCATAAAAAGCCAACGTTATCGATAACTTAAAAAAAATCCAAAACTTATTGATAATCTTTATTAAAAAAAACGTGGCTGGCGATTACTTTTTGATGAAAAATAAATTTATCGATAACTTATGTATAGGCTAGTAGGAATGTCGAAAAATCGAGTCCTTTTTTCGATTTAATCGTAAGCGACAAAAATTAAAGTTTTCAGGAGAAGGTTTTTTTTTTTAAAAAATATTCAAATAAGTTTTTGTACGTAAATTGTCGCTTACGATAAAATTTTACAAACCGTATCTTAAAAGGTATCAACAATTTTGGAATTTTGATAATTCTTACTCATAAGGGTAGGCCCATAAAATTTTAATTTCAATAAAAATCGAAAATAAGGCTCGATTTTATAGTAATGCTATCGACAACTTAAGGTTAACTTTACTTTAGAACAGTTAACTATCTCTAATATTCAAAAGTAAATTTATTGATAAGTGGAAAAATAATGAAGTTATCGATATATTTTCTATAAAAAAGAATAGTTATCGATAACTTTTTATAGGGAAGTAAGGTTATCGATAACTTTTTATAAAAAAGTAAAGTTATCGATAATTTTTCTATAGGAAAATAAAGTTGTCGATAATTTTCCTAGAAATAATTGAAGCTATCGATACAATTTCTACAGAAAATAAGAGTTACCGATAATTATTCTATAGAAAGGTTAAGTCTTCAATAATTTGTCTGTAGAAAAGTAAATTTACGCGATAATTTCTCCTTTTGCAGAAAATTGTTAACAATAAATTAATTGCTAATGAAGAAATAAAGTTATAAATAGATTAACTTTACAATTAGTAAGGTTATCGATAAATTTTCTCTGGCCTAGAAAAATTTTGTATAGAGTAGTTTGGCTGCAGATAACTTTTAATTAAAAAAGGGACGTAATCAACACCTTTTCAATAGAAAACTATAGTAATCGAAAGATTTTCTATAGAACTTGGTAACTTTTTTTATAGAAAACTAAAGCTTTCGGCAGCTTTTTTTTTATAGAAAACTAAAGTTATCGATAGCTTTCAATAAATTTTCTGTAAAAAATAAAGTTATCGTTAGCTCTTTTTTGATAAAGTAAAGATATTGACAACTTTTCTAAAGAAAACTAAAGCTATCGATAACTTTTCTATAGAAAACTAAGGTTATCTATAGCAAACTAGAGATATCGATAACTTTTTCTTAAGAAAAATAATTGTATCGATAATTTTTCTATAAAAAAACTAAGGCTATCGGTAACCTTTCTATAGAAGACTTAAGTAATCGATAAATTTTCTGTAAAAACTTTTGTTACCGATAACTTTTCTAAAGAAAAATACAGCTATCGATAGTTTTTCTCTAGTAAACTAAATTAATGGATATTTTTTCATGGTAGTAAACTAAAATTATCGATATTTTTTCTATAAAAAACTAAGGTTATCGATCAATTTTTTATAGCAAACTAAATTTATCGGTAAATTTATTTCATAGAAGACTAAAGTTATCGGTAACTTTTCTATAAAACACTCAAGTTATCGATAACTTTTTATAGGGAAGTAAGGTTATCGATAACTTTTTATAAAAAAGTAAAGTTATCGATAATTTTTCTATAGGAAAATAAAGTTGTCGATAATTTTCCTAGAAATAATTGAAGCTATCGATACAATTTCTACAGAAAATAAGAGTTACCGATAATTATTCTATAGAAAGGTTAAGTCTTCAATAATTTGTCTGTAGAAAAGTAAATTTACGCGATAATTTCTCCTTTTGCAGAAAATTGTTAACAATAAATTAATTGCTAATGAAGAAATAAAGTTATAAATAGATTAACTTTACAATTAGTAAGGTTATCGATAAATTTTCTCTGGCCTAGAAAAATTTTGTATAGAGTAGTTTGGCTGCAGATAACTTTTAATTAAAAAAGGGACGTAATCAACACCTTTTCAATAGAAAACTATAGTAATCGAAAGATTTTCTATAGAACTTGGTAACTTTTTTTATAGAAAACTAAAGCTTTCGGCAGCTTTTTTTTTATAGAAAACTAAAGTTATCGATAGCTTTCAATAAATTTTCTGTAAAAAATAAAGTTATCGTTAGCTCTTTTTTGATAAAGTAAAGATATTGACAACTTTTCTAAAGAAAACTAAAGCTATCGATAACTTTTCTATAGAAAACTAAGGTTATCTATAGCAAACTAGAGATATCGATAACTTTTTCTTAAGAAAAATAATTGTATCGATAATTTTTCTATAAAAAAACTAAGGCTATCGGTAACCTTTCTATAGAAGACTTAAGTAATCGATAAATTTTCTGTAAAAACTTTTGTTACCGATAACTTTTCTAAAGAAAAATACAGCTATCGATAGTTTTTCTCTAGTAAACTAAATTAATGGATATTTTTTCATGGTAGTAAACTAAAATTATCGATATTTTTTCTATAAAAAACTAAGGTTATCGATCAATTTTTTATAGCAAACTAAATTTATCGGTAAATTTATTTCATAGAAGACTAAAGTTATCGGTAACTTTTCTATAAAACACTCAAGTTATCGATAACTTTTCATAGAAAACTGAAGTTATAGATAACTTTTTTAAAGAAAAATAATGCTTTCGATAACTCTTGTAGAAAACTATGGTTATCGATACAGTTATCGGTAGCACTTTCTTTTAATAAAATAAAGCTATCGACAACTTTTCTTTGGAAATGTAAAAAAGTTAAGGATCGTTAACTATTTGAAAGGACAGTTTTGACTAAAGATACTTCTCTGTTATATATTTAAGTTAATAGTATTTTTTTTCTATGAAATAAACATATCGAGCCTTATTTTCGATTTAATCGTAAGCGATAAAAATTAAAGTTTTCAGAAGTTTTTTTTTTTAAATATTTAAATATGTTGCTGTGCGTAAATTGTTGCTTACGATAAAACTTTACAGTCCGTATCTTATAAGTTATCAACAATTTTGACATTTTGACAATTCTAAATTATGGGTAGACCTATTTATACAATTTTCATTTCAATAAAAGAAGTGCAGTTTTTACTACATGTGCCTTATTTTCGATTAAATCGTAAGTGACATGTTATCGAAAATATACTTTTTTTATTGAAATTAAAATTAGAATTACACATTAATTAATTAAAAAAAAACTTGTCCTGAGAAATTTAACTTTTGGCTCGATATCAACGGACATTTTTTACAGTGAGTTGTAAAGAGATTCTTACAAAAGCCGTATATATATATAACTTCGCTGGCACTAAACCGGAAATGCCAAGCTTAAAAGTAACGTCCTAAAAAAATTCAACAATATGTTTTTTATTGAACGTGAACATTTAAGCAGCAGTAGGAAAAATAAAAAGACGTCACTTAAATGTTGCCGAAGAATTCCTTCAAAAAATCACAATGTTCAGAAAACCGTATGATTACAATTACACAGAAGTAAATATTAGAGTATGTGTGTGTGTGTACATGAGTTTGTGTTTTTTGTTTTGTGCAGAAATTTGTATTAAACTGTTAACGAAAGGTTTGTATGTATGTATGTATGTATGTATAGATGTAAAGGTATGTAGTGCATGCACAAGAGTGTTTGAGTGTGTTTCAAAGTTGCCAATATCGATGCTGGTATTTTATGCCACATCACATTTCATTACAATTCATTCGCTTTTAGAGATATCAAATCACTGTAAAACACACAAAAACCCCATTTAAAAGGAGACAAAAGACTCAACTGATGGAAAAAAGACACACTGCACACACACGCACAAGCACACGCATACGGATTTTGTTAAAGCACGCTTCACACTCTAACACTCTTTTACAACTTTAACATGAAAATAAAGTTTAAACCATTTTAAGGTCGTACGAACGAGTATAAGTATAGATTTTTTAACTCTCTATCTCTCCGCTCCACTCTCTCCAGCGGGAAGGGTAGCAGTGAGGACAGGAAAATCTAAGCTATAGTCTGTGTAAGAAAAAGTTTAGAATCTATCATGGCTCATGGTTTAAAATGAATGGCTTCTCTGAGGTAATACATCATCTTTGTTGTTATTCTTGCTGTTGCTGTTGCTGTTGAGGTCGCTGGTTGCTGTTGCTATTGTTGTTTCATGCTGCTCGTGCATTTTTTTACTATTGCTGTTGTTGTAAGACATTGGATATTTTGAATATTTTCGTTCGCATTTCCTTAACTCTAGACAACTTAACCCTTGTCACTACTTTATCAAATTGTACTTTAACTTTAACTATCAACTGCACCAAGATCAGGGGCGTCCCGTAAAGAGAGTTTTTTTTATTTGCATTAAATATGTTAAGTAAACGAAAAATATTCCTTGAACATTAATGAAATTTGATTTGCTGTTAGTTTTTTCCATTCTTCTCTTTCCATTCCGGTCTACGACTGTGTGTCCTTTGAACTTCTTTGATTTTTAGGTATTTGCATTAAGTGCCACTTAACATGGAATTTCAATATTTTATGCAAAATCACAAGGATAATCTTTTTCTACACATTGATGCTCTTTCAAACTACAATAAAGTTCTTTTTCTCAATTTAAGTTTGTATTCCTGCTAAAAATAAAGACAAGTTGAAGCATAAAAATAGGAAAAAGGCAGCTAACGATGAGTAAACTACTGCGTACATACATATTTTTATATGTGAAATCATTCAATATTATTTAGTTTTCAACTCATAGTGTCGTAGGAGGCGAATTGTAAAATATGTACAAGACTTTTACTTTATGTACTTTTTCTCCTTTTCGCTTATTTTTTTTTTCTTACTTTCCAACTGTTGTTTTCTTTTTTTGTTTCATGCGACAAGTTTTGCTGATTTCAGTTTTCGCTTTTTTTTAGTCTTTAGATTTCGATTTGATGGAAGTCACTCTTACAATTCGTTGTTAGATGGAAACTTTAAACTTTTTGCATTTCACATTTTTGACTTTGTTGGCAAAAGTTTAAATAATGTACTAGGACGCCAACTCTGACATTATGTTGCCCATTCCCTTTCACATACACACACACACACGCGCGCACACACACACAGACACACACACACACACAATTACATGTGCATACTAGTGCAAATCTAAATGCGGGATTTATAGATATAATAAACAAACATATAAACAGGCCGAAGAAAGTACTGCAACAATTTGTTGATATTATTGGAGAAGGGAAAAAGTGTTTTCTAGAGTTTAATAATGACAATGATCAAACCACGATAGACATTTAATTTAAATATATTTTAGTTTTATTGCATAATATTTTAATATTTTTGCTGAACAAATTAAATATAAATTTATAAGAAAAAGTAAGATAAAAATATCAAAATATTTTGTTTTAAAAAACAAAAAACCGTTTAATATCGAAGTCAGTCCAATTTACTTGTGATCGTATTTATTCGTATTGCTGTACATTTATTTTTGCAATAACTATGCTTTTCTTTTGAAAACTTATAGCTAATTTTAGTTTTCTATATAAACGTTATTGATAACCTTACTTTTCTGCTAAATAAATAACGAGTACTTTAATTTAAAGTTATCGATAAGTCTATTTTTCTATAGGAAACTCATCGATTACTTTAAAGCTTTCGGCAACTTAATTTTTCTACAGATAAGCTATCGATAACTATACTTTTTTATAAGCTGTCGATAGTGTTACTCTTCATTTTCTTTAAAAGTTATCGATAAATTTCATTTTATTGAGAAAATTTATCGCTAACTTTACTTTTCTTAGGAAAAGTTTTCGATAACTTTAAATTTCCTCAGGAAAGTTATTGAAAGCTAAAATCACTTGGAAAAGTTATCGATATCTTTAATTTTCTTTACAAAAGTTATAGATAGCTGTACTCTTTTGCAGAACATTTATCAGCAACTTAATTTTTCTACAGAAAAGTTATCGATAACTTTACTTTTTTATAAGCAGCCGATAACTTTACTTCTCCTTTGCTTTAGAAAAGTTATTCGATAAATATAATTTTCTTGAGAAGAGTTATATTTCAATTTTATTTAAAAAAGTTATCGATAACTTTAATTTTCTTTAAAAATGTTATCACTAACTTTAATTATCTTTAGAAAAGTTATCGATAACTTTGTTTTTTTAAGTTATCGATGTACTCTTCTACAGAAAAGTTAGCGACAATTTTATATATAATACATTTTTTTTTAAATTATCGATAGGCATTAATACTGCAGAGAAGCTATCGATAACCTAATGTTTCAATAGAAAAGCTATCAATAATTTTACTTACCTGTAAACTGTTTGTCGATAATTTTACCTTATTTTTTGTAGGTAATTATCAACAACAACAATTTTTATATATAAAAATTATCCATAGCTTTACTTTTCTGAAGGAAAATTTTCTAAAGAATTACTTTACTATAGAAAAGTTATCGATAAAGATTTGTTTACTGTCGAAAGAGTTTTTTATAACTCTACTTTTTTATATATGTAAGAGCTGTTTCTAAGTGTACTTTTATATATGAAAGTTACCGATAACTTCGCTGTCAGTAGAAAAATTGTTGACATTATGTTTTTCTTGTTGTGGGTAATTTCCATTTTCTGTAGAAAAGTTAAACATAGCATAACCTTTTTTTTATAAAAATGCCGCCGATGACTACATTTCCTTAGAAAAGTTATCGATACATATCAGTTTATTGAGAAATGTTATCGATAACTTTAATTTTTTTTAGAAAAGCTATCGATAAATTTAATTTTCTTTAAAAAAGCTATTGATAACTTTAACTTTCTTTATAAAAGTTATCGATAGCTCTCGTTTTATTTAGGAAATTTATCGATAGCGTCCATTTTCCTTAGAAAAGTTATCGATAAATGTAACTTTCTTTAGAAAAGGTATCGATAACTTCAATTTTATTCAGTAACGTTATCGATAATTATCGATAGCTCTCGTTTTATTTAGGAAATTTATCGATAGCGTCCATTTTCCTTAGAAAAGTTATCGATAAATGTAACTTTCTTTAGAAAAGTTATCGATAACTTCAATTTTATTCAGTAACGTTATCGATAATTATATTTTCTTTAGAAAAGATATCAATTACTTTAAATTGCTTTAGAAAAATTATCGATAACTGTACTCTTCCGCAGAAAGCTTATCGGCAACTTTCTTTTTCTTCATAAAAATGATCAAAAGGCATAAATAGTACAGAAAATTAATCGATAGCTTTATATATAATTAGAAAAGTTATCGATAATTTCAAATATCTGTCGATTAAGGGTTGATAGTTTCACTTTTTATATAGGGAAGTTATCAGCAATTATTGTTTCACATAGAAAGTTTTTCTATAGCTTCACTTTAGAAAAGTTATTAACATCCTTACTTTCTTTCCAAAAATTATCGATAGCGTTCTATAGGAAAGTTTTTCAAAGCATTTTTTAGTAAGGAAAGTTATTGAAAAACATTTATTTACTACCGAAAAGGTTTTTCATTTTTGTACTTTTCTATATAAGAGCTGTCTCGTAAGTGTACTTTTATATATGAAAACTATCGATAACTTCCCTGTCAGTAACAGAATTGTTAACAACTTGTTGTCGTGTTGTTGTGAATAATTTCACTTTTCCGCAAAAAAGTTATCCATAACTTTATTTTTTTTATAAAAAAGGTCATTAGAAAACTTATTGATAACTTTAACTTTCTTAAGAAAAGTTACCGATAACTTTAATTGTCTTTAGAAGAGTTATTGATAACTTTAACTTTCTTAAGAAAAGTTATCGATAACTTTAATTGTCTTTAGAAAAGTTATTGATAGCTTTAATTATCTTTGGAAAAGTTATCGATAACTTTAAATTTCTTTCGAAAAGTTATCGATAACTTTGGTTTTCAACAGACAAGTTTTCTTTTACTTTACTTTTTTGCTTAAAGAAACTTTTTCCTTCCTCAAAAAATTAATCGACCACTTTTCTTTGTTTTTATCGATAACTTGGACTTACAGCTGATTAAATATTAAAGTTAGTTTTTCCTTTCCCCAATCAAATATCAAATTTGATAAACAAGAAAATTGTTTATATATATTTTTGTTTGTTCTTGTAGAAGTTTGTTTAAAAAGCGACTGTGTGTCTCGGTTATCCTTCATTTGAAGTAAGTGCGTGTTGCTCTTATATCTCTCTCTGTATGTGTGCTTATTATGTCATGTCTCATGTTTAAGAGTTTGATGAGTTTGATTGGGGTTTTATTCACCATCACTTTTAACACCACTTTTCCCTTTAGTAATTTTGTCATTTATCCAACCTTAAACTTGGTTTGGTTTCTTCGGTTTTTAATGTTTTGCTTACGACTGATGTAATCAAACTTTTTTTTTACTTTTTTATGCAATTCCAAGGCGATTATATTGTGAGAAAGTAAGAAGATGTATGTGTGTGTGTGTTCAAGAAGCAGGCAAAGTTTTTTATATAGTAAATATATTGATGACCGCTTAGAGATGAGCGATTTCGTCCTTGATCACTGCCACCGATGATACTGTTGTAGTAATCAAGTGACAGCAGTTTTGTCTGCATGCAACCAAAGTTCCTCAAAGTCAAACAAAAAAATAATTGTATTAAAAACTTTTTCAGCTGTCTGCTGTTGTAAATTTCAGATATTGTGCTTTTATTTTTCTTTTCTCCGTCTTTCGTTTTGGTATGACGGACTTACTTTGGCCTTTAACAAGTATATGAGTATTTACAAGTATTTGATTTGCAAACTTTGGCTGAATTGCACAACTTCACATTGTAATAAACCAGAAACCAATATTCATGTCGGTCTCTTCATGTTGTTCCCTTCAACGCGCCAGCAGAATGTTCATCTTGTTTTAATTTTTTTTTTTTTAATATTATTTTATTGATATTTTTTCTCTCATATCTAAACTTTTTCAAAAAAAAAAAAAAAAAAAAAAATCTTTAAAGATGACATTTTTGCAAGTGTATTGTTGTATGATTTAGTTGGAAAAAACTATACTATAGAAATCAAACAGGGTCTAGTTGCTAAAGGAGAATACAAGTAGTACATTTTGATATCAGAAAAGTTCATCGATATCCACTGAAGCTCGTGTAGTAATTTAAGTAATAAATGTGAAAGTAAGACTAAAAATTATTTAAATGTTTTCAAGTTTCTCTTATCACTTTGTTTACGGCAATAATCAATCGCATCAACTTAATAGAAATAATTTTTCCAAAAAATTTTTTTACATTAAAAATTATTTGTTAAAAATAAAAGCAACGTAGAAAAAAATAATAATGGTTTGGTGGTCTACTCTGTAATTCGAAACGAAAGAAAATGCTTTCGAATTTACATGTTGTAAGCATGCAAATTGGAAAGCATTTTCTTTCGTTTCGAATTACAGAGGAGACCCCCTGCCCCTATGTTCCATCATGGAACCCTACGAGTATATCGAGCCTTATTTTCGATTAAATCGTAAGCGACAGAAATTAAATTTTTCAGGAAAAGATTTTTCTAATATATTCAAATATATTTTCGTACGTAAATTGTCGCTTGCGATAAAATTTTACAGCTCGTATCTTAAAAGTTATCGAAAATTTTGGCATTTTGATAATTCTAAACTATGGGCCTACCGGATTTCAATAAAAAAGTATATTTTCGACAACATGTCTCTTACGATAAAATCGAAATATGCTCTATATATATATATAGAAAATTATTAGATCATTATAAGTTTCCTCCAAAAAAATTTATCAGAATTCAGAGTTTTTGCATTATAAAAAAATCTATGGAAAACTAATAAATAGTAATGATTTTATGTTCACAACCTATCACGATAATCATTTTATATAGAAAATTTTACAGTAGAAATAATTTTACATAAAAAATTCATGAATAGCACACATTTTCTTCAGCAATTTGATCGATAGCAACAATTTTCTGTTAATAATTTATCAATAGCAATAATTTTCAATATAAGATATATAAATAGCAATAGCTTTCTAAACAAAACTTGGGTAAAGTAATAATTTTTTATAGAGATGTTATCGATAAGAGAAATTTTGTTTAGTAAATTTCTCAATAGCAACATTATATCTAAGAAATTTTTATGAATAACAATAGCGTTCGTCAAAAAACTCCATAGCAGCCTTTTTCAGTAGCAATAATATTTTATAGTAAATTTATCGATAGTAATAATTTTCTGTACAACAATAATCATAATTTTCTCTAAAAAGTAATTGCTAAGAAAAATTTTATATATAAGTTTTATAAATTTATCGATAGCAATAATTTGCTATTGAAAATAAATCAATTACAATAACTCTTTTGTGCAAATTTAATCCAATCTACAAGTTTTATATTGAAAATGTATCAAGAGAAATTATTTTCTGTTTGAAACTTAGCTATATCAATACTAGTAATTTTCACTATAAAATAAATCGATAACAAAAGTTAGTAATTAGTAAAACTAACTAAAAATTAGTAATTTTCTTTAGCAATTTTATCTCTAAGAAAAATTTCATATATTAAATTTATCAATAGCAATATTGTAACTTACATATTTTTTTTTTTGGACAGTAACAGTTTTCGATAGCAAATCTACGGGTAGAATATTTTTCGATAGCAGCCATATAACATGAACAATTTGTCTGTAGTATTAATTTTATATCGATTGCTTGCTAATCTGGTTCGATAGCAACAATTTTCTGTAGGACCTATTTATTTACATATATCGATATAAATATTTAATATGGAAAATTTGTCAATAGTAATCATTTTACATAAAAAAGTAATCGCTGAAAACATTTTTGTATATAAGCTTTATAAATAGCAATAATTTTTTTTATAGCAATAATTTGCTATTGAAAAAAAAATTACTTCGAATAATATTCTATACCAAGTTGATTCAAACCACAAGTTAAATATTGAGTATAAAATAAACCGATCAGAATAATTTTTTATTGAAAGTATATCGCTAGCAATAAAATTTCCAAGACAAAATTAAGCGATTACAAATTTGAATTATTTATATAGAAATTTAATCGCTGAGAAAAATTTACATTTAGTAAATCTATCAATAGCAATATTATGTCCTTCGACAAGAAATCTGAGTAGAATATATATCGATAGCATTCATATAACATGAAAAATTTTTCAATAGAAATAAATTTATATCGAAAAGTGAGCGCTAAGAAAAATTTTGCATGTAATCTTATTCGATAGCAACAGTATTTTATATTAAATTTATTCAGAGTAATGTTTTCCTCTAGATAGCAACATTTAATGTGGCAAGTTTGTCAAAAGCAATAATTTTATATAAAATAGTAAGCATTAAAAAATGTTTTATACAACTACAAATTATCAATAGCAACTATTTGCTACTGAAAATAAAGCAATAGCAATAATTTTTTGTATAAAATTTATCGATAACAATAATTTTTTTTACTGAAAATATATCAATAGCAATAATTTAGAGTACAAAATTCATTAATAAAAAATTAATAATTTTCCATAGTCATAATTTTATATATATACTGCCTTATTCATAAAAAATATTTCAGGTTTATTAAGCGCTTATTTCACATATTTCTATGGGAAATTTGTCAAATAAACCTGTAATAAACCTAAAATATTTTTTATGAATTAGACCGATAATATATATATATATATTATATATATTATTTATATTTTTTAAATTTTTTTTCGCAGCAATAGTTTTCTACAGAAAATCTTTATTTTGAATGTGAATAAATATATCAATAGCAATCATATAACATGAAGCATTTGTCTAAATTAATAAATTTATATCGAAATAATCAATAATAAAGATTTTGTACCCAAACTTGTTCGATAGCAATAATATTTTATAGTAAACTTTCGATGCTGATAGTTTTTCTGTAGAATATATATCGAAAGCAGTAGTAATAGTAATAATAGTAATAATTTTACATAACAAGGTAAACGCTAAGAATAATTTTATATATCTTTATAAAATTTATAAATAGCAATAAATTTTTTTTGCAGAAAATGTTTCGATAGCAATAATTTGCTATTTCAAAAAGGAATCGTCATCTTTGCTCTTGAAGATATATGTCTGCAAACTGTATCCCTAAAATAAATTTAATGTTATACATATGTATATATCGATAGCAATAATTTTTTGTGTAAAACTTATCAATAGCAATATTTTTTTATACAATGTATGTATATTATATATAGATATGTTTTTATAGCAATAATTTTCATTACAAATTTAATCCATAAAATTTATATAATTTTTTTTTATAGAAATGTAAATAAATAGCAATAATTTCCAGTACAAAATTAATCGATAAAACAAATTTTGTATTGAGAACTTATTAATAGCAATAATTTTCAGTGAAAAATTTATCGATAGCAATAATTTGCTATTTCAAAAAGGAATCATCATCTTTGCTCTTGAGGATATATGTCTGCAAAATTTATCCCTAAAGCAAGTTTAATGTTGTATATTTATCGATAGCAATAATTGTTGTATAAAACTTAACAATAGCAATATTTTTTTATAGAATGTACATATACTATACATAGATATGTTTCTATAGCAATAATTTTCAGTACAAAATTAATCCATAGCATAAATTGTATTGTAAATGCGACTGAGAACTTTTTTAGTGGTAAATTTATCAATAGCAATATTTTTTTTATAGAAATATATAAATAGCAATGATTTCCAGTTCAAAATTAATCGATAACACAAATTTTGTATTGAAAATATATGAATAGCAATAATTTTCAGTGTAAAATTTATCGATAGCAATAATTTTTTTATGGAAAATATATTAATAGCAATCATTTTCAGTAAAAAATTTATTCATAATAGAAATTTTGTACCGTGAACTTATCGATAGCAATAATTTTCAGTATAAAATTTATCAAAAGCGATAATTTGCTATTTCAAAAAGGAATCATCATCTTTGCTATTGAAGATATATAAAATAAAATCAGATTTTAATGTTGTATATTTATCGATAGCAATAATTTTTTGTGTAAAATTTATCAATAGCAATATTTTTTTTTTAGAAATAAATAAATAGCAATAATTTTTAGTACAAAATTAGTAAATAGCACAAATTGTATTTCAAATAGTACTGATAACTTATCGATAGCAATAATTTTCAGTGCAAAATTTTTCGATAGCAATAATTTTTTTCTTGAAAATATATTAATAGCAATAATTTTTAGTAAAAAATTTATTAATAATAGTAATTTTTTAACCGAGAATTTATCGATAGCAATAATTTTCTGTGCGAAGTTTATCGATCGCAATAATTTTTTGCAGAAAATGGAAAATGATAGATGATAATATATTGAAATAATTTGTCGTAGACAATCTATAGAAAAAGTGAATATTATTTTTAGACTTTTCGATAACATACTTTTTATAAGAAATTTATCAATAGCAAAAATTTTTTTATATGTAAAAACAGTTGAGAATTTTGTAGAATATTTATTGCTAAGAAAGTTTTTGAAAATATTTTCCATAAGAAACACTGATGGCAAAAATAATAATTGTAATTTCTGATTTGAAGTCGACTGATGAAATGTCTAAGCACATCTAGATTCTTAAGAAACAAAAAATTATTTTTTTTTCAAAAATATGTAATAACTATTTCTTAAATAATTGACCGATATTGTTTTAAGAATTTAATTTGTAAAGCAATCTTCTTGATTATGTGGTCTTGGTTATTTTTAAATTGTGGACCACAAGAAATTGGTGAAAATATATTTTTTTATTTAAAGTTTTTATTCTTCTAAATGTCATGGAAATTTTTTTTACAAGCTCTTGCATTATATCCTGGAAATAATAATCTAACATAATGCAGATAGTAAATTTTGCTTTGTTCTCTACAAAAACCAACATTTTTTTTTTTACAAAATAAAACATTTTTATTTTTGTTTACAATAGTCATAAACTTTTCTTAATACATACGTACATATATATCTTATTTTAGTAAAGCAAAATCAACTGGAGTTAAAATAAAAGACAGAAAAGAAAATCGAAATTGAAACGATTCAACACTAACTCTTAAAAAATAAACTTTCAAATGTCATACATCCATCCATCACAGAATTTTTTTGTTTTATGATTCTGCATAAAACTTTTTTATATTGAACTGAAAACATTTATTTACTCATAAATATTATGCTACTTTAGTAGCAAAAAAAATAAAAAAGGTAAAGTTTTGCAAGTTGTGCAACTAGTAACTTAATAAACGAAATGAAGTGGAAATATTTACTCACACTAACATGCATAAGCATGCCTTCATATCCTTGTGTTTGCATGTGTATCAATACGCACACAATTTTGTGATTAGTTTGAAGTTTTATAGTTGATATAATATTGTATTTGATTCAATTAAAAACTAATCAAACTTATAATGCTCAACTTTATAAATATATTTATTCTCTTGTGTAATAGTTTCAGTGCATGTAAAATTATTTTTAGTTGTTGTAATTTCATAAGTCTTGTGCAAATAATTTGTTAAATGAGAGTATTGAATAGTTGGACAAAAAAGCAAAGGCAACAATTTTGATTGCTACAATGCACGTTTTTTTATGTTAAATTATACAATAGCCAGGAGAACAAAAATAACTAAAAATTTTGTACTGAAAAATTTATCGATAACTATTTTTTGGAGTTTATCGGTAGAAAGTTTCTTTTAAAAAAATATATCGATAGCAAACTTATCCTTTAGTAAATTTATCTGTTGCAAAAAAGCTTTTGTAGAAAATTAATAAGAAAAAATTTCTACGAAATATTATAGATAACAAGGATTTTTTATGAAAACAATTTCACGATATTAAAAATTGTAGACAACAAAAGTTTTGCTAAAAAATTGGCCATAATAAAAATGTTTTCTATAACAGCGCAATGCTGTTGCCAAATCAATGGATAGCAAAAAGTTTTTATGGGAAAAAGGCGATAGCAACAATTGTTATCGTTATTAAAAGCTAAAATTTTCCGCGGAAGCTTTATCGCTATTAAAACTTTGCTGAAGAAATTTTCTATAAAGAATATATAGAAATATATAGAAATAGATGGAAATGTATAGAAATATATAGAAAAAAAGAATATATAGAAATTTTCTAAAAAGAATATATCGAACAATTTATAGTAAATGTATCTGTATTAAAAATTTTCTATAGAAAATTTCTCGGTATATAAAATTTTGTGAATAAACTTGTTGATAGCAAAAACATCGTGGATGGCGTATTTCGAGACCTCGAATACGACAATTTGTTCCTTGATTGAAGAAAAAGCAAACAGACGTATTTAATGTCAAAAAACGTCAAGCACAATATGGGAGGTTGTGCAGGAAATATTTTTTATGAAAATTTTATCGATATCAAACGTGCCAAATATTTATGATTTTTAACAGGCTAAAGTTCGTATCGCTTTTTAAGCCAAATTACATGTGATAATTATTAATGAACAAATAACACCAAAAATTTAGCTGTGGGAACGTTTTCGAAAGCAAAACTTTTTGGTATAAAATTCGCCATTAGAAAGTACTTTATATAAAAAAATTTCTCGATAGAATAAATTTTCTAAAGAAAATTAGTCAATAGCAAAAATTTTCTAGAAATATTTTTTTTAAAAACCGAAACTTTTCTATAAAAAATTTATCGAAAGCAAAATTTTGTTAAAGAAAATTTATCCATATATCTAGAAAATTAATCAACAGCAAAATTCGCCATTAGCAAAAAGTTGCTGTAAAAAGTTTTATGGGGATGGCAAAAAATTTCCGCAGAAATTTAATAGATAACAAAAATTTTCTCGAACAAATTTTTTAATACCAAAAGGTTTCTATAAAATTTTTTTCGATACCTAAGGTTATCTATAAAATATTTGTAGATATAAAAAGTTTTCCATAGAAGATATCCCTTTAACTAAAGTTTTCTATAGAAATTTTGTCGATATCAAAAATTTTTGGTTGCAACTTTGCCTGCAAAAAAAGTTTGCTATAAAATATTTCTAGCAAAACTTTATACAGAGAGCAAGCATTTTATACTGAAAATAGGTCGATAGTTAAAATTTTGTACACAAAAATTGTCGACAGCGAAAGTATTTAAAAAAAATTTGTTAAGAAAATTTTGTGAATTTTTAAAAGTTTTCTAAAGAAATTTGTTCGATAGTGAATATTTAATTTTATATACAAACTTTTTTAAAAACTAAATTTTTTCGTAAAAAGATTGTGGATAGTAGAAATTTGTCGATGTATTTAAAATTTGTATAAACATTTTTCGATATCAAACATATTCTATAGAATATTTGTCGATAGCAAAAGTTTTCTATAAAAAAATTAGTGGATGGCAAATGCTTTCTATAGGAAAGATTTTCGATAGCAAAATTTTTCTACAGAAAATTGGTCGAAAGCAAACGTTTTCTATTTGTCGATAGCACAAATTTTCTATAAAAAATTTGTCGTTAGCAACAAATTTTCTATAAAATATATTTCGATATCAAAAATACAACATTTCTCGATAGCATAATTTTTCTAAATAAAATTTTATCGATAACAACAATTTTCTATTGAATATATGTCGATAGCAATAATTTTCTGTGCAAAAGTTGTCGATAGCAAAAATTTTCTGCATAAAATTTTGTTGATAGAAAAATTTTCCATAAAAAATTTTTTGATAGCAAACATTTTCTATAAAAAATTTGTCCGTAGCAAAAACTTTCCATAAAAAGTTTGTTGATAGCAAAAATTTTCTCCAAAAAATTTTTCGACATCAAACATTTGCTATAAATAAAATTTGTCTATAAAATTTTTTTTCTATAAAAAACATCAAAAATTTTATGTAAAAAATTTGTGGATAGCAAAAGCTTTCGATCGGAAAGTTTTTCGATAGCAAAAAAAAAATTTGTCAGTTGCAAAAATTTTCTATAAAATATATGTCGATAGCAAATATTTTCTTTAACTAAAATGTGTCAAAAGCAAAAATTTTCTATAAAAAATTTCTCGATATCAAAAATTTTCTTTAAAAAATTTGTCGATAGCATCAATTTTCTATAAAAAATTTGTCTGTAGCAAAAGTTTTCTATAACAAGTTGTTCATAGCAAAAATTTTTCATTAAAAATTTGTCGATAGCAAAAATTTTCTATAAAAATTGTGTCGATAGCAAACGTATTTTATAAAACTTCGGCGATAGCGAACGTTTTGTATAAACAATTTGTCGAAAGAAAAATTTTTTTTTTAAATTTGTCGATAGCAATCGTTTTCTATAAAAAATTTGTCAATAGCAAAAATTTGCTATAAAGAATTTCTCGATATCATAAATTTTCTTTAAAAAATTTGTCGATAGCTAAAATTTTCTATAAAAAAATTGTTCGATAGCAAACATTTTCTTTAACTAGAATTTGTCAATAGCTAAAATTTTCTTAAAAAAAATTACTCGATATCAAAAATTTTCGTTAAAAAATTTGTCGATAGCAAAAGTTTCCTAAAGATAATTTGACGATAGCAAAAGTTTTTTATAGAAAATTTGTCAGTAATAAGAGTTGTTTATGGAAAATTTTTCATTTTTCTTTAGCAAAAGTTTTTTTTTCAGAAAGTTTGTCGAAAGTGAAAATTTTGTATAGAAAGTTTGTTGATACGAAATTTTTTTTATAGAAAATTTTTTGACAAGAAAAGTATATAGAAACATTGTCGCTAGCAAACGTTTTCTATAGAAAATTTGTAATTAGTAAAAGTTTTCTACAGAAAATTTGTTGGTACTAAAAGTGTTTTATAGAAAAATTTAATTAAAAAATGTGTTAATAATAATAATATTTCTTATAGAAATATTTTCGAAAGTGAACATTTTCTATAGAAAATTTAAAAGAAAAGAGAAAATTATAATATATATTTAAAAAAATTATTATTCGACATATTGTCAGAAGTTTATTTTAATTTGAAGTTTATTTGCTAACGGTTCAGCGTTGTATATATGCATTTCATTGTTGCTGTAACAAATCATCAGTATATAGGTGTAGAAAAATAGAATAGATTTATATCGAATATAAATTATTTGCTGGATTTTGTTTAAGTTTCTAAGCCTACCACGCTTATTTTTCTTTTTTGATTTTCAAAAATATTATTATTTGTGAATTCTCAAATAGTTTTTGAAAGTCTTTGCATAAGATAAGAGGTTTGTGACTGTTCAAAATGTGTGGTTGAGGTCTACTAATGATTTGTTACAGCAACAATGTAATTCATATAAACAACGCTGAACCGCCAGCAAATAAATTTTAAATTAAATTATAATATACAATTTGCCAATTACAAAAATTAAAAAAAAATTATGCAATATCAAAATTTTTTAAAGAATATTTGTGAAGACAAAAATGTTCAATAGAAAATTTGTCTTTAACAAAAATTTTCTGTTAAAAATTTTTCAAAATCAAGAATCCTTTATAGGAGATTAGTCAATAGCAATAATTTTTCTGGTAAATATATTAGAGGAAAAAAATATTAAAGTTATATTCTAAATTAAAATAATGCTCCTAGAAAGTTTAGAAGGAATAAAATATTTTCCATAGAACATTCAATGACAACCAAAATTTTTCTCTAAAAATTTATCTTTTTAAAAATTTGCTACATAATTTAATAATAACAATATATTTCCGTAAAAAACATCGATAATAATAATTGTCTATTGAAAATTTATATATTGCAACGTTTCGCTATAGAAAAGTAGTCGATAATTAGAATTTGCCTGAGTAATATTAAAAACATTAAATTTTCCATAAAAATATTATTATGGATATAGTAAGATTAATTTGGAGTTTTTGCTGGTTTTTTAGGGTTCCGTACACCAAAGGTGAAAAGGAACCCTATTGTTTTCGCTACGCTGTCCGTCTGTCCGTCTGTCCGTCTGTCCGTCACACGGTATTTTCTCAGGAACCGTAAGAGCTACGGACCTAAAATTTGGACACAGTATGTAGAACATTGGCCGCTACAACCACAAATACATGAGAATTAAAAATTAAAGGGTGTTCCAAAACGGGCAATGAAATATGTTAAAATCCCATGTAATATACATACAATTGTATCAACATATGTATATTGAAACTTGAAATTTGTAAAATTAGTGTATTTTTATACAGACTACAACAATTAATACTAAAATTTAAAAAATTTAAATTAAAGGGTGGTCCATCAGTTAATCCAATTTTGACTATGTAATTTTGACAATTTGCTATATCTTGGAAACCGTAAGAGGCAAACACTTGAAATTTTCAAAAACGGTAAAACTAAAAAAACCGAAAATTATAAAATCGCCAAACCAAAAAAAAAATCGCCAAAAATTAAAAAAAATCGCCAAAACGAAAAAAATCGCCAAAATTAAAAAAAAAATCTAACACTAAAATAAATCGCCAAATTCGAAAAAATCGCCAAAATAAAAAAAAACGCCAAAATGAAAAAAAAAACGCAAAAAATTGAAAAAAATCGCCAAAACGCGAAAATGTCGCCAAAACTAAAAAAAAAAATTTAAATAAACAAAAGAATCGCAAAAATTAAAAAAAATCGCCAAAAATAAAAAAAACGCCAAAATGAAAAAACGCCAAAAAACCGAAAAAATCGCCAAAACAAGAAAATAAAGTGTCTAAACTAAAAAAGAGCCAAAACTTAAAAAAATCGCCAAAACCGAAAAAAACGACAAAACAAAAAAACCAAAAAGGCCCCAAAAACGAAAAAAATGCCAAAACTATATATTATATAGGATGAAGTTTATATTAAATTACATATCTAGTGTTCGTACGGAAGGAACCCTATGTGCGCGAATTTATTTTAAGTTACGCAACGTCTATATGTATTTTGTTTCTGCTCATGGAACTCGTTAGTAGACTTTAAGCCAAAATATTCTGAAATTAGCTAAAAAAGTTTTGTATGTTTATAGTAAAACTTTTACAGCCTAACCCACGATGTCGATCAACTACTCGATCGACTGACGACAAGTCACTCATTATAGTTCGTTTGAGCGACCCACTAACTATCGACTTGCCGGTCGTCAGGCTTTACGTTGTTAACGTAATGCAATTACTTATTGTCAAATTAGCATATTGCCACATCAAAAATTTCACAAATAAAACGCTACTTTGCAAATAAAAAGCGCTGAAATGTGAAAAGTATTCCATAAAAAATGCAACTCTATGCTACTTAAAGTTTCTACAAATAAATAATAAAAATAACAACAATAATAAACATAAGACAATACAAAAAAAATTAAAGTTATTTTCAAAATTTTGTGTGTGAAATATAAATAAATATATCAGTTGAAATGTGTAGATACTCCTAAAATAATGCAAGCGGATTGTAACGAAGAATGGACGGGAGTAGCACCAATGGGACAAGCAATCTATTGAAGTGGAAAGAGTAATTTGCCTAATTGAGTGTTTAGAATTGGTTAGATAAATTGCACGTATGTATATACACTCATATATACATATATATGTATGTATGTATGTATGTAATTCAAAAAGAATTATGTGACAAAAATGCATGTTTGTGAGTTAAATAAATAAAATAAACGCAAAAAAATTAACATTTTTATTTTTGATTTTCATAAATGTAAATTTGTTTAAAAATTTGGTATTTATGTGTACTTTCTTGTTTTGTCGACAAGCACAAACCAAGTGATTGATTTTGACATTTGTTGTCGTTTGAATTTTCATAGTGGGTACCAAATTTATATGGAAATGGTTACGTCATCGTTCGCATGTATTGTCGATCGACTTGTCGTGCTGAACAAGTTTAGTGGGTCCCGAATCAGCTGTTTGTCGTTAAAAATTATTGCGAACGACAACGTTCGATATCGTGGGTTCGGCTGTTAATATCTTATTGAGAATCACAATATACAAACAGAATTAGTTTAGAAGCCTCGAACAAAAATCTTTACAAAACAAGCATCTTTATTCGATTTTATATATATTTCAATTTCCAAACAAAATAAAGACTTTATGTCAAATAAATATATAACTATATTATATAAATATAATTCTTATAGAAAGATTAATAATAATTTTTTTTTTAAATTAATCTATAATATGTTTATCACAGCTATCGATAAACATGATTTGTGCTAAGTAAATAAATTTAGTATTAAATTTAATGCCCCTGTCACGGTTCTCAACTAAATTCAGTTTGGTCGTCTAAGAGTAGACCAAACTTACACACGACCAAACTGTGTGTTAGTATTATGCACCACAACTGTTTTTAGTTGAAATTATCATCGCGTTGCCAACTTAAAATATTTAGTTTGACCTGAAAAAGCACAAAGTTTTAGAAAAAGTAGTGTTTTCGTTGTTTCGAAGTCGCAATTATATATGTGCTACGTATCAGAAGAAAAATTTGTGCTGATTCCAACCCTCTTGAACTACCCAATGCAAGATAATGCATAACCAAAATAGCGAGCGAATTCTTCAAAAAATAACACCCTTATTTATAAAACTTAAAAAGTCTTTATAAAGATTTTTTAAAACAAATTTTCATACAAACTTTTCATAAAAAGCCTTTATAAAGCCTTTTTAAGTTTTATAAATAAGGCCATAATTTTTCAAAGTTATTTTTAGTTATTTCCGGAAGAACAAAGAAATGCTTTGTTATTTGTTTGGATCACCATATACAAAGAAATCTTTGTATGTGCTTGGTATACCGCCGATACTGAAACTGTTAAAATATTTTGTTATTAAGCATAAGAAATATCTAGGGGCACGGCAGTGCGCCAGGCCAAGTTCTGGCCAATGCACGCAGTGTGTATATTTACACGAAGCCATTCGAGCTGTTTTTACCCCCCTCATAACTTTGTTCCCCGCGACAGTAAAATTATGAAATTGAAATCATAATTATAATAAATTTATATAACCTCATATACGAAGTTTGAAAGTTTTACAATGAAAGCTTCCGGAGATATGGAGGTGCAAAAAGTGCATATTTTAAGACATACTCACTGACCACTGACACACTCATCAAATTGATGAAGCACTTCCGCTATAGCTAGAGAGCTAAAATTTGGTACACGAGAAGATCTAGGTGCGCAATGAACCAGAAAAATCTTAAAACCCTAAAATTTTAACCAGGAGGGCGGGGCTACGCCCATAAAAATTAAAATTTGCGCTATTGAGCTGAAGTTCGATACAGAGCTAGGTCTAGGTAGGAATTAAAATAAAAAAAATCTGAAAACCCGAAAATTATAGTCAGGAGGGCGTGGCTACGCCCATAAAGGTCAGAATTAAAAATGCTAATCTAAGGCGCTTCATGGAAGCTATTTTATTGAAATTCTGCGGTAATGCAAGGCTATAAATTTTTCATTAAAAAAGTGGGCGTTGACACGCCCATACAATTTAAACCTCATTTTAATGCCCTGCGGCTCAGCATATTTAGATATACTATTTATCTAGCAATTATTATCAGATTATAACGAAACTAGACACGAATAATTAGCACTGGCCACAAAAAAATTTTGACTTTGGAAAAGTGGGCGGGGTTACGCCCATAAAAATTAAAAGTTAAAAGATGCGCTAAGGAGCTGAAATTTGATATACAAGTAGGTCTAGGTGAGAAACCAACTAGAAAAATCTAAGAACCCGAAAATTTTGGTTAAAGGGGCGGGGCTGCGCCCATAAAACTTAAAAATCAAAAGTTGCACTAAAGAGCTGAAATTTAATATACAAGTAGGTCTAAGTGAGAAACAAACTAGAAAAATTTGAAACCCCAAAGAATTTTACTAGAATGGGCGGGGCCACGCTAATATTGTTTTGAACTAAATACTTAATATACATCTTTTAATTCAAGCCAATTTAGTGAAATCTTGCATCACCTTAAAAATTGGGGGTGATCACTCCCATAAAGTGTTAGCCTTGTGTTTAATCTACATCGGTCTAGCATATTTTAGAAGAAAATTAGCATGAATTATAAGCGCTGCTCACAACAAAATTTTGAGTTAGGAATAGTGAGGAGAGGTAATGCTGATAAAATCTAAAGATATAATTCGCGCTAGAAAGATGACATTTTATAGACTAGTAAGTGTAGCTGCGTAAGCCAATGGGAAAATCTTAAAACCAAATAGTTTTACCCGGTATGCGGGGCCACGACGTTAAAACTCCAATTAGCACTAGCGATCTTAAATTTGATACACAAATAAATGTTGATAAGAGATCACTAAGAAAAATCTGAAAACCCAGAAGTTGCTATCAGAGGGCGGAAACAAGCACTTCAAATTAAAAATTAACATACATTTTATTAAAACTTTTCATACACATTGCACTTATCCAAAAAAAAAAAATCCTATTTTGAAAAGTAACCCTGACTTCACCCATAAATCTTAGCTTTTTCGTTCAGATACTTCGGCTTAGCAGTTTTTAATTCAATGCTCAGGTATTTCTTATTAAATTTTTAATACCAAACTTCGCATGAACCATAAGCACTAGCAGATATAAAAGTCAGCGGGGCCAGGCCCATAAATATTTTACATAATATTATACTATAGAGAGCTGACATTTTGTACACAAATAGTAATTGATTTACTCAAACGGAAAATCTGAAAATTAAAAGCACCAGCTACCCTATTGAAACTTTGCATATACATTGGGCATATCCTTTTGATTTATGTACTTCGGCTAAGCAGACTTTATTTAACATGTAAATATATTGAGAAAATAGGCGGGGTCATGCCCAGTAAAATTTACGCTGTATTTTACATGTTTCTTCCAGTCGCCTCTTACCAAATTGCATACACACTGGCGACCCGTTGTAATGGCACATTAGTGCATTTTTATGGTCAACAATCGACACCCATCACACTCTTACCCATTATTTTATGTAACTCTGCCATTTTCAACTGGCACCGTGATCATGAATAGAAATAAAATACACTAGAAATTTCAAGTTTAAAAATTGTTATTATATATAGAAATCTTTTCAAAAATTAATCAGATCCTCACAAAAACATAAATGTGAAAAACGGCCAAGTTCCTATCTAAAATTTCGGCCATTAAAAGTTGTGAGATATAAATTTTGACCAAGTTCTTCTTTGCCACAATACCTAAAACAGAAATATGTTATGTATTATATAAATTTGTAACCGTAAGGGTGTCATATAATTTCTAGATAATCTGCTAACTTGGCAATATTTTTTCCTTTCTAAAAAAGGAGAGAATAATGTATGAATGTTTATTTATTTATATTGATAAAAATGTTGTCAAGTTGGCAGATTATCTCGAAATTATATGACACCCTTACGATTGCAAACTTGTATAATACATAATATATTTCTGTGTTAGGTATTGTGGCAAAGAAGAGAACTTGGTCAAAATTTATATCTCACAACTTTTAATGGCCGAAATTTTTGAAAGGAACTTGGCCGTTTTTCACATTTATGTTTTTGTAAGGATTTCTATTTACGATTCTTCCACTTTTTCTGCTTTTTATATCGCAATAACCTTTAACTAAAAAAACGCAACCGCAGACCCAACTACTAAAAGGCAGTTGTGTATACTCAACGTTTTTCTCAACCGAACTTAAGCACAGTTGTAAATGAAAGTACCAAAACACAACTGAAAAGTCAACTGTTAACTTAGTGGAGAATGGCAATGCAAATTTGTCAATCCCAACCAAACTATTTTAAAAGTTCAAAACCATGATAGGGGCATAAAATATGACTGTGTGTTTATTTTTAGCCTTGCCATGTTTACCTAGTGTAGGGCATTTAAGGAGTTCAATAAAATTTTAATCAGATTATTTTAAGCCAACGTAGAAAATATGTCCATACTCATACATTGTTGTAATAAATTGTTTTACTTTCCTTGTCTTCTTCTCTCCTCGAACGCATACCTTACTCTCTGCCTCTGTAATATTTCTTTTAATTCCTTTTTTTTTTTGCTGGTTTTCAGATTCTTTTCTTCATTCGGGTAAAATTTGTGAACCTTGACCAATTGGTAAGTAAGTAGTTGAACATAAGTCTTTCATTTTCATTACAGGCTCTTTTTCTTCTATTTTTTTTTTATTTTGACAAAAGTAAGATCCATTATACTCAAATTAAATAAATTACCTTTTTATAAGGTTAACTTCAAATAACTGCGTGTGGGTGTGTGTGTGCATGTGTGTGTGTGTGTGTGTGTGTATGTGTGTGTGTGTGTGAGTGTGTGTTTAAATGGAGTATCTCAGTGTGTGCGAATTCATGTGTAGTGCTGCGTTTGTGTAGTCTATAGAAAAAGCATTATTAAGTGTCTGATACGAGTACTAAAACAATTTTTAAAGCTTTTATTTTATGTTTTATAAGAAATAAGAATAGTAGAAATATAACTTAAAGCACACAAAAGTAAAATTTTAAAGGATTTATGTTAAAAATCATAACTAAATGTTAAGTGTGAAAATTATTGCAAAGTATTGAGCTTAGAATTTTTTTTGTACATTTCAATTGAGAATAAGTTCATTTTAAACCATGAATATAATTTTGTAGTGTACCTCACTTACTATAATACACTGTATCATAGTTTAATTGCATTGCAACACAGTTCATTGTAATAATTAACAGAACGCTTACTTTATAATATTTAATTGACACACTTTTATTTTTATTAATAAATTATGTTGTTATAGCAAAACTAAAGACATAAAGAAACACAAAAATTGAAGAATGTAAAATAGTATATAACCAGTCAAAATGTTAAATAAAATCAGACTTTAATTTCTAAACGCAAACTGGCAATAACTTGCCTTGTTTTTTAATTAAATTCTTCAAACCTTTTGGCACCTCTTTTGAGTGCCTACTGACAAGCTGGTCTCCCTGACAGCCGTAAAAACTAAACAAGGGACTATAGGGCCATACACGCACACTAACTACCACACGTTAGGGGTAACTGTTGAATCCTTCACCTTCACACATTACATGGCGATCCTTCCTTTGTAACATTACATGGCGATCCTTCATTTGCAACATTACAATTTAATATGCATATGCAACATAATGACTTATACTTTTTTCATAGAAAACATTATTGCATTGAAGGCGAAAATCAAATGAAATAATAGAACAGTAAATAATGAATTGAATTACAAGAATAGTTTCACAAAAGTTAATTATTAAATTTTAAAAACTATGGCGCATAGTCATAGTCATAAACAAAGTACACACAGAAAAAAATGATTTTGATATTTGAATACGAAAATCGTTGATTCAATAAAAAAATCTTTCGAATTATATGTGATGACGATTTTTGCATTATTGATAAATAAAATTGTATGCACGTTTATTGAATGTATTTTTTTTTTCAGTCAACAAAGAAATTTAATGAATCAAAGAAAAAAGTTGTTGACCGAAATTTTATTTTCAGTGATAATGTTATGATGTGTGTTTGGATGAATGTCACACTTTTCATTTCAACCCCTTTTTGTTTGCTTTTGCTTGGCTGCTATTAAAACAAAATGTGTTTGGAATGAGTCGAACCGGCAATCTCTTGACTAATAAACTAACATACTTACCACTCAGCTAAAGAGCAAACCATTTTTGAATAAGCAAATAATGAATAGAAACAAAACATGATTTCTTGTGTGCGCATTGTCTTGACTAATCTAAAAATAACTTTGTTGAGGAAAAAAAAAACCAAGCCACGACGTTTTTCGGCTTCTTGTCCGAACTCACACGTATAAAACACCAACAATCAAAAAAAAAAAAAAAAAAAACAACAACATTAGCACATGACCAGGTTGAGTCAATCGACAAGCAAGGAAAACACCAACACAAATAAATGACATTAAATGATATTTTAAAATGCGCGGAATTGATAAATACAATAATCAAGTTAATGACAAATATTATTGAAATTAAAAATGTTATTCAATAATATGGTTTTATTGAAAATAATTTCTATCTATTTTTTTCTGTGCAGTATTCCCATACAAAATACTGGTTTTAAACTCTTAAAGTGTACTTTGCTTATGACTATGACTATGCGCCAATATGTTTAAAAATTTATCCATAATTAAATTTCTATTGCAAAATTTTTATTTCTTAATATTCTTTTAACATTTTGTTTAGCCCAGTTCAGCAATAGCAAAAATTTCTTAACAAAATTAATCTTCCTTTCCATTTTTTGAAAGCATTATATAACAATTGGATATGCTGCGGAAATAACTGGAAAAATTATTGCTTTTCATATAAATTTTTTTTTCTAAAGTCAACCTTAGACGGTTGTGGAAACAGGGTCTTAAAAACAAATATTATGTTTATTTATATCGTGCTAATACATTCGCTATTAAAATGATTATTAATTAGTAAACGTTTACGAATCATTTTTTCTACAAAACAATAAAATTTTGTTCTAATTGTTTTCTTTTCTGGTTCCGTTCGTTTAAAGTAAAGTGCGAAACGAAGGTGTAACGAATAGTGAAATCATTTCCATTGTCTTTGTTTTACTTGGTTATTAACTGCCAAAAAGGAAATGAAACTATAGCAAATGTATCCTGTTATTTATTTGCAAACTCTAGTTTAAAATCTTAATGATCTCAAACTGAAATTAATGTTAAAAATTTTACTTTGATTTTATTTGTTAATCTTCTGTCAAATGCCAGCAGGGAGAGTTATTTTTATATTAAATCAGAAATAATAAGGGTATTCATTTCAAAATTTTTTTTGGTTTGAAAAATTGAAAATTGAAAAATTACACGCATGTTGATGTGAAGAGTACTTTTTGAAAATAAATATTACAAAAATTTTAACTGTCAATAAAATATTATGTCAAATAAATCTTGCTAATAATTAATATTATTCACGATGCCGATTAAAAGTGTTAAAAGTGAATTAATTGATTATTTAATTGTAACATCATTAACGGAAATTGATAATATTTGCGAAAATAATAGTATGTAAAGATACATTTTCATGAAAACATTAAAATATACGCCCAGGTTCTACATTCCACTACAAAATTAAATTGAAAACGTTTTTAATTCCGCAAAGACGATATCACTGTGTTCTAGAAAAGTAATGAAACTTTTTTCCATGACGATTTCATTCCCAGTTTATTTCAAATAAATAAAGGGTGTTTTTTATTGAGGTATAGAACTTTAAGTTGGCATCACTTTTTTAACTGGCGGCCATTTTGTCAGCTGTCAAGTGATTAATATTTAGTTTGGTTTGCCATTTCATCATGAACAGGTTGACAAAAGAACAACGCTTGCAAATCGTGCAAATTTATTTCGAAAATAATGGTTCAGTTCGCGAAGTTTACCGCAAGCTCCGCCCATTTTATGGTCGACATAATCGTCCATCAGAGCAATTAATTCGGTTAACCATGGATCGTTTTCGCACTACGTTTACTCTATGTGATAATACGCATCCGCAGAGACGTCGAACAGTGCGCACCGAAGAAACAATTGCCGCTGTAGAGCAAAATGTTGAAGAGGACCCAAGTGAATCGATTCGCCACCGTGCACAGCAATTGTAGCCGACTAACCGACTATTTTGTTCCCGAATTGGATGGCATGAATGTGGATGAGTTGTGGTTCCAACAAGACGGCGCTACATGCCACACAGCGCACGTCACAATCGATTTATTGAAGGAAACATTCGATGCGCGCATAATTTCGCGGAATGGACCTGTCAATTGGCCACCAAGATCGTGTGATTTGACACCATTGGATTATTTTCTTTGGGGAGTCGCTCGTCTACGCCAACAAACCAGAAACGTTAGGGGACTTGGAAGCCAACATTCGTGGCGTTATTGCCAACATACGACCCCATATGCTCGAAAAAGTGGTTGAAAATTGGACCTGTAGAATTGGCTTTATTCGAGCCAGCCGCGGCGGCCACATGCCCGAAATCATATTTAAACATTAATGGCATAAAATTATACTTCCAATAAAGCCAAATTGATGGACATTAAAACGATTTTCTTGTGTTTTATTTCAATTCGAAGTTCTATACCTCTAAAAAAACACCCGATATTTCAAGCAACATGAAAAAAAAACATTTTATGCTATAAACACAATTGGGACGAACGGCTAACTGGGCATAGTTCAATGAAATTGCCTTCTAAAATTCGTCGCTTAAATTAGTCTTTTGAAAGAATTAAATTTGACTACCTATCTGTCTTGCTATGGATACCCCCAGGGGAGTGTATGGATTAATTCTGTAGACTACGGGTGTGGCAATCTTAGGGCCCCAGCTAGAGTAATGTAGCTTTTTCCGCTGGCGGACCTTTGGCTCATTACCCGTAAAACTTATGTGTTACTACCCAATCCAATCTCTGAATATAAACAGAGTAACGGATGTGCACATATTTATAAAAGGAAAATAAATATTGTACGCCCGTTGTTGTCAGCTAGGTGCAGCATCACCTAGAACTGCCCCTGAGTTCAAAAGACGATAGAGGTGAAGCCCTTGTGGTGGAACTTCGAGGTCTAACCAGAGGCTACTTCTGGTACCACGGGTGCCGGTTGCCCGACAGCTGGGCTGCTTAGAGATAAATGCATTGCGGTTGTCAAGATTCTGTGCTAAAATAGTTGTGCGTCACACCCTCTGGGTTAAGGGGCGTTTATCAAGCATGATCGATTGTAGTAGGCACAGGATCTTGGTGGCGAGTTGCATTCTCCTCGCGTAAGTGGTCCTCGCTGCTCTGAAGTTTTGAGTGCATGTAGCGGTCGTCATTTTCCTTTGCTAAAATGCCGAGTTCTTCCTACCCCAAGGGGGTAGACCCCTAAGGGGTTAAAGGGATGATTTTGGTAAGTGTGGAGTAGGCACTGGTTATTTGGCGACACAGGCATGCGTTCTTTATGGATGAGTGGTTAGCTGTGCCGGCAATGGTTGAGGAATTTTCTTGGGGACCTCGCTTAGGTGTATACACAACTCCGGGGAAGCCGGAGAATTATCGTGGTGGTTGTGGTTTGCTACCAAAAATCGCTGGGAGAATAGTCTTGGCTTCCCAGTGTTAAATCAATGCTAGTGGTTGGTCTGACGCGGTCAGCCAGACACTATTCTAGGTGCTGTTGCCATTCAACAGAGCTGCTATGGGCACGGACATAGCAGCAGAGAATAGATAGCTCAAATTACCTCAGCAAGGTAATTGACTATAGTACAGGGATAACTATATTCAAAGATTGCAACCTATGTGCCTTGAGGAATGGGCCATAGGTTCATTCTAAAAGGTTGCATGGGGGCGTTGGTCTGGCGTTAATCCACACCCGGTGCTTTGGCACACGTGAGATTAGGCCGTAATGGCAGGTACTCACGTAAAGCGATTGCACATCTGTCTTGCTATGGATATTTTTGTAGCCAATGGATGCCAAAATATGCAAATATTCACTGCGGAAAGAACTAATTGCATATAAGTATATTCACCAAAAAAAATAATGGCTATGTACTTGTAATAAAAATAAATGCAAAAATCTATATCAAATCTTGATAAAATATATAATAAATCACGTATCGCGAAAATTTGCAGTATTGGAAACAAGCTCTAAACTAAAATTAATTAAACTCACTAAAACTGTAAGGTAAGTCATTAACTCGGGAGAAAGCGCAAAAAATTATGAGAATTCGCCAAACCTTGCAAAAAATTTAAATTTTAAGTCTAAATAAAAATAAATAAATAAATAAAGCCAAAAACGACGGTGCAAAAATGACATCTTTCGCAAAAAAAAAATAGAAATTATGCGAAAAATTGCAAAATTTTAAAGAAGCCATAATTTTTTATTAAAAATCGCCAAACTCTAAGAAGACAAAAATTTAGGTAAAAAATCGCAAAAATGGCGAAAATATGCAAAAATTTAATAGCAAAGTCTAATATTATTCAAAATTCGCAAAAAATGCTAAGAAGGAGAATTTTTGCAAAAATTCGCTTTCATTGCGAACAATGCAAAAATTCGCGAGAAGTTGCAATATCGGTGGTAGCAGTCCTTAAAATTTATTAAAAATTACCAAAACTGTTATAAATAAAATAAATTCGGGAAAAAACGCGAAAAAAGGCAAGTTTGCGAAAAAATCGCAAGTTCGCTAAAAGTTTATGAACGCCTTGAAGAAATCATTTACAAAACCCTTTAGCTAATCCCGGATTTGTTTCCCATATATTTTAGCAACGCCTCCTCTTATTCCATGTTTTTGTACTTTCCCTTTAAAACACAACTAAAATTGTTTGAAAAAATAATTTATGTACAAATGTTATTTATATTTATGTCTACATTTTTGTATTTTTGCAATAAAAAGTTACAAAAATTTTATTTTTACTAAAACGTATTTTCTTTCACAATGTTGTTTGCTGCCGAATTCAAATTACTTTTTTTGTAGTGAGATTGGATTCCAGAACACTTAAAATTCGTTTGAAACAAACTGAAAATGAAATTATACTTTTTAAATCGCTTTTACGAAATTAAGAACACAAACCAAGAGAAAATTTCACTTTCATTTCATTTTACGAATGTAGAACTTAGGCGATAAACTTTAAAATACATATTAATATCATTTTGAAATATTTTTGACTTCAGAAGAAGAAGAATTAAACATTCTTTATGACGATTTGTGCGTTGTGATGTCCTTGCGAGGAGGAATTGAGTACTTTGTTCCCAAATCTAAGGTATGGAGTGAGGATATTCTTTCCCAGTTTGATGATAACCGATTTCGTCAAATGATGCGATGCACCAAACATCAGTTCCACACTATCTTGTCTCACTTATATGTTCTAGCAATGAATTTCATCATAAAAATGCATGTAAGCAATTTAGTGTTGACTTTCAACTAGCATTAGTGCTATACAGACTCGGGGCCTCAGGGGAAAGTGCAAGTATTCGTAAAATAGCAACACTTTTCGGTATTGGAGACGGTGGCACTATCCAAAATATAACAAAAAGAATATTTCGAGCATTTCTGGAACTCCAAAAAAAAATTATTTTTTGGCCCGATAGAGTCGAAAGAGCGCAAATTGTGAAGGAGACATTTAGTGAATTACCTTTCTGTATTGGTTATGTGGATGGCACAGAATTTAAATTGGCCGAGACACGTATTCATAACCCTTTGGACTACTTTTCCCGAAAGCACATTTATTCCATAAAGGCACAGATTACATGTGATCATAACTTGCGTATTCGTCATCTCGTCGCCTGATAATTTAATTGTCGTATGTGGATTCCGATAGCTTCGAGTAAATTGAGTTTGATGTTTGAACTCTTATAAATTTTTTTTCAACGAAGCAATTTTCTTTAAATTTTAGGAGGGAAAAAAACTACTAATATTGGACTAGTCAATTTAAAAGTTTGATGCCTATAACTCATTTGGGGTAGAAGATATTTTGATTTTTGTTCAAAATTAAATTGTCGTATGTGGCAAAATGCAACATTTTCGTCATTTAAATAGCTACATACGACATTTTGCTTCCGTAATGTTTACATACAACATTTAATCACTAACGGTCTAATTCATAAAAAATATTTTTGGCTTATTACATGTTTATTTGACAAATTCCCCATAGAAATATGTCAAATAAGCGATTAATAAAACTGAAATATTTTTTATGAATAAGGCAGTAAATGTATTTGAAAAGTATCAAGACATTATA
This sequence comes from Tachina grossa, assembly GCA_949987645.1. Lineage (NCBI taxonomy): Eukaryota > Metazoa > Arthropoda > Insecta > Diptera > Tachinidae > Tachina > Tachina grossa. The sequence goes on along the minus strand of OX465278.1, from coordinate 118,737,931 downwards.
TAAGTAAGGAAATTATGTATTTATAATAGTAGCGTATCTAATTTTTTTAGTTACCCATTAAAACATACCCTAAGTTTTAGGGGGTGGCATTTTTTCGAGGACTTAATGTCCTCTTAACTTTATAATGGAACACATCTTTAGTTAATTTTAATTATTATTCGAACTCCATTTGTTTCTATATTTGTGATTTGAACGGGCTAAAAGTTCGTATCGCTTTTTAAGCCAAATTACATGTGATAATTATTAATGAATAAATAACACCAAAGTCTGTTGTAAATATTCTGACTAACAACACATAGTTGAACGGAACAGCCAGCCGTTTTCGAAGGCCACTAAACCTTCATCATCAGCGTTCTTTTGTGTTTGGTCCACTGTGTGTGGTGTCAGTTGATGTAGATTTCTGCTTTATATACTTAACATTTTATTGCAAATGGAATATGTGAATTGTTTTGATTCATCGTATTTCAATTTGCTGAAAGCTTTTTTGTATTGTAAGCTCAATTTTACCATCACTATATTTACAACAGTCTTACCATTGTCGTTTTTTGTTCTTTTTACTAATTATACACATGTTACTTAATTTGCTTATTTTTTGTTCTACTTAAGACATCTTATTTCAGTCCTTCCAAAAAAAAAAAAAAAATATAAATATAGAAAACAATAATTCGTCTTCATCGACAAAATTTTAAAATTAGAAGATAAATTAATAAAAGAAAGTAGTTAACAGTTATAAGTATCAATTCAATTAAAACGAATAATAAACACTAAAAATTAACTACTCTTCATAACAAAATTAAATTTAAATAATTCATTGTTTTGTATTTTGACACTGCGTTAAAAAATTAAAAAGCGGCACATAGTAATTATTGTAGTTTTAGTCAGGTAAAATAATTGAATACTAGGAGTTTTCAATACCCTGAAATCGGTATTTTAACTCCAAATGTTTGGGTTGTTTGAAAATTGCTGGTATATAATTCTTTTACTTTACTAAATACACAATTTGTACTATTTGCCGCGAAAAGTCAATTTTTATTGTAACGTTGTGTTATTTTATTAGTGCTGTTGGCATTATTTAGTTCCTGTTCTGTGGAACACAGTATAATCCGCCTCATTTTCGGGTTATCAGCTACGACTCGAGTTAATATTTTGATTAGCCCACTCGCAATTTCGTTTCCAGATCTACCATTCATAGTTTTCTTCCAAATCGCACAATACGTCAAGTTTGGAGTGTTTGGTAATATTAAAGTGGCAGTTAAATTAATGGTAGCTAATTTCCTTTTATAGAAAAAGTTTCAACAGTAGCCCATCGATAAATTAAAAACATTTTGCAAATCGAAACATATAACTGCATTTGATTCGTCAATGTTTTGACGATCAACGTCTCTTTCCGCCTTCATAAACAATTTTTCGTCCTTATGCTTCTTGTAGGCGTCTAAATTTTTTTGGATCTAAATTATCTTTGTTGTTTTTGTATATAAAGCATTTATCACACATATCCTTCTTTGTACGATGAAAGGAAAGGTTGAGTAATTAAAAACATGCCTGCAAACATTGACGGACACTGGCTGGCTAGTTTGCTCTTTGTATAAAGCACACATGAAAAATCCAAATACGACATTTAAATAATAAATCAATTTTTTTTTTCGTTTTATATGGAAATTTGTCGTATGTGGCGCTTGGCAGTTACATACGACATTTAATTTGAAAATTGTATCAGCAAATGCCACATACGACGACAAACTCGGCACTCCATATCTCGAAAACCATATGAGGTATCGAAAAACTGATAACGCCAAATGAAAGATCAGGGGTCTACTGTGTAATTCGAAACGAAAGAAAATGCTTTCGAATTTGTATGCTTATAACATGTAAATTCGAAAGCATTTGCTTTCGTTTCGAATTACAGAGTAGACCCCCAGGTCGGAAAACCTAAGGAATAGATCTTAACTCAAAACCGCAAAAAATCTACATACGACATTTAAATTATCAACCGACGATCTGTCTGTTGGAGCTCCTGGTAGTGTTCATGATGCTCGTATCTATTCTTCGTGTTCTTTAGCTATAAATTCTTCAAACTACTTTTCAGAAAACCAGTGGATTGCTGGAGATTCTGCCTATTCTTTGTCCAATACAGTTATTACACCATATAGATCCAATTCTTCAGCTATGTATGACTCCTTTTAAACGCAAACAGTTTAATTTACGTCACAGCCGATTTCGAGTTCGTGCTGAGCATTGTATTGGTTTATTAAAGGAAAGATTCGGAAGTCTAAAAGAGTTGCGGCCTCGAATTTGTAATGCACACAATAAAAAGCTTTGCTCGACGTGGATAATAGTAACGTGTATTATACACAACATCTTAGTTTATGACAATGACAATACATTACCTTCAACCGAGTTAGTTTTCCAATGATATTGACAAAGAAGATTTTGATACTTCGATGGAAGAAGTGGAGCAAACCCATTTTGATATAAAGAGTCAAGCTATTCATCAAATTATGTTTTCCTAGTGTACTTTTCAATAAAGGAACAAAAATTAAAAAAAAAATAGTTTCATTAGTTTGAAAAATATCTTTATTAATATGATTGAACGTTATTTTGTTTATATTTTAAATCCAATTCAAGAATTTTTATTTTCTCGTCTTTTTCTATTTCATTTTTTTTAGGTCTAGCTCCTGTTTTTTCAATTATAATTCGGCTTTAAAGTTTTCTTTTTGAAACTCAAATTCTTTTTTAAATTTATCCTCCTCAAATTGGATACTTGAACGCTGAGTTTCATTGCGCTCAGCTTGAAATTTTGCCAACTGCGACATGGAGTCTTTTGTAGTTGATTGTGGCTTGTGTTGAAGGATTGGGAAGTGCAGATAAATTTTCATTTTCTACTCTTTCTTCCTCAATTATTTCAACTTGCGCGCAAGATATAGGAATCTCAGTAATAGAGTCGTCTAATTGTTCTTCGAACTCCTCTGTGTCCATAAAACCTAAAATGTCTGTGTTTATTTCGGAATCAACCATATCCAATTCACAGGGTATTTTATCTGCGAATATATACTGCAGACGATCATAATAGCTGCACATCTTGCGTAATTTATCTAGAAATAATATTTTAAGTTTAATTATTTATATTAAAGATGTCCTTTTTACCATTAAACGTATTTATTCCATTTTCATTATCTTCTGCAAGTATACCAGCACCGGTATTGTTTCTCCAACTCTCAGCCTTTCCGAAACAAGTCTTATACCTAACTGCCTCCTATGTAGCATCTACTTTGGATTCGTCCAAAAAACACTTGTAATAAAGTTGAGCTGTGGGTTTCTGTAAATAAGACAGTGGGTATTATTTTCATCATACAATTCGACTATAAAAGTTACCTCCAAGTTGCGATTATCTGCCAAAAAGTCCAGTATTTTATTAACTTCAACGTCTGTCCATTTTTTGGATCCCATTTCTTTCTATACCCTTTACCAAAAAATGGTAAAAGGGTATATATAGGTTTGTCATTCCGTTTGCAATATCTAGAATATTAACAAGCGAGCCATAAAGTATATATATTCTGGATCCTTATGCATAGGGAATACGAATAAGCGATGTCCGTCTGTCCGTCTGTCTGTACGTGAAATCGGTTTTCCGAAGCTCCCAGAAAAGCTAGAGACTTCGTTCTTAGACTGGTGTGTCAGAAATGGTCGAAATAAGATTGGTATTGAAAATCAGCAAAATCGAGCAGACGGTTTCAGAGCTGGGAAGCTTAAACTTCATTTTGCCATACAAAATAACTACCGAAAACTAGTTATTATTATTTTTTTATACTTCCGATAAATAAAATTAATATTTCTTAATAAAAAAAACTATATAAAAAAAATTTAAAAAATTAAATAGACGTTTCCAGGGTTGGAAAACTTTAACTTTTTTATACAAAATTATACAAAATTAATTTAATAAAAGAAATTTTTCCTTTTTTCTATAAATTAGATATATCTTATATTCTAAGAAGAAAGAGATTGGGTTAAAAAATCATAAAAATCAAAAAGGATAATTCCAGTGTTGGAAAACTTAACATTTTTGTTATATAAAAAATTAACTACCGTAAACTAATTTTTATATTTTTTTTATTAAATTAACTTATTTTATACTTCAGTACAAATTAAATTGGTGTTTCAAATTAAAAAGGAAAGTTAAAAAAATTCAAAAGACGTTTCCAGGGTTGGAAAACTTAAATTTTTTTTTCATATACAAAAGTAACTTACTAAAACAAATTTTTTTCTTTTTCTCTAGAAATTAAACATATCTTAGACTCTTAAAAGAAAGAAATTGGTGTAACTAATCAGAAAAATCAAAAAGGATGATTCCAGGGTTGGGAAACTTACACTTTTTGTAATATATAAAAGTAACTAGGTCTTACTATATTTTTATTTATTTTTTATTAAATTAACTTATTTTATACTGCAGTACACATTAAATTGATATTAAGAATATAAAAAAAGTTTAATACATGAAAAAGACATTTCCAGGGTTGGAAAACTTTAACTTTTTTCTTTTACAAAAGTAACTTACTAAAACAATTTTTTTCTTTTTCTCTATATATTAAACATAGCTTATATTCTTAAAAGAAACATATTGGTACAGAAATCTGAAAAATCAAAAAGAACGGTTCCAGGGCTGGAAAACTTGCACTTTTTGTGATATATAAAATTAACTACCAAAAACTTATTTTTTTATAAAATAAACTTATTTTATACTTCAGTACGAATGAATTTGGTATTTCAAATTACAAAAAAATTAAAACGAAATTTCCAGGGTTGGGAAACCTTATTTTTTATACAAAAGTAACTTAGTAAAACAAATTTTTGCATTTTTTAATATAAATTAAACATATCTTACATTCTTAAAAAAAAGATTGTTTTTAAGAATACAGAAAAATCAAAAAGGGGGATTCCAGGGTTGGGAAACTTACACTCTTTGTGACATAAGAAATTAACTACCGAAAATTAATTTTTATTTTTTTTTAATTAAATAAACTTATTTTATGCTTGAGTACGAAAAAAATTGGTATCTAAAATAAAAAAAAAACAATTAAAAAAATTAAAAAGACGGTTAGAAGGTTGGAAAACTTTAACTTTTTTTGTACAAAAGTAACTTACTAAAACAAATTTTTCCTTTTTTTCTATAAATTAAACATATCTTAAGTTCTTAAAAGAAGGAGATTGGTGTAAGAAAAAAGAAAAATCAAAAAGAATGATCTCAGGGTTGGGAAACTTACACTTTTTGTAATATATAAAAGTAAATAAGTCTAATTAATTTTTATCTTTTCCTTTATAGATTATACATATTTTACGTTTTGGAAAGAAAAGTTTGGTGTAAAAAATTATAAAAATAAAAACCACAGCTCCAGAGCTGGAAACTTTGACCTTTTTTCTGCATATTAGAGTAACTAAATAAAATGGTTTTTTTTAATTTCCTTTTTTCTTTGTTTACTTAACACACTTTCTATATTTTTTTAAGAACTTCTAGATTGATATAGGGAATCAGAAAAATCTAATATAATGATTCTAGGGTTTGTAAATTTATTTTTTTGTACATAAAAGTAACTAGGTCAAATTATTTTTTTCTTTTTGTTTATACTTTATGTATGTGCTTATGTATGTATCTCTATACTACATAAAAACACTTTGGTAAAGGGTATATAAGATTCGGCACAGTCGAATATAGCACTCTTACTTGTTTGTTTTTGAATTCTTTTTTAGTAATTTTGTTCACAGAACTCATTTTTAATATTTTTCTTTTTGATAGATTGAACGAAAAATAAATTATATTTGAAATATTGTAAATATAACAAATAATTTTTAAAATTAGAGTTTTACAATTCAAGAGTTTATAAAAAGAGATGTATTTCTTGTACTTTGTATTAAAAATTAACAATTTTTTTTAGGAGTGGCAACATCATTTCGTTTGACGTTTATAGCGAAAAATTACATTTTTTTATCCTGATTTTTTACACATGGTTATGGTTTGTTAAAAATTCAACTTTTGGTGGAATTTGTTTTCCCTGTGTTTGTTGTAAAAAATTAGACTTTTCCATTTTTCCAACAAGAAAAAAACTAATGTGAATACCGTTAATAATATTTCCAAAGACTTTAATAACACTTTTGCATTTTATATACATGTATTTATTTTTTGTATTCATTCTTGAAACTGCTCATGATTTTATAAGCATGTAATATATTTGCATTCACATTGCCATGAAATATAGAGTATTGGCCATATACTAATAAAAAAATGCATATTTGTGTGCATGTGTGTGTGTGTTTACACTCTCGTTTACTTGATTGCAAATATATTTGTAACTGTCTTGTGTGTTTAGGTATTTGCTCTCATGAATATATGAAAATTTTATACCCTCTGGTAATGCCTCAAGCAAGAATATATTTTGTAGTTCAACTTTATATACATATGTATGTATGTATTTATGTGTGTACTTGATCACATCCCAGCGGGAACTAGAAGGAGTAGGGATGCCTTCTAGAAGGCCCCTATACGCCTTCTTTTGGATGCACAAGGCCTGGCCGCTGCATTCCATACTCATATCCTTTTTACACGCGTTGTCATTGCGGAGCAGGCCTTCTGTTCTTGCTTCTTTCGCAGAAAGAAGGCCTTCAAACTAATAAATTTTGTTTTTGCTTTGGTAAAAAAACAAAACCAAACATGTTACTCCTTCTCTTCTCCCTTCTCATAGAAGCGAGTGTGGAATATGTATCATATATTTTATGCGAAAGAGTACTTAAATAAGGCCTGCACCAAGAAGGTCTTCTGAGTTTTACCGCTGAGATGCTGCTACCACTAATGCAAGGCTGGGAAATGTATTTATTTTCTTATACAAAAATATTGCATTTGGACATTAAAACTTTGAGTTTTGAATTACATTCGCGCATATAACACAAAAATTTTATGTGCTGGTCTACACAATTTTTTTTTTGCATAATAATTGCATTAATGACTTGTAAATTGACAAATGTAAAAAATTTTTTTGGATGGCGTTCGAAAAGAAAAAAAATAAAGTATTTTTTAATGCAATGCACAATATCTCTGAAACTAGAGTGGCTAGAAAAGTAATAAGCCCATTTTCGTAATCGGGGAATAAAAATATAATATAAAAAATAAATTATAATCAAACAAATTTTAAGGACTAAACTAAAACACACACTACTTTTAACATACTTATAATAACAGTGAGATATCCTGACATATTTATCAATGTGATTCCATTTACATGAAAGATATTTTTGTGTAAATTAATAATATAGAAGCTATTTTTAAGTTTAGAAGACCGTTCGGGAAATATCTATTAACGGAATAATACAAAAAGTGGTGTAAATTATGCAAATTCTAAATATCACTATATCTTTAAAACTAGAGCTGAAAGGGAAAAACTAATGACGCAATCTTAATCAGGAGATACAAATACATAAGGATCAGCCGTTTTTATTTAAACATCATAAAAAACTCGGATTTTGTTGTGCAGTGTTATTAACTTGACTGCAGCCGGTCAAGAAAATACTTGTGTAGCTGTTGTTGTTATTTACATTTATTTTCTTTTTATATACTCTTACGACTACAATTTGAAGCAAAAAAAAAGTTAGCCAATATAGCAATGGTGAAGTGAGAAAATGAAAAGCATGTTGATTGTTGAGTTCTTGTTTCAACTTTGTTATTTGTTGTTGAGCTTCTCATTTGTTTAAATGAAATAAAACTTCCCTGATGATCTGCATTAGCAACAGTGAAATGCGCATAGGATCCAACTAAACCCCTCAATAATCAACTTCAATGTATCTTTAATAAAAAGTATTTTACTTAAAGAGTAAAATAATAATTTGGAATTATAAGCGCATTAAAAAATTTTAAACTTAAATTGTAACATTTACCGTAAAAACATCAAATTTTATGCAAAATTTATTGCAAGTCAAACAATATCGTTGTCAGGGAAAAAGTCTTAAATGATTGAAAAAAAATTTTTTATGATTGATTTTATATGAATTTATAACAAATTTTACAAACTGTAAACCTTAAGGGCTCTGCGTTTTTCTACGCATACAGATAAGCGTGATTACTTCATGACCTCACATTGTACATCTAAGTAATTTTTCTGCGCAGTGTAGTTTGACCTTAAAAAAAAATAAAAAAAATTTCAATCATATTGCGTAAAGCTTAATTTTTTGATATACCTCCTTGGCTTTGTTCTGATTTCTCAGTTGTGTTAATTTTTATTAATTTAATTTCTTGGTTATTTGAAAGCATAAAGAAAATGTGTAAGTTGATAAACTTTTACATCCCTGTAATAGACTTGTGCACTTGTGTTGTTGACCACATGAATATTTCGATTCTGTTCATGTATTGGTGGAACACAATATGTTAATACATAGACACACACATACACTCATATGTTTCTACTTCAGAAGCTAAAGTTTATGCAATTGAAATTATCTTATAAGTTTGTACCATTTTAAATGCCCTACAATGGCCTAAGATTTTTAGGATTTTTCCAAAAACGAATAAATAGGTCGAACAATTTTTATACAGTTTAATATACTTTCACTCTTTTGAAATGATGTTTATAAATTGTTTTGTAATAATTTAAGATGTAATCGACTTGAAATCTTTTAAAGATGAAATAAAGAAGTAACCAAATTATTCGTTTACACATATACAATTATTTTATTTTATTCTTATTTCGTTCCGTCTCTGTCTCTCTTATTCTTATCCGTTTTCGGCTGTAGCATATGTCTTGCCTTTGAAAGCTGTAAACCTTTACGCTACAGTTACACGACCAAGATATGCTTTCAAGTTTTTCACACATACTGGTTGTCAAAAGTCGTTTAAATTGAAAGCTCTGACGTAGACTGCACGCAATTTCCAAGCAAATTTATTTTCAATATGCCGTTGATAAAAAAAACAGCTTAAAGCTGGAGTCACACGATTGGCACAATGTACAAATTTTCCTCGGCTCACTGCGATAGAGTCATAATTAATAATCCAAACTGACATTATTACTTAATTAATTCTTGAATAAGTCTATATGGCTTTATTACTAATGCAGTGTGGTGCAGTTATATTATATTATTTCAGTGAGTGAGACGAAAATTGGTACATTGTGCCAATCGTGTGATCGCAGCTTAATACAACAAAACTTCATGACTTCTATATAGATCTATAAACCGCAACACATCATTATACTTTTTATTTTTGTTCCTAAACATATTTATTTAAGTGTAATCAAAATTTTTCGGTGGAATATAACATTATTTGTAATAAAAGAACACAAAAATACTATGTCGGCAGAAAATTTGAACACAAAAACGAAAAGTGTGCTCATTGCAATTGCTGTCAGTTGTTTTTGCCTATAAATTGAACACACAGTTGGAAAGAAAATTTGAAGGCAAAGTTGATTCAAAATCTAAACGTATGAATGTATTAGTGAAAAAGTGTGAATGTATTGAAATTTGAAAGGCAAAACTTGATCGTGTAACCCTCAAGTTAGGAAATGTAACGAATGTAGGAAAGACGGCTGGCTCAGTTTTAAATTTATTGTCCACATAAACATGTGTTCGAACTAATCGTAGGTTAATGTTGTTGTTTTTGTTTTTGTTGTTCAAGAAAAGAAAGAATCCGGCAGAGAAGGGGTTATGAACATTTTGAAAGAAAAAAATTGTACAATCATGTGGGTTTTTTTTGTTGTTGTGTGCGAATGAAAGTGAAGCCTAAAGGTGCAAGAAAAAAAAAACAGAAATGGAAACAACAGTTGACTAAGGAAATGGGGTTACAAGTGCTTGCTGCTTCTAATGCTGTCGTTAAACTCATATGACGTTGCTATTTACCCAAAAATTAGGAAAAAAAAGACTGCAAAAAAGTAAAATAAAAACACGAAAAAGATTTGAGTGAAACAGAATTTGTTAGGGATCATAATGATTATGATGATTATGATGACGTTTACATTGTGCTCTGCTGAGTGACTGGCTGTGCTTTTGCTTTGATAATAATAATGTTGTTGTTGATGTTGTTGTTGTTGTTGTTTTCTATTGCAATCAGCTTAAAGATGTGAATAATAAAGGTTGCCTGACTCTGGCTGTTTGAATGTTGGTGCAGCTGCAGCTGCCGCTTGTTTGCTTATTTGTTTGTTTGAAGTCCTAAAGAAAATATTTTTCTTATATATTCTTGATAAGATTTATTTACGGTAATTTATGTCAAGGTATTTTAACAAGTATGTATGCTCTTTTTATTCATATGACGATTATTTATTATAATAATAAAAGGAGCCCATATTTTCTGTTTGTGCAATTTTGCATATGAATTTTGTTTGGAGTATTTAAAAAAAAAGGGTAAAAGGTGTGGATATGAAATACAAAAAGAACTAAGCTTAGAGATTTTCAAAGCAGCTGTAGAAAATATATAAATTTTTAATTTTCCTTAAAAAAAGAATTTAAGGCGCTGTTCACTTTAATTTCATATCGATTGCTTCCAAATGCTTAGAAAAATATTTTCCATATGTGGATAAGTTGACCTTTTTAATATGTTTAATAAAAATAATAAAAAATTAAACGATTTTTGGTCATTTTAGATTTATTAAATTTTATTTATTTTTAAAGGAATAAAATAAAATTTAATAAATCTAAAATGACCAAAAATCGTTTAATTTTTTAAATTCGAAATGAGCAAAAATCTTTTAATTTTTTTTTTTAACTAATCATGCACATGTCTATTAATTTCCTTATTTTTGTTCTACTTAAGACTAATTTTTTTTTTGGTTTGTTACTTTCCAGGACATAGATTTGTTTAATTTAGCTACAAGCTTATAACTACATATTAAGTTTAATTATTTTGTCCAAATTAAGTATTTCTCTAATTAATGTTTTATTGGGAATTGCTAAAATTTGAGTTTAACATTTATTAACGCGCTAATAATCACAAATTATTATTTTACTTATTTAGTAAAATATTTTGTTTTATTAAAAATGCATTGAAATTGATTATTGAGGGGTTTAGCTGGATCCTATGCGCATATTTTACTGAATAAGCAAAATAATAATTTGGGATTATTAGTACGTTAATAAATGTTAAACTTAAATTGTTTCTCTGTTTATGATTCGAATGGGGTAAAGCTTGGCTTACATATACGGGCTTAAGTCTAATTTAATTTGATTCATGAATGACGAATTTTTTTTTATAATAAAGTACAACGTGAAGAAAAGAAACTGATATATGTATGTATGTATAAAGGAAGATTTATTTAAATAAAATTGTAAAATTTTATTCCATTATTTTTTTTTAATAAGTTCTTAATTCTAAAAACAAACAATACATACATACGTATATATCGCTCATTTACTCAAACAACATCATAATTCAAAAAAACCAGTTTGCCAGAAAACGAGTTCCAAATTTTTCAATTTATACTTTCCAGTTTACACAAGCCATATAAAAATTCTCGGCTGTCTATTTATATTGAAAACAATTACAAATTTTGAGTGCTTTGTTTTTGTTTTCAATATAAATAGGCAAGCGCGAATTTTTACATGGCTTCTATATACTGCCAGTTTATTTCCCTCTCGAGAGTTGATTAAACAACTCATACATGCGTATGAGCAATTTTATTGTGAATAACATGCAAATATATTGATAATACGTACCGGTTAAATTTTCTGTTACAGGCTAATGTGTAGTAGACCCCTGCACAAGACCACTTACAAGAACTTTTAAAACATGATGACAATGCTTTACTACAGCGCAATCTTCTAAAACAAACGGTAAACAACACTGTTTGCAAGAAATCTGTTTCAGTAAAGGAGGAGTAAAGCTTAAATTAGACGTGACAATGCCATAGCCATAACCAAACCAAAATTCAATTGGTTTCTATGGTGAGAATTATGGCGTTATGGCGAGTCACACAATACAGTGTTGCCCATTAGTTTGGTTCGAACAGATGTTTTCTATGGCTATGGTTATGTCACGTCTGATTGAGCCTTAAAGAAGAAAATACTTCGTGACAAAATAATTTCTGATGCTTGCAAAATAACAAGCATACTACTTCTTCTACTCATATGAACGTACATTAATACATCCATCGTGCTTCGCATATTAAACGCCATCATTTATTATTGGTTTGGTATAATACATGCTACGACATAATACATTTAAAAAACAAGACGTATTTAAATTTCAAGACTGTTTATGCAGCCCTCTACCGTGCAGCATAGGTAACCTATGAAATTTTTAGTCTCTCATTCGATTTTAATTAAAATGTAACTGACAAAAATTCATTTCTTAAATATTTTATATTATTAAGCAATAAGCAATTATTGCTTAACTAGCCAAAAACCCTGTCACGTTTTGAGATAGTAAATAGAATAATTTGTTATATTAGAAGTAGAATACAATTCTCATTATTAACATAAATAGTTACTCACAGTTTCAAAATTATCAATGCATTAGTTTCCAAAATTTTTTTTATGTAAACATTTTCTCTATTTGAGAAAAGCCACTCTCCTTGTCTAATCCCTATTATTTTCTATCATTCGCAGAATCAGCACGATACCAAAATATTAAAAAAAAAATAATATTTAATTTACTTCGAAGGTGACACACCGTTCGCTCCACTATTGACTCCTTTTTAGGGTTCGGTACACTAAAGGTGAAAAGGAACCCTATTGTTTTCGCTACGCTGTCCGTCTGTCCGTCACACGGTATTTTCTCAGGAACCGTAAGAGCTACGGATCTGAAATTTGGACACACTATGTAGAACCTTGGCCGCTACAACAACAAATACATGAGAATTAAAAATTAAAGGGTGTTCCAAAACGAGCAACGAAAAATGTTAAAATCCCATGTAATATACATACAATTGTATGAACATATGTATATTGAAACTTGAAATTTGTAAAATTAGTGTATTTTTATACAGACTACAACAATTAACACTAAAATTTAAAAAATTAAAATTAAAGGGTGGTCCATCAGTTAATGAAATTTTGACTATGTAATTTTGACAATTTGCTATATCTTGGAAACCGTAAGAGGCAAACACTTGAAATTTTCAAAAACGGTAAAACTAAAAAAACCGAAAATTATAAAATCGCCAAAACGAAAAAAAAATCGCCAAAATTAAAAAAATTTTTCTAACACTAAAATAAATCGCCAAATTCGAAAAAATCGACAAAATGAAAAAACGCAAAAAAAACGTCAAAAATCGAAAAAAATCGCCAAAATGCGAAAATGTCTCCAAAACTAAAAAAAATTTTAAATAAAAAAAAATCGCAAAAATTTAAAAAATCGCCAAAAATAAAAAAATCGCAAAAAATTTAAAAACGCCAAAAACCGAAAAAGTCGCCAAAACAAGAAAATAAAGTGTCAAAACTAAAAAAGGAACCAAAACTTAAAAAAATCGCCAAAAACTTGAAATTTTCAAAAACGGTAAAACTAAAAAAACCGAAAATTTTAAAATCGCCAAACCAAGAAAAAAAATCGCTAAAAATTAAAAAAACCGCCAAAACGAAAAAAATCGCCAAAATTAAAAAAAAATTTCTAACACTAAAATAAATCGCCAAATTCGAAAAAATCGCCAAAATGAAAAAAAATCCAAAATGAAACAAAAAAAAAACGCCAAAAATCGAAAAAATCGCCAAAATGCGAAAACGTCACCAAAACTAAAAAAATTTAAATAAAAAAAATCGCAAGAATGAAAAAAATCGCCAAAAATAAAAAAAAATCGCCAAAATGAAAAAACGCCATAAGCCGAAAATAATCGCCAAAACAAGAAAATAAAGTGTCAAAACTAAAAAAAGAGCCAAAACTTAAAAAAGTCGCCAAAACCGAAAAAACGCAAAAACCGCCAAAACAAAAAAACTGAAAAGACCCCAAAAACGAAAAAAACTATAAATTATATAGGATGAAGTTTGTATTAAATTACATATCTAGTGTTCGTACGGAACCCTTCGTGCGCGAGTCAGAGTCGCACTTTACTGAATTTATTATAACACTATTCTCGTTATATCTTAGTAAAAAATTTATTTGTTTTTTCTACTGTTTTGGCTTCCAATATATCTTGCATTAAATGTTGCTTATATGTGGGAAGTGTCACGCCAAATTCGGCCATTAGAAAATTAATAGCCTATTGCTCCTTCTTTACCATCAGTAAGTAATACGCTGTAAGAAAATCAGCAAGATCGGTATGGTGGTATTATTTTTGAAGAGAAGCACCACATATACTGTATCAAAAAACGAGTGAAAACATCTTTAAATTTTGGTAATATTGAGTAATTTGTATGTGAGTGATATGAGTGCATTTTTTTGCACTCATAAAATTCTGTAGTTAAAATTAACTGAAATTTTAATTTGAAATAAACACCTATTCACTTATATTTCGTTAATTTAATCCATTTTTTGCTTTTATTTTTTACTATTTATAACTTACAAAAAAAAAAAGAAGTAAGGGAAAATGTGAATGACTTTTTCTAAAATCGAATGAACTTGACTTTCACAAGAACCAATCATGATTTTGGTTAATTTAAAAAAAATTTTCCCACCGAAAATGTTTCAATGCCAAATTCCATACTTCCTAAGTCTTAAGCTGGGGTCACACGATTTGCACAATGTACCAATTTTCGTCGGCTCGCTGAAATAAATTCATAAGTAACAAATTAAATTTGCCTTATTTCTCAACTAATTGAAATATAATTATACAAGTGCACCACACTGCATTAATAATAAAGCCATATAGACTTATTCAAGAATTAATTAAGTAATAATGTCATTTTGGCTTATTACTTATGACTCTATCGCAGTGAGCCGACCAAAAATTGGTACATTTTGCCAATCGTGTGACCCCAGCTTTAAGCAAATCAGAATATTTTTTAGCATTAAGCCTGGCACTCTGTTCGAAGTTGTTAAAATTTTCCGTAACATTAATTGTTTCGAGTGAAAAATTTGACATGTACTAAATGTAACACAACTCGGGGTTTTTTTTTATAAATTTCTCTATTTTATTGCTTGAAAGTATGCAACATTGTTAAAATTCCGTGCGAAAAAGTACTGCTCTTGTTGTTTCGCAGCTGAAACTAAAATGATGCCAGATTCATTTTTCATGGAAAAACATGCTGCCAGATAGCTTTTACTACTTGTTTTTCGAAATAAGAACAGAGTACAACTTTTGCAAATTTATTTCGAAAATATTTCACACCAAATACTTTTACATGTAGTTTGACAGCATTTCGCACGAAATTGTGAACAGACTACCACAGGCTTTAAATCAAATAAATCAAATTAATTTCAGGGTTATAAGAGAAAAAAGCGAGTTCTTATTAACAACGGAAAAAAACAAAATAAAATTAAAATATGTATTAATGTGTATTTAATTTTTTTAAATCAATTCTAAAATCAATTGAAAATTAAATTTCTTAGGCCGGGTTTCCATCTGTGTGCCATGTGCCACACAAGCGTAAAAAAGCGTAACCACTAATTACTAATGAAAAACAGTTTCATTTAGACACGTATTTATTGAGTTAAACAGTTTCATACATATCTAATAAACAATTTTATAGAATCCAACATGATTGGAAACTGTTTAAATCAATAAATATATGTCTGAATCAAATAGTTTTTCAATAGTAATTAGTTGGTTACGCTTTTTTGGGCAAATGACACACAATAAATGCCAGATGTAAACTCAGCCTTACACCCTTATTTATAAAATTTTACATGAATTTGCAATGTATTTTATTTAAAATTATTTATAGAAATTTTTTAAAATTGATTTCAATTTGATTTGATTGATTGATTTTGCCAGAAGTAGGGAAAAAACCCTACACTGAAGCAAAAAGGTACATAAATTAAACGAAAAAATTCGTTGATTCAACGAATTTATTCCTTATTTTTCACCTAAGGAATATGTTCATTTAATTCAACGTACCAACGTACCAGTTCGTTGAAGTTAAGAATCCATGCGTTGAAACCTTGCGTAAATTCATTAAACCTATATATTTATACTTTGAATTTAATGAAATAGTTCCTTAAATTTAAGGAACCTATTCCTTGACCCAATAAACGCAATCATTGATTTTATGAATATATTCCTTGAATCAGCGTATACATACTTTGAATTTAATGAAATAGTTCCTTGAATTTAAAGAACCTATTCCTTGATCCAATGAACACATTCATTGGTTTTTTTGAATTTATTCCTTGACCCAATGCACCTATACATTCAAAATTTCACTTTAATAAATATAATAATAGACAAGTTCATATTAAATTGATTATTTTATTTAAAAATTCATATAATAAGAAATAATTTACATGTGTATATACATATATGTAAGTATGTATTTACATAAAAAAATTTGGTTATGATAGTATCATAGTCTACTAAATTATTACTGCCTTATTGGTAAAAATTATTAAAGCTTTATAAAGGATTAATATGGAAATCTGTTTTATAAACTCTTTATAAAGCCTTAATAATTTTCAGAAATTAGACTGTAAATTTATAATTCATGTATAAGTTTAAAAATGCAGTTGTTAGTTTAAAATAAAACAAACTTACATTTTTAGATGCTCTCCAACTTATCCAAATTATTCAATATTTCTATCAAAGCTTTATCTTTGATGTTGTTATCTTCGCGAATCATTCCGGCCAGTTAAAGAAAACTCCTTCACGTTTCCCAAAAGCAACGCCAAAGTCTTTGTCAATCTGAAATATAGTTATAAATATTTATTTTGCAATAAATACTAAAGTATAAAACAGTAAAGATTTGTATACCCACATATCGAAATCTACTCGGTTTCTTATACTCGGGCCATCTTTTAAAAACTTCGGCTAAAGTGGAAGCTTGGTTTACTTCATTAATTCTGCCTGTCAAGTGCTATTGAATTCCTCTGCACTGGAATTGTCATATCTGAGGCTTCTAACGCAAACCTCTGCGTTGGTTCCGAATCTTTAAAATTAACATACATAAATATGTATAGTATATGTATAAAATATCTAAATAGCATCAAAAATAATTAATATAATAATAATAATATAATTAAATTATATGAGAAAGAACGTGTTCCTTAAATTCAACGTATTATACGTTAAATCAATAAACTAGTTCGTTGTTAAATTCAACGAATAATATCAAGGATTGGTTTCAACGTTCAGTTCATATATACATAAAATTTTTGAAACAACGTATAATACCTTGAATTTCAATGAATTTAAATCAATGAATGCGATTTCGTTGAATTTATGTAAAACTGTTTTTTCAGTGTACATGTAGGTATTTTCGATACTAAAATAGAAGCGCAGGGAAAATCGGAAAGATTTTTTATATTCTCCAAAATGTAGGGATTATTTCGTCATGTCGCATTGTTTATGAAATAAATGCAAACATAACGTTTTATTAGTAAAGTTGGCGACACTAATATGTATGTATGCACTAAAAATAAACTAACTAAAACTTTGGAAAATTTTCTAAATTTGAGTAAAAAAAGTTGTCGTATGGCGCCAAAGCTGTGTTTTACTTGAAACTAATAAAATATTTACTAAATTCTTAGTTCATTAATAAACTAGTTTATATTAATTATATTTCTATATTTAAGCAAAATTTTTCTTAAATTAAGTAAAATTTTCCCATAAAATTTTCATCTTTTATCTCAATTTTAGCAAATTTTTCAAAGTTTTTTTATGTCTTTAATTCTGGTACTTATATTTATTTTTAATTAAATTCTATACCTCATGGTATTGTTTTATATTACATCTTCATATTATATTCTTAATTCATTCACCATACATACATATTAATTTCTTGAGAGGAGACAAGTATTGAACCAAGAACCTTTTGACTAATAGACGAACACTAACCAATTGCCTAACAGGGCAGCCTGAATAAGCATTGAAATTTTGGAGTTTTAAAATTTAATTTTATTTACAAAAAAATATATTTCAATTTCAAATATTCCTCGGAAATATGAAAAATTTACTTAAATTTTTTACTTAATGCAAATAAAAGATATATTCTATAATTTAAAGAAAAAATACTTAAAACTGGTAAATATTTTTCTAAAATTTAGAATAACTTTCTATATCTTTCAAGTAAGTCAAATTTGATGAACAAATCAGGAGTAAATCATTTCTTAAAATTTATTTTTTGCCTTAAAACGAGATGGTCTAGTTCTTAGGATACAATTTCCCTAAACTTTTAAACCATTTTCCAATTTTTGGTAAATATTTCCTTTAAGTCAGTAAACTTGTCCTTAAACGTGAGAATTTTTGTGTCTAATTTTATGAACTATTTTTAAGGATATGAACTTTTTATTTTTTATTAGATTTTTGTAAAAATTTATTTAAACTTAGAAGAAATTACTTAAATTTAGTATATGCCTTTTTTTGAGTGTGTATATGCCAAAGCGAATTCATATATCAGGTAGTGTTAAGTCTGCAGCAACCAAATCTGCTTAGTACTTTATTGCAATGAAAATTGACAAATCAAACTTCTTACAAATTTTATATATTTTTTTTTATTAATTTTTAAAAAAACTTTATGTAATTTTAATCCTCACAAAAACATAAATGTGAAAAAAGCCCAAGTTGCTATAAAAAATTTCGGCCATTAAAAGTAGTGAGATATAAATTTTGACCAATTTCTTGTTTGGTACAATACCTATCACTGAAATATGTTATGTATGATATAAATTTGTAATCGTAAGGTTGTTATATAATTTCTTGATAATCTGCAAACTTGACAACATTTTAACCGATATAAAGAAATGAACAAATATACGTTATTCTCTCCTTTTCTAGAAATATAAAAATATATAAAAATGGCAAAGTTACATAAAATAATGGGGTAAAATGGTAAAATAATTTGGTAAGAGTCGTCTGGAAAGAAACATGTAAAATACAGCGTCAATTTTAGTGGGAGTGATCCCGGCTTTTTTCTCAATATATTTACATATTAAAGTCTGCTTAACCGAAGTACATAAATCAAAAGGATATGCCCAATGGGCATGCAAAGTTTCAATAGGGTAGGTGACGCATTAATTTTTGGATTTTCCGATTGAATAAATCAATTAGGATTATTTGTCTACAAAACGTCAGCTCTCTACGTAAAATTTTTATGGGCCTGCGCCCGCCGACTTTTACATCTGTTAGTGCTTACGATTCATGTAAAGTTTTGTAGGAAAAAGCTATTGAGAAATGCATGAGTAATAGACTAAAAACTGCTAAGCCGAAGTACATGAAAGAAAAAGCTAAGATTTATGGGTGAAGTCATGGACACTTTTCAAAACAGGAAATTTTTACTTTGGATAAGTTCAATGTGTATGAAAAGTTTCACTAAAATAATAAAAACTTTATTTTGAGTTTACAGTGCTTTTTCCCAATCCCTGATTGAAACTTCTGGTTTCTTAGATTTTTCTTAGTGATCTGTGATTTAGATTAATTTGTGTACCAAATTTCAGCTCTCTAGTGCGAATTAGAGTTTTAGCGGATAAAACTTCATGGTTTTAAGATTTTCCCATTGGCTTACTCATCTACACTTGCTTGTGTATAAAATTTCAGCTCTCTAGCGTGAACTATACCTTCTAATTTTATGAGCATCACCCCTCCCACTATTTTAAACTCACAATATTTCTGTGAGCAGCGCTTATAATTCATGCTAATTTTCTTCTAAAATATGCTAGACGGAAGTAGATTAAACTCAAGGCCAAAATTGTATGGGAGTATTTACGCCCACTTTTTTATGTAATAGTTTAAAGTATTGTATACGTGTAACACATATGCAAGTTTTCACTAAAATGGCTCAAAATAAAAACTGTATATTAACAGCCTTATTTATAAAACTTTTTAAGGCTTTATAAAGGGATTTTGAGACAAATTTTCGTAAGAAATTTTTCTTAAAAAGCCTTAATAAGATTTATAAATAAGGCTGTAAGTTTTCAGGTTCAAACAATAGTAGCGTAGCCCTGCCCATTCTGGTAATATATTTTGGCTTTTCATATTTTTCTAGTTGGTTTCTCACCTAGACCTACTTGTGTATCAAATTTCAGCTCATACGCGCAACTTTTAATTTTAATGGGCGCAGCCCCGCCCCTCTGACTAAGATTTCTGGATTTTCAGATTTTTCTTGTTGTTTTCTCACCTATACCTACTCGTGTATCCAATTTCAGCTCCTTAGCGCAACTTTTAATTTTTAATATTTATGGACGTAACCATGCCCACTTTTCCAAACTCAAGATTTTTTTCGGCCAGTGTTTATTATTTGTGCCAAGTTTCGTTGCAAACGGATAATAATACATACAGAAATAATATATCTAAATATGCTGAGGCGTAGTACACGAAAATGAAGTTGAAACGGAATGGGCGTGTCAACGCCCACTTTTTTAAAGAAAAAAAAAAGAAAAAAATCCCAGTATGTAAGCCGAATTTCAATAAAATAGCTTCCGTTAAGCGCCTTAGATTTGCTTTTTTAATTCCAGCCTTTATGCGCGTAACCCCGCCCTCCTAGCCAAAATTTTTGGATTTTAAAATTTTTTTAGTTTATTGTCCACCTAGACTAGTTCTGCAGCTCACTAGCGCACATTTTTAACTTTATGGGCGCAGCCCCGCCCCCTTGGTTAAAATTTTTGGGTTTTCAGATTTTTCTACTTCATTGCTCACCAAGATCTACTTGTGTACCAAATTTCAGATCTCTAGCTATAGCGCAAGTGCTTCATGATATTGATGAGTGAGTCAGTAGGTCAGTGAGTCAGTGAGTATGTCTTAAAATATGCACTTTTTGCACCTTCATATCTCCGGAACCTTTCATTGTAAAACTTTCAAGCTTCGCATATGAGGTTACATGAATTTATTCTAATTATGATTTAAATTTCATAATTTTACGGTATTGGGGAACAAAGTTATGAGGGGGGTAAAAACAGCTCGAATGGCTTCCTGTAAATATACACACGTGCATTGGCCAGAACTTGGCTGACTAACTTTGTTGAGGTGGTTGATTTGTGCCTTTTCCTCTAGTCTCTCTTATTCTCCTCTAGCCCACTGAATGCAAATTGGAAATGCTTTCTTTGCATCTGCATTAGAGATCTTTGTTTTTGCATCCATTTCTACTTTTTTTAATGTCATAAATCGTTGATTTAGGAACATGGAAATTTTCGGCAACCTGCCTGATAGTTTTTCCCTCATCAAGACATTTTAAAATATCTCACTTCTAATGTAAGGTTCGTATTTTATGTTTGCGTTTATTATTTAAAAATATGGCACTTCGCATGGAATTAAACAAACACGCTTGCGAAATAATGAACTGAAACTGAAGCAATAACGGTGAAAAATTTAAATCAAATTACGTTTTGCTTGGATTTTAGTTTTTGTTCTTGCATAAAAAAAAAAATTTCCGGATTGTGGAGGTAAAAACTTTAAATTGTCCGAAATGTAGAAGCGTCCGAATTACTGGAGTGACCGGACTATCGCATGCCCGGACTATCGAAGTTGTACTGTATATGCATATGTATGTATTATTTTTTTAGTTTTTTACTTGTTTTTTTACCAAAGCTTTAATAAATATTTTTTATAACTAATGGCTTTCTTCTATTTTAATGACAAAAATGCGTAGGGATTTTTGTAGGGGAAATTTTTTCAACGTGTAGGGAAAATTCATATATTTTTTTTAGCATGTGCGCAGGTATTGTTTGGAGAAATCTACTGGCAACACTGATTACACAGGATATATTGTAACTAGACAATTTTAGCCACAATATACAGTGTTGGCAGTTTCTTTCTAGAGCTTATCCCCAATTTTTTATTTGTCATCCCCGAAAATCCCCAAATTGAGTTTTTTTCATTAAAATTTTTTGTTTTGTGAAAAAGATACAAAATTTTAATTTTATTAAAAAAAATAATGACAAAAATAACATTTATATCGATGGCCTTATTTACATTCATATTAATTTAATTTGTACTTATAAAACTTGCAAAGAAAAAATAGCACATAGTTTAATATACAGAAGTATAAAAAAATTTTAACCAAAGTTTACCATTTCAAATATTTCAGAATCGAAATCTTCCGATTCATCAGCCCCAGAAATTTTGTTGTACATAGTACTTAGCGTTTCAGCAGAAGGATTAATTTGTCACAACAAATGGAATTATTTTTTAAGAAGTGCTTCCAACAAGTCATATTTCATTTTGTTACGTATTCTTGTTTTAGTAGTGTTCATTATATTGGTTAATCTGCCTTGATACTTCTTCTTAATTACCTATAGAATTCATTCACTATCAATAGAAACAAACATTTTTAGACTTGCCAGACACACATTTCTTATCTCAAAGATCATTCTTGTTACCATTAGTTATAAAATAAAATTACAAACAATCCCTTCAATTTTGGTTATCATCCCCAACAAATCCCCAGATCCCCAACACGAAATTATCATCCCCAATATCGAAAAAAAAAATCCCCAGTTTGGGGACAAATCCCCTAAACTGACAACACTGACAATATATCTCTAGTCAAATGCTTTCAGCAGGTTAGGTAAATACCCACACTCGCGCTCATATTGGAAGATAATTGTGAAGACTTCTTAATTTTCATAAAAATTATAAAAAAAATAAAACAAAATCCCTCTCTGTCTCTCTCTCCCTTTTTTATAAACCCTTCTCGATGTTAAAACATTTATTTAATACAATGTGCCCCAAAAGTTTATTAAACGCTTTATATAAACCACTGCACTCCAATTACATATTTATGCAGTTGTAGATGTGTTCATGTGTATTTTTTAGCTAAAGTGTGTGTGTGTGTGTGTGCGTGTGTGTGTGTGTGGCAGCTTTTTGTTATTTAACTTTTTTTACTATTTTTCGGTTGAGTTAAACAATATTGCAACTTAATACACTGTGTTACCTTAAAAAAAAATATAATTATATTGTTTTCGTTTGGCTGTTGTTCATAATCGTGGCTGTTGGGCCAGAAGGTGTTCGCTGCAAATTTTTCGCTCTTATAGAAATGAATTCGACTTCTTTTTTTCTCTTGTTACGGTTTTAATACTTTTGTTTTCGTTTATCCTTTTCGTTTCATTTTATTTAGTTGGTTTTTAGTTTTTTTTTTCATTTTGTTTTACACAATGATACGCGCGTTATAATAAAGATTTTTGTGTTTTTATATATTGCGGTTTTATATTATAATGGTATTTTTTTTTGTTTGTTTGGGTTTTTATTTTAATGGTTGTATGATGGGAGATGGTGTGAGCGGTTCAGATAAATTTTGGACGTGATATGAACACACTATTAGTTTAATTAACAAACAATAAATATTATGTAAATTAACAATAGAAAAAATTGTGATGATTTTTTCTTCAATTACCGCCGTTTTTTGATATAGTATTTAAATTTATTTATTTATCGAATGATATAATATTTTTTTTATTGAAAAAAATTTACACAAATTTTGTATTGATTTTTAAATCATGTTAAATTAAAATATTGATTAATTTTATCATTCTTTTATATTATATTGTTGAAGATGATAATTTTTAGTTGTTTAATAATTCTTAATTATATTTTTGCATTAACATAAATATGTATATCAAATTTCTAAGCTTTTATAATAATTTAATTGCAGGTATTTTGATGACTTGGCACTAGCACTCGCGAATTGCATTATATAGATGACCTGGGCCAATCAACCTGCTTTATTTATTCAATAAAATTTTTAGTTCAACATGTTCAATATTTCATTTTTGGAATTGCTCAATCATTAGATTAGTTGATTTGGAATTTAGCTTCAATTAATATTGTGATTCATTTAATAAAACGCTTTAATTGCAAACATACATATCGTGCCATAAACGCCAAAAAGCGATATAATTTCCTAACTTAATATTTCGACGAAAAATATGTCGCTTAAGTTTTTTTTGGTAGTTATGGCTCGATACATTTAATAATGTTATTGATTAAGAGTAAAAGTTCATATAATAAACAACTTTGATTCAACATGATTCTTCTCTTTGATTTAACAGTACTGCACTAAAAACTAAGTATATAAAGCAGAAATCTACATACATAGTGGACCACAAACAAATAACGCTGACGATGAAAGTGAAGTGGCACTTGAAAACAGCTAGTTGTTACATTTTACTAGTGTTTGTCAGAATATTTACAATTAACTTTAGTGTTATTTGCTCATTAATATTTGTCACATGTAATTTGGCTTAAAGAGCGATACGAACTCCAGCCTAATCAAATTCATAAATATAGAAACAATAACACTTTATACAATAATAATTAAAACCAACGAAATGAAATTAAGTTATTTAAAAAATTTTTTTTCAAGGGAAATTTAAATCATGTTAAATTAACATGAAACACATATGAAGCAAAATCGCTACCGAAAAATTTTAAATTGACGTTATGTTTATATGATTTTTTTTTTGTGTTTTCTATTTATGGTAGTGGACTTTTAGATTAAGATTTACCAAATCACTTCTAAATCTCTGTGTAAAGGCGTCATACACAGCCTTTAATTCTTTCAATATTAAACTAAAGTACTGAAACTTCGAATGTTAAATTATGTTGTACCAAATTTTATCTGCACCCTATTTATTCTCTATTATGTGAAAAGTGTGACATTATGGTT
Source organism: Tachina grossa (assembly GCA_949987645.1). Taxonomy (NCBI): domain Eukaryota; kingdom Metazoa; phylum Arthropoda; class Insecta; order Diptera; family Tachinidae; genus Tachina; species Tachina grossa. The sequence goes on along the minus strand of OX465278.1, from coordinate 118,713,289 downwards.
TATTATATTCATGCATATACAAATGAGTGCCTTATAAAATGCATGAAGAAAACAAAAAAAAAACGCAGCAAAAATGTGAATGTACTTTTTTTTTTTGTAAAAAAAAAGTTATTTATTTTACATATTAAAAGAAATGGGTAATTTAAAGTTAATTAACCCATACACTGACACACACACACAAACATATCTATAAGCCGATAAAAGCAAGAGAAAATGATACACACATTATTTTTAATATAATTTAGTGTAAGATAATAATAGAGGAATGAAAATTAAAGGACGAAATTCAGCTAATAGCGGGAGTACAAGGAAATTATAACATAAATTTAATTTTACTTAACATTACATTGAAATATTAAAGATGTTTCTTGTTTTTTAATAACTAAGAATAGTTTCCACTATTACAACTGTCCGATAAAATAAATAATAAAATTTTTGTTTGGTGGCAACATTTCTGTGGATATTGTGGATATTATGCTAGGAACACAATTTCGACGAACGATGAATTTCGTCTACGTCGACGAATCCATCCATAAGAATTCGCTGCGTAAATTCGTCGTGTGAAGCACAATAACGACAAATTTACTCAGCGAATTCAGCTTTTATAATTGATAAAGTTGATTGTTGTAAGTGTGACCATATTAGCTTATTTTGGGCAAAATTTAGCTCATTTCTTCTGGATTTAGCTTTAAAGTTTTCATTTAGCTCTTAGCTTATTTTCTTAGCTTTTTTTAAGAACTGATTTAGTTTTTTTTACCCTTTTTTTAATCTAAATTCCGTATTCTCTAAAAATATATTAAAGACACAAAATTGTTATAAAAATTATAATTTTTTAACAATTAAATATGAGTACACATATATATTTTTTATTTGCTTTCTTTAAATCTAAAATATATACAACAATTAATAAATAATTCCATTAAAGAATCAGGTATTCAATATTTTTTATTTCATATAATAAAAAAATATTTTTGTGTATGAATATGTATGTATTTACATATTTAGAGTTATTTTAGCAATAAAAAACTATTAAAGACTGATCAAAGAAGTAGAAAAAAGTTTAGCTTTATTTTCTGGCGAAGCTTTTATTCACATGTGATTTAGCTTAATTTTATTTTAAAATCTGGTCACACTGGTTATTGTGTATGTAAAGAGAGAGAGAGAGAGAGAGAGAGAGATAGAAAACTGGTTTTTCGTCGCTCGTCGGCGTACAAAATAGAAATAAATTTATCTCAGAGTTCGTCACGCACGACGAATTTCGTTCTACGCTGGTGTTGTGCTCATTTTCATATGAACAAATGTGTTTTATTTTTTATAACGAAAGTTCGCATCGAAAAATTTGTCGTTCGTCCCAGTTGTGTATCTGGCATTAACTTTTAAAAATACTCAGTACCAACTTGCTTTTGTTTATTTGTAAAATTAGAAAGTTAAACCATTTTTGTCAATTCTTTTATTTTATTTTTGTATTGTTTTATGTTTGTATTGTATTTTTTTCTTCTGTAATATATTGAGTAGAAAGTGTGGCAACGTATGAAAACGTGGCAACTTCAAATAACTTAACCTGACGATAAAAGTTACAGTTAAGATGAACTTGCCTTTAACTTATCGCTCACTTTTGGTTAAAGTGAAGTTTTGATAGTGAATAAGTGCTTATCCGTCCAATAAAATTCTACCTTTAAGTAATGGCAAGTTATAATAATACCCCTCAGAGTTTTTTCTTTCTATTTTTTTAAATACATGTTAATACATGTTTTTTATTTATTGTATCTTCAAATATGAACTAACAATAAGTATTAAAATCTTAATCTAAAATATAAAGTGATAGTTATTAATAATACATAAGTAGTGATAAGCACAAAACAAAACATTTTAAATTAAACAATGCACGATGTATAGCCCGTTAAACTTTGTATGTATAGTCCATTTAGTTTTTTGCATGAAAAATAGACGAAGTATAATCTTTTTTAATTTTTTTGCATACGAAATGGACGATTTATAGTCCATTAAAATTTTTCATAAAAAATTTAAAAATGGACGATGTATATATAGTCCATTAAAACTTTTTCATAAACATTTTTTTCATAAAAAATGGATAATGTGTAGCCCAATAAATTTCTTGTACGAAAAATTGACAACCTATAGAGTCCGATTGGTTTTTTGCATACGAAATGGCCAATTTATGGTCCATTAAATTGTGTCATAAAAAAATAAAAAAATGGACGATGTATAGCCCGTTAAACTTTGTATGTATAGTCCATTAAATTTTTGCATGAAAAGTAGACGAAGCATAGTCTTTTTAATTTTTTGCATACGAAATGGACGATTTATAGTCCATTAAAATTTTTTCATAAAAAATTTTTTTTCATCAAAAATGGATGATGTATAATCCAATAAATTTCTGGTACGAAAAATAGACAACGTAAATAGTCCATTTAGTTTTTTTGCGTACGAAATGGACGATTGATTTATAGTCTATTAAATATTTTCATAAAAAATTAATTTTTCATACAGAAAAATTAAATGAGCTATAACAGTTGGATTATCGTAAAGCCTAGAAATTACTTTTCTATTTTATCGTATCGCACTTTTTCTATATATCGACGGTTCCATTCTGTAACATGCTAAGTCAAAAAAGCTAGTTTTGAGATAAACGCCTTCAAAGTTTATTGAACGTTATGAGATAGAAACTTAAGACTTTTTACAATCATATAATAATTGCGATAGATTTTTTTTTTTGATTTATTTGAACCTTCTAAATTTGTCGTAGATCATGTCACTTTTGACTTAGAATCACAAATCTATATAATAGCAAGGTTCTTTCTCACCTACAATGGTCATCTAAGTATATGTATATGATTAATTAATAAATACTACTCCCAGCATAACATGTTATGTGGACTTAGCATGTTATGGAATGGAACCGTCGATATGGAAGAATTATATATGCATGCTTTCTTATCGTTTGAATATTGTCGGTCTTTAAAATGTTCACAGTAATCGCTTTAGCAGAACCAATTGGAAAAAACCTACCTCAAAATTTTAAAAAAAGGTTGAATATAAGCCAGCATATATACGAATTCAAAGTAAATAAAAATAAAAAGTCCAGACTTGCAATTTTTGTTGCAGCAATTCTTGAGTTCATTGGTGAGAAAGGTGAGAAGATTGGGGAGGGGTACACAGTTTCATGTGCTCGGCAATTCTCTTTTCAATTCAAATTCGTAATTGTTAATTTCAAGTTGTTAGTTGTATTTGACGTTTTTTATAATTTTATTTCTTCAGTTGTATGAAAAACAAAAAAATATAACAAAAAATAAATAGAAATATTAATTTTTCAAGGAAATTTGTGGTGAAAATAATTTTTTTAATGCATAATTGCAATATTAGAATTTCATAATGTGGACACTTATGCATTTTGAGAGCAGAATTTTAAGAAATTGCAGCTACAAAAATTGCAAGTCTGGACGAGGACAAATTTGAGCTTGAAAATATTTCGTAATTTTTTCATTATTTTGTATCATTTCGAAGCAATTTTTTTTATGCCACAGCACATAGTTTAATTTATGAACATTATCTTCAAAAGTTTGGAAGAAACTTTCTGCAAATATGTAACTCCTTATAAATCCCAAAACGTATGTGAGTGGAAATATTTATAAAAGCTGAACTGTATCAGTGCGTTTGGCTACTTTCATTTTTTTTATTTCCTCTTTATTATTGTACTCGTAGTATCTGTTGTAAAAACCTCCAATAAAAACGAGCACGTACACTTACATACTTACCTGTAATTTATATGTGTGTATAATTTACTTAAGATCCCTGGACTATTATTGTAGTTATAGTTGGTTGAATGGCTGGCTACCTTTCAATGTAATATAATCAACTTAAAAGGACATTTATTTATCTTTTATACGCATTACTGTTCAACCACTTGTAAAAGAATAATATCAACAACAAACACACTCATACATACATACACACACTTACCTAAATAAAACGGAACTTATGGTCTTGGTATCTGTTTTGTGCTTTATTTTTCTGTTCTTTTTTGCGGCAAAATTGAAGGTGCGTTCGTGTACAATTCCGCTTCCTTAAGAACATACAGCCAACCACACTACAAAAATGTCTTGTGTAGGTGCTGTTTTATTTTTATTTTGGCACGAGGGTTAGTTGATTGATTAAGCTGGTAGTAATAGTCTTAAATAACCTTGTGGTAAAAATCTCCTTCACTGAGAGATTGAATATTTAAATTGTTTTCAAAGTGCATAAATATGGCATTTAGTACCTTTTTGATATATGGAACTTTTTTTTTTACCTGTTTGATAAAAAAAATATCCCTTATTCCAGTTGTCGGCATCGACGTCACTTTAACACAATACCAAAAAATTGGGGCTTGTTTACTCGCTTTCGAGAGCAATTTTGTGCAACTGACAATATATTTCCGTTGCCTAAGGTCTATAAAATAGCATAAACCTGCTAACAGGAATCACTTGTTTTCGACAACGGGTACACAAGCCCCAATTTTTTTGTATTGTCTTAAAGTGACGTCGATGCCGACAACTGGAATAAGGGTGAATATCTCTTTGGTAAAAAGTTCAGTTTCTTATACTTTCAATATATTCAACTGTGATTGCTAACTTAGCATTTACACATGTAAGTGCAAGTTCGAAAAACTCAATACACTCACACTTTTTTACTAATACAATCACATTTTTTGTACTTACTGGTCAGCTTACAACACAATTTCCTTGTAAGTAATTTTTGTAAGTATGACAAATGACAAATGAAAAAACAGTGTTACCGAGAATGAGTTTTATATAAATTTGTTGGTACTTCGTATAATAAAAGTAGTTCTTATTGCAGATTATCTACGTATTTGAAAAAAAATAATATATAAAAAACACAACTATACAACAATGCATCTTTTCGCAAACTTTGCAAAAAATCGCGAAAAATTGCAATATTTTAAATAAACCATGATATTGATTAAAAATCCCTAAAACTGTAAAGAATGCAAAAAAATTGCGAAAATGACGCACATTTGCAAAAACTTACTAACAGCAGGATGATAACGAAGTTTAATATTGTTTAAAAATCGGCGAAATTGTCAGGAAGCTGAAAAAATGCAAAAATCAGTAATATCGCGAACTGTGCAAAAATTAGCGAGAAGTTGCAAAATCAGAAGCAAGCCCTAAAATTTATTAGAAATAGCCGTTAATGCCGTTAAAAATAAAAAAGTTCGGTGAAATGCGAAAAAATCGCAAGTTAGCGAAAAATTGCTAAATTGTATTAAAGAAATGACCAATAATAATTGACATTATATTTTACTCAAAAACATGGTAATCCTTGTTGACATACACAAACATTTAATTTTTGTTGTACTACAGCTCCTATTCTGTTCCAGCCTTTAATCATATTTTTATATATAAATTTCATACATATTGGCAAAAAAAAGTTGTTGAAGAAAATATACTTTTCAGTAATTTTATGATATATCGGGAATACGGCAATACTGAGTTCACATATTTTTAAAATAAACACATTTTTCCATTCAAAAACAAATTTATTTTCATAATGCGTATAAGCTTCGAGAACAATTTTAAATTGAACTTACAACTGACTGTGTAAACTCTCAAGTAACTTACAAGACTCGGTTATTTCTTCGAAATTTTCGTTGATAATAGGTATACACTACTTGCAACGAATCACTTACATGTGTAATTGCAGGGTAAGTGAAAGTTGTTTTTTAAGTACTTTTTTAATAAAAATGTAACTTTTTGATACTGAGTGTAATTTTGATTAAATTTATCTTTTTAACAGCGATTACCTTTTGATGAAAATTGAAATTTTTGGATTAAATTTAATTTTCCGGCAAACAGTGCCTTTTTGACAATAAGTAAATTTTTTATAAAAAAAAAACTTCCCGATAATAAGTACATTTTTGGAAAAAAAGTACTTTTGTGAAAGTAGCAGTTTTTTTTATAATAAGTACCTTCTTAACAAATATTTTTTTAAAGAAACATATATTTTTATTAAAAATGTCGTTACTTGTAAAAAAAACTAATCATTTAATATTAACGCATATGTATATTCAATAAAACACGCCCTTTGCATAAAAAATACTTTTTTTTAATGAAAAGTACGTTTTTAATGCGAAGTACTTAAATAAAAAGTATCTTTTTATTAAAAATTTAGTTTTTCTTAAATAGTAATTTTGCAATGAAAATTCTATTTCATATAAAAAGTTTTTTTAAAAAAGTGCATGGTTAAAAAAGTATATCTTGGAAAAAAATATAATTAAAAAAAATTACTTAAAAAGTACTCTTTCATAAAGAGTACATTTTAGATAACAAAGCTTTTTTTTAATACAACTTTAGTAAAAAAGGGTATTTCTTTTAAGTTTTGATAAAATATATGCCCGCCTTACATCTACCCTCGTAGAATCCTACTAGTTGCTAAACTTGGTGGTACAACGCTGAATATTTCACAGTTATTGCTTGGGCATGGATGAGTGACTGAGTGAATGAAATGTAAACGTTGATGCTGGTTGCAGTACAAGTGCCGCAGCAGAGGCAGCTTTAGTTTTTCTTAAATAATTTTAATGTCATTTTATAGGCAATAAAACTAAACTTTACGGTATTTATTTCTAGCAGCTGACATATAGAAAAAAGAAAGAAAAACGCAGCAAATCTTGTAAGTTGGAGGCAGGCAGTGCGCATTAAAAAATTTTTTTTATGTATTTCCTCTGAGGTCTGCTGTGATTTTGTTGCTACTTGTCTTCCATCGGAAGCTGCTTTGTGGCTTTTTTCTTCTCTTTTTAGTCTACCAACGACTTGTGGTCGCCTTGAGATAAATACTTATTGGTCTTGCTGCTGGGGTGTGTGTTTATGTGTGTGTGTCTGTGTTGCTGCGGCGTTGCAACACTTTTCATCTTGAACATCAAATTAAGTTTGACAAAATTTATATGCAAAGTTTTCGAATTTCAATTTTGTTTATTTTCGTTTCGGTTTTCTTTTTTTCTTCAATGCAGTTTCTTTTTGGCAAAAAAAGTTTTCTAAACTAAAAAACTACAAAAATAAGCAGAAAAAAGTACCAAAAACATAAAGCTTAATTAATTAGTTTGTTAAAATGTAAAAAAAAAAATTAAGAAATAAAAGTTAAATATAAACCCGTTGGGTCGAGCAATATAATCATAAAAAATGGTTAATTATATTTTGAGAGAAAGTTTTAAGAAGTGAATTATGGGAGCAAAAAACTTCTAAAAATAATTTGCAATAGGCAATTGACGGAATAGCCTGACTTGGGAAGTATAACTAGAGAACAGGGGAATGGAATTCGAGTTTTCTGCGCCCTACACTCCCATCTGACTATTGAAAAATTTCATACACATCGAGCCTTTTTTTCGATTTTATCGTAAGTACGTGTTATCGAAAATAGGCTTTTTACTGAAATTAAAATTTTGTGGGCCATACATACGCACATAGCTTAGAACTATCAAAATGCCAAAATTGTTGATAACTTTTAAGATACTGGCTGTAAAATTTTATTGTAAGCGATAATTTAGGTACAAAAAAAGAAGACCTTCTCCTGTAAAAATTAATCAAATTGAAAATAAGGTTCTATTAATTTTTTTTGTAAATTTTTCCTTGAGCTATTTTTGCTATTGACAAATTTTCTGTAGAAAAATTTTTTATAGGAAAATTTCTAAAAAATCTTTGCTATCAGCAAAATTTTGTTTAAAAAATTTTTGCATTTAACAAAATTTTCATCGGCAAATTTATAGAAAATTCTTGCTATCTAAAAATGTTCAACAGAAAATTTATGCCATCGTTAAATTTCTTATAAAAAATATTTGCTATGGAAATTTTTTCCTTAGAAACTTTTTGCTTTCAACAAATTTTTTATAGAAAATTTATACCCTAGAAAGTTTTTGTCATTAAGAAATTTTATAAAAAAAAATTTGTTATATAGAAAATCTTTGCTAGTAACAAATTTTCTGTGGAAAATGTTTGCTCTCAGTAATTTTTGTATGGAAAATTTTTTCTATTAACAAATTTTTTTAACCGCAAAATTTTTAAGGAAATTGTTGCTATTGAGAAATTTTTCATATAAAATTTGTGCTATCGTCAGGTTTTCTATAAACATTATTTTCTATGCAACGATTTTCCACCGGAAATTTTTTATTTCAAAAAATTTTCTATAAAAAATTAATGCTAACTGACAAATTTTCTCTGGAAAATTTTGCTTATCGACAAATTGATAGAACTTTTTGTTATAAAAAAATCTTTGCTATCGTTAAATTTTCTTTGGATGAGTTTTCTATGCAAAATGTATGCTATCGACAGGTTTTCTATAAATTAGATATCTTATAATTTTTTTTTTGCTATCGTTGGATTTTTTGCGGAACATTTTTGGCTGATTCGCCTTCGAAAATTATTGCTATCGAAATTTTTTCTACAAAAATATTTGTTATCAACAATTTTTTTGCTTTCAACGAGTCTTCTATAGAAAATTTATCCCATCGAAAGGATTTTTAAATAAAGGGTTTGTTATGGAAAGACTTTATATAATATTTTTTTGCTACACGCAAAGAAAAAATATGGTTGAGGTAACCATATTCAAACAGCAACATACTATGATTGAATTTTATGGTTGCAGTCAAATCATATTATTTTTAATAGAAAAGCCAACTTTAATAATATTATTATCTGAGTTCACAATAATAGTTATTATCTAGAAAAACAATGAACTTTGTTACACCTAATCTTAGTATTGTAAATATGACAACACTATTGTTAGATGTGACTAAAATATAATTGAGACTCACCATACCATGTTCTAATATTATATTAATATTGTTAAATACGACCACAATATTATTTAATATAATAATACTATTTTGCTTTTTAATCATATATTTATTGTAGAAACAGCTGTGCGTTAAATTCGAAATAAAAATAAATTTATATTGTTGAAATAAAATGTATATATAGAAATGTATACTTACACGACATACAGACATATCTGTATTAAGAGATACACATATGCTTAAATATTTTTATTGATCTACCCTTTTGTTTATACTTTATTTATTTATTTATTCATTTAACACCACCCGTGCACTACCGATAGCTTACAAACGAAATACTGAACTGACAGATGTTTCTGAAAACGAATTTTTGAAAGCCCATCATAGTATGGTTCTGGATAACATTATATTTTTATTTACATCATATTATTTTTAAATAATAATACAAATTATGTTGCAGTAAAAAATTTTTAACAAAACTATATTGTTAAACTCTAACCATATCGCACTTTCTATGAATATAATAATGTAATTATTAAATTCAAACATTACTCTTTTTTATCGTAACGAAATAAATGTTTAAAATAACGATAACTAGTTTTCAACGAGCACACATTTGTTTCAGAGAACATATTATTGTTTTCTCAACCATTCTACTACCATATCTTTTCTTTGCGTGTATGGTTTGATTTTCTGTAGAAAATTTTCGACATTGTCAGATATTCTATACGAAATTCCTGCTAGCAACAGAGTTTCTTCTATAAAAATATTGGCTTTCGAGAAATACATATGTATTTTCCCCAAATTTTTTATCGATTTATTTGAAAATAGATAAGCTTTTTCAATGGAAATTTTTTTATCCATTTATAGTTTCTTCTAAAAAAAATGTTCCTATCGATAGATTTTATATAAAATGCCTATCATTGATAGATGCTCTAAAGAAAATATTTTTTTCAACAGATTTTCTGTAAAAATGTTTGCTATCGAGAAATGTTCTATAGACAATGTTTGCTATCGAAAAATTTCCTTTATACAAGAGACAAATTTCCCATTGCAATTTGTTTGCCTTCAAAAGTTTTCTAATTTTTAACCGAAAGTTAACTTTTCTTTAGATGTTTTTTAACAGTTTACTTTACACAAGCATGTTTTAATGGCAAATTATCTATTTTGCTATTAAAATTTTTTCTAATAATATAAATATTTTCTTATCGATAAGTTTTCTACAGAAGTATTTTTATTGCTTGTTTTTATTATTTATATCAAGCTTTTAAAAAATTAAAAACACAAAAATATTTATATTGGCAAACTGTTCCCATAATTATTTTTATAAACATTTCTTATCTACATATTTACGGCTTTATTTTGCTTTCATTTGTGTATAATTAAACATAAGCACTTACAGCCTAATATCTACAGACTATATATCCTTTTTATCACCATGACAAAACTTTTTGTTTGCCTAAAAAATGCTATTAAAATATTACATGTGTTTCTTTTAAATTTAATTTAGTTCCCTTTGTCAATAAATTTGTATCTGTTAATCGACTACAAGAACTTTTCCCCAAAAGGTTAATCAACCATTATCGTACATAAATTTTCCCACCTTTTAAATACGCACTCAACCACTCCCTCCCATCGTTGGTATCTCTGTTTGCTGGCTTGCCTTTTTAAGCATTTCCTCTTGTTTATTACCAGTATCACAATTTAATTAAATTATACTCATCAAGCAAACACTTTTGTACATTAACTCAGCAACAAATTTACAAACCTGCAAAAACATACGTACACATATCGTCGCTGTTTTAACTAACTGACCTAACTAACATTTTAAAAACTTAGCAGGAGAGCACCTTTTATGGTTGTTTTATACATTCATTCTTATGGCTGGGTCAGAAATCTTTTTATTTACATATATAGGCACAAAAGTAATGCTCGCAGTCATGAAAATTGTAGACAATGTGTATTAGGACTTATAAAGTCTAGTAGAGGACTTAACTCATTTTTCAAAAAAAATGTCAGTTAGGTCGGTTAGTTGAAACAGCGACGATATGTAAATACACCCACAAAAAAAATTTTTAAAATCAAGAAAAAACAATTTGATTTTAAAAACGTAACCTTTATGAAACAGAACCTAGTTTGTTTTCTGCTATTTTAAAAATTTTCACTCTTGTTTTAAAAATGAAAAATATATAAAATCAAAAAAGAATATTTTTTGTTTGAAAAAGACAGCAACCTTGATATAAATAAAGTTAAACATACTCAAATTAAAGGATTATGTTTTTGAGTTAAGAATGAAATATTCTTGAAGTAATAATGAAGCATTTTTATTATAAAACTTATTATTTTTATATTAAAACTGAAGCGTTTGAATTAATAATGGAGAATTATAAAGTTAATAATGAAAGGTCTTAAATTAATAATGAAGCATTTTTGAATTGAGAATGAAACGTCCTAAATTAATAATGGAGATTTTTTAAATTAGGAACGAAACGTTTTAAATTAATAATAGAATTTTCGTTTTAAAATTAAAAATATTAATTATTTTTTTGGAATCAAAATTCCCTTATTATGAACAATTTTAGATCTTTAGACTGTAGTCCAAGCCGCTAATGTAACGAATTTTCATTTTCATTTTTAAAACTTCAAATTCTTGATATAATAATAAAATAGTTTTGTTTTTAAAATGTTTAAAAATACATTTAATTTTTCATTATGACTTCAAAAATTACAATTTTTATTTTAATAAGAAAACATTATTGTTTTTGAAATTTTTAAAATGATTGCGCTTATTTTTATTTTAAAATTGCTTCGTTATAAAAATAAGAATGTTATATATTAATTTATACAAGAAACATTCTTATTTTAAAAATAATTTTTAAAAATGCTGCATTTTTAAAACAAAAACTCACATTTTTGTTTTAAAAATGCTTCGTTATAAAAATGAGAATGTTATATATTAATGTTATATGAAACATTCTTACTTTAACAATTATTTTTAAAAATGCTACATTTTTAAAACGAAAACGCAAAACTCTTGTTTTAAGAATGCTTTTTTGGTTCAGTGTATGTATGCAAAAAAAAAAAAACAATATTGCCTGCAATTCTTTATTTTCTCATTTAATGAATATACATATTTTAGTATTTTATTTATGTAAGTACATATGTATGAATGTAGTGCGTGTGTTTGTGCATAAAATATGCTTTAATTGTCACTTAAAATGTGATTAAAATATATTGTAATTTCTGTACGCATTAAAGTAATTGAATGCGTCGATTTAAAATTGTAAAATTTTATGATACAACGTGTTTCAAATAACATAACGCTCATACGCAACAACTACACCATCATACAAACATATCGTCACCTAAAATCCAAAAGGCTGTAAGTACACTTTTTACTATTTTACAGGAGAAGCAAAAAACGTCATAAATTTAATACTATTTATATTTTATGCTAGGAACACAATTGGGACGAACGACGAATTTCGTCCACGTCGACGAATTCGTCGATAAGAATTCGCTGCGTAAATTCGTCGTGTGAAGCACAATAACGACGAATTTACTCACCGAAATTATCTCTTATAATTGATAAAGTTGATTATTGTCAGTGTGACCATATTAGTAATTATGGGCTAAATTTAGCTTATTTCTTATGGATTTAGCTTTAAAATTTTTATTAAGCTCTTAGCTTCTTTTTTTTTGGCTTTTTTAAAAAGGGTTTTAGCTTTTTTAGCCTTTTTTAATCCAAATTGCGTATTCTCTAAAAATATATTAAAGACATACATGATTTAACTTAATTTTATTTTAAAATGTGGTCACACTGTTTATTGTGTATGTAAACAGAGTGAGAGAAAATGGTTTTTTCGTCGTTCGTCAGCGTACAAAATAGAAATAAATCTATCTCACAGTTCGTCACGCACGACGAATTTAGTTCTACGGCGGTGTTGTGTTCATTTTCATATGAACAAATGTGTTTTATTTTTTATGACGAAAGTTTGCACCGAATAATTCGTCGTTCGTCCCAGTTGTGTTCCTAGCATTAGGTGCCAAATTGAATAATGAATAACGCTAGGAACGAACGACGAATTTCGTCCACATCGACGAATTTGTCGATAAGAATTCGCTGCGTAAATTCGTCGTGTGAAGCACAATAACGACGAATTTACTCAGCGAATTCAGCTCTTAAGGTAGAATTAGTAAAATCGTATCATTCTACTTTACAGCTTGACGTATCGTTCAACTTTGTGCACAAGTTATAGAAAATGTAACAGTTTGCATAGCACATTTTTTTGTCTGGCATTAAATACGGCGTTTATGACATTCGCTACAAAAAAATCTGTTTTCTACAGATTCCTAGGTCAGCAGTGCTACCACCACATATTTTATAACTAGTAACATGCATTTTATATCGTACGGTTTTTGTCAGCTGATACGCAACATCACGATACGATTTTACTAATTCTACCTTTATAATTGATAAAGTTGGTTATTTTCAGTATGACCATATTAGCTAATTTTGGGCTAAATTTAGCTCATTTCTTCTGGATTTAGCTTTAAAATTTTTATTTAGCTCTTAGCTTATTTTTTAGTTTTTTTTTTAACTTATTTAGCTTTTTTAGCCTTTTAGTCCAAATTGCGTATTCTCTGACAATATATTAAAGACATACCTGATTTAGCTTAATTTTATTTTAAAATCTGATCACACTGTTTATTGTGTATGTAAAGAGGGTGAGAGAAAATTATTTTTTTCGTCGTTCGTCGGCGTCAGTGATGTCAATTTAGCGCGTTTCGCGCTAGATTTAGCGCGTTTTAACTATGCCAAACGCGCTTTTTCTCGTCTTTGCGCGTTTATTTAAAAAAAGCGCTAAATTAGCACGTTTTGAATAAAGTCAATAATATCATTTTAGTTCAATATTTTTTAACTTTTTTTTATATAAATTTAACAAATTTCTAATATCCCAAACTATGATAAATTTTTTTTAAATTAGTTAATGTTTCAGATGTCACAAACAAAATTCGCTTGACTGTGGTTAGAATATTATTTATTTATTTATTTATTTATTTACTTATAATTATAAATTACAAGAAAATAGTGAAACATGAGCAATAGCAACGTAGGCCTTCAGCTCAATACATATTTAATATAAATACTTATATCTAAAAGAGTATGTGTAGGTATACATTAACATGAGATATAACTATGACTATATTTCGCTATACAAGTTTGATTTTTTAAGGAATTTAGTTAGTAAAGATATATTTCGTAATGTAGGATGAGATAGGTTACTTATAGGATTAGAACTAAGGAATATAGAGTTTCGTAATGTGTTTTGCGTTGGGCATTCGCTAAGCAAATGATATGGTGTTGTAGGGTAACTTACTTGACGCGTTTTGATACTGTATTGACAAATATTTTGATATTTCACAAATAAAAATATGTACTACATACAATGACCCAAAAAATGTACATAACTTACAAAGCATCTATTATAGCTGAAGTACAAAAAGCATTTCAATCGCAAAACTATTCGACAATTTATATGTTTTTTACAAAGTTTTACAAATAAATTAAAAGTAAAAACTAAGCACTTCGATTATTGTGAAGGCGATTCTGATTCTGTATTAAATGATTTTAGTTAATTAAAACATAATGTCGAGGAACCAATATTGCAAAATCTGAAAAATTAATTGTATATAAGAGTACTAATACATACATACATCGACTTTTATTGAAATTTAATTTAGCGCGTAAAAAATAGCGCGTTTTTGCTATAAATATTCGACAATGCTGTAACTTAGTGCGTTTTAGCGCGTTTGGATTATAAATAGTTGGCATCGCTGGTCGGCGTACAAAATAGAAATAAATCTATCTCAGAGTTCGTCACGCACGACGAATTTCGTTCTACGGCGGTGTTTTGATCATTTTCATATGAACAAATGTTTTTTATTTTTTATGACGAAAGTTCGCATCGAAAAATTCGTCGTTCGTGCCAGTTGTGTTCCTAGCATAAAATCGGTATAAAATTTTAGGAAAATATGTATTTTGGTTAATCACATAATAATCAATCAAAAAGTTAATTTTGAATTTTTTTGGTTGTTACGGCCTTTTGGATTTTAGGTGACTATATGTATAAATTTAACATAAGCTTATGCTACGAACCACCTCGAGTTGAATTCTTATCGACGAATTCGTCGTCGTGGACGAAATTCGTCGTTCGTCCTAGTTGTGTTGTTAGCATTACTCGTATTTTCATTATCACAAATGCAAGTAAATGTTGCAACAGAATCTCACACCCTTTTCCAGGAGAATTGTATCAAAAGTAAAACAGTGGTGCCAATCAGTTCCTTCGTAAGAATATTTTCGGAACTGAGTAAAAATTCTGATGTGCATTAGAGTCCCTTTGCTTCAGTTGTTGTACGAAAGTTCAAGTGATTAAGGCATAATCACTGGTCACTGAACTATACCGACTTCAGCAGATGCTTATCCTAATGTAACATCAGAGCGTTCTCTTTCGTCGGTAGTGTGTAGCAAAATCATCGGCGAAGTAAAATAACCAATAAAATGGCTACTAAACACAGCTTCAAGATTTAATACGCCTCATTTAACACCAGAAGGCGCTGCAACACTGCATTATTAAAAAGCGTGCAAAAAGCAGAGTTGTAAAAAATTAAGCTTTCCTCTATCTCTTCCTTCACCACCTGTCTTCTGTCACTATCCATTTCCTAAAGAAGGTAACACCTAGTAGGCATTGTTTGCCTGAGTGTTACTTCTCTTTAAACAAAAAGAAAATGTCAATAATATCAGACTCCTTGAGGTTTTTTTAATTTTTCAATTATTTTCTTAAAAACTGCTCAATTTGTTCAGAGTTAGTCTGTAAAAGTTCTTTTAAATGGCTTTGTATTAAATATTTTCGCCACCTGCAAACTTTTTACACATAAGTATTGATATCCAAAAATATCTCTTTAAAAAAAAAAGAAAATGTCAATAATATCAGACTCCTTGAGGTTTTTTTAATTTTTCAATTATTTTCTTAAAAACTGCTCAATTTGTTCAGAGTTAGTCTGTAAAAGTTCTTTTAAATGGCTTTGTATTAAAAATTTTCGCCACCTACAAACTTTTTACACATAAGTATTGATATCCAAAAATTTTGAATAGAAAATGTCTATTTGCTATCTACGAATTTGCCCAAAAAAGTTTTTTGCTACCAACAAATATTTAATGGAAAAAATTTTTCCCTCGATAATGATTAAAAGAAAAGTTTTTAAAGGAAAATTTGTGCATTCGAAAAATTTTCAATAACATTTTTTTGCTATCGACAAATTTTCAATAAACAAATTTTTGCTATCGGAAAATTTTCTAAAGAAAATGTTTTCTATCGACAAATATTTTATAAACAAAATTTTTATACATAAATTATCCACAGAACATTTTTGCCATGGAAATATTTTCTATAGAAGCTTTTTGAAAACGACAAAATTTCTATAAACAATTTTTGCTATCGTCCGATTTTCAATAAAATTTTGTTTTGGTATGGACAAACCTGAAATAGAAAATTTATGTTCTCAACAAAATTTCACTAGCAAAGTTTTTCTATCCACAAATATTATTATAAAGAAACTTTTTCTAATGACAAATTCTCCATTAAAAATTTTTGCTATCGTCAATCTTTCCGTATTTAGTGTTTACTATAGGCAAATTGTCTATAAACAATTTTTGCTATTAACAAACTTCTAAGAAAAATTTTTACTATCAAAAAATTCTGAATAGAAAATTTTGAGTAGAAAAATTTTTTGGCTTTCAGCAATCTTCTATAGAAACTTTTTGCTATCGGCAAGCTCTCTAAAATTAATTTTTAGAAAGTTTTTACTATCGTGAAATTTTTAATAGAAAATTTGCGATATAAAAAAATTTTCTATAGGAAGATTTTTCTATCGACAAATATTTATAAAAAAATTTCCATCCATCACAGAAAAAAATTGACAAGAATTATTTTCAATAAAACCATGTTATTGAATAAAATTTTAGTTTCAATAATATTTGTCATTAACTTGAATATTGTATTTATCAATTCTGCACATTTTAAAATATCATTTAATGTCATTTGTTTGTGTTGGTGTTTTCCTTGCTTGTTGATTGACTAAACCTGGTCATGTGCTTATGTTGTTGTTTATTTTGATTGTTGGTGTTGTATCGTGTGCATTCGGACAAGAAGACGAAAAACTTCGTGGCTTGTTTTTCTTACTCAACAAAGTTAATTTTAATTAGATTAGAAGAAACAAAAGAAATCATGTTTTGCGTGTATTCATTATTTGCGTATCCAAAAACGATTTGCTCTTTAGCTGAGTGGTAAGTACTTTAGTTTATTAGTCAAGAGATTGCCGGTTCGACTCATCCCAAACACATTTAGTTTTAATAGCAGCCAAGCAAAAGCAAACAAAAAGGGGTTGAAAAATGTGACAGTCAGCAAGCAACACACAATAACAATTATCACTGAAAATAAAATTTCAGTCAACAACTTTTTTCTTTGATTCATTAAATTTCTTTATTGACTGAAAAAAAATATATTCAATAAACGTGCATACAATTTTATTTATCAATAATGCAAAAATCGTCATCACAGAAAATTAGAAAGATTTTTTTATTGAAAAATATCAAAATCATTTTTTTCTGTGATTGCGAAGTTTTGCTAACGGAAAACCTTCTGTATAAAATTTTTGCTATCGTAACATTTTCTATATAAAATTTTTGCTTTTGAAAAATTCTCTATAAAAAATTTCTCTGCAAAAATTTTTGCTTTTAACAAGTTTTCTATAGAAATTTTTCTGTCCACAAATTTTCAATAACAAATTTTTGCTATGGACAAATTTTTTATAGAAACTTCTTCAAAACGACAAGTCTTCTATAAACAACAACAATGAAAAATTTTCTATAAATGGGCAAATTTTCATAGAAAATTATTACTATCGACAGACAAATCGAGCCTTATTTTCGACAAAAATTTAATTTTTCAGTAGTAGGTTTTTTTAAATTTTCAACTATGTTTTTGTGAGTAAAATGACGCTTATATACTATTACTATATATACTATATATACTATACTATTACGATACTATTTTATAGGCCGTATCTTAAAAGTTATCAACAATTTTAGTATTCTGATAATTCTAAACTATGGGTAGGCCCAAAAAAATTGTAATTTCAATAAAAAAAGTAAATTTTCGATAACATGTCGCTTACGTTAAAATCGAAATTATGGGTAGGCCCATAAAATTTAAATTTCAATAAAAAATTCAATTTTCGATAACATGTCGCTTACGATAAAATCGAAATTATGAATAGGCCCCTAAAATTTTAATTTCAATAAAAAAGTAAATTTTCGATAACATGTAGCTTACGATAAAATCGAAATTAAGGCTCGAAATTGTCAACTAAAACTTTTATTAACCGGCAAATTTTCTATACATTTTTTCTATAGAGAAATATTTTACCAAAAAAAAAAATCTACCTTTATATAATCTATAGAAAATTTTCCGACAGCAAAAATTTAAATTGAAAACAACAACAAAAAAATTTTGCTAATGACAGATTTTCAGTAAAAATTATTTCAATACGAAATTTTTGCTTATGCCGGCCATACACTACACATGTTCAGTGCTCAAGTCTGGCACTGCGTAAACTAAGCTTGTGACACACACTATAAAAGTAAACTGTGCAGTTTTTATTTTAAAGCTGTAAGTGAAGAAGACAACATGTGCAAATACTGCTCTATTTTATTAATTGCTGTGGCAATAAAAACAGCCTAAATCCTAAATGTGTTAATCTTTTTAACAGCCATTTCTCTATTTGCATCGGGGTATTTTTCCTTTAGTTTATTAATTAATTTTCCGTAGGCTTCGATTTTCATAATTCTATTGCTATAATCACTGCTTTTAATGCGCCATAATGCAGGCGATTCTTTGTAAATATGAATGAACTATAATATAAATATAAATGAACTCTGTCCAGAATATTTTTTCTGCGCTCATTTTTTGTTTTTAACTCTCAAAAAATCACGACAAAACTGAGCGTTTGCAACATACACTACACAAGTTCACTGTACAGTTTTCAAACTTGAGCAAATATCAAAATCGTTTGTGCGTAAATAGCACAACCGCCCCCATACACTACACAAACGCACTGTACAGTGCCAGACTTGAGCACTGAACTTGTGTAGTGTGTGGCCGGCATTAGAAAAATTTTCTACAGAATGTTTTTTAATAGCAAATGTTTGCTTTATAGGAATTTTCAACAAAAATTTTTTTTCTATCATTAAGTATTTTTAAGAAAAATTTCTATTGAAAAATATTTTGTAGAAAAAATTTTTATCGAAAAAATTTTAAAGAAAATTTATATTTTATGAAAACAAATTTTTCTTAGGGCCATTATTACAACTTAAAGTTAGTTAAAAGTTAATTTATCGGATG
This sequence comes from Tachina grossa, assembly GCA_949987645.1. Classification (NCBI taxonomy): domain Eukaryota; kingdom Metazoa; phylum Arthropoda; class Insecta; order Diptera; family Tachinidae; genus Tachina; species Tachina grossa. The sequence goes on along the minus strand of OX465278.1, from coordinate 118,694,023 downwards.
TATAAAAACTTTATCATTTGCAAAATTTTACTTTAACCTAAAGTGAGCGATAAATTGCAGGCAAGTTTATCCTACATGTTAAGTTAAATCCAATTTTCACTAATGGAAAGCTTTTTATACGTCCGATAAAATCATACTTTTAACTAACTTTAAGTTGTAATAATGGCCCTTAGAACATTTTTGCTTTCGGAAAATTTTTTGTAGAAACTATTTGCAATCGAAAAATTGCTAGAAAATGCTTGCTATTGACAAATATTTAAAGAAAATTTGACTATTGAAAAATTCTCCATTAAAAATTTATGCTATTGAGAAAATTTTAATTAATACTTTTTTACTATTGAAAAATTTCCTTTAGAACAGAATTGCTTATCAGCTAATTTTCAACAGAATTTTTTTGTTATTTACGAATTTTCAATAGAAAAGTTTTCTATCGATAAATAGTTTTGCTATTAAAAAATTTCCTATAGAAAATAATTGCTGTCAACTAGTTTTCAATAGAAATTTTTTTTGCTATTTTCGAATTTTCAACAGAAAAGTCATCTATCGATAAATTTATGTATGTATGTATATTTTAAATAAAAATTTGATATCGACAAATTTTATATACTTACATATAATATGCACGAATACTCTCATTCGTATTCGAATTGCCGAATATTCGACCATTTTTAATGCGAATACGAAGCATTCGTATTCGTCAAATTCAGGCTAATACGAATACGAATATTTTTCAAAAAAAAAAAAATAAATAAATAAATGCATAAATCCTAAACTAAATTTAAATAAATGGATAAAAGTATTAGTTTGTACGAATCCACTAAATTTTTATAGAAATTTGCGCTTTGTATAATTTTCAAATATTATTTACTTACGATCATTAAAATTTTGGGTAGTTTTTATTAACTTTAAAGTTTGCCAACAGGAGTATTAAGTCCTTTGTCATAACAATTTTTTAATATTTCATATTGCAGACGTAAATAGAACCCCAATTTAATGTCCATAAATTTCATATATTATATGAAGTTCTTTTTCATAACATTTTTTTTAATATTTCATATTGCATGCGTAGAGCCTTAATTTAATGTCTATAAATTTCACATGAAATATTCGTATTCGTATTCGCATTCGTATTCGCGAATATCAAAAATTGACATTCGTTACATCACCAATATGTAATTTTAACAAAATGTTTCCATAAAAAATTTTCCTATTGATATTTTTTTTTTTTTTTTGATATTTGTCACCGAAATTTTAATCGAAAACGACTGCAAACTTTTTCTGTCTACCAATTCTTTTGTTAAAAAATTAGGCCATCGGCATATTTTCAATAGAGAATTTTGTCATCAAAAAAAAAAAACTTTTAAATAAATTGTAAGCTTTTTTTTACAAACCTGCAAACATTTTTAGACTACTGTGCAGCATAGTTAATTGTAGCAAGCCTTACATATTTCCACGTTTGTTAATGAATATGTGCCGTTAATTATGAAAGTGGTCTAAGTCATATGCATTTTCGCTTGCAAATTATAAATAAATATTGAAATAACTTAAAAAAATATTTAACAAATATTAAATAAATTTATATTAATCGAGACCAGTACACCTCTAAATTAAAATGTTGTATAATTTAAAAAATTTTTTTTTTTGGATTTTTTCAAATGTAATGTACTAAATATCTCTACCAAAGAAATATATGACTAAGGCCACTTTCAAAATTAAGGGCACATATGTATGTGGTAGTAATTACCAGCAAAACGTTAAATAGCAAAAGAAACAAACTTTGGCTTTACGACACAAGCATTAATAGTGTTAACCCATGTGTGTGGATAAAAGAAGGTCCTTATAGGTGCGTTTTAAATATTGATGTGTTTGCTATTTAAGGTAATTTTGTTGTGATTTGCAAGTCTAGGTGTCCGGCTGCTTTCAGTCACACCCTGACGCACATACTTATGTGTATTTTTAACTGCAGAAAAAAAATTTGGTTTAAAAATAAAATGGTATTGTAAACAATATTTACACAAGACTTTATCATAAGCTTAAGTGAGTAGTCACTCAACTCACTTGGCCTTAAATACCCAACGGCAAAATTTTGGAGGCTTTTATTTATAAGGCCTTTTGATAGACATTCTTTCGCTTGGATTCTCGGGAATGTCTACCTACTCCCTTCTACATAAATATTTATGTATGTGTACGTATACATACATACAATACATACATACATTTTGTACAGGTACAAACCCTACTAGCATTTGGAAGATTGTTTTATCAAAAATCACCTAAGTCTTCCTCGAGTACTTTTGACGATTGAAAACTGATTAAACACTTGCGCGCTTGAAAAAAGACCCGAAAATGATTCGTGCGTATGCTTAAAAAGTTATTTATTGAAAATACAATAACAAAACATACAGCAATCGAAAATATATCATACAGGTGTTTGAAATATGACTGTTTTGAAGTTTGAATTATATATATTATATTAAAATCTCTAAAAGTATACATATAAACATAAATACAATTTTTTATCTAATTTTTCGGCCTTTTTTTCTATATGTTAAATTAAACTATTTTCTTGAGCTTTTGGTCAGTTTATATTTTGAGTTTATTATTTCAATACTTCGTTAACCTTCGGTTAACTTCTTCAAGATATATATTTTTTGGTTTTTATGATATCTAACTTTTTTCTTTTTCCTTTTTTTTTTAAATTAATGTCAGCCAAACAATCGATTACAAATATGACTGAAAAAAGAGTCAAAACAGACTCGCAACCGATCAGAAATATGACTAAAAAACGACCCATAAATGATTCGCGAACGATTAGAAATACATCTAAAAAATGACTCGAAAAAGACTCGCAAATTATTAAAATATATGAGCCATAAATGAGTCGAAATTGATCAGAAAAGCGGGCAATAAAAGACTCCTCAAGAAGAGTTGCGGGTAGGGTACCATTTTCTCCCGAGAAAACAATCATTTATGATCAGAAAATGAGCTCTAATATGCTTATTTTAATCGCGCAGAGGAATCGTAAATGACTCGAATATGATAAATTTTTTCATAAAATGCTTGCAGGGAACTAAATTTGTAGCATCAAAACTTCCCTGCAGTAAGACTGGGGCCACGTGTCTCTATGTCAACACTAAAATTCTAGTAAATAGTAGTTACATTATCTACAATTTCTCTTCTATTCGTGAGTATAAAAGAAATAGAGAAAACAGATATGGTGTATTTGTGGTAGATTTTGCAACAACTTGTCAATATACATAAATTTTGTATATTTTTGTACGTAAGGTATAGAAATGTACCAGTAAATGTCTGGTTGGTATGTCTCCATGTTCGCATAAGAAATATGAATTCACTACCTAGTCAATTGTTTTAGTGTTACTAGTAGATTTTCAATGACAAGCACATGCCAAATGTTTATAGCACAAAGTATTGTATGCGGACATTTCCTTCAGGGTTATAAATCGTTACAAAAACAAACACATTTTAAAGACAAAAGAAAAAATACAAGAATGTTAGTTAAAAATGCAATAAAAAAAATAAAAAAGAAGTAAACTCGAAATAGTTCTGCTTAAGTTTTCTAAAAAAATCAGCTGGTTGAAGAAGTGCCCCAATGAGGCTTGCTGAAGTAGGCCTCCTACCAGGTCTGTTGAGGAAGGGAACGCAGAAGGCCTTGGCTGGCTAGGACATCGTTTGTAAGAAATGTTTGAGTATGTAATGGGATAATAAGGGCTTCCAGAAGGCAGTAAGCAGGCCTTATTTTTGCCACTGGGTAATATTGTATGGTTGTGGATTCATTTATGTGTGAACACGTATGTACATACATACATATTTACATATTGTGTCATTTTAAATCACATTTTGTGTAACCGAAAATAACATTCATTCTTCATTCTTGTAAATATTAATAATAAGAATTGTTACAATAACACACAGTAATGAGAGAGAGAAACAGAGAGTGATTCTGAGATATATGAAAAAAGGGCTACGAAATTAAGAAAGTAAGGAGATTAAAATAAGGACATAATACAGTTATGTTTAGACACACAACTGCAATGTGGTTTTCAACATGACAAATAAATACCCTGTCGGAAACTGAGTTTCACTTTAAACTTACTTTAAGCTAACTATTTCGCAACTAGTGATGACTGACACTTGGATTAGTTTCAAAAGGAAACAACTAACTATTTTAGCATTGCAATGTCCTAGGCGGTAGTCAATTGTCTCACTCTGCATTACTTCAGCTTCTCAAGTGTTTGCTTTCGATCACGCCATCAGTTCCTGTATTAATTCTGTTATTGTCAAAAGTTGACTATGTCACGACCAGTGTTGCCAGCAGGTTTCTCGAAAAAATACCTACACATGCTAAAAAAACTGATTTTTCCCTACACGTTGAAAAAATTTCCCCTACAAAAGTCCCTACGCATTTTTTGTCATTAAAATAGAAGACGAAAACCATTAGTTATAAAAAAATATATATGTTTATTAAAGCTTTGGTAAAAAAATAAGTAAAAAACTAAAATTAAACTAATTAAACTAATTAAATTCAATTAAAACAACATAAAGTTTTTAAAAATTAATATAAATAGTTCTTTTCAAATAAAATTTTAAAGGATAAATTCAATTCAGGTACAAAAACAGATTATTTTTAAATGAATATACATTTCTGTGGAATTCCATTCAACTAATTTAAATATGAATACTTTAATTTAATTAAAGTATAAGAAAATGTAATTTTAAAATTATTATTTATAGTTCTTTTGAGCTAATTCTTTAAATAATAAATTTAACACAGTTACACAAACACCAGAATATTTTAAAATTAATATAATTATTTTGAATTTAATTTTTTTAAATAACTATCAGTACATTCGAAATTAATGCAGGCCTTTCCATTGTTTTGCAGAAGTGATCTTGGTATACAAATTGAACTTAAACTTGTGTGGCTCAACATCAACATCTGGCAACATACATAATTACATATTAATGTCGCCAACTTTTTAAACCACAAATAACTCTGGAAATATATTTTTAAGCGATTTTAACGAAAAGAAAATTTTTGAACCGTTTTGAAAAAGAAAATGTTGCTAACAAACATTATGTTTGCATTTATTTCATAAATAATGCGACATGAGGAAAAAATCCCTATATTTTGGAGAATATAAAAAATTTTTCCGATTTTCCCTACGCTTCTATTTTAGTATCAAAAATACTTACATGTAGGGATTTTCCCCTACGTATGGCAACACTGGTCACGACATACTTTTCTTATAGAAAAGTTGATATAGCACACTATTCTTATAAAAGAAGAAAAATAAGAACGATATATTTCTATATATTCTATATTTTATTATCACATTTTAGACAACAAAAGTAATAGGAACTAAATGAGTAATTCGATCCGACTTTTGTGGGAATCGCAAACAGATTATCAAAAAATCATTTGTGTTATTTGCCCTTTTGTTCATTGGAAAAGCACAACAAGCCTTTTTAAATCGCACAAGTGGCTTAACGAATATTCTTGCTATCGCTCGCGTTGTTTGTCAGATGATATATGTAGTTGTGCCATATCTAATTAATCTTGATTTTTTTGTGTGTGCTAGGTTAGGAAGGTTGGAGACCCAGTTGGGTCCATTGCGACTATTTTTACAGCTTTTGTATGCAATAACACTTACCTGCTGTTTCCTTCTCATTTTTTTTTCTAGAAAAATTAAAAATACATATTTTTATATATTTTTTTTTAATTTTTATTGTATTTTTTATTTCTCTTATGTTTTGTTGTTGTTGTTGTTTTTCTTTTAAATAACTATTAATCATTATCTTTTACATAATTTTGTTTGTTATTTTTCATAATCTTAAATTTATTTTAATAATTTTTTTCTTGTTCTTGTTGTTGTTTTTGTTTTTGTTGTTCATGATGTATAATAACTAAATTTTCATTTTATAAATATAATAATATAAGGGTAATAATATATATTTTGATGATTCTTGTTTTTATTATTATATTTAAATTTATTTATTTTTATTATTATTATTTTATTTCCCATAATATTTAAGTTTACAATTTTCGTTTTGTTTAATTTTTAATTTTTGTATTTGTTATTTAAACTTTTTGTTTTATTTTATTTAGTTGTATTTTAGATTTCTTTTTAATTTGGTGTAGGATTTAATAAACGTTTTACGTAAAAATACACATGCTTAATAGTTAATATAAAAATAAATTGCTTGGAAAAAAATATAAACAGTATTAAAAAAATATATATAATTTTTAAAGAAATAACAATAGAAATAAAAAAAAAACAATTATGAGTAAAACAAATTGTAAATTAAATTAAAAATAATACTTTAAAATACAATATTGGACCTTATTATGAGTGTCGTATTACGTGTTCGGCTACGACGATTTTGTAGTAGACTGTAAAATTTTTTTTCTTTAATATAGTAAAAATTCATCGTAGTCGTAGGTAGTCGCAATATGACACTCTTAATTAGGTCCATTATATAATATTTTTTATTTTATTTGTTGTTTTTTTTAATTTAATTATTATGTAACATAAATATACAAGAAGAACAAATTAGCAATGCCTAAATTTTTGTTTTAAGACTTATAAAAAAACTTCGTTGATTTTATCACTTGTTATTTTGTCAAATGTACTTACAAAAAATATTTAATTTATGACTTTAGTTTGAAAACTTTTTTGAAATGTGGAATATTGTTCATGCGGGTGTGAGCTGTATTTCGCGTAAAATCAAGAGATTCGGATTCCGTATTTGGAACAAAAATTCTTTGATAATTTTAATTTTAAGCGGCATGAGGAACACACCCTATTATTAAATATTATCACACTATTATTTTAATTCAATCCAAAACCTTTAGCAGGCTTGATTTTTTATGACATTTGTATTTCCTCTATTCAAAGTTCAGGCTTTTTTTTAGGTCGAAAATCTCCATAACGCCTAAAATTATAATATTTGTTTAATTAATTTAAAATTAAAAGAAAAATTAATTATGTTATGTTAATTTATCTTTTAACAATTATTTCAGCAGAAAATATTTGGCCTTTAATTTGAGTTTTAGTAGCCAACGTTCAAGCTTTTTAGGGCCACTGGCCATAAAATATCGCAAGCAAAATTTGTATTCCAGACTGGCAACACTGTCAACATTTTGTATCGAGTTCTGTTTACAACGCTTGGTTTAATTATTTTTTAAATAAAATTAAATTTTACAATTTTTTTTAAATTAAAAGGTTGCACTTAAAAAATACACATATCCTGTTTTTAGAGGGGTACTGAAGGTCCTAACCTTGCACTTTAACCATAGAATGTGTTCTCCAGTTTTATGTAAAATGTTACGATTAAAATTTTGTGTGCAAGGTTTTAACTTTGCAACCCTTCTCCTTATGAGTCTTCAATATAAATCATTTACATAACGTTACCTTAATATAGAAAGGCCCCAACTCATTAATTTTTTTAAAACGAGTTTGTTGTGTATTCTGATAGAAGAAAATCCTATGTATCTAAAAATACAAAAATTTCGATTTCTATATTAAATTCTACTTTAATCCTCGTAAAGTGAGTGAAGTTCAACTCAAAGCTTGAGTTGACCTCTCTCTCTCTCTCTCTCTCTCTCTAGCTCTCTCTTGTTTAATTTGAATTTCGATCTTCAGTGTATTCCAAGGCTCTCTCTCTCTCTCTCTCTCTTGTTTAGTTTAAATTTCAATCTTCGGTGTATTCCAAAGCTTTGTAGAATATTTTTATACGTTATACGTATGTTTCGGAGTATTGGGCACTTTTTACAGAAGTGACAAAAAGGACCCATATACTCTTATAAGAGTTAGAGGGTTTAATGTTTTACAGAAATGTAGAACATAATTTTATATATAACTTCTGAAGATGTACTATACCTAAAATGTAAGTGTCTAGAGTATTCAAGTGAACACTGAAGATGACACATAGCCGAAACCGGTATGTTTATAAATCAAATCAGACGCGGGATGACGGAAAATCATTCCAAGCGTATATAACTACAAAATTAACCAAAAAGCGCACATTAAGTTTTGACTGACACTGCTATATATATAGAGATGTGGTAGGATTTTATGGCAACTATTTTTGAAGCATATTTCAAACCTTGATATGCCTATTTTACAATATTTCCACTCCCTCCCCCCCCCCCCTCCCAGACCATTCACTTTTTTCGAAAGAGACAAAAAAGTTAGAATGTTAAAATGTTCCAAAAAAAATTTCCCCGTGTGGTTTTAAAACAAAAATGCTGAACAGTGTTCAGCATATTATCAAAATTTACCAAATTATTGAAAGCTGGCTACACACGTATGAATTTTACGTGCGACGTGTTCGAGAAGAATTTCTCCACACATGTTGAACAAATCACATTATACTTGAATAAAAACATGTAAACAGGAATGCAAAGGATGGCACTTTTAATTTCTTAATTTTGGTTTTACTATTGTGCTTTTAAATTTTCTATAAATTTAGTTAATAATTGTTTGCTACACATTTCCTTAAAGAAAAAGTCTCTGCTTAGTCATTCACTTTGATGTTTAGTAAAAAAAATTTAAATTATATTAAAATGCACGTGCACAAGTCCACTAACACGCGCACCATTCACATGTGTTTGATAATTTTCAAATGCTTGTGATTTGTGAGCGTATAGTCGCATTAACTTTTAACAAGACAACGAGCACGTACAAACCAGACGAAACAATCATACGTATTTATGTGTGCAGCAGAGAAGCGCAATGAATAGTGAAAAAGTAAGTAGAGTTGAATCGTGATTTATAATTTCTTGTACTTATGCGCAATCATACTTATGGCAATGTTGTCTATGAATCATATTAACTCAAAAGTTTGAAGTTCTCATCGCACTCATACTTAGCAAAGTTTAAGACGTTGTTGATTTCGACTCTCCTGAACTCAATGTTTAAAGACGATGCAAAATAAGTATTGTATGGCAAAGCCAACTTCGAATACGAACATTAAAATACTCATTATGAGATTATGTGTTTGTTCATTATGAGGTTACAAATAGATTTTTTATACACTTTATACTGTTGTAGTTGTAGTTGTACTATATGTATGAGTTGAATGAGCTGAATCAACGTAATTCTGAAATTGTAAATCAAACTGAGGTGATTTATGAGTGTGACTGTAGTACGACGTCGCATTCATATTTATTGCAACCTGTACTTATAAATCAATATTATTGTGAGTGTACGTAACTCAGAGTAGTTGATTTTAAATGATGTCTACTCACTTAAATTTGACATTTTATGAGTCAGTATGAATAGAGAAAACATGATTCATTGCCAATCACTGGTGTGCAGCGTAAAATTGTCAAAGGAAATTGTTGTCATTAAAAAACCTTAAAAAGATGGACTAGTCCGTCGAGCGGAGCTTTTGTAATATGCCAGTGTATAGAGATGCGTATGTGTGTGTGTGTGTGTGTGTGTGCAAGTTTGCTTTCAAATTCTTGATAACACAAAATTAAAGTTTTTTCAAAATAACAATAGCCCAATTCACAGTCAGGTACAAATCGTCTTTCATCGTAGCATGTGCAAAATGGTATATTATACTCACCACTTAACAATTTTTAGTGGTGAATATCAATATACTATACCATTTTGCACATGCTACGATGCAAGACCATTTTCACAAGATTGTGAATTGGGATAATGTTCTGCTACTGATTCTTGTAGAGAGTTCTAAAAATACATACATCTGTACATGTATCGGCGTTTTAAAAGTTTACATCTGAAACTTATTTTACGGCCTATATGAAGTTACACCCTTGTTTAGTAAAAAGTTCTAGAAAATTGGTTGATACTTAGGTTTCTGGTATATTGTGTCTTCAGAACATTACAAACAACATCAAAATATACGTTAACCCTATAACTGTAAGTACGTATTTTTGCAATTTGTTTTGAAAAAAGCTAAAATCACCTTCAAAGCATGGATGTATATAGTTGAAATATTTGACTTAAGTGAGTTTTGAGACCTATAGTAGAATCTCATGGCCAATACTCTCGCAGAATATTTCAACTACATAATTGAAACTGAAATAACCCAGCAAGAAATATTGGAAGCGAGAGGTTGACTGGTGAAATTTTTTACAAACTTCATTCACATGTCTTTCATTCTAAAGCTGTCTGATACAATTTTTTTTTTTCGATTAACGCCACAGCTTTAAAACAATTTAAAAAAAAAAATTGGCATTATTTTTTTGGCCCTTTTACAGATGTGCTCTGGAAATACACTGTACTACAGAAAATTTCTTGTAAATAAAAAATATATAAATTAAAATTTTTTTCAAGCAAAAGTCATTTTTTTTCAAATTAATAATATAAAAAATATACACAACTTAAAATTAAGATTTTATAGGAAAATAATTAAACATTCTTAAATAATAATAAAAAATATAACAAAAAAATGTTTTTAACAATTACTAGTTGTTTTCTTTATAAACTATTCTAAGCCGTGAATACTTTAAATTTTATGTTTATTTTTTTTATTTATTATTTGTAATAAATTAAATTTATTTTTGTTAGTGTATTTTACTTATATTTTCTTTAATTAAACTAGTTTTAATTACTTGAAAAAAAGTATTATTCAAAATAAATATTGAAATCATATTCAAGTCATATCAAGTGTAATTTATAGTTTTAGTTTTTTATATTTATTTTAATATTAAAATATTAAATATAAATAATGTAAATTATATAGAAAATTTTCTTGTTTAAAATTTAAAGTATATTTTTTAGTTGTGTGTTAGTTTTTATTCTTCTTTAATTATTATTAAATTTCAAGTTTTATTTAATAATTAAACTTTAAGGCAAATAAAAGTTTCCATCTAGTTTACAAATCCTAATAATTATAATTAATTATTTTTGCTCTCATACTATTATAATTAATAATTATTCATCTCTGGCTGCTCCTTTTGTGATTAAACCATTTCAAAAAAGTGTGTTGCTATATTATTATTATTTAAATATATATGTACCTTGTTTTTTTTTTCTTTTTTTTTTTTGTTAAAAAATTATTTTTTCAAATTAATTATATACAAAAAAATATAATTATTTTTTAAATAAATTTTTTTATAAGTATAATAAACTTAATATTTTTTATTTAGTATTTAATAAAACTTTAGAAAATGTTTATAATTTTCCGTTTAAGTGTTAGTGTGTTTATATTAAAGTGCAGGCGAAAGTGATAAGGTTACAAATACTTTTTGCCGGCTTATTAGACCCAAACATAAAAGCAATATTAAAAGACATTAAAAATTTAAAAAATTATTTCTGCTTTTAATGCTACTTTATCGTTTAGTTTAAAGGTAGGTTTAGTCTTCCTTACCTTATCACTTTGACGCTGGCTAAATTGAAATAAAATTTTAGAAAATGTGTAGGTTTCTTTTAAGTTTTATTGTTGACTGTTAAAGTGTTAGTGTTATCAAATATCAATACTTAATTATAACACTATAGAAGGAAAAACAAAAACCCCAACAGTGTTTAACATAAGTTAAGCTACACAAAATTTAATTTTTTCTTGCGTTTGAAAGAAAAGAAAAGGGAAAAAATGCTTTCTTAATACGCTTATCACTGTTATTTCATTAAGATGTATTTGGGTTTTAGTTTTCCTTTAATAATTAATATTTTCCCCCTATTTTAATAATTAATCAACTTACTTTACTAAGTTTAGAACATGGTTGATTTGTGTTTTCTTTTTTTTTTTTGTATATTCATTAATTATTTTAAATATCATAATTTTATTAAATTTATATTTTATTTATAATAATTCGTTTTGTTTTTTATTTAGCTTAAATTTGATATCTCGTATTTATTATTGTTGAAGAATTTTTAAAAAATTCATTTCATTCAGTTAAAAAAAATTAATAGTAACTTCATTTTAATTTTATTTATTTATATTTTTTTTATATTAATTTTTTTAAGTGTGTATAATTATTTTCATAGTTTTGTTGTTGTTGTTGTATAATTTAGAAAAAACATTTGCAATATAACGGTGTTTGGTTTATAATCCACAGATTTATTTTAAAGTATATTTTTAGGGGGTTTCTGTTTTATTTTTATCTGCCTTCAGTTAAGGTTTTGTTTTTTCTGGTAAAAATATAAATTATATTTAAAAATAAAAAACAAAAGATAGTCAGTGTAGTAAGTGGTGTTAGTAATGAGCATAGATTTACTGTTTTCATATATTTGTTTAAGGTCTGTTTATAATGGACGGAAACATATTTAGGCATAGTTTTGTTTTTAAGGTATAATCTTAAGATTCTTTCATATTATATTTAGGTTTTTTTTAATTTATTTTGTATGTTAAAAGCTTACGGAGCTTAAAAATATATAAGTAAACTTGTTAAGTATGTTTGTTAAGCATAAAATATGCTGCAACATTTAAGAGTTCTCTAGTTATATTTTATCTTAAATTTAAAAATCGTTCTACTATTTGGCTAATTTGAGCAGAGAAAAATAAATGTTTGCGAACAGTTTTAGATACGAATGGAATTACTCTATGCGCTGTATTGTTAATAATTAGAATGTTAGTTTTCTTGCCACTGTTCCACTGTCTTTAATTACGAATGTTAAGAATCTCTCAAATACACATTACAACAAACGTAGTAAAATTTTAAACTTTGATTATATTTGGAGGACAGCAGTTGAAAACTCAAGATTTAGCGAATGATAAAATATATTACGGATGGCAATCTGATTAATAATTTATGGAGGATTTTCGATCACTTCTTGGGCCCTAATATTATAAGTGATGTCATTAATTTTGGTGTAAATTACTGATCGCAAGACCATTAAGACCCATTTTAATAATATAACCTTCATAACGGTGCCGAAATTCAAATTTTTTTTTTTTTTTCTTAATTTTTTAATTTTTGTTCTTAATTCCAAATTATATGTTTGACTGCTTTCACATAGAGCATGGATCGATTTTTGCTCATACTTTGGAATTTTTGGGGATCTAAGATTCCGTTTTCGGGCTTGTATCTGTCATATAATGCGAATCTGTATTTCTAAAGCTACGGTCACACTTGTCAAACATTTGCCCAAAAAAGCGTAACCAACAATCACTAATGAACAAAGTTTTGATCCAGACACTTGTTTATCATATTAAACAGTTTCGAATACAATTAATGCACAATGTCATAGAATATTACAATATTGGCTACTCTTTAACTTGACAAACTTTTGTCTGAATTGAAAGATTTTTCATTAGCATTTAGTGGTTACGCTTTTTTGGGTAAATGTTTGAAAAGTATGACCGCATCATAATTCAGTAGGACTCAAGCTCAAATATGCGTTAGAAGGCTCAATTTGGTCGGCTTTTTTTGGGTACTTTGGTATCTGATACTTACCCCAGGCCTTACCAGATTAGACTACGCCCGAGCCAGCCGTGGCGGTCATATGCTAGAAGTCATATTTAAATTATAATGCCAGAAGGTTAATTTTCGAATAAAATAAATTCAAATGACAATTTAAAAAAAATCGTCTTTGTTTTATTTCATTTCAAAGTTCTATACCTTTATATGAGGTGTTTTGTTTTTCAGGTTCACAATTTCAAGTTGGTAACACTGCTTTATTTGGCAACTGATTTAACAGCTGATAGTTGCTACTTGTTTGGTTTGGTTTGTCATTTAATCACATATGGACTTACACAAGAGCAACACTTGCAAATTGTTGAAGATTTCTATCCAAATAATGGTTCTGTTCGCCCCATTCTTATAACTATAGATTGTTTTCTATCCTGATCACCTGAGTGTCATTTTTCTGCTTCACTTCTAACAAGCTGAGTGTATTCTAAAGGCCATGACTCACTATTCTACACACTCCCACAACCTACGAAATAATACAATCCTGATCTGCTGAATTGTTAGTGTCTTTTGAAAATTTTCATAGACTACAGCATACCAGGGTTGTATTTTCTCATCGAAAGATCGATTGTGCAGGACAGTGTATCACAGCCTTAAGTAGTTTTACTTTCTGGAGATTGTCAAGTTTACAAAATGTAAATTTTTAACAAACAAATATATTTGAGAACCACTGCCTTAAATGTTGCAGTATACATTATGCACGTAATTGTTTAAGTTAAGGATTGATTTGAAAGATTATTCTTGCATTTGATTAAATGTTCTTTAGTGGATTGTTAAATTGTTTAAGTGTAAGTAATTGTATTTGCTTTTTGCTACTATTAAAAAAAATGTTATACTGAATAGGACGAAATATTTAGGACTGGCGGTAAGGAAGAAGTTTAATTTTGGTTATTAGCCGAAAAATAAAGTAAGTTTTATTTGCAAAAAATTAAAAAATTCAAATAACATGTTAGGTATTCTCATGCCAGATGAATCATAAATTCTAGAGATTGTACTTATTTTTTTTATAACAGAGATGGAAAACTACTATGCACGGTGTTGCTGTGATTGTAACTGAAATATGTAAATACTTTTATAATAGGCATCATCAAAAAATCACGCATTGGAACTAAACTCTTAATAATTTGCAATTTTATACATAGTTTGAGCGAAAAGCTTAGAACTAGTACGAGAGTTTGAGGGGTATTGCTTAGTGGTGAATTTGTTTACAATGGCCTGCCGTATAATATTGAGTGCTTTAAGATTAATTTAGACGAGACATAAGCATTATTAAACAAAACAGCTGTTCGAACCAAACTAATGGGCAACACTGTATTTGATTATAGGTGAGTCGGCATAACGCCATAACCGTTACCATAAAAACCAATTGAATTTTGGTTTGGTGGTGCTACGTTATAGCATCTAAAGCACAAAATATTACTAGATTGCTTTCGCGTTCTCCCTCTATTTCTCGCTCTCTCTCTCTCTCTTCCGCTCTCCTTAATTTTTCCTCTCTCTAAAGCTTTCTGTTACTAGAGTTGATGCTAAGAAAAGTCCTTACAATTTTTTTTTTAGATAAATAGCCCCAGTGTGCAGGAATAACTTCAAAAGAGAATATGACAAGTGTCCCGAAGTCAAAGAACATAATGTAAGCAGCCTCCCAGTTTTGTGCAGGTGGCAAGCCTACAAAATTGTATCGTTGCTTGTATGACTTGCTGTATCTCCTGTTATTCTTCTTCTTCTTCTTTGTTTATTAAAAGAAACACATTCTTGCAGTGATGCCAACTTTTGAGACTCAAAACGCGTAAAAATTTTTGAAAAAAGGGCTAAATTGAAAAAATGTTCAAAAATAAAAAATAAAAAGTAAAATTTTTCGAAAAAGCGCGAAAAGGGGATAGTATTAAAATGTTTCTGTTGAAAATAAAAACATCAAATCAATTTTTGTAAAGTAATTTTTTAGAATATAAATAACTATCATGAGATCAACACATACATATCTTTAGAGCTTCAATATTGTACATATTTCATTTACATTTCATATTACATTTCAATAAGGTATGTACATACATACGTAGATTAAATAGTTAGCATATACATACATATATAACAAAAATATATATACATATGTATGTTTACATAAGTAGATACATTTAAAATTGGCCGTTATTAAATAAAATTTCGATTTCTCGCTCTTCCAAAAACATACATTATCTGTTTAGACTGTACTGAATAACTTTCAAGGCATAAAATATTTGGAAGAAATAAAAGATTACTCTATATTATTCTTCTTTTTTAAATTGGTAAAGCAATATCGACTTTTTACTCATTTTATTTTGCTAGATTAAAGGAAGAAAAAGTTCCTCAAAAGTTTAAATGTAGCCATATCGAGCAAAAACTAAAAAGGGGCTAAAAGGGCTGAAAGATTATTGTAAAAAGTGCTAGGTTTGCGCCTTTTTTAGCTTGAAGCTAAGATTTTTTTTTCGCGTTTTGACTGGCTGAAAACGGGCTAAATCTAGCCCTAAAAGGGCTAAGTTGGCATCACTGCTCTCTTGAAATAGTTTCTCTCAAAAATGTATGATTTGAATGCCTTATTTCTGCGTTTTTATTGCAGTTATTATTGCAATTTGCAGATTTTAAGAATTAGAAAATATGGTTTAATTTAATATTGCTTAATAAATATTTAGTAATTCTCTTTAACTGCCCGATTTCTTTGGAGCATTTATAAATAAATGTATATAATTTCCGTTAATTATAACCAGTCCTTAAAAAAATTACTATTATGCTAAAGTATTTTTATTTCAGGAAGTTGTAAAAGTAAAAAACAAAAATAAAAATAATAATATGCAAATGTAGGTGTAACAAATAATTTCATGAAAAATAAATGAATTAAAAAAGTAATTTCTAAATTGTTTTACTACAATTAAATATGTTATCAATTTATTTATGTATATGTATGTATGTATTAAAAAAGATCACATTTCAATTCTTTTTTTTTCCTCATTTAGTATATAATTTATTTAAATATTTTTATTTTCATAAACTTAAATTTAAAAATATTTTTTTTAATATTTCACATTTAAATAAACAAATAAGTGTTTATTTTATTAATTTATATTTTATATTTTTTATTTGTAATACATGTGTGTACCATATAATTTAATTATATTTATGAGTTGAATATAAAATATTCTTTTCTTTTAAATTATTGTAAATAAAATTTGAACTTAAAATTAAAAACAATTAGTAACTTTTTTATGTTAAAATGTTGGTTTTTTTAAAGAATTTTTTAAACGCTTCTTTTTAAGTAAAATTAGGAATTTGTTTTTTTTTTAATATATCAGAATTTTTTTAAAGTGTTTATTTATGATTTGATTTTTATTTTATATTTTTTTTTTAAATATTTTTTTGTGAATTTTTTTTTCATGAGTTTTTATAAAAAATATTCATTTGTTTTCAGTTATTTTCCTTTCAGTGTAGTTTTGTTTTTTTCTTTCAATTGGTTTTGTAAAAAAAGATTAAAGTTTTTTTTTAGTTTCTGTCAAAAAGAAAAACATTTTTTGAGTATTTTATCAGTAATTTATTTGCTGTTGTTGGTTTTTTGTTTTGTTTTAAAATATTTTTTTGTTCATAATTTCTTTATCTTATTTTCGGTTATAAATCGTTGTTGCAAAAATAGGACGTGACTTTACTTTTTGTTTTATTTGTTTACTATTTTTCTTTTGTAAAATTTTCTTTTAATATTTTTATTTATTTTGATTAGTTCTTATTTTTCATACTCACTATAAATATTTATTGTTTTTCCCCTTTTTTGTTGTTGTTGCTTTTTAGTTAAGTAATGCTGCTGCAACTCTACATTGGGCAATTTTTATTAGGAATATATGTATAATTTTTTTTGGTAGATTATTCATATCAAATAGAAAATAGGCAGAAATAAGTACACTATACTTTTTAAATAAAAAGAGGAAGAAGAAAGAAAACTTAAGTAAGAATTAAGAGCCTTCAAAAGTGAATTAACTTCTGCTATGACAGCCAACTAGACGGTCATCAACTCTTGTAGTTCGAACAGAAAGATACTGATTTAGATTTGTGCGGAAATTACATAAAAATTCGAAAGCATTTTCGTTTGTTTCGAATTACTGCTTTTTTAAGAAGGAATACCCAAATTGCCACACGAATGCTATTTCATTTTAAATTTTACATGTTTGTTCTTAAGATAAAACGGAGCCTGATAAGATAAGATCCAAAAATATAAATGAAATGCTTTAATATATAATACCATATATGTTCATAATACCATCTGTCGTTAGCTGAAAATTGGAATTACCTCAGAATATAGAAACTTAAGAGATGCCTTTACCGAAGATCTTGCTTCACTTTCAACAAATTTTCAAGAAAACTTCTCATGCAGCAGATTGGAAACGATCAGTTTTCAAGCGAGAGAACTTTGGTGCAAAATATTTTTAATCGCTTTAGGAGTCTTGTATAATAGTTGAGACTTGAGTATTATAGTTAAGCTTTGAGTATAACACTTGTGATAAACATATAACAGTTAAATTTGAGTGAATTGGAAGCTGAGTATGGCAGTTGAACTTTTTATAACACTTAGGAATTCAGTATAACAGTTGGAAATTTAGTGTTTTAATTTTAAAATAGTTAACTCTTTACCACAACGGTTAGTAGTTGAGTATGTATAACAGTTGGGATTTTAGCAGTTATAACGATTTCTGATGTATGTGCCATCATATAGAATTGGATGTGAAGAGCATATTCCACTGACACTGCCTCATTTTAGTTCGAAATTCAATACTTATCGGAAATTTTTTCAAAGTAAATTCTTGAGGGGAACCGCTACCCTAATCTCTCCCAATGCCTATCAGCAAGTTTCCACTCCGAGTTATGATAAAGTATTCAAAATGAATAATAGAAGGCCCCCGGGTAACTGGACACTGCTCGACGGCTTCGTATGATGTCAAAATAAGACGAATACTTGACGGTAACTGTAGGAAATGTAAGCAACCCAAGATAATTGAAACAATAGCACATCTACGCACTAGATATATGTATGTAACTGGCTTCGTGCTCACACTTTTCATAGTTTCGAACTTGTATCGAGAGTGGAATTGTGTAGATTGCTAAAGTTTGTTAAATCTGTGTGGGAGTCATTCGATACAGGCACCACGAACTAGGCTGCCATACTTACAGGTTATCTTCCTAGCTGCTGGTATCGATATGGATCAATCCCACCCAGATTAACCTAACTTAACCTAACCTCCTGATTGAAATATATGCGCAAGATAACAAAAGATAACAAGGTTTTGCAAGGCTCTATTTTGATACATTTTCTTAACTGGAAAAAATTGGATTACAAATTCTTCAATAATTTTAAAATTAAAAGAAGTAAGCAAATTTGCTTAAGCTTCAAAAAGGATTCTATTTTTCTTAAATAAAAAAAAATAATGTACATATGTATATTATAATTTTATCTAAGTTATATTATCAACCTATTTTTTGGTAAAATAATTATTTTTAAATCCCTTTAAATTAACAATCTTATTTATAAAAATTATTAAAGCTTTATAAAGGGTTTATAAAACCGATTTTTATACAAAACTTTTTTTTACTAAGCTTTTATAAAGCCCCCATAAATTTTTATAAATAAGGCTGTACAAATTTATTTTACGAAATATTTACTTTAAATCACTTTGCCCCGTTGTAGAGTTACTCCCTCTATTGTTTTATCTTCTTCAATTTTATATAATTTATAAATAAAAATATGTAATAATAATAAACAAAACAAAAAAGTATTCCTCAAATAAAATTTCTTTGCTATTTATTAAATTTTATTTGGTTTTTGGTTTGAATCATTAATATGGAACACTAGTGTTTTATTTTTCTTGAAATATTTTTTTATTCGCTAAATCTAAATGTTTTCTTCAATTTATTAATTTGTTTGAAATACATATTTAAGTCTTGCTAAATTTTTGGAGAAAAAAAATCTTTAATTAATAATTTAAAAATTAATTTAAATTTTTTACTACTCTATTTTAAGGTTTTTTTAAAGTTATTTTTTGTTTGTTTGTTTTTTTTTATTTGTAAATAATTCATCAACCTTTAATTTTCTTTAATTATTGTTAATGGAAATGTAGAACAGTTTTAATGTGTTGTCAACATTTAAGTTTTGGTTTTGCGAAAGAGAGAGGGAGAGAGAGAGAGAGAGAGAAAACGAGACGAAAAATACTCGACTAGGTTGCCTTAACCTTAGAGAAATTTTTTTATTGATTTGAATGAGAATTATGAAATTGAAAAGCATACAAGCAATTCGACATTAAAAATCAAGGCATAATGTAGTTTTAATGCACTTTTAAATCCTAGCATGATTTTTAATGTAAAATTGTATGGCAAAACTCGTTAAGACCATGTTTAATTTTAACACTTATGCTAACTTCATGCTAATTTTTCATTATACATAGTAGCGATAATCTTTTAAATTCAAGCTAAAAAAATATTTACATGGTTGTTAGATATACTCAACCATAAATATACAGAAAATTCTGTATTTTTAAGGAACAACCGTCTATGTCTGTTTTAGCAATTTACGAGAATTATCATAAAAAAATATTACTTTTGTTATTAAAATTTCAAATATCAACATTGGCGTAGCTATAATTTTTTTCCAAGGGTGGTGGGGGACGCATTATGACTGGCGATTTTCCTAAATAATATTAAAATAAATAATTACATGCAATTTTTAATAATTCTAGGGGGATAACAGCAATTATTGGGGGGGCAAAGCATCCCCCAGAATGGCCTCTCTACGCCTATGAATATCAAGAAAACTTCATTTCTTGATGAGAATATGCATAAAGTTATGTCTTTTTGTTGTTGAAATTCAAAATATGAACGAAATTCTATGGTTGGGGGAACAACCGGCTATGTAGATTTTTGTAAGTTTTTAATTGTGGATGATAAAATTTATTTTGGTGAAAAATCCGGCGTTTTCATGCATAACCGTCCATGACCATTTTTGTCGATTTTGAATTATTAATTATAATTTTCATACATATACTATTTTTGTTATTAAAATACAAGGTATGACGAAATTATTATGATTTTAAGTAAAAACCGCCCATGTCTGCTTGTGTGGATTCTGAGTAGTTAATAATAATTTTCATAAAACTATTATATTTGTCCTGAAAATTCAAAAGACAATTTAAAAAACGTATATGCTTTTCAGCAAAAACCGTCTATGTTTATATATTTGACAATTTTGAATTATTGATTATAAATTGCATAACAAATAGTACTTTTGCTAATTAAATACAAAACATGTACTCGTAGCATGTTAAGAAAAATTCCACTTCCCTTAGAAAGTTGATATTGCAAAATTTGCTTTAATTTCTTTCCCCCTCATTTATGAAACTTTAATGCCATTCTTTTTGGGACTTTGTTTTTTTGTGTGTCATTGATGTTGTTTTCTTGTTTGCTTTAAATCTATTTACTGGTTTTGTGTCAAAAACTCTACTTTTTTCCATTTATTAATTTTATTATTACTTTTTTTTTGTTTATAAACATTTAATTGTTCAACAGCACTGATTTTTTCTTGTTTTAGATTTTCTAGAAATTTCTATAAAATTGATTTTTGTTTTCATTAA
Source organism: Tachina grossa (assembly GCA_949987645.1). Lineage (NCBI taxonomy): Eukaryota > Metazoa > Arthropoda > Insecta > Diptera > Tachinidae > Tachina > Tachina grossa. Next base: position 118,672,987 of record OX465278.1, on the reverse strand, counting down.
ATTTCATAAATTTTGAAAAATTATTTTTTTTTGTATTTTTTTATATATTTTTTTTCTTGTAATATTTATTCAAAAAAGTGTTCCTTTTTGGTGTATTATTATTAATATAAATATTTTATTTTGTTTTGATTAATAAAAAAAACTTTTCTTAAATGTTCATTCCAACATTTAAGGAAAATTTCGTATAATTTTTATTTTAAGAGTAAAATTTTTTTGTAATGTAAAAATTTTTCTCTTTAATAGTTATTGTAGTGTGTAATATAAATGTAACTATTTGTTTAAGTGTATTCATTAATTAGTACTACTAAGTACTTGTTGATACATTTTTGTTTTGTTTTGCTGTTTGTGTGACGGGTTGGGGGGGTGGGGGGGGAGGTGTATTAGTATAAGTGTGAAATTAGTTAAATAAAATATTCTAAAAACAAATGAACCGTTTTGTTTTTCTTAAAATGTGAATGATTTTTAGTTTGTTAAATTCCTATAAGTTTAATTCTAGTTAATGACGTTTTCGTTAAGTGAAATAAATGAAATTGTTTGTGGGTTTAAACATTTAATAGTTTTTGTTGTTTTTTTTTAAGTATGAACATTAAGGATTTGTTTATCCATATACATAATAATATTGATTTAATTTAGTGTTTAAATAAAGTCACGATTATTAACATTTGATTGGTTGTAAAAACACAAATGCCTTCAGCGGTTTTCATGGGAAAGTTGTAAAAGGTTTGGCAACACTATTTGTATGCAAGGTTAAGCTGAATTATATTTCGATTTAAAACATAATACATTTTTTATTTATTGTTTTTCGATTTTTGGTAAGGGTTTCAATTCTGAAAAGTCTTAAGGAATTATTTTCAAAATTTTGTAATTCTTATAAAAATTTAAACAAACTAATATTAATAAATTTTAATAAAATTTAAATTTTTTAGTGTGGTTTTACAGATATTGTGTTTATTCAGGCTTTTAAGGTCATTCAATTTCTTTAAAATGTAAATTAAATACTTTTTTATTTAATTTTTAATGTATCCGATGTTTCGTTGGGATTTGCCAACATCTTCAGGGATAATTATTTTTAATGAAATCTGGTAACATTGGCCATAACTAAAAAGAGCAAACTTTAAAATTTTTTATTCCAAGTTCTTCATAAAACTTTAAATTTTCTTTACAATTTGACAGTTTTTAAACGCATTTACGTTATCTTCATAGAATTTTAAATATATATTTTATAAATTTAAAACATTTTATAAAATTCAAAATATAAAGCAGATAAAAATTTAATGCAATCTTAAACTTCTCTGTAATTCACTTTATATTTTGAATTTTCTGTTTTAAATTTAGTTGAAATTTTTTAAATTTTTTTTATTTTTCTTTAATTTTAAGCATATAAAATTTTTTATTTTCTTTCAACTCAAAATTGTTTGAAAAATTATTGTCGAAATGACAAATTCAGTGTTAAACTTTTTTTTAACAAAGTTGTAAATTTTAAATGATATATTAAATTTTTAGCAAAAGTATTAAACTGTTTCGAAAATTCAAAATTAAAAAAATTAAAAGTTTTAATAAAATTTGAAATATGCTTTTAATATTAAAATTTATTAACTAAGTCTAAAATTTCCAACGGAATTTCGAATTTTATTTTGAAAACGTTTTTTTAAATATTTTTGCTTGTATTGTTGGTTAAGGTAAACTATGATTTATAGAAATTTAATATTAACTCTGATATTCATAAAATTTAAAACGATAAATAAAAAATAAAATACATTTCAAATTTCCCATAAAAAATTTTCCTAAAATGGATTTCAAATTCATTTTATTTTTTTATGAACATGGGGGTAAATGTTTATTTTTAACAAAGCATTGAAAAATTTTTAAAGATTCAACACTTTTTTATAAAATTTAATTTTGGCAAAGCATTGAAAAATATCAAAAAAAAATTTTAAAACTCCTTGTATAGGAAACACAATATTAAATTTTTTACAAGTTTTCAAAATTTTCCAATAATTTAAATTTGTAAGCATTTTCAAAATTTTTTAATAATTAAAATTTTTTATAAGATTTAAAATTTTTTATGATACTCAAAAAACTGTATGAAAAGGAAAAAAGTTAGAATTTTCAAAATTTTGTGTTTATGTAAAATTCACTTGAAGTTGAGGGTGAAGCTTTTTAGCTATTTTTTTTTTAAATTTTCATGCACATAATTTTTTTTATAAAATTTAAATTTTTTATTACAATTTTCAATTCTTAATAAAATGAAGATATTTAACAAAATTAAAATGTAAAATATTTTTAGTTAAAAAATTTCAGAAAATTTTATATCCTATCAAATTTAAATTTTTTAATATATTTTTCGATTTCCGATTTGTTTAATGAAAACTAATTTAATTTAATGATTGATCAGGTTTACTAAGCGATACGAACTTTAGCCTGATCAAATCATAAATATAGAAACAAATGAAGTTCGAGCAATAATAATTAAAATTAACTAATTTAATTTAATTAGTTTTGAATTTCTATAAAATTTCGAACATTTTTCAATAAGTTATTGATGGAAAAAAATTTTAATTCTTACAGCCAATTTCACCAACTCTATTTAAATATCAATTCATGTTTAAATGTCGATCATCATTAATTTTTAAATGGAAAATTTGTATCTTAAATATGAATTAATATTTAATTAACGGCAGATTTCCTCAAAAATTTTAGGGTCTGGAAGAAAAATTTTTAAGCCTGTACTTTTTAGAAACTTTAAATTTTTTAAACATATTTCCAGTTTCAAAGAATATTTTTTTTTTTTTTTTTTTTTTGATATTTCAGTTTTTAATTTTTTTCGAAGTTTAATTGCATTAATTACGCGATTGTAATTTTTTCATTAAAATTGTTAATGAAAAGTTTAAATTCCTAAAGTAAATTCAATACTATTATTTTTTTATTCGAATTTATGTTCGGTAATGAAAATTTTCCGCTTATAATACAGTCCCATTTGCTAGTTCCACATTTTTAATTATTTATTTATAAAAATATTTTATATATTATAAAAAATTTAAAAATTTAACCAGAAATCAACTCTCTTTCCTACATTCAAAATAGTGCCACCATTTAAATTTCAATAAGAACGAAACTAGCTTTAAACGAAATTGTTAAAAAAAAAACAGAAATAAAATCTGGAAATCTTAAAAATTAAAACTTACTCTTCTGTGGCCTTGACATACAACTTCTTGGGAAGCCATAGTCCTTAATGTTGCGGCTGCGCTGTAGCTGAATATATGAAGGCATGTGTTGGATGATGTCCGGGATGTTGTGTTAGTGCTGCAGCAGCACCAGCCAATGCTGAGACATCGGTTGGTTGTGTCAAAATGGGTATGCAATTTGCATTGTAATTGCTGGTGGAGAGTGTGGTGCCCAAAACCAGAGGCGGGGCTTGAGTGGCGATCGCTATTGTCATGGCGGTAGCGGCTGCAGCAGCATTAGGCGCTGGATGTGTGTGGGCCTTAAGATAGTTGGGTGGTGTTGTTGCTGTTGCAGGTTGTGGTGGGGGCTGTAAGGTTGCGGCTGCAGCTGCAGCTAAAGGCAAATAATTAGCTGCCATGGGTGTGGGTATTGTGGCTGTGGATGTTGTTGAGTGGGTGGTGGTCGACGAGAGGGTGGGTGAGCAGGCCTTCGAGCACGATAACGATGAAGAGGCGGACGATGAATTTGAGGCAGCTGAGGGAGAATAAGGTGAGGCAATGTGATGGTGATGCTGGTGATGATGATGCTGATTATGTTGGTGTGATGGGTGATGTGATGGTTGATGATGATGATGGATATTCGTATGTTGTTGTTGTTGGTAGTGTATTTGCTGATGACGGGCTTGTTGTTGACTATTGTAAGTTGTATTGGCAGTTGTATATTGTAATTGTTGATATTGCGGCGCTTGCTGTTGTTGCTGTTGTGAGGTATGATAGATATGTGTGAGTGCTGTTGGATGTTGTGTTGCTGGATGATGATGATGGAAGAGATTCGCTGGTGCTGCTAATGTGTTTGCTGCTTGCAGACATGCTTGTTGTTGCTGCTGCTGCTGCTGCTGCTGATGTTGTGTTGCTGTTGTTGTATAGTTTATCGTTGTCGGCGTATAGAAATGTTGCTGATGATGTGGTTCGATAATAATTATATTATTATTATAGTTTGTAGTTGCAATTGTTGCTGTTGTTGATGGTACTACAACGCCACAGGTTGCTGCTGATGTTGTTGTTAGTTTTAGTTGTTGTTCATAATCATGCTGTTGTTGAAGTGTTGTTTGCGTTTGCTGTTGCTGTTGCTGTTGCTGCTGATTGTGTGTATTAATATTGTTATTATTGTTATTGTTGTTGTTGCCATTAATTAGTGCTGCCATTATATTAGCGGGCGGCAATACAATCGGTATGTGATAATATTTACATTGTTTACGTCTGCACTGACCATTTGCATGATCACGACACACAGCCACTCGTTGATCACATACTTCAACCTTATCGTCTGCATTAGTTGAATGTTTCATTGGAAAAATGGAAAGGAAACGTTGGAAAAAATTATTAGATCATGCAGGAAACAAATGTGATTTCTTTTTAATTAAGGTGATTTAGAAAAATAAACTAAAATCGTGTGAGAATTGACTTAAAACTCGAAATAGGACTCTAAAATACCTGCTTAATTAAAATATTGTTAAATTCTTAACTTAATGGTACAAACAATTTCAAAAATTATTTAAAATTTGAAATAATTTTTCGATTTAATTTTTTTTTTTTGAAGTTAAATGTTTGATTAGTTATTTTTCGTTTGTCCTAGTTTACACTATGCAAGTGTTATTGCTAGGCTGATTAGTTTTTTAGGAGAGAGACGAGGGGAAAAGAAACATTTATGTTCCCCTCGTCTCTCTCTCCTAACAAACTAATCAGCTTAGCAAATAGGACTTGCATAGTGTAAACATGACTTTAAAACATTAATGTGATATGTGTAAACATATATCGGGAAAATTTACTCTCATAGTTAATCTGATGTTTGTGATTTTTAATTTAAATTGTTGTTTAGAGAATTGGTATAACTATAACTTTATTATTTAACTAAACCAGGCAGAATACGTTACCAGAATACGTTGCGTGTAACACTCGCTAAAGCTAAGTCTCTATCGCTAAAAATCTGTAGAGTCGATTTATCGATTTTCGGCTACAAATTCAACTTTCTAACTTTTATTGCTAAATAAGACATTGGCTCAAAAACGTATTGCGCCGAAGTTTTAATGTTAGATGTCGTCGCTAAAAATTTTTAATTTTCTATTTGTTCAGCATTTTAGCGATCGAATTTAGCTTTAGCTTTAGCGAGTTACAGAATACGGGGGCAGAACTCATTATTAAAAATGTTTTAAAGTAAAACCTTAAACTTAACTGATAACGCTGACAGTTAAAATAGTGCTCAAAAGTCATAAATAATAATGACTTTTTCTCGGGAGGGCTAATCCCCTGCCCTCAGGACCCCTAAAGTTACGGTGATCTAATAGTTCGTCGATTAAAATATCCGTGCATTAGATATTAGATTTTAGAGCTAATAACACCTACAAAGTTCAGGTTCAATGAAATTAAAAAAAAAAAATGCGAAACTTGCTTTCGACTTTTTCTCAATATTTAAAGGTTCCACTTGTAGTAAAATTTGTAAGCAAAATTGTATTTTTCATACAATTTAACGCCCATAAAATACACTTTTATAGTATTTTGTTTTACAAAATTGTAAATAAGTACAGGATTAGCATAATTATTTAAGTCTTGACTGGTTTTTGGTACTTAAGTTTCATTAAGAACTTTAGTGTATTCAAAGACAGCCATAGGCTGGTTTCGTTTCTTTTCATGGCACGATCTCGCACGGCTCAACACAAAGTGTTCGTGACAGAAAATCTGATTCTGTGCGTGGTCGGGTTGCATTGTGTTGAGCAAAATCGAAACCAAAAAATACGAAATTGTTTTATATATAATGGGTGTTTTTTTATTGAGGTATAGAACTTTAAGTTGGCATCACTTTTTTAACTGGCGGCCATTTTGTCAGCTGTCAAGTGATTAATATTTAGTTTGGTTTGCCATTTCATCATGAATAGGTTGACAAAAGAACAACGCTTGCAAATCGTGCAAATTTATTTCGAAAATAATGGTTCAGTTCGCGAAGTTTACCGCAAGCTCCGTCCATTTTATGGTCGACATAATCGTCCATCAGAGCAATTAATTCGATTAACCATGGATCGTTTTCGCACTACGTTTACTCTATGTGATAATACGCATCCGCAGAGACGTCGAACAGTGCGCACCGAAGAAACAATTGCCGCTGTAGAGCAAAGTGTTGAAGAGGACCCGAATGAATCGATTCGCCACCGTGCACAGCAATTGGAGCTTTGTCCATCAACTTTATGGAAGATTTTGCGCAAAGATCTTGGCTTGCGACCTTACAAGATCCAGCTTGTGCAAGAATTTAAGCCGCGAGACTATGCAATGCGTCGTGATTTTGGTGTATGGGCCGAAAATGAGATTGATCTCGATGCTGATTTTCATCGCAAAATTTTGTTCGGTGATGAGGCTCATTTTTGGTTGAATGGCTACGTCAACAAGCAAAATTGCCGCATTTGGAGTGAAGAGAATCCACATGAGACCCTTGAGACGCCATTACATCCACAAAAACTGACTGTTTGGTGTGCTCTATGGGCTGGTGGAGTCATTGGGCCATACTTCTTCCGAAATAATGCTGGAGAGTCAGTTACCGTTAATGGAGACCGGTATAGAGCCATGATAACCGACTATTTTGTTCCCGAATTGGATGGCATGAATGTGGATGAGTTGTGGTTCCAACAAGACGGCGCTACATGCCACACAGCGCACGTCACAATCGATTTATTGAAGGAAACATTCGATCAGCGCATAATTTCGCGGAATGGACCTGTCAATTGGCCACCAAGATCGTGTGATTTGACACCATTGGAATATTTTCTTTGGGGATATGTGAAGTCGCTCGTCTACGCCAACAAACCAGAAACGTTAGGGGACTTGGAAGCCAACATTCGTGGCGTTATTGCCAACATACGGCCCCATATGCTCGAAAAAGTGGTTGAAAATTGGACCTGTAGAATTGGCTTTATTCGAGCCAGCCGCGGCGGCCACATGCCCGAAATCATATTTAAACATTAATGGCATAAAATTATCCTTCCAATAAAGCCAAATTGATGGACATTAAAGCGATTTTCTTGTGTTTTATTTCAATTCAAAGTTTTATACCTCTAAAAAAACACCCGTTACTATGCACTCGTATTCATGAATAAAGAAAATATATAATATTTTGTATCGTCAAATAGGCAACATCAGCAAAGTTTTTAATAGTGTATGGTAGAGTGGTTCGAAAAAAAATTGTGCCCTAGGATTAAAGATAATGTAAAAACAATTCCAAAAATATTTTTTTTATTTTTTTTCCACGCTTACAAATGCCGCCCTTTTAGTATTTTGTGCACTGTGTCGCCATATTTAGTCCGATCATAACATTTTGTATACCGGTGTTTATGGCTCTGGAAGGGCTACATTTCTGTCTTTAATAGTTTTTTGATATCACGTCACACGCAAAAGTTTCATCAAAATAACACGGCTTTATTTTCGTTCAAAAATATTTAGCATTAGGGTGGGTACGAACCGAGTTTTTAAAAGTCATGACTAGAATGTGACGTGGTATTAAAGAAATATAGCCCTTCCAGAGCCATAAACACCGGTATACAAAATTTTATGATCGGACTAAATATGGCGACACAGTGCACAAAATACTAAAAGGGCGGCATTTGTAGGCGTGGCAAAAAAAAATATTTTTGGAATTGTTTTTACATTATTTTTAATCCTAGGGGATGACTGGCACAATTTTTTTTTTGTATGGAAGGCGAACCACTCTAGTCTATGGGTCTCTTAAGCTTAAAATTCTGGAATTAAACTAAGCTATGTATTAAGTTTTGATTTATGACCAAGTATTATTTATTTTGATTATTATTATATTATTTATTATTATATTATTTTGATTTATGACCAAGTATTTCAGGGTTCTTTTTTATTATTGTTGGTGTTGAAAATCTAGCACAAAAGTAAAGGAAAGCAATTCTTTTCACTTTTTTCAGAATAACTTCCAGGGGCTAATGATTTTTGGCCAACAACGTTTGGGAAAGTTGTAGCTACAGCAGAGCTGAACAGCTTTTATGAACATATTAATACAATTTGAACGTGTGTAGGCACCCTAATGTTTTAGGCATTTTTTTCTTAAAATTTTATTTTTATTCGACGCTAAACTTTGTTTCTTAATCCTATAATCAAGTGCACACTTCTACGATGAGTTTCAGTAACACTTTGTGCAAAAAAAAAAAAATGATTTTTCCCGCACTTTTTTCTAAATAGAAGAAAGAGTATTTTGTTTTCCCTAGGCCTTTTAATTTTTTTTAATAAAAAATAAAAAAAAAATTCCTTAATTTTTGCAAAAAGAAAATGTACAAAGCAATAATTTTTTTGGCATAAGATGTTTGCAAGATTTGTTTGTTAGACTCTATTTAAGTGCTATCACCAAATCTGAATTAGCTGTTGGATAAAAACCGGAGAAGAAAAAATTTCTTCAGGACGCACTTTGGAGGCCAAAAAAAAAAAAATTGATCACCAAAAACGTCAAACTACTATATACTACAAATCTATACTGCTCAGTTTGCGTGTTTCCCAAAAGACTTCATTTGTTGCATAGCGTAATTAATTAAAAATTCGATTTTGTATTTTTTGTTAGTTACGTGGAGGCATTGCAAAATATAGCAAATATCCCAGACTTGCTACATCTGCAATAGCTGCACCAGCTGTTTACATCGAAGAGAGATTTCCACTAATTTTATGCACTTTCTAAACGAAACTAGCAAAATGCTTCGATCAAGTGCTCTTAAAGCAATCACCTCTAAAATGATTCAAGTTCTTTTAATACTTCTCGATATTACGTACAAATAATTTGTAATATACTAAGTGTCATTATGTTACAAATAATGATAAAGTTATTTAAATTTAAAATACTTTTACAATACTTCAACCCTTATTTATTGGCATTTATATAATATGTAGTATATTTTTAAAATTAATTTTTTTTTTAATTTTCAATCAAGAAGTTATGACACAAGTTTTTGATAATTTTAACTTCTTCTAAAAATAATTTAATTAAATACTTTATTTTTTATTTTTTTGGGATTTCAAACTAATCAAAATATCAAACTAAAGAGCAAAAATTTTTTCAATAAAGTTCAAAAGCCAACTTAATACAAAAAGATGTACATATGTATGTATGTAATGGAAAATAAATTGCTACCATACACTAAAAAGTCCATATCAAACTAAGCCTTAAAAATAATTCAAATCAAATAATAATACAAACAAACAAAAAAAAAAATCAAATATAGCGGCATGCACTTACCTTCAGTTAAATGAACGAATCTACAATTTAACCGACTGCACATAGATCTATTAAAATCTTGGCACACCGGGAGGGTGTCCAGTAACTAGAGATTACAAAAATTAAAAGTTGTTGGTTGTTGTTGTTTTAATTTTTTTTTTTTTTTTTTTTTTTGGAAGAGGGATTTGAGTTGTTATTTTAAGTGTTATGTTTGTTGTAGTTGTAGTTGTTGTTGTTGTTGTTGTTTTTGTTGATTGTTGTTGCAAATTGATGCACAGATTTACGAGATGCGAGCACAATTAATTTCAAAATAAAGAAAGAAAATTTTACAAAAAAAAAAAAATATAAAAAATTTTACAAAATTAAAACCACATTTTACCAAATACAACAGAAAATAATATTTTTTAATTTTTTTTTTTAATACAAAATTTTGTGAGTGTTGTTTTGTTTTTTTTACATAAAAAAAGAGAAGAAGAAGAAAAAAGAAAAGAAAAAAGAGTAAAATTAGTTTTATATTGTACATACTATTGATATAATTTTTCTTTTCTTATTAGTTGTTTTATTATACATTTAATAATATTTTTCTAAGTAAATTTAATGGGCCCAATTACGAGTTTAGTATTTCGACTTTGGCTACGACGATCTTGCACTAGGCTAAAGAACATGGCAACATTTATTTCTTTATTCTAGTATAAAATTTTAGAAGTCGAAATACAACACCCCTAATTTGGCTTAATATCTTTTTTTTCTCATAAAAAATAAATATAAAAACTCAATTCATAGTGATTACTTTAACTTATGAACTAAATTTAAATTAAAGAAAAAAAAAATAAAAATAAATAAGTTAAGCTAAGCTTTAAGCCATAGTTTCCCCCGCCGAGTTTGCTTTTAATATTTTAATTAAATTAAATAAAAAAAATTGCTTAAGATTTCTTAATTTAAGCTTAATAGTTAAGTATAGATTTAAGTAGTTTTCTTTAACGCAGTTTTAGATTTGCTTAAGAGCTAAGTAAAAAAATAAAATAAAATTATAGAATCAAAAAAAAAAAAAAAGACTTTAATTAAGAGAGGCAAGATAATAAGGAGTACAACACCAATAGAAATTGTAATTGAGATACTGAAAAATCAAATGCAAACAAACACGTCTGTATGTGTACACGGTGGGCCAAAAGTCACCACTGGGCTTAAAAAATTTAATAGCTTTTTCGTTTATATATTTTTTTTCTAGATTATATAAATAATACCTGGATAATAAATAATGGAGAGATTCACAACTGAACAAAGAACCAGAATAATAAAATTGAAATTTTTATTTCATTGGCTTTATACTCGTAAATAAGCAAAAATGTAAGTTCGACGATCCCCAAAATCCAAGAGCCATTCATCCACGCCAATTGCAACCCATTGGGTGTACAGTATGCTGTGGCATTACATCCGAAAATATCATTACGTCTTACTTTTTCCAAAGTGAAGATGAAACTGCTGTAACTTTAAACCGAGAGCGGTATCGGTTTATGATTGAACATTTTTGGCGTTCTGGTCTTGAAAACAGACCTGAGATGTCGTTTCAGCAAGATGGAGCCACTGCACACACTGCTTAGAACTCAATGGGACTTTTAAGTCAAATTTTTGAAGAACGACTTGCGACTTTTGACCCACCCTGTATTTCACAGATAAACAACTTTGATTATTAACTTTCAAATTTTTTATTCCCTAAATCCATATAGTGAAGTTGGCTGCAGTTGTCACTCTGCTATTATAAATTATGACACACACATTTTTAGGCTATTAAAGTAGTCTTTAAAAAAAAAATATTTGGAATATATTGAGCCATAACCGCCAAAAACGCTTAATTGACACATTTTTGGACATCGTTGTTTTTGACGAAAATCGATTATTTACGATCGCAAATAATCGATTTTGGTAAAAAAAAACTAATGCCCTAATTCAGTAAGAAGATTTAGGACGTTTTTGTTTAAAAATACTTCTGAGTTCTTGTGTTTGAATTCTCTAAATTATTTTCTTCAAAAATGGTTGTTGTCTTTGATAATGAAAAACACAAATATTATTGCCATGTTTTTAAAACATAAAAATTTATTTAAAGTACTATACAATAGTTTGAAAAATATATGAAAAAAATATGTGTTGGAAATAATGTTTGGAACAAAATCATAAAGCAAATACACGAACCTTCTAGCATAGACAATAAATTATATTTGTTTTAAAGAATCAAAACTGCGGCTTTTTTTCGTCCATAGACAAGACGATACATTCGTCGAACAGAATTAGGGCATAAGTTGGAAAATTATTTCGCTTAAGCTTTTTGGCGTTTAAGGCACGATATGAAAGGAATTGTGGATTATGTTACTTTAGAACAGCGCATTATTATTCCACAAACCGGTTATTCTTTCCTGTCGTTAACGAATATAACTTTTTTGTGGACACTTGAAAGTGCAAAGTATGACTTTGTCAAAAGTCAAAATTGCAAATATAGCAAAAACGTTTCAGATTAGCCGAATTCATTTTTTAACCTACATACATATTAACTTGCATATCGATTGTCCAAGGTAGAAAGGCCCTAACTCGTATTTTAATGAAATTGAGTTTTTCAGTGATTCCAATACATTTCACACAATTAAACCTCTTCATAAAAATTTGTTGCAATATTGTAAAAAATAACGCTTTAACAAGCAGTTTTATAAGGCTGTTAAATAGGACTTCATAACAATGCGGAGGAGTAGGAGGATATAGTTGACCGAGACGACTCACTTGAGTTCCTAGTTCGTTACCAATGTGATAGTCTCCATTCCTGCCAAATAAAAGAGTCATCAATTTCAATTTCAATTACCAATTGTAACGAAAAGCAAGAGTTTTTTAACCTAGTTTGAACGGAAAAAGAATTAAGAGTTTTCTTAACTTAGTAAGCCAAACCCTGGCTAGCACTTCTAGTCTTAGGTTTGGTTGGGTTAATCTGGGTGGTCAAAGACCTCGCATAGATCGGGATTGATCCTTAGCGATACCAGCAGATGAGAAGAGATCCTGTAAGTATTACAGTCTAGTTTGTGGTGCATTTATCGAATGACTCCCACACAGATTTAACAAACTTTAGCAATCTACACAGCTCCACTATCAATACAAGTTTCAAACTATGAAAAGTGTGAGCCGGACAGTGACACAGGCCCGGGTTCCTTACATTTTCTGCAAGTACCGTCAAGTATTCGTCCTATTTTGACAGCATACGAAGCGTCCAGCAGTATTCAGTTAATACTCCCACTAGAAGTTTGCAGTTGCTTCTAGTTAATGATAAAAGGAATTTAGTCGATTTGGGATCATAGGAGTTTTCGTCGCACGTCCCTCATATTAGAGTCTATGATCCCTTTCAGGTGTTGAATTGGTTTTCGGACATATACCGTTTCCTCAGCTGGTAATAGAATTCCCCTTTTGGCCAGTGTATCGGAAATTTCATTTCCCTTAACTCCTATCAATTCCCATGTGTCCCCGAACCCAGAATATGTGTACTTGTCTACCAGCACCTTACATATTTAGAGCCTTCCTGCACATGAGCACAACCGAGGAGTAGTTGCAGTCAGCTGAAATTGCTTTAATAGCTGTTGACTATCAATATCTGGTCTTATACTGGCACGAACCAATGCAGTTAGTTCGACTACTCTTTCGACGAACAAGAAGTCGGTTTCTTCACGACTGTCCATCTCTGATGGAGTATTATTTTTAGCCATCTCATCAGTCACTTTTATGAGTACCTCGACTGTTACACTGGTTTTTCTTCGTGAAAGTCTGCCTAGGTGGATTTTTTAAGCTCCATAGAACTTATGAAAAAGTTAACTGCGAAACGGACTGTCACATTTTGACTTGGGCAAATCATCAGGGGAGATGCAGCTATTACCAAAAATGGAAAGTCACTTGTGAGTGGCCAGAACGATTTCTTTGATGAATTGTCCAAGCAGCTAACTAATGCTAGGAGGATACAGTTGACCTGTGACCAAGTATCTCCTGGGTAATAGCTTTAAGGCAAGCGTATTCTGAGTGTCTGAGATGTCTCAGGAAAGTAGGCGATAAACCGCTGAAGCGTGGTTGCATCGTGGGATTGGACGTGAATATAGTAGTCCTATCACTAATCCAGGGGACGAGGGTTAGCAACTCACGTCTCTTGAAATCCCAAATTTTCTAACACTATATATATATATAACACATCCTATGCTCCAATAGGAGTTAAAGGAACATAAATTTATAACATATATAAATCATCCTGAATAGATTGAGGCTTGAACAAAGCCACCAACGCATGCAGATTTACTTGGAAAATCAGTCATCAACTAGCTCAACTTAAATAAGATCGCGAAATTGTGTTCGACGATAAGGCTCGTTTTTGGCTTAACACGTTTGTTAATAAACAAAATTGCCACATATATAGTGAAAAAATCCACATTCGGTAAAATGCACCGTCATTGCACCTTATTGTTTTTCTAATGCCTGTCTGCACAAGTCAGGCTCGTCTAGAAAACTTTTATGAAAGTCACTCAAAAAAATTAGTGCTTTTCATATCAAAATTTTCTCACTCAAGTCGACCATGTATTTTGTGGAAACAGGGATGTTAACCTAATGCTTACTTGAACATAATTTTTTTAATGAACAGAAACAGCAAATTCACGTTGGCTTATCTGCAGAAAGACCCACAATCTGCGGCAGGAATTGAACCTGTCACCCTTCGACTGTGAAGCTGTTAATTGGACTTCAAGGTCGTGTGATTTTATGTCTTTTATTTCGTCTGGGGCAACGTGAAGTCACTGCGTAAACCAGCAGTAATTGTCGCCTTGGGGCCCAAGATTGGTCGTGCTGTTTTTGCCTTACGGCGCTAGCAGTGCTTGAAAAAGGGACCCTAAATTAGCTTCGTTATAAAAAACCGAATTGATTTTCTAATATTAATGCCATTATTTATCTCTTCAATAAAAATATTTTTGGATTAAAATTAAATTTTTTGTGTCATTTTTTAAAATTTAAATTCCAATGGGCTTTAAAAGAACATGGTGAATAAAAAATGGTTCCGCGAGTACTTTCGCCTTAACCTAATATTTATCACAGCAATGGCTTTCTATAGAAATGTCTAGTACAAAATAACACAAATCTAGGCAGTCTACTGCATTGTAAAGCATTCCAACAAACTAGCCCTATAACATTCAGATTTTTGGGACTTTTTAACGCTACTTGTGCAGAAGTGCAAAATTAACTCTTAACAGCATTTTCTATGAGAAGCAACACTCAGGCAATAAATGCATATTGCCAGGTGTTACCTCCTTTATGAAAGGGATGGTGATAGAGAAGACAGGTGTTGAAGCAAGTGAGAGCAGAGCTTAACAGAGTTGCAGCTCATCTGGTGTCAATGAGACGTACTAAACTATCGAAGCAGTTTTTACTTTAGAGAACGCTTTGATGTTACAATAGGCTTAGTATCTGCTGATTTCTGTTGTTTAAGTAAAATTTGGAGCTTTGGTGTATTCAAGCACATACAGTAGATTTTTGTGGAGAATATTTTAACCCGTTAAGTGTCCGTGGAAACGGGATGATTTGAGCACTTTTTATAAATGAAAAAAAGCCCGATATGGAGAAGTGTTAGGGCGTTATAATATTCCACGAAAATGTTTTTCATAAAATTTTTCATAAAAGTGTAAAGCTCATGCTTTACCTAAAGTGAAAGAATTGCATGGTCCGATCCACCACAATTGTGGACCAAAGGTAGGAATTTAAAATTCGTGTAAAACTCCTCTATCCTTATATTTTTTGTTCTCTTCTGCCAGAACAAGTCCTACAACCTTGTTTTATTTTCTGTATATAAATTTTTATTATTATTGTTATAATTTATTTGAGGTAGTCTTCCCATAGTGATTTAATACATATATATTTTTTTAATTTCAAGGTAATTAGGGAAACAACGTGTCTTTTTTGCTTGGACAACAAATTGAAAATATGTGGAATTTTTTTAAAGATTTCTTTTTTCCGAAAATTCAATAAATAAATTCGTATATAAATATTTAAAAAAAAACCTTTCTGAAGCTATTTTCAGTTTCTGAATATAACAAAACATAATTTCCACAGGCATTGTACTCAATGTTTTTTTAATTAATTAAAGCAAAAATGTTTTCTTAAAAACTTAAAGCTTAAAAAATTTAAAAAAAAGTTAAAGTTTTGTTATAAAATTTAATTTTAAAAATTAATTTAAAACAAAGGAAATTTATAAGCAAAAAAGTAGAAATATTAAAAAAAAGTAATAAAAGCTTAAAAAGCTTCATATAGAAAGCAGCAAGTTATTATATGTATATATATTTTTAGATTGATTTTGAAAGTATAAATATAGTTTGTGATTTCATTTTTGGAATATAGTCTAAAGATCTAAACAACACACGCACACCACTTTCCAGTCTTATACAGATTAAAAGAAAGAACAAAAAAACATTAAAGAAGACAGAGAAGCTTAAATAAAAAAGCTTTGGCACTATAGAAAGAACTGAAAAAAAAAACAATTAGATATTTTTTTATTAAAAACTCACATTTTCGGTTTTGTTTTCATTGATTTTTTCTTTTCTGGGGGCTTTTGATTTTGTTTTGATTCTAATATCACAAGTTTAGCTTAAATTTGTTTAAATGGAATGTTTTCTTCTGTTTGTTTTTTGTTTTTGTTATGATAAGAAGAAAAGTAATTTAATGAACTTAATTTGGTGCTAGAATTATTTATTGTTTGATGGTAATTTTGTCATATTTGTAATTTAAATATTTTTATTCTTTATTTTATTGTGTGAAAAAGGTTGAAGCTCCTAAAACTCTGTTTTAATATTTGTTGGAATTTAAGAGATCTTTTTAACAAACACGCAGTTACAAATCCTAAATGACGGCACTAGAAATGGATGGAAAAAAGAGACAAAAAAAGAATAAAAAGAAAACAATAAGCTATTTGTTCTTGTTGTTGTAAGTTGTTGTTTTTTTTTTTGTTAAAAACATTTTAAAGTTAAGTTTTTATATAAAAATTTGTAAAATTAAAAATTGAAAGCTTTCGTGTTTAACAAGCTTTTAAGCTTAGTTTCATTTTTCTTGCACTGATACGTTTAGATTAAAAGTGTACAAATTGTAAGTTTTTCTTATTGTTGTTGCTGTAGGATGAAAGCAAAACCAAAAACTTAAAAGTAAGCACAACTAAAGCTTGATTGAAAAAAAGCTTTTAAGCTAAACTTAAGCTTAAAAAGCATTATGTATAGTTTTTTTAGATTTTCTGTTTTTCTTTTAATATAGACAGACTTTAATTTGTAAAAACTTTTATTACCTAATTATGTAAACAGTGCCATTAATAAGTATGGGACACTGTGTGTGATATAATAACCGCCGATCAGTGTTATGAGCTGCTTATATAAGATAATTACAAAAGGATTTTCAAAAAGGATTAGCGGAGTATTTTTATATGAAATTAGAGAAAAAATTGGAAAAAAGGAGAAAGAAAACAAAAAACAAACGGATTAAAAGAACAATTTGTTTTTGCGTTTTTTACATAATTTTACTTAATCCTAAAGCTCAAACTACTTATAACAACAATTCATAAATAAAATTAAAGAGAAAAGTCCTTGCATTTAACAATACAATAGTATTTATAGTTAATTACTAGTTTTCATTTGAAATAGCATTCCTTATTTGTATGCGTATGAAAGTGTAGACTTTAAAAAGCAAATGTATTTTTTCATTAGCCGCTTTGTTTGCTTTAAAAGGTAAAAGGGAGTGTCATAACAGTGGCAATCAAATTCATTATTTTCATCATCATCATCATCGTTGCTGCCATCATCATCATCATCGTTAACATCAGTCATTAGTGTTAGTTAAATATTGGTTAAAGCTGAATAGAAAACATATAATACAAAAACAGAAAAGCAAACAGTGACATCACCATCATCATGGACTGACATTAAGTAAACAGCATTTTTTTATTCTTCTTTTGAGCCCTTTCTATCAACCATCAGGCTGCAAATTCGTTTTTGCCTTCATTTTTGATAATACAGTAGTTTTGATTACTATAACTACACTTACAGATAGATATATTTAAAAAAATTTTCTTTTAGCGAAAGCTAAATTATTCAAAATGTCAAATCGTACAAAAAATTGTTGCTGTAAAAAACCGTAATCAATCACTTTAAAGATATTTTAACTCACAAAACTAGAGCAGAAATTATTTAATTGCTGCTCCTAAGGGTATGCTATTATTTTATAAATATTTTTGTAATTTAAAATGTGTCACTTTCATACGAATTTACTTAATGTGTCCGGCTAAACTACGGCGTAATAATTTTTAGAAAACAAATCCTTTATTTACATTTCTGTCATCCACTTTGTGTAAAAGTAACAATATATTTAATGCATACACACATATTTTATTTTTAAATCTTAATGTTTGCGCTTTTCAACGAACTGGAAAATTTTTCATACTTTAAGGCGTCACCTTTTTAAACACGCAAAGTTAAAGTAGCATATTTTTATTTGTTGCTAATGTTCACATGTTCAAGCTCAGTATTTTCACAGTATTACTTGTTAAAAATTTGTGCAAAAAAATTATTATTTAGTTCACTTTTTTTGTTAGAATTTAAATCGTCATTATTTTCAACTTTTAGATGCATAATTTTTGG
The DNA here is from genome assembly GCA_949987645.1 of Tachina grossa. Lineage (NCBI taxonomy): Eukaryota > Metazoa > Arthropoda > Insecta > Diptera > Tachinidae > Tachina > Tachina grossa. The sequence continues at coordinate 118,654,880 of OX465278.1, read as the reverse complement.
TAATAATACAAATTTCAGCTATATTTTTTTCACGATTGTAGCCATAATCGAGATTTTTGCATTTTTCGTTACATTAGATGTTTTTCTAGCGAAATAAACTAAACACTATATAGCAAAGAAAATAATGAGTTAAGGCCTTTCTGTATTAAGGTAACGAAATTTTTAATTCTATCAAGAGGTTAAGTGTTTGATTTTTTAAGTATGTAATTATAAATTTTTGTTAGATTCTGGTCACAATTGTAGAAAAAGTTGTATTTTTCAAATAAAGGATATATGGGCGGCAGTTCGATGCATGCACCATTTGCAGTGAAACTTCCCAGAAAGCTTAATTGTATGTTTCTATTTGTTTTATGATTATAACTCCGGCTAAAATGTAACTTTTAGTATCAAGGATATATGAAATATATGAGTATCCTTTTTATGCTAATGGTAATGAAATTCATCAGAACGCCTTATTGTGTTATTTTGGGAATAACACTGAATATTTGCTGCAATCGGTTTCCAACTGCGATCAAAGTGTAATTTTTCAAATAAAGGATATATGTATGGGAGGCAGTTCGGTCCTTGCACCATTTGCATTGAAATTTACCAGAAAGCTTAATTATGTGTTTTTATTTGTTTTACGATTATAGCTTCGACGAAAATTTCATTATTAGTTTAAAGGATATATGCAGCATATGAGTATCCTTTTTATGTTAATGATAATGAAATTCATCAGAAAGCCTAATTGTGTTATTTTAGCAACAAAAGTGAATATTTGGTGCAATCGGTTCGCAATTGCGGTAAAAATGTAATTTTTCAAATAAAGGATATATGGGAGGCAGTTCGGTCCTTGCACCATTTGCATTGAAATTTACCAGAAAGCTTAATTATATGTTTTTATTTGTTTTATGATCATTACTCCGGCTAAAATGTAACTTTTAGTATCAAGGATATATGAAATATATGAGTATCCTTTTTATGCTAATGGTAATGAAATTCACCAGAATGTTTAATTGTGTGATTTCAGCATCCACAGTGAATATTTGCTGTGATCGGTTAGCAATTGCGATAAAAATTTAATTTTTCAAATAAAGGACATATGGAGGCAGTTCGGTCTATGCACCATTTGCAGTGAAATTTACCAGAAGGCTTAATTGTGCGATTTTAATAACAACAATAAATATTTTCTGAAATTGGTTGGCAATTTTGGTAAAAATTTTATTTTTCAAATAAAGGATATATGGGAAACAGTTATGTCCTTGCACCGATTAGAGTGCAATTGACCAGAAAACTTTACTCTTATATTTTGAAAATTGTAATATATTTTCGCTAAATTCGTACAAGTCGAAATAAAAATTTATTTTCGTAATTCAGGACATATGGGAGGCATGAGTCCCCCTTGTGCTAAACGAAATAAAATTCACCAGTATGTTTAAATTTATAATTTTAAAATTTTTGCTGCAAAAATTTTGTTTTCCAAAACAAGTATATATGGGAGAATTTTTTGTCCCAGAACACTGTTCGTTATAAGCTTTGCTATATAATTATTAGTAATAGTTATCACTATTCGCTACATTCTGATAATAATTGTAACTAAAATTTAATTTTTTTAGTATCAAGGATGAGAGGAAAGAAATTTGATAAGAAGCTCTAAGCTTTATGATTTTTAGAAATAATTATAAATTTTTGCCGAGTTCTGTTATATATTGTAGGTAAAATTAATCTTTTTGAATTGAGGATACATAGAAAACATGAGTGTCCTTGCACTAAACAGAGTGAATTTTGTTTTAGAAAATTTAAATGTATTATTAAATTAAGGATATATGAGAGGTCCTCATGTCCTTGCAACAATTATAATGAAATTTTCTACACAGCTTGAATTTATGATTTGAAGAAACAATAAGTAATCTTGGCTGCTTTGTGATTGCAATTGTAGCATAAACTAAAATTTTCATATGAAAAGGATATATGGGAGGTATTTGTGTCCCTGCAACGAGCACAGTAAAATTCACCAGAAAAGCCTAACTGTGTTCTGTAAGGAATTGTAATGCACGTACAACTTAATTTTTAAAGTAAAAATTTATGGAAAAATAGGCATCTTCTGGCATAGAATTTCCTCAAATTTTTCTTTACAAATACACGAGTATTCAATAATTCTTTTGTTGTTAGAAAACTTTGTCAATTTTTTTCTTTTCTTTTTTACTTCAGCTTAGCATGAATATCAATTTCAGTATCCTTATTTAAATATACCATGACTGTTGACACTATTTTTCGCTAGTCAACATTAAATAATCAGCCAGAATGCTTAACTTAAAGTGAAAAGTTAACCATCAACTAAAAAAAAAAACTCCTGCCAACCGCTATTAATTTTAATTGTTTATTTGTTTTGGAGGCGCGGATGCGCAATTAATTCGATTAACCTAATTTATCAAAGCGAAAAAACCGAAGGTAAAAATACCAGTATTAAAATTTTACCTGCAAAAGTGGACTATTAACAGACCACATACTCTCACATCTTTATTAGCAAATATCCAAGACACGATATACGTTTATATAGAAGAAACTTGATCACACCACCCATCTAAACGGACATTAGCTCATACAATGTTTGTATTTTTTTTTTGTTAATGTGGGAGTTCATGCAGGTGTGTCAATTAGCAATAAACCTTTTAAATATACTGATACAAAGAGAAAAATAAAAATGTTTGTTGTTGTGAGATTACCATCAATGTTGGAAAAATTGCCAAGGCGCTTTGTCATTGTCCAGCTTTAATATTGTAGTTGGAAGTTTTCTAATGTTTTTTTTTTACATAGATTGAGCTTTCGCCAAATTCATATTAAATCGATTGGCAATACTAGTTCAAGCTGAAGTTGGGATTCAATTCTGAATATTTTAAGCTGCAGGCTCTTGGAATTTATAAACGATTTTAAAGCTTTTAATAAAAAGTTTCATAAATTTCATGCTGTTAAGAAGGCCTCACTTTTAATGTAAGGCATTAGTAATTATTGCAAAAAAATTAACTTCAAATTCATTAACAGAAGCGCAAAAATAAGATTAATTGAAAATTATCTGTTGGGCAGTTTATTCAAAGTTTGGAAGAAACTTAAGAATAAATCCTTGGAAAGTCTTGCGTTTCTACGCAGACTTTGAAAAGTTTAACCTCAAAGAGCTTTACCTTTTGGTAAAAAAAATCTCTTTGAAGTTTTGCATAGAAAAGATATTTTTGCAACGTTGTTGTAGAAAACTACTGAAAGCTTTCTGACAAAAAGCTTTAGAAGCTTATTTATGAAAATAACTTGTTACAATATTGCCGGACTTAAATCGAATTCATTGTAGTATGGGTGACGTCAACTTAAAATATATGTGCAAAAAGCTTTTGAAAGCTTGATGAAACATTTCTGAACTTAAATCGAGCTCATTGTTGTGTCGAGCAGGTAATATTGCAACATTTTTGCATAAAGCTTTTAAAAAGCTTCAGCGAAAAAGCTTTTTGAAATCCTTTTTTTTTTTTTAAATAACTTGTTCAAATAAGGCTGGACTTAAATCGGCTTCATTGCTCTACTGATGATATCAAATTGACGCGATTGTGCAAAAAGCTTTTGCAAACTTGATGAAATATTTCTGGACTTAAATCGAACTTATTGTTATATCGAGCAGATACTATTGTAAAATTTTTGCACAAAACCTTTAAAAGCTTTCCGGCAGAAAGATTTTTTATTCTTATTTGTGAAAAGAACTTGTTGAAATAAGGCTGGACTTCATTCAATAGGATTCATTGCTGTATTAAAGACATCAACTTTGTGCAAAAAGCTTTTGAAAGCTTGCTGAAATATTTCTGGACTTAAATAGAATTGATTGTTGTAACATTTTTATATAAATCGTATTCATTGCTTTATTGATGTATAATATTTGAAACGTTTTCACAAAAAGCTTTTGAAAGCTTTACAATAATATCTTCTGAAGCCTGCTTATGCAGAGAAGTTGTTGAAATATTATATAACGAAATTAAATGGAACTTATTGCAAGACTTTTTATTCATCCATTAAAGATCACAAATTGGTACACCAAAAAAAAAAGAGTTTTTAAAATCAATAATAAAAAATTAATTTTAAAAAAGAAACGTTTATGAAATAGCAACAAATTGGTCTTGCATTACTTAAAACATTTTACGGTTTTAAGACTGCTTCGTTATAAAAATAACAATGTTACATATTAATATTATAAGAAACATTCTTATTTTAAAAATTGTTTTTAATAATAACAAAAATTAAAAATTTTAAAAACCCCCGACTTTTTTCAGAAAAAATGTTATATCTTCTGTACGGCTGGACCGATTTTCTTCAAACATAGATAAGAACCCTCTCGATCAAGTCATCTTTCAAACAGAAAAAACTAAATGAAAATCGGTCCAGCCGTTTGGCCTGTACGTGGACACAGACAGACACACAGATACACAGACACACACTACAAACTTATAACATTCCTTTTTTTAGTCGGGGGTTAAAATTACATTTTAAAAATACTGAATTTTTAAAATTCTTGTTTTAAGAATGCTTTTTGGTTTAGTGTGAATGCTTTATCAATATATGTTCTGAAACCTATTTCTTTTCAAACTACAAAAATTACTTCCTTAAAAAATGTCGCAAGAGCTTTACAAAAAAAATCCATGAGAATCTTTTAAGGCCATTGTTTCCAAAGAATATTTTGAAAAAATTACAAAGCTTTCTCAAAAGAAAAGCTTAAAGGTAGGCGAGTTTAAAATACTTTGGAATGCGTTACAAAGAAAGCTTTTGAAAGGATTTCTTTAAAAAATGATTCTTAAAAATGAACGCACGTACCAACAATGAACTCTTGCCGCCCTTAGAGACAAAAGCTTTGGAAATTTTTTCTATCGCAAAAGCTTTAAAAAGGATATTGAAATATTTACGAACTTTTTTTAGAAATTGTCCAACACAATAAATAACAATAAATCACAACTGTTCCAATTTTAGAACTGAATGCAAATTACGACAATCGATATCGAACAACAATTTTTCATGTTTCGATACAAACTCCATTGAAAAGTTTTGAAATTACTCTCGATATTGAGTACCATAATTTGCTCTCTGGTAAGAGAAATTCAAGCTTTATTAAATATCTAAAATTGTTTTGTCTTGTCCTTAAAAATTTTTCCCAGCTTTATAAGAATTTTGTATGTTCTTACATTTTCATACAATTAAGTTAATATTTTCTTATTTATTTATTTATTTATTTTTTCTTTCTTTGTAGTTGTTTGTCGTTGAGCGAGTAGGATGACTAAGAAAGAAAAAATAAATAGTTCAGAAACAACACTTGCAAAAACCTCATACACAAACTTTTTTAAGAGGGTCAATTCAATTAAGTTAAAAATGGCTCGTTAAATAATAGAAAAATAAAATATACTACCAACGGAAGTAGCGTGGAAGGAGAGATAACTCAAATGAATTAAGCTAGTGGAGAAACCATCCCGTTTTATTATTACTATTTTTTCCTTTTATAGTTAATACTATTAGTTTATAAATAATTTAACGATGTTTTTACCTAAATGGCCAAAAGTAATTTTAGTAAATAAAGTAAATGAGGGATACACTAAAGGTGAGAGTTATAAAACCAGGTCACTTAAATAGTTATATGCGGAAAATAATTTATAAAATAAACAAAACTGAATTACTATGGAAATTAATATTTAGATAAAATATTTAAAGTATAAAAACTTTGCGTATACTATATTTATATTTGAGAGAATTTTTCATTAGTAGATTAAAATATTTTTATGGAAGACACTCGTTGCCATAAAATGAGAAAAATAATAATTTAATGGGTAGAATTAGTTACATGATACTCGTATCAATGGGTATTTGGTAACCATAGTGTCACTATTACAACGAAAGTCGAAACATTTTCATTGATTATTTAAAAAATGTACGTTTATATGAATATGTTCTACCATAACAAGTAACCGGTAGCATCATTTTATTTTTAAATTAAATTCATACTCTCTATGTCATTTTTCTTCAGATTTACTGCCAGTTTCTAGAAGCCATGTAAAAATTCTCGGCTGTCTATTTATAATGAAAACAAAAACAAATTTTGAGTGCTTTGTTTTTGTTTTCAATATAAATAGGCAGGCGAGAATTTTCACATGGCTACTATGAACTGGCAGTTAATATATTTGTTAAATTATTAAAAATTTAGTAAGTAATATTGCATTGCATGTTATTTAGACAAACTTGATTTATAAAATTTTTAAAAATTGTAATTGATTAATGTAAAATATAAAGTGGTTACTGGATAACCATATATTTAAATTTTGTGTATTAGCCAAACTTCTAGGGATTTCGTAAAAGTGCTTAAGGTTTGATACATTTTAATATTACAAATATTGAAGACCTAATGTATCGAAAAATCTGAACGGTTACTTGGTAATCACTTATTTCGGTTTTTGTTAATTAATTAATTTTTTTAAACTGTAAAAGTTTAATAATTGAGACTTTGAAAGCAATTTTTGATATTAAAAATTTATGGTTACTTGGTAACCATTTGCTACTAACTTGCAAAATTTTCACAATTTCTGATGACCACATGCTTTAGTTGTATAAAATAGCTTAATTTTTAAGCATTTTCCAGTACTCTTATGTCTATGAGTGACTTTTCATAGTGACTATGAAATTTTCTTTTTTTTATGGTTAGTCAGTAACCAATTGTGTTCGAGTTGTATTATAACTTTTATTCGAGGTAATTTTAAAAATTTGCATATTATCTGGATATAAGATAAGTAATTGTGAAATAAAATAAGACGGTTACTCAGTAATCACATCGTTAAATTTTTGACATATCCTTATTTTTAGCAAATTTGTTACTCCTGTTCTTGAGATTTTATAAATAGATATAAGTTTATAACAACTGTAATTGATTAACGAAAAAAAAAATTAATTAAGTGGTTACTTGGTAACCATATATTTTTAGTTTTCTAAAATAATTTATATTGTATGTACTTGACAATTACTTCAGAAATAATTACGTAAAATGTGAGATTAATTACAGGGTAACCATATCTTTAACTTTTTTAAAAATAACATCTTATGAGTAAAATTGAAAATGTAAATGATTGGCAATAATTTTAATACATAGTAATTACATAAAATGTTTAGGTGATTGTTTGGCAATCACAGGCTTTTGCTTTGTACTCGTAAATTGAATTGATTTCAGGGGCTATGGCAAAGTTTTTACTAATTGTGATTTAAGGTTATAACTAATTGATAAAATCTACATATGGTTACTCGGTAAACTCGGCAAGAAAACAAAAACTTCATACAAATTTTAAACGGTTCCTCGATAATTATATGCTTTAGATTTTTAAAATAGCTTTTCTTATGCTCGAAATTTAAAGTCGACATTATTTGAGAGTTACTTTCAAAGGGCTTAGTAGAATTTTTAAATGGTTACTTGAATCCATGTGCATTAGTTTGGGCTAAATTTTCAAAATAACATGCGTTTTTCTAGATTTAAAAGTTGTAGAGACTAAGGAGTTACTTTAAAACTAGTTATGTAAAAAATGTCAGTGGTTACTTGATAACCACATATATTTATTTTGAGAAAAATCATTTCTAAGCTTTTTAGATTTCAAGTACGTTTAAGTACTCGTAGATGTTAAATACTGAACAGTTACTCGGAAACAATTTGCATAACATTTTTAAAAATAACAAGTACGAGTAATTTGTCAGATTTCCATGTTGCAAGCTTATGAGAATTACTTTAAAGAAAATGGTGCAGATTTTTGATAGTTTGCTTGGTAACCATATGATTGAACATAACTTAATTTCGAAGATGTTTTAAAGTTCTTGGTTGTTGTAGGGTACCAGAGAAGTCAATTTATGTAATGGTTACTCGGTAACCACATACTTGAAATTTTACAACGGCCAATTTCGATGTCTCAATTACTTATTAGTTGGCTTGTAAAAAGTTATATACAAGATTTTAAATAAATAAATTTTTAGTTTAAGAAATTTGTTTTAAAAATAAATGAATGATTGACTACTTGCTACTCATACATTTTAGTCAGATAAATTTCACATTGCGTGGCAATATCGAATGGGCCTTTATTGCAACATAGTCATATATAAAAAAACATATAATAATACTCGTAATAATAAAATTTGACTATTTGGCGATTTATGGCTGCAGTCATTTTTTATTTTTTTATTTGTTTTTCTTTTATCAAAGAGAAGTAACATTCAGGCTATGAACGCCCAGATAGGGATAGTGATAGAGAATACACGTGGTGAAGGAAGAGATAGAAAAAAGCTTCATTCTTTACAACTCTGATTTTTGAACGTTTACTGAGTTGCAGCGCCTCTGGTGTCAAAGGGCTATATTAAATTTTCAAAGCTGTGTTTAATAGCCATTTTATTGGCTATTTTACATCGCCGATGATTCTGCGCTCTGATGTTACTTAAGAATTGGCATCTGCTGAAGTCGGTTCACTGACCAGTGACTATGCCTTCATCACTTGAGTTTTCCTACAAAAACTTATATAAAGGGACAGTAATGCATATCAGAAAAATGCGTGGTATTGTTATTTAATGACTGTCGGATACCGGGCTCGAACCCAGTGCCTTCGGTTTTGTAGTCAACGTGCTAATTACTTCGCCACCGCAACCTCCTATTATTAGTTGCCGTAACTTGGGTAACTGGCATATAATGCCCAAAAAAAATTTTACATTTTGAGATATGACTATATTACATTATGACTAATATTTATCACTTAATGAGTGCAATATTTGACATTTTTATCATTACTGTGGTATATTAATTTTCATTAGGGAGGTAACGATACGCCTTTTTGCCTATAAGATACCGATACTCAAAAATAAATAAATTCGATATTGAATTTGAATTGAAGTTTAAACTAAGTCAAGTAGAACAATTTTCTTTTTTTGGTTATAAAAAATTACGGTGTAAAGCCTGGTACTCTGTTCACAATTTCGTGCGAAATGCTGTCAAACTACATATAAAAGTATTTGGTACGAAATATTTGCGAAATAAATTCGCAAAAGTAGTACTCTGTTCTTGTTGTGAAAAACACGTAAAATCATGTCTTTCCATGCAAAATTAGTCTGGCATCATTTTAGTTTAGCTGCGAAACAACATGAGCAGTGCTTTTTTCACACGGAATATTAACAATGTTGCATACTTTCAAGCAATAAAAGTGAGAAATTTATAAAAAAACCGCGAGTTGGGCTACATTTAGTACATGCCAAATTTTTCACGCGAAATAGTCAATGGTGCTGAAAATTTTTCACAACTTTGAACAGAGTACTAATATTTAATATTTAAAATTGATATTTATAAGATTTACGGTCTGTCCCAAGATGTCAACAGAAAACGTTCGATCGATTACTTATATATATTACAACGTTACCTTAATATAGAGATGCCCTAAGTCATTATTATTATTTATTTTTTTCTAATCTAATCTAATTTAATGATTAGATCAAAGTCAGGCAAACACGAATGTACGAATTAGAGTTGAGCGATTTTTCGAAACCTGTTACTTTTTCACAGCGATTGAAAAATCACATATCACAACTGTGACTGAATTTATCAAGTAACAGGTTTTGGAAATATAGTTCTTTCATACAAACTGTGAATGTTCTTGTATGCTTACTTTACAGTAAATAAAGCTACCACATTAATTTTTTTACACATTCAGCTTTTGTCAAGAAAAAATCGTCAAATTGTGTCAATTCGTCTTTTGTGGCAACTATGTACAGCTCAAATTTTTATATTTGCAATTTTATTGTCTCTCTGTATCGATGGGGTTGATTGCTAATTGTTTATTCTTCTCGCTCTTCTTATTAGTATTTATCAAGACACCAATACTAATAAATACTTTTAAGGCAGAAGAGCTGAAATGTGTTAAACCGTGATCACGGCCACTGTTTAATTTCACTGCTGCTCTTCTTATTAGATTTTCTCAAAATAACAGAACTGCTACAAACAAAATATTGGTAAACTGTGATCACAGCACAGTTTAAAAGAACAGCGATTTAGAAATCACGTTCACAAGGAGCAATATTATTAAAAAACACGTTATCGCTCATCACTAGTACGAATGCTTATGAGAGCCTAAATTGTTTTCTTCAGTACGTGTGCTTAAGTACGTGTAAATGAGAGAATGATAAAATGCCCACGGGCAGCATTTTGCTTGTCTCTGCATTAGACGTTCTTCAATCGAAATATACAAAAAACTCGATTACAAAAAAAAAAAAAAAAAAAAAAAACCTAAGGCCTTTCTATATTGAGGTAACGATATGTAAGTTGTCGACCGAACGTTTTTAGTTGAGATCGTAGGACATGCCGTAAAAAAGCAACGAATTGATTATGAATTTATGGCGAAATTAAAAAAAGTTAATTGTTTTTTTATAACAAAATTGTGTAAGAGATTATTAGTGGAAAATAGTCTCTCAACAATGAGAAAACATTTCACAATTATGCTGTTTTTTCATGTATTATTTCTCTTAGCTGTTATGTAAAAAATAAACATTGAAAATTAAATTTTATTGTTAAAAAAAAACTCTAAAAAGATTTAAAAAGAACACGGTATCGATATATCGCCTAAACCTGAAAGATTCCCGATGTAACGGTATCGGCAACGTCCCTAACTTTTAGTGTTTTTTATGGGAATTGTTACAATTTAAGTTTAACATTTGTTAACGCACTAATCCCAAATTATTGTTTTACTTTATTAAAATATTTTTTTTATTAAAAATAAATTGAAATTGATTATTTAGGGGTTTAGCTGGATCCTATGCGCATTTCACCGTTGCTAATGCAGAGTTATTATGTTAAACTTTCATTTAAACAAATGAGAAGCTGAACAAATAATAAAGTTGAAACAATAATTAACATGTTTTTTATTTTCTTAGGCCCAATAATTTACTTCTCAATTATGTGACATTTATCTTTAAGTGTCTCTTAAGTAACGAATTCATTTTTTCAGTATAAAGTTAATAGCCATTTAAATGCCCAACCTTGTCTATTTAAATCACACCTAAGTCTTACGAGCATACCATATGTTATTGTGCTTGTGTGTGTTTATTGAAAACATGTACATAAACACCATGTGGTCGTATTAAAAAGAATTTCGTTTAATTTTCATAAATATATAACATATACAATGCATAGTATCATATCATGGAATAAATAAATAGAAAAATGCGTTCTGATGCTCTTTTTTGGTTTCATAAAATGTGTTTTTATGCAGTTTTAATTTTCTACATGTTGATAACCTAACTTTCTTATTTACATTAAACATCTGTTTTCTTTTAGAACTATCAACATTTCACAGTGCTACCACACTTTCATAGTATTTAAGTGATCATTTAATTTTACGACTGAAGAAATTAAACTATAATTAAGTGCAACTTAAAATTAAGTGGCTATTGATTGAGAAGTCGATTATTGTGCCTTAATTTACTACATTGGCTGACTTTTTTTCAGCTCAAATTGTAGTTGTAGGAGTATGTAAAAATAAAAAAATAACTGTAAATAACAAGAAGAAGAATAGAGTGTTGTCACACAAGTATTTTTTACCTGGTGCAGTGAATGTCCCTAATTTTCATTTCAAGTTCATTGATGAAAAATTACTTTTCTTGTACGCTGTATATATATATATATATATGTATGCATGTTTACGTTACTTTTTTTAATATAAAAAAAATTTTAAACAACCCAGCTAAAACAATTATATATGATCCATATATTTTTAATATATGAATGTATATAACTATATGTGAACATGTATGAATTCATGTATGGAAATATATGGGATTATACATTGCAAAACTATTATATATGAACTAATATATGGACCAATATATGAAATGTATTGTAATATATGAGCTCATATATGGAAATTTCATTATGAAGCTCTTCATATGTGCATCCATATATAGAAAGAAGATTTAATATAAGGAGCTATATAAGAATGTATGCATAAATGATATCTGATATAAGATCGTTTTTTCAATCAAAAAATCTTGGTATTTTATCACTGGTGAATTGAAAATCTATTAGAAAATACATACGGTATGTAAAGTTTATATGCGTACAGCCTCAACCTTTAAAAGAGAAAAGGTTGTTACAAAAAATCCATTTTTGTACGATTTTATACATTGTGGCCCCATTTAATATATCAAATAATCAAAATGATAATTCAGTCATTAATTTTATAGAAAATAACAGAATTCTCTAGATAAGAAACAAAGTTCACAATATTGCAAAAAATTATATTGAAAACTATTGTTAGACGGACAATTTTTTCTTTTATAATTAATTGCATTAATTTTTAATCTGATTTCTTAAATGAAATTTTATGTACGAATATGATTTTTGTGTTTTTTAAATAATTGATTCACCTTTTGAATAAAAATGATGAATGAAATGACTTTTAGTTCGTTTTTCACTATTTGTCCAAACAAATGTTTCATTAAATGCAACTTCCCTGTTCAAAATCTAAAAAAAGTAATTTTAGTTTTATATGGTCCATACATATTTTTTTAGCTGGGAAAAATATTTTCCCTGAAGAATTTACCCATTGTGGAAACGAAATATTGGAATCTAAATAAAATTTGTTAATTCTTTTATAAAAAACAAGATCTCAAGCTTAATAAATATAAAAACAAATTATTTTAATTATTTAAAATTTAAAATTTTTAAACGCACTAATAATCCCAAATTAATATTTTACTTATTAAGTAAAATTTTTTTTATTAAAAATACATTGAAATTGATTATTGAGGGGTTTAGCTGGATCCTATGCGCAAAGCTTCTTAGAACAACTAGAGTTATTATATTATAAACTTTCATTTAAGCAAATGAGAAGCTCAATAACAAATAACAAAGTTGAAACAAGAACTCAATAATCAACATGTTTTTTATTTTCTTACTTTACTATTGCTACATTGGCTGACTTTTTTTCAGCTTCAAATTGTAGTCGTAAGAGTATGTACTTAATATTTTAATTATTATTTTATATGTTTCAAATTGAATTTATAAAACAGTCCATGAGTTTTTACAATTGTTTGCTTTTGTGCTTAAGACTAAATGAATTTGTCATTTGTTATCGGATAATATGTTTTTAATTTTAATAACTAGGTTAAAATATATCTAAATATATACTCATAAATATATTATCAGATTCACTCGGTGTGTTCCTGGGGGTCTATACACCCAATCAGTCTTCTTTCATATTCAAAAAAAAAAAAAAAAAAACTTACAAACTATTTATAATTTTTGTAAAATTTTTGTTTGAAAAAAAAACATCACTAACTTGCTGGTTTCTAAAGTGAATTAATAAATTTACAATTTTGAATTTGAAAAAAAAACAAGAAACTAGAAAGTTATTTTAATAAGCAAAATAAAAATTTTTTGAAAAAACGCTGTTAATAAATAAATAAAAAGCAAATAAGCGATTTAAAAAAAGCGCAATTTAATTTAAGGTTAAATTTTAAACAACATAAAAATGTTAACTTAACAGACCTGACCGCTTTCATCTGTATAAATAACATAAGAAGCATTTATGGGTATTTTCTTAGAGGCTAAATTATGAAAATAGTTTTTAAGAAATATATTTGATTTTTCAAACGAAAATAAATGTAGAAGGCATAAAATGTAAAAAAGAGAATTGTTACATGCAATATATAGTTTTTTTTTTTAAATATTTTTGTAGTCACAAATTGCAAGTAATGTATTTTAATTTTTTTTTTTGTTTTTGGTGGCAGTTTTGCAGTTTGTTCGGCATGCACAGCGTGTTTTAAGTGTTATGAAACAAAGTTAATTTTATCCATTATATTTTTTTTTTAATTTTACAGTTTGTTAAGTTTGTAAGCATGTAAAAAAGTAGAAAGAAAATGTTTAAGAAAATAGAAAATTTATGGTATAAAGTTTTTATTTATATATGGTTATTATTATTATTCTTATTATTTTGTATTTGTATGTAATAAAAGGCAGTTATAAGTTTAATTAAATAAATATTTATAATAAAATCTATGCAAATAAATAATAAAACATTTAATAAACAAACAAAAAAAAAATTTATATAATTTTTTTTCAAATTCTATTAAAGCAACAGGTTGTCATTTTCGTTGTTGTTTTTTTTTCTGCCGCTTTACTGCCCAACTTTTTTATGTCTGGTCGCAATGATGACAAAAGTTTGTTTTTGTTTCCCGTTTAGTATTTGTGCAGTTTGGTTTTCTTTTTATTTGCTTTTTATAAACATTTTTATTATCACCCTTAAACAAGTTAATAAATGTAAATTAACGCCTTGTTTTTTTTTGTTTGTTGGGTCTTTAATACAGCATCTGCTGCACAAGCCAAATATTTTAATAGGGATGTTCATTTAAAAAGGAAAATAAAGATTTTGACAAAAAAAAATATTAAAACGATTAGAAACTAGAAAGTAAAAAAATGAAATAGAGTTCGGCTATGACAAACTCCGTGAAATCGGCAATGTGGTTCATTTTAAACACACTTTATTTCTATAATTTAATTTATATATAAATGAAATAATGCATTTAATAATTTTGTAAGAAAATAAAATCCTTTACAAACATACATTCAATTAAAAATGCACAGACAAATTTGTATGAAGAAAAAAAAACAAGCTTTAGGTTTAGAAAACGAAAAGATGTTTTAAAAAATACCAGGGGTCGTCTAATCGCCGCTTTCGATAACGAGCTGGTTCGATGACGTTTTTCAGTATGAGATTATGGCATTCACTATCGAACAATGTAATAATATGGGTCGATATTTAATGCCATAATCTCAAACTGAGAAAACGTGAACAAATTAGCTTGTTATCGAAAGCGGCGATTAGGCCTCAGCTATCTTTTAGCTCTTTCTTTTGATCGTCAAAAGCTCATACATACAATTTTATTTATAGAACTTAAAAAATTGGGATTTAAGAGAAAATTCGCAATAAAAGGACCTCGCTACAAGCACACAAAAGTTAGAGAGCTTAAGGCGAGATAAGTTTATTTGGAGTTAATGAAACCCCTGTAATCTTCTCGTTCAAAAGTACTCCTGGGCAAAACGTTAATTGCTTTATGCGATTTTTTAAAAAGGTGCTAGCGCAAAGACTTGCTGCTTATCTTTCTTCGAGTTATAATCTAATATGAAATAAAAGCTTAATTTAGCTTATACTTTGGTATATTTAAAATTGAATATATTATTTATAGTGGGTAGAACGATGTTATTCTAGATAAATTAAAAGTGAAAACTGAATTTCCCAATTTAATCGTAAAAGAAATAAATTTCTGAAAATCGACTTGAAAGCTCAAAAGTGTTCTCCTATTACTATTATTATTTTTCTTATTGCTACAGAAGTAATAATACAAAATTTTTGGTACCGCAGATGGTGTGCATTGCAACCTCTACTCTTTATAACCGAACTGCAGTGTAAATAAAACTTTCCATGTAATAAAGATAAACCTAAAACGTATTGAAATTTTAGGAAGAAAGTTATTGCTTACTCAGTACTCTCCCGCTTAAAAGGGGCCAAATAATTGCTCTATAATAGCTAAGTCCAAGCACAATCTGCGAACTTTTAGAAAAGAAGAGCTTTGTGCTATCGGAACGACGAGAGCACAACAGCCAATCAGATCTGGGCGGTAACACTGCTTGCTGTTTACTTTGCAAAGAAACAAGAACAAATTGCAAGAGCTTTCAAAACTGTTAAGCTCAAATGCAAAAATCACAGTATGTGTGTTTCAACATAGCTGGTGTAGAACACTCTGTCAATGAATACCCCTTCTATTTTATGTTAATAAAAATTCCACATCTACCACATATTATTTTATTTTTGTACTTGTAGCGTACTACACTTTTATAGCTGGGATACATTAAGTTCAATTTCGCTTATTTTGTTTTTTCATTACTCTGCCTCAATTCATGTTCGTTCATGTTTGTGGGAGTGTTTAGAGCTTTGTAATTTGTTCAGCACCAAACGAAAAGTTATAAAATGCAGAGGGAAAAAACAAAACGAAAAATAAACTTCCAAGTTATCCAGCCCACTCAATGAAATTTGTTTTTTGGCTTAAAGAAGAAAAAAAAAGCGACTAATTGCCAAAAAAAAAACAAATATAAAACAGTTGGCATTACATTTAAGAGTTGGGATTTTCAACTGGAAAATTATAGAGCTCAAGCAGAGATTTTCAAAGTAAAAACAAAAAAAAAACATAAAAAACATGAACATACACACAAAAACTATTGTAAGATAAAAGGCAATATTAAATTTTATATCCCTGCTTGAAAGGACTCTAAAATATATTAAAATTCATAAAAAATATAATTCCCTTAAAATCACCATTAATTTCATTTTGCGGCAAAAAGCTCATAATAAAATTTTGTTTATAAACATTTTTTTCTCATTTTTTCCTAGCGGGTGTTTAATTGCATTTTACTTTGTCTGTATTAATTATTTGAAAAGGCGTACATTATACAGTCCATTAGGGCGTATAATTTAATATACCCCCAGGGGACACTGGACAATCGCTGATGTTAGTTAATTTGGAAAATAATTGTCAGCAAAGGCACTGAAAATAAGTATTTAAATGAAATGTCGTTAAAGGCAGGATTAAAATTTTAAATTATTCTAGGAAATTACATATGAAACAGTATCAGTTTTATTTTTATTAACTTTCAAATTAAAATGAAATTTAATTTTATGCTTTTTATAAATTTATTGCTAATAAGACTGCGTAACGAAAATGAAATTTTCCCACAAGAACAGGGAAAGAGGAGGCAAATAAAAAATATGCTTGTATCGGCGTTTTATAATTTTAATGCTTGACTTAATAAAATAAAAACTGAGCCGAGGAGAATTTAAATTAATTCTTTTTCACTATTATCTTTTGCACTTGTTTGTAAAATCGTACGAGGAACATTTTTGTGGAGCATTTTAAGCCTCTGACTCCACTCTGTACGGGTCGTTTTTGTTCCCTTTTAAAAAGAATCAAATAACTACCCTTAAACGGGATTATAGCAGGTCGAAATATTCTAGAAAAATGTTCGCCATGAAATTCTACCATGAGTCTCCGAATACACCGAAACTCGAAATTAAACTTAAGCACCAGAAATAAGCCAAAGCTTAAAAGGCGTTTAAGGGCAAATTTTGCAGAGATTCACATTTTCGTTTTAGGTCGAAGAGGTGTTCAGCAACTTTATGTAAAATTCTGCTAGGAAATGTTTTTTTTGGAACATTTTAAAATATTATGGGACGTTTGTTCCTTTCGAAAATATGTGCAAAATATTACCCTATAAAGGGTTAAAAAATTCAGCAAAAATAAAAATTATACCAAAAGTTTTAAAATATATTTGCAGGCCCGAAATTAAACTTAAACTGGATTTATGGGAAATTTGAAGGCCAATTGTCAATGAGTCCTAAATTAACACTAAGACGGATTTAAGCTTTTAGCTTTTTAGTGAGGTTTAAGATAGTTTTGCAGCTTTTAGTATATTCTAAGACTGTTAAAAAAATTTTATGATAAACATTTTGTAAAACTTTTCAACCCGTATAACTTACCGTTTACACATGCAAGTACAAGTGCAAGTAACTCAATACATAGACATATTTTTACTAATACAATCATAATGCTACAAGTTGTAGGCTCACTGGCAAGAGATTTTCATTACAAGTAATTTTTTCACTTGCATGTAGGAGAATTATCAAAAATAAAAACAGTGCTACCCTTTAAGGATTTTATTTTAATTTTAATGGATAGCTCACATGGAATAATTTTTAAAATGTTATTATTTCAACTTATATACAGAAAAAATAAAACAAAAAGTAAGAACATGTAATCAAATATGACTTATTATAGATTTGCAATATAAATTTATCATTTATTTTGGTACAAAGTTGATCACTAAATTCGTTTCCCTGTAATGTTCCTATACCAAAAATTTGGCAGCCCACACATTAAAAACTAAAAGGGCTATTAGACGGGCATACTTGTCTGCAGACATGTACGATGGCATACTTTGGGTTTTGCTATTATACTGTCGAACGCTGACGGCATACTTCAGTACACAGAAATTTTTGAAGCAAAAGCATGGCAATGAAGCGGAAAAAACTTTTCTTTTAATTTATTATACCCATTATTTTTCAATTTTTTTGTTGTGGTACAGATCTTAATTTTTATTTATCACAATTTTGGCAAGCTTTTATATTCCTCAATGAACTCTTCCCAGCAAATAACATTAGCAAAAGACATTTTTTCATAAATTTCCGATACGCACTCAGCAGCGTCAACAAGCGAACTGAATTTTTTATATGAAAGTATGACGGACACGCTATTAGACGAGTGAGTATGTTGGTATGCGACAGACATCAGAAAATCAAAAATTTTTGAAAACCAACATACATGTCTAACGTACTCGACAAACATGCTATTAGACAGTGAGATTTGGTATGCCATCGTACATGTCTGCAGACAAGTATGCCTGTCTAATAGCCCTTTAATATAGACAAAAAAAAGTACAAATAACTCACAGAGGAAAGAGAAAACCGAAATTTTCAAATACTTATAGTAACATATAGAAAAATGAAAATAAAATTGCACTTGATTGTGTAAACAATCAAGCAAGTTGCGAGTGTTTTTATTATTTCATTCAATGTATTGGTTGTTAATACGTACACGCAAATTGTAACAAGTTGCCTGCATGTGTAAATGAAGCGTAAAGTACACGATTTTACAAAAAAAAAATACATTTTATATTTATTTTTTAAATTTTTACACCAGAAATGACAAACTGTTACTTTTAGTTAAAGATTTTTTTTAATATTGTGCAATTGAAGCTTTTAAATATCTATCCCAATAAGCGAAAAGCTTTATAAAAATGTGTACTTAATACCTTAAAATATGAATGAAATAAAGTTTTAAAAATAAAAACTTAAAATCTAATTAGTTGATAAGAAAAAGCTTTATCTAATTAACCTTAAGTTTTGGTAAGATTTTAGCTTTTCATTTAAAATTAAAAACTTTTATATATGGAATTGAAATTTTTCATACTTAGGCTAAAAGCTTCCCCTGGGAAACACTCTTGCAAGCTTTCTAAGATTCTGAGAGCTTTAACCAGAATTGCTGGTTATCGTGTATAATTTAAATTATACATAATTTATATTTAAGTTTTTTATTTTAAGTAAAAATCTTGATGAATTGACTGTAAAATAAAAACTAGACGTATTTAAATAAAGAAAAAAATTACTACATAGTTTTTAGATTAAAGGAGCTTCACTTCACCAGAAAAGCTTTCAAAATGATAATATGTAAAACTTCTAATATTTTTTTATTAACAAACTTTTTTAATTTATTTCAAACACATCTTAATTGATATAAGGAAATGCTTTTTGTTTTTAAAGGCACACTTCGTTATCCATAGAAACTCAAAGCTTCACAGGAAATATGTGATTTCTATTTTAAGGCGCTAAGTTTTATTAAAAATTAATTTAAAAATATGTTGTGTATACTAAGAGCTTTATTAATCACATACAGCTTTTTGCTTACAATGTATAAGCTCATAATATATAAACAAGTATTCAGACACATTTTATGAAATTATTGAAGTCGTATGAAAAGCTCTGTAGATATAATAGTAATATTTGATTCGCTTAAAATTGAAAAGTTTATTTTCAAATATTTTGTCTAAAAACACAGATTTGGCCAAAGGTGTGGGGAAAGAACCCATAAATTGTTAATTAAAA
This sequence comes from Tachina grossa, assembly GCA_949987645.1. NCBI lineage: Eukaryota > Metazoa > Arthropoda > Insecta > Diptera > Tachinidae > Tachina > Tachina grossa. The sequence continues at coordinate 118,635,114 of OX465278.1, read as the reverse complement.
AAAATATTTTAATATTTATGTATTTATATAAAGCTTATTTTATCAAACGATGAAAATTTTGAACACATATCGTGTAACTAATTTAATAATTAATCAAATGATAAATTTTAACATTTTTTTAGTTTATATAAGCCAAAGTTTCACCAAAACCTTTCCTTTTTTCTACTTAAATTAATTTCAATTTAACTAGTTTAATATATTATAAAAAAATTACCAAAAAAAAATTTAACAAAAAGCTTAAAAATACTTTAAACGTGTTTTATTACTTAAATAAAAAAAAATACTAAACATAGCTGATAAAATAATTTGTTTATATGAGGTGCAATATTTCAATTATGTATATCAAATTTAGTTCCCCAAGCAAAAGCTCTTCGGTAAGCTGCCGCCATTTTTGTTCAAACAAAGCTGTCAAATTAAGCTAAAATCATGAAAAAAGCTGTTAATGAAAGCAAATTATAAGGGTTTAGTTAAAAATGCTTAATTTTTTTATTATTTTAATTAACACAATAATATAATTAATAAAAATTACCAACTTTTACTATACTTACTACATACAAGCCTGTAAAATTTGTCAACAATATGTATATTTAAAAAAAGAAGAATAGATTTAAAAAAATACGGAGTATTATATGACATCTTTAATGTTGTTGTTGTTGGTTTTTTTGGTAAATATTTGGGTTGCATTTTGTGATACGAGTAAGATTGCAATTTTGTATGGAATTGGTGTGATTTAAAAGAAAAACATTTAATAAAAAAATATATGAAATTATAGAGCTTCAAACAATTTATCAATTTATTATTTACAGTCGCATATTTACGAATTGGTGGTGGAAAATCTAATGCAAAGAAAATGGTAATACAAATGTTGCCATAGCGGCCATTTGGATATTGTTTTTCAATTATGCAATTATGTAAGCATCCGATGAATTGGCTTAAAAATATTAGATTTTAACATATTAAAAATTAACTTCTAATATCTAAGATGAGCGACAAATCTTCATTAAACATAACATAACATACCATTATTACGATTTTTAAATTTGGTATGAAAATTTTTTTAAACTAAGGCCAGTACGGAAGGCTTGTCGAAATGCAGGTTCCCATATATTATTATTATTTTTTTTTTTTTTTTGGGGAAATTGACGTTGATAAATTTTTACTACTAGCACGGACTTCTCAAAGTTTCATATTTGATGTCTATTATAGGTAAGTGAAGAATTTTTTCCTTCAAAAACACAGTGCAACTCGAAAAAATATAACCATATACGTCCATCACTAAGTGATAAAAGACCAAAAAAAGATCCGTGTCTCCCAGTTTTGCCCCCAGTCATGCACTTTTTTTATGGGTCCCCAAACATTTGGGGGCTCGGCGTCATTTTTGCATTTTCTCACGCGCATATCTTGCAAACCATTCGGAGTTTTGATTTACTCTCTGAGGCAACGTTGTAGCTCTTGTCATAAAGAACAAAAATTGTGAACATATAAAATCAAAAAAACTTCATCTTTAAGATCAAAATCGCAAAAAAAAATTGAAAAAAATTCGACTTTTTTAACCTTTTTATCCCTGTTCAGATCCATAGGTAGCAAACCGTTCAAAATGCAAGGATACAATAAACAACAGAAATGTACCTAAGATCTCAATAAACAACTTTCTAGAGCATATGAACTTCCCAGGAATGATTCTTAACACCGTTTAGGTAACCGCAAGATTGCAAAATTTCCAAACAAATGAAATTAAAAAATCACAGGAAATTTTTCACTTTTGCGGCTACCTAAACGGTGTTAAGAATCATTCCTGGGAAGTTCATATTCTCTAGAAAGTTGTTTATTGAGATTTTAGGTACATTTTTTTAGTTCATTGTTTCCTTGAATTTTGAACGGTTTGCTACCTATGGACCTGAACTTGGGGAAAAAGATAAAAAAAATTAATGTTTTTTAAGCTTTTGTGAATTTGATCTTGAAGATGAAGTTGTTTTTGATTTTGTATGTTTACAATGACAAGAGCTACAACTTTGCCTTAGAGAGTAAATCAAAATCAAAAACCGTTTGCAAGATATGAGCCTGAGAAAATGCAAAAATTACACCGAGGCCGCAAATCTTTAGGGGCCCATAAAAAAAATAAATGTCTTTGGGGCAGTGGTGTCCTTATATAGTTATATTTCCATGACTTAAAAAATTACACACATTGGAATAAATATTTGTACAATTATTTGGTCTATAAAGCGACTTCATTGTCCCATACGCAGCCACAGAAATATTTTCGTGTCTTTTGTATTTGTTTTCTCATCTGGAAAGAACGTTTGCCACTTCTACCTAAAGTATGGCCGTTAAAACTCGATCAAGTTTGTTTCTTAGTTAACTCAAACGCTTGTTAAACTCAAGTTAACTTACTCGTCTTCAAGCGACATTCAAACGAGAATAGGCCCGATTAAAATAATTAATATAAGGATTAAGCAAATTGTTCAAAGCTTTATAATAATTATGGCAATGATGATGATGGAAACGCACATATACAGGTGTCTTATAAATATTATAACAAAAATAAAATGTCCTTTTTCGAATTTACTCTTTTCAAATTTTTTGTTCAATTTTAAAGACCACATTTTATGTATGTATATGAAATGGCAATTGGTTTTTATGAGTAATTTCGTGTGTTTTAGTTGCTATTTAGGAATTAAAGAAAAATAAATAAGTAAATACATACATACGTTTGAATGCATACATACATACATATTTCCATATATACATATATGTATGTATATGTGTATATAAAAGGGAAGTGAAGAAGGATACAGAGAGAGAGAGAGAGAGAGAGAGAGACAGACAGAGTATGTGTCGTGTTTAATCCAGCCATGCGTTAATATAACATTAATCCAATAAAGCAACTAATTATAATTAATCCACAAAGAAAGCTTCATTTCTATGGTCTCCAAATAATTGAAGTAAATTCCATTTTCATTTTTTTTTTTTTTGTTTTGGTTGACATGACACAATCAATGCATTTTCTTTTTTCTTCATAGACGCACGTTTTCTTGATTGTGTTTGTTAAGAAAGAAACAAAATAAAAAACTATACACATGTATAAAGATGATAATAAACTACAGCATACTCTAAGGCGTTGATGTTTAAATAGTGATGAGAGTTGTTGTGGTTGTTGTTCTTGTTATCTTCTAAGAGTATTCATATACATTGTGGCTGTGGGTTGTTTCATTAATTTTTAAACGTCCAAATACATTTGTGTTATGCAGGCGTATATGTGTGTGTGTGTGTGTGTAAGTGTGGTAAATTATACCTACATATGCTTTTACTTAGTGTGTGTTTTGAGAGCAAGACAAATAGATTTGTAGCAAGTGAGTGCATTACAAATTTACCAAATAAGCGGGATTTAAAGTGCAGGTATTTTTGCGTTTTTTTTTACATTTTTGTATACGTGTTTATATAAATGGGCGTTTAGATATTTATTTATATGTTGTGGGATTAGTATTAATGGTGTTGCTGTTGTTTTTAACACACATGTTTTCTTTGTTTCAACTGCATGTGTTAATGTTGTGGTTTTCCATTTATTTTTATTTTCTCTCAAAAAGCATCTACAGCAGGAATTTCTGGGTTTTTTTCAAAATAAAGTTGCTGGCTTTGGTTTTTTTTTCTAAAAGCACTACGTTTAAGCTTAGTTGCTGCAATTCTAGTTTATCAATGTAAAAATAATATTAGTTAAATAAATAAATTAAAAAAATAAATATGTATGTACATATGTATATGTATACACAATAGTACAACAATTAAGGAGAATTTTTTTTTGTAGGGTTTGTTGTTATGTTAGTTCGGGCTTGTTTTCGTTTTTGTCTTTATATAAAAATATGTATGTAATTTGCTATATATTGGCTTTACAGTAGAAGCGTACCTGGAGATGTAAAAAAAGAAAAAAAAATAAAAAAAATGTTTAGTTAATATACATACGTTGCTTTTTTTTTAAATAAATAAATATGTATACATTCTTATATAAAAATGATTTTACACTTTAAGTTTATAATATAAATTATAAAAGATATTCTAGGCAAAAAAGTGAAAGAGATACCAGCAATGAACAAGAGAGAAACTCAACTCATGAGGCTAATTCGAAAATAATTAATATTATTATAATTATAATTACACGTATTGATATTCAAAGTTTTTTCATATTGGATTTACACCTCAAGTATCATAAGCATTCATCACAACAAGATAATGTTTATGGGTCTTTGAACTGATCTGCATTGGATTTAAGCACAACCCTGTAGACTGTTCCAAATACCGCCTACTGCAATAAGATTTTATGAAATTTATACCAAAAATTTTTTTTTTTAAAGAAATTCAACTGACTTAAAAAAAACAGACTCTAAGAATTTGATAACTTAAGGCAGCACTAAATATATAAAGCCTTTTTTATAAAAATTATTAAGGCTTTATAAAAGCTTTTTAAGAAAAAATTTTGTATGAAAATTTGTTTTAAAAACCCTTTATAAAGTCTTCATGAATTTTATAAATAAGGCCGATAGATGCTTGTGATTCAAGTCTCTGTAAAACCAAGATCAAACGACATTTTATTTATTTTTAAATTTTTTGTTCCTGTAATTAATGTAATTAATTAAATAAATTTTTTTGTAAATTTTTATTTTTTCATTACAGTGCTTGTAATCTTTGTAGTTTTCTAGAAATCGTCTACATAAATATGCATGAAATAAAACCTAAATTTTAAGGGGCGTCGATGCACACATTTTTTAAACTCAGTCATTATAAAAGCCTAAGTGTGAGTACAAGGTTTCTTTGACCCCAATATCTACGTGATATATAAACTTATTTGATAATGGGCGTGATCCACACCCACTTTACTAAATATTATACCGTGCCATTATAAGGGTTTATATGTGTTCGTAAGACAATGCTGGCCACAGAGAAAATGTATTCGCATATGTGTAGTCATTTATATTGGAAGGCAATTGATGTTCGACACTCTGATGCCACTTTATCCAGCGCTGGTGTAAGTTTTCGTTGATCGTTTGGTTAGAAATACATAAAATCTATGAATTGCATCATTTTAGAAAGCCTGACCATGCCCACTTTTTAAATTATTAAATATTGTCACTGTATATGACAACTTTTATAGAAATCGATTGAGTGGAAATACTTGAAATGCAATAAAAGATTCTAAAGGGGCGTGACACTCACGATTATTCAATTACAAGAACCAAAAACATCTACAAAGTTGCATTGAAATGAGTTATTTGAAAGTACGTGAAATATTATATTGACATTTTAGGGGTGTGGCACAGCCTACACACTTTTTCAAATAGAAAATCGTGTCGTGACCAAAGCTAGGGCAAATTTTCGCAGGAATAGGAACGATGGTGGTACACGAATAATCTTGTTTAATTTCAGAGGGCACTAAGCCCGTGTTTTAATTTTTAAGGCATGTGTAACGATGGGATAGTGTCATTTGCGCCAAGTTTCGTAAGAATCGACTGAGTAGACGCTCGTCAAGTGCATATTGCATTAAGGTGCGTAATCAATAAAGAACTCCCTTTAAAATGTTTCTTTTCTATTCCGGTCTTTCCAATTTTAGGTAACGATATATGTATGCATTTTAAATACTGCCGAAAACAGATATTTAAGTACTTATATTTTAAATTAACTTATGGCTCGATTATGGATTGCAACCGAACTTCAGTTGCCGAGTTATCTAGCAACGCAACTGAACTTAAAATTTGTATTATGTATGGCAACTTCCTACAGTTGCCAAAAAGTTATCGAAAATACGATTATGACAAATTGGCAACTGAAAATAGTATAAACAAATATTTAAAATATAAGAAATACAAGTGCTAAAAAGAAAATTATTGAGTATAAAGTGTTTAAAAACATTACTGATCATAAAAATTATTAGTTAAGTGGAATTAATTATTGGTGAAGAGAAGGAAATAGAAAAGTTGAATATATTGAACGAATCTATAGAATTACCGCCTCTACTGTGAGTAAATGTTGTTGCCTTAAATGAGTTTGAACAATCTCTTTTTATCTTTAAAGAAGAAATTCAAAAACAAAAATAATATTACAATTACTGTTTAATTTTTTCATTTTTTTTTTGCTTTTAAACTATGCAGCAACTACAAGTTTGTGGTTGCCAATATGGCAACTGAAATTACCAGCTGTTAGTTGCCAGTTCCCAGTTGCCATCCGTAATACAATTTCGGCAACTAGCAGCGCAACCAAAGTTCGGTTGCCATCCATAATCGAGCCATTACTTATTTTATTTTTTTACAAACAAACAAATTATCTAAATGTCACTTTACATAAAAAAACAATTTCATCTTGTCATCAAATGACATTTATTTTAATTACTAACATAATCGTAAATAATCCTAAAAGTATGCAATTTTTTAAAATTATTATTAAAATATTTAATTAATTATGTAGAATAAATCTCGCATAAAGGTTTCTACATAGTTTCCCTCTTTCTCATTGCTCAAGTTAGTAATAATACAAAATAAATTCCAAAAAATTTACATTCATTATGGCTAATGAAAATAAGGATTAAACTATATAACATAAAATTAAAATATTACCAACCTTTTACAAAAAAAAAATTATATATATATATTTAAAATAAAACTAAATAACACACATTTATATAGAGAAGGGTAAATGATTTATAGAAAGTATAGTAAGTACATATTATAAATAAGTAAAATAATTAAAAAAAAAGCTTACGTTCCATTTTAGCATATATGCAACACATTCATCAATGTACGAGTACGAGTAGTTACAAAGTAGAAGCTCAAGCTCATACTACAGGTATGAGCCGATAGTTTATGGGGTTTCATGTTTTAATGTATTTTTTTTTCTTTGTTTAGCCAGTGAGTGCAGCTTACCTTTGTAGTGCAGATATCTATATAATTATTTTCATTTCTTTGATTATAAGGTACAAAACATGCTAAATGACACAAAATGAGTTGGTTGTTTAATCCTGCAAAAAAAGCTTTTTTTTTTTTTGTTCACAGACATAATGGATAAGGTTTTAGATTACAAAGAATATTACACCATGCTGTTCAAAATAAATTCACTTAATACACATATGTATTTGCTTTTACTTCCTTTTTTTGTATTAAGATGAAGAGATACGAGTGTCAACCTCCCAAGGAGAAGTAGTTAAAACGACATGACAATCAATAATTTTAAAAGAGAGTGTAAATGAGAGAGTTAAACTAAGACTAGAGATAACAGAGAAAGCCTAAATTAAAAAGATATTGCTTTCACAAGCCTTAATTTTTAAAGTACATAAGAAAAGCCCACTACCTAGCAAACGACCAAGATGATTTTATACACCGCCATCGCAATTCAATATCAAATTTTCAATCATTATAGCCGTAATGTCAATATACATATATAGAACACGATTTCAGCAATGAGAATTTTATATCGTAACATGAAAATACATAGGTGAATGAAGGAATGAATGAATGACTAGGTGGTTTGTTATTGCTAAAACAGAATGAATGGAGATTTGATCGTATTCAAATATACAGACATAAAATTTTTAGAATATTTTTCTTAACTACAAAATTGTTTTTTTAGAATAACTAATTTAGAAAATCTTTAATTTTAAAAAGCAATTTCTTGCCTTTTAATAAAAAGTACCTTTTAATAAAAAGTACCTTTTAATAAAAATGACATTTTAAGAAAATTAATCTTTTAATAAAAAGGACCTTTTATTACAGAATATCTTTCAATAAAAAGTACATTTTAATAGAAAGTACATTTTGATAGAAATTACCTTTTAATAAAAAGCATCTTTTAATAAAAAAGTACATTAAACAAAGTACTTTTTATTAAAAAGTACCTTATACTAAGAAGTACCTTTTAATAAAATGTACATTTTAATAAAAAGTACCTTTTAATAAAAAGTACCTTTTAATAAAAAGTACATTTTAATAAAAAGTACCTTTTAATAAAAAGTACCTTTTAATAAAAAGTACCTTTTAATAAAAAGTACCTTTTAATAAAAAGTACCTTTTAATAAAAAGTACCTTTTAATAAAAAGTACCTTTTAATAAAAAGTACCTTTTAATAAGAAGTACCTTTTAATAAATAGAACCTTTTAATAAAAATAACCTTTTTAAGTACTTTTTAATAAAATGTAAATTTTAACAAAAAATACCTTTAAAAAAAAGTACCTTTTAATAAAAAAACTTTTAATAAAAAAGTAACTTTTAATAAAAAAGTAACTTTTAATAAAAAAAGTACCTTTTAATAAAAAAATAGCTTTTAATAAAAAAGTAGCTTTTAATAAAAAAGTACCCTTTAATAAAAAGCACCTTTTAATAAAAAGTACATTAATAAAAAGTACCTTTTAATAAAATAATAAAAAGTACTTTTTAATAAAATGTACCTCTTAATAAGAAGTACCATTTGATAGAAAGTACTTTTTAATTAAAAGTACCTCTTGATAAAAGTACCTTTTGATAAAAAGAACCTTTTAATAAAAAGTACCTTTTAATAAAAAAAAACTTTTAATAAAAAGTACCTTTTTGCAAAAAAGTTTTAAAAATATTCCACTCTTTATTATAACAAGCAAATTTAAAAATTGTTGCCGAATTGAACTTACGACTGAATATTTTTTAATAAAACCTAATTCCTCTTTAAATTTATGTTCACATAAAAATATTTTTTGTATTCAATTACGAAATTAAACAATATTTTTACTGAAATAGGGCCTACCACAGAATTCGTAAAACTTAAAACCAAAGCACATATTTCTTTTAACAAAATAATTTACTAAAATTCAAGTCAATTACAGAAACTAATGAAATATTAAATCAGTTTAAAAAACTTAGGAAAAAACTCACACTTCCGCTCATTTAAATAAATATCACTCATACGTGAGAAAAAAAAACGACACTTATTTTGTAGCGTATGAGTAATATTTAAATGCAATCGTTTATTAATTAAAAGTGTAGCATACTTTTTAGGGAAATTCAGTATGTGATATTAGTTTAGCAATATATATCTATGTAATATAGATTTTATTTTATTTTTTATTTTTAAGAAGTAACTAATACATTAAATGAACTTCAAATGATCCCAAATCTACAGAAACGATTGAATGTAATATTTTCGCTTGTATTTTATGATGATTTTATGATTTTAATAATAATCGATCGTTTGCGAACATCGTTTAAGATTATCTCATCTTAAATGTTAAATTTATTTTTTATAAAGGGCAGATGAAAACTTCTGTTAATATTATTGTAATGATTCCCCTCAAGCCATTAAAAAAAACTGAGTAGTAATATCTATAACAATGCCTTACACAATGCCTTCAGTATTCATTTTATTTTATTGAATAATGTGTTTACGAAAAGAATTTTACTCGCGGAAGCATAAAAATGCTAACTTTTAAAACGTCAATTAATTTGTCTGCCGGAGTGAAGTCAAACAAATTCCTCGTTTTTAAACCAATTATCATTAATTTTTTTTTTTAATAACAGTGAAAAGCCTAATTATTTCAGAGAAGGCCTACTGTACATCCAAATGTTTTTAATGTTTAATTTAAAGTGTGTTTATTATTTAAAAGTGTTAATATTAGTAACAAAAAAATATTTTTAAACCTAAAAAATATGTACGAGTATATACGTACATATTGACATTACGGCTACAAAAAAGCTAGAATTAAATTCGTTTGTAAAATTTAATACATACAAATGTTTGGCCATTAAACAACAACATTTTGAGAGTGAAATACATTTACGACCAAATATAAATAAATTAGTAGAAGATAGAAAAGCTGAAAAATTAAAAGAATGATTTTAATTTGAAAAGCAAATAAATGAATTAGAAAAAGCCTTAAATAAAGTAGCGGGAAAGACTTTGGGGAAAAAGAAGACATGTAAAAATTTAGGATCAGAGGCAGCACTTAAACAGTTACAAAGCTTTCAACTCTTCAATAAAAATTTGAGGTTTCCATAGTTCATTTAGCAAAAGCTTATTTTGAAGCTTTAAGGTTCCTGATCATCTAAAATAACGCCATTTAAAAGATTTATAACTGTTTTATCCATAATGAAATAAAATTAAAAGAAAATATATATAAAAAGCTTAGCTCAGTGGTATTAAATCATATCGTGCCAAGTAAATATGACAAGAGTTCTATACATGGCCGAATTTTCTTGAATATTTTAAATAAGCATTGATCATTTAAATTTTAAATTGAGATTTTAGGAAAACTTTTTATCGAAAAGTTACTTTTTATTAAAAAGGAACTTTTTGTTAGAAATGTAATTTTTGCTGAAAAGGAACTTTTTGTTAGAAATGTACTTTTTTGAAAAGGTACTTTTGGTTAGAAATGTACTTTTTTTGAAAAGGTACTTTTTCTTAGAAATTTACTTTTTATTAGAAACGTACTTTTTGTTCAAAAGGTACTTTTTATTAGAAATGTACTTTTTGTTAGAAATGTACTTTTTGTTAGAAATGTACTTTTTGTTGAAACGTTAATTTTTGTTAAAAATGTACTTTTTGGTGAAAAGGTGTTTTTTGTTGAAAAGGTAATTATTGTTGAAAAGGAACTTTTTGTTAGAAATGTACTTTTTTGAAAATGTACTTTTTGTTAGAAATTTACTTTTTTTGAAAAGGGACTTTTTCTTAGAAATTAAATTTTTGTTAGAAACGTACTTTTTGTTCAAAAGGTACTTTTTGTTGGAAACGTACTTTTTGTTAGAAACGTACTTTTTGTTAGAAATGTACTTTTTGTTGAAAAGGAAATTTTTGTTAGAAATGTACTTTTTGGTGAAAATGTGCTTTTTGTTGAAAAGTTAATTTGTGTTGAAAAGGAACTTTTTATTAGAAATGTACTTTTTGTTGGAAAAGTACTTTTTGTTAGAAATGTACTTTTTTGAAAAGGTACTTTTGATAGAAATGTACTTTTTTTGAAAAGGTACTTTTTCTTAGAAATTTACTTTTTGTTAGAAACGTACTTTTTGTTGAAAAGGTACTTTTCGTTCGAAATATACTTTTTGTCGAAAAGTTAATTTTTGTTAAAAATGTACTTTTTGGTGAAAAGGTGCTTTTTGTTGAAAAGGTAATTTTTGTTAGAAATGTACTTTTTTGAAAAGGTACTTTTTGTTAGAAATTTACTTTTTTTGAAAACGTACTTTTTCTTAGAAATTAAATTTTTGTTAGAAACGTACTTTTTGATCAAAAGGTACTTTTTGTTAGAAACGTACTTTTTGTTAGAAATGTACTTTTTGTTAGAAATGTACTTTTTGTTAAAAAGGAAATTTTTGTTAGAAATGTACTTTTTGGTGAAAATGTGCTTTTTGTTGAAAAGTTAATTTTTGTTGAAAAGGAACTTTTTATTAGAAATGTACTTTTTGTTGGAAAAGTACTTTTTGTTAGAAATGTACTTTTTGTTGAAAAGGTACGTTTTGTTGAAAAAGTACTTTTTGTTAGCAATTTAATTTTTGTTCAAAAGGTACTTTTTGTTGAAAACGTACTTTTTGTTAGAAATGTACTTTTGTTGAAAATGTACTTTTTTTGAAAAGGTACTTTTTGTTAATAAGATACTTTTTGTTGAAAAGGTACTTTTTGTTATAAATGTACTTTCTGCTGAAAATGCAAATTTTCTATAAAAGGAACTTTTTATGTAAAAGGTAATTAAAAAAAAGAACTTTAAAGTTCACTTTTTGTTTAAAGGGTTCTTTTACTGAAAAAAAAAAATTCCTTTTTTGTTTTTTTTTGGTAAAGAAATTTATATTAAAATTTAAACGCTTTTTTAATAAGCTAAAATTATTTTTAATAGTCTTTTATTTTAGCTTGGCTGAACTGAGAGCCACTGAGCTTTCAACAGAGATTTTAAAACTTAAAAGTGCAAATATATATTTTTGAGATATAATGCATCCTACAAAGTTAATTTTTCTCAAAAAGCTTTAATGCAAGTGTTAAAAATGTAACATAATAAAACTGACGGTGTATTCGAGCTAAACAATTAATCTAAACTTTTTATTTCAAATACTCAATCTTTGTTTCAAATCAAAACTAAGGAAATAAAATCGAAAGAAACAAAGAGTAGAAAAAGCTTTTGGTTACAAAAATCTAAAAGCTTAAAGAGAACATATTAGAAGTTGAGTGAAATATTTTTGACTTGATTGTACGATATTTAAGTAAAAAAAGCATATTGTTGGTTTTTAAGTTTCTTTAAAATCTTTAATAATAATTTATATAGATAATAATAATATTTTACATTTTAATATAATTTATATATTTAAATGTTTTATGTCTTGTTTTTCAGCATACATTAATTGTAATAATAATTCCTTATAAATTTCTTAATATTTTTAATGAACTTTTAATTCGTTAAAATACAATTCGTTACTGTTCTTTAGAAAAAATCCTCATGTATATATTCCGTGTTATTATTATTATTATTTTTTTTTCGAAAATTGTTAAATATTTACTAAAAAATATTCGTTTATGTCTGCTGTCGTTTTATTGCTGCTATTGTTGTTCGGGTTGTTTTGTTTGAATTAATAATGATGTATAATTTACAAGCTTGAATTTTACAAAAGTTCGTTTTAAAAACAAACATGCAAGTTTTCTTTTTTTAAATGATTTCATTTTGTTGTATTAAAAATGTATGTTAAATTTCAATACTTAAACATATTCGATTTTATTGTTAGGATTTAAGGATTTTGTGCAATAAAAAAATGAATAAGTAAATAACTGAAACTTAAAATTTTTTTTGTTAAGAACGTGTAAGCTTTATGTTTTATTTAAACACAGTGGATGGTCTTAAAATGAAATCCGAAAGGAAAGTTCCCTTAAGATTCTGCTAAATTTGAAAGCTGTTATTTTCAAGCTTTAGATCTGCCACTGCGCTTTTGTGGTGTGTATAGTAAATATTTAGGAGATGAATTTAGAAAAATAAAACGGACGGATTTAAACTCTTATGGTTTTAGGAGTTGAACTACAAGTATTTTACTGTACTGTTTTGTATTTATTTTTTCTTTTCTAAGCAAGTAAGTTAACAAAGACGTTTGCAATCTTCTTTAAAGCACCAGAGAAACACTAAAGCTTTCGAAGTCTAACATTTTCGTTAAGAATGTAAGGAAAGCATTAACAAATGTTGCTTTGTTCGATAAGCATTGAAAGCTTATTTCCATGAGAAAGTTTTATTAGATATATTCAACATTTAAAAAAATTTTAAAGTCTATAGTTTTAAGCGTTAATTAAAGCAATTAATTATTTTTTTTAGCGAAAGCTCTTGGCTCTTTTAACATGAATGGGGAACTCTGATATTATTAGTAAAATATATTTAAGACACATTGAACAAAATTTGTTCATTAGAAAATTAAATTAAAATGTTTTTTGCAGTCACGCTGTGCTAGCATTTCAACAAGAAATTTATCCAGATGAGAGTCAGTTTAAAGTCGCTAGAGACAATTTGGCGCAAAGCTTTTAATTTGTTTCCTATAAAATTAAAATGACAAGTAAATTATACGTCGTAGGCTTGTATACCCGTTTGAAACTAAGCCATAGGAATCTAACAACTATGGAAGAGGACTATAAAAAATCTTTTCATTTATTAAAAAGCTTTAAAATTTATTCACAATAGCACAATCTGTAAAATGTAATTTAAGCTTTAAGTTGCAAGCTGATATCAAAAATTTTAACCTTGAATGATCACATATATTTTCTCTTAACTTCTTTAAGCTTTTTACAAAGTTTAACATGGAATAGTTTTTTAAACTTTTTAATGTCTCTCATTAGGCTTGTAGTCAAGAAAATTGTTAGTCTTTTTTATTATTTTTTCCTCACTGAATTTTGTTGTTAGACTTTTGCTTTCACGATCAATGAATTATATAAAAGAAAGAAAAGAAAAACATTCCGAGCAACATATAAAGAAAATTATAAAAAGCTTAAGTGAAAATTGTCCTTCGTTTGACATTACAAAAGTTGAAGTGAAAATGTACTTATTATAGTAAGTTGTTTTAGTATGAGCTTTTAGTTTTCTAACGACTAAACATGCCACAAAAATAAAACAAGTATTAACTTTAAAAAAATCTATTTCATTTTATCACTCACTCTAAGATCATGTGTTATAAAAAAGTATTTGGTGTGACAAGAAATAAATAGTAGAAAAAAATGTAATATCCTCATTTCACATTTGTTATTAATTTTTAATTATGTATATATATATATGTGTGTGTGTATGTGTGTGTGTATATATATGTATAGCGTTAATATCTATTAAATATATTTTTCTTTTACTTTTGGTAAACTTTAGTAACACTTAACAAGGACGCATATGAATTTTTAATGTATGCATATTATTTTTAAAACACGTCTAAATTTTTCTTTTTTGGTGTTTCTACTTATTTGTTTGTTTATAAAAACACATGAAAAAACTTTGCAAATAATATTTAATAAAATAAAATTGTAAATAACTAAAATTATTAAATTTAAAAGCTTAAAATAAAACCAACAAAATGCTTTAAAATTAAAATGAAAAAAGAGATCAGAAAATGACAAAAATCTTGAGGGCAAAAAAGTTGCCAAAAAATTTTAATCTATAAAAAAATATACAATCTAACAAAAAAAAAAAAAAAACTCAGAAGTTGCTGTAACTTAATAGAGATAAAAATATAAAAAAGCTTTTAAGACCAGAAAAAAATAGACTGAAAGCTTTAGAGCAGCTACGTCCAAACACACATACACTGATATTTGCATTTGAGGTAAACAGCTTTGAAAGCTCTTAAATTTATTCTTGTTTCTTTGTACGACGGGAGTACAGTCGGTGTGAAAGCACAAAAAACTCTTTATAAAAGTTTGCACATTGTGCATATGGCTTGGACGTAGCTGCTTTAGAGAGAGAAAAATGTATTATAATAAGTGTTAAATGAAAGAGAGAAAGAGTGAAAAATACATTAAACTAATGAGTAAACTAAGAAAAGCTTTAGACAAAGTCAGTGCCACAAATTTCATTGATTTTTATGACTTTAATACGCAACTTTTCAAGAAAGGTGTATAGCTTCTATTTCTTGGTATAGTGAAAGATATTTTTAAAAGAAATTATAGATCGCTTGAAACATTTTTAAGAATTTAAAAATGTGTTAACAATTCTATTTCCAGGTTAAAAATATTTTTTATTCCAATAATTTTTTCGAATAATTTTTTCCCAATAAACTGCTTTTTTTATAAAAAGTAACATTTTTATAGCATTTTTTTTCTTCAAAAATGTAGGTTAATTTAGAAAGTAAACTCAGAGCTTAGGAGCGTTTTGTAAAAACTGAACTTCTTAAGACAGTACTGTTCTCATTAAAAGTGATTTTTTTTATAAAAAGTACCTTTTAGCAAAGAGTACCTTTTAGCAAAAAGTACCTTTTAGAAAAAAGTATATTTTAGCAAAAAGTACGTTTTAGCAAGAGTACCTTTTAGAAAAAAGTACATTTTAGTAAAAAGTACCTTTTAGCAAAGAGTGCGTTTTAGAAAAAAGGACTTTTTGCCAAAAAGTACCTTTTACAAAAAAGTACGTTTTAGCAAAAAGTACCTTTTAGCAAAAAGTACCTTTTAGAAAAAAGTATATTTTAGCAAGAAGTACGTTTTAGCAAAGAGTACCTTTTAAAAGAAGTACCTTTTAGCTATAAGTAAATTTTAGCAAAAAGTACCTTAAAAAAAGTACCTTTCAGCAAAAGTACCTTTTAACAAAAGTATAAGTACCTTTTAGCAAAGAGTACCTTTTAAAAAACTACCTTTAAGAAAAAGTACCTTTTAGCAAAAATTACCTCTCAGCAAAAAGTACAATTTAATAATAACTACACTTTAAGATAAAATACAATTCAACGAAAAGTATCTTATAGAAAAGTACTGATTTTTCAGGAAGTACTTTTAAAAAAAGTACATTTTAATAAAAATACCTCGTATAAAATAATTAGGATAAACCCAAAAAATAAGCGTAAGTTAACAAAAAATTATGTTTGGAAGCTGCCCCCAGCTATAGCACACACGAAACTCGCCATTTATACCTAAAAGCTTATATAATGAGAGCTTTATAGTTAAAAAAAATAAGAATCTCAAAGATCTTCAATGGAGTCTAAAAGCCTTACATTTGTTCAACTTCTGTAGAAGCTTTTAAGATTTTTATAGTTATTTTCTTTTAAAGTTAAAAAATTTTTCGTAAAATTTCAAGCCCACTTAAAAAAAATCATATTTTACGAACCACTTATAAAGCTTTTCTTTCTATTTATACCAACATAAAAACAACAAAAGAATTATTAAAGACAAAACAATAGCTGTTGATAGATTTATGAGAAATATGTAAATAGAGTGAAACAAAGAAAAGTTTAGCCAAGACCTCAACCCAAGTTAGACATAACAAAACAATTAAAGAGAGTGGAAGAGAGCAAATATTAAAGCTAATTATCTTTTGGTGTTGACTGCAATAATAAAAAAAGTAAAGTTTCTTGTTTTTTTTTACAGAAAACTATGTTTTTTTAATATATTTTTAAAAACAAAATTAACAAGGAAAACATTTAAAAAGTACGCTAAAAGCTAAACAAATAATAAAAGATTTCAATAACATACTTAAATTTTATCACTAAAACAATAATGATAATGAAGTTTTCACATAGTTTTTTTTTTAAATAAAATTGAGAGATTAATACAACACAATTTTAAACAAGTAAACAACTTATTTTAATAAAGAAAAATTTAAGATTTTCTTTTATTTTTTAGCAAATTACAAAGTACAATAATACAGTTTTGCAAAAGAAAAATTAAGAGTTTTCGACAATTATATTTAAAATTTTAATAATGAGACTAAACTTTAAAAAATTAGTTTTAGTTTTAAGGATTAGAGTTTTGTTTTAAGGGTTGTTGTGATGTAAATTTTTTATTTCTGTGTGTTTAAATCACGTTTCTTTTAAGGTGGAAAGCACAACAAAAATTATTGAAATAAATATAAAATTAAATAAAAATTAAGCCAGAGGCAATAAATAATTTGAAACTATTTCTAGTTTAATAATTGGCAAACATTTTTAAACAAACAATAGATAGCTTTACGTTAAATTATTAGAAAAAAAGCGAGATCTGAACATAACAATAGGAAAATTATAAAACCAAAAGTTTTAAATAAAAACTGCTTTTAATAAATTATACAATAAAGACAAACAAAGAATTTCAATTGGTTGTTTACGCTTTTATACAATTCGTTGTCTCTAAGTAAATTTTACCAACTTTTGTTTTTTTGTTTTAATTTAATAATTTATTTTTGACTCATACTTAAAATACTCAAAAAAAGAGGTATTGCAAATTACAACAGTATCAATGCAAAGAGAAAGATAGGGAGAGGGAGAAAGTTATAAGCAACATAAGAGAGCTTTTTGTGTATACCCATAAAACATTTAAGCACATTTAAAAGCTTTTGTATTTATTTCGTAAATAAAAGCTGAGGGCAATACTACTCAAGCTTAAGTTTTTGTTTGTCATATAAAACAAAATTCAAGACAAGCTTTAAAGCTTATACATATGTATGTATGTATGTATATACAAGCTTCTTTCATTTTATGTATCTAAGTTTATGTTTAATTATTAGGAACCTAAAGAAAACAAACGCAAAATGGTTAGTTTATTTCTAATATTTCGTTGCTAATAACTAAAATTTAACGCCGTACTAAGTCAAGCTTTTAATGCAACACATATTCATTTTGTTTTGCTTTTACATATATAAATTTTCTTCTGTCAAGAAACAAAAAGCTATCACAGTACTTCGTTTTCAATATTTTTTGTTTTTGTTTTTAGTTTGCTTTATATATTTTCTACTGGCTAAAGTTTCTATCATACTAATTAAGAGAAATGTTAAATTATATATATATATATATATATATTGATTGATGTTTTTTATTTTGTTATACATATATATTTCTTTTCTCGCAAGGAACCTAAATATGGAGAGCTTTTAGAAAGCTCTTTTATTGTGTTTAATGGCAAAAAACTATAGTTAAAAATAATAACAATATAATTAATCAAACAGCTATAAATTATGGCAAAATTAAGGCAGATTTTAAAACAAAATCAAAAATTTTGTATATGTATATTATTTAAAACACTAAAAAAAACTAAATAAAGAGGTCCTTAAGTTGTTGGTTTTTTTTTTCGTTTAATATTTCGTAAGTACTATAAGCTACCAGACACATAAGAGATTTTCATTTTGGAAAAGGAGAGGAGTTATTACAAGCAAAGCAAAAATAAGCAAGGTTTTATTAAAATAAATATTTTTAAATTTCAAGCCAAAAGTTTTCAGAGACTTTTTTTAAAGCTTTTGCTGCATATAATTTTTTATTAAAAGCTTTGGGGTATCTATGCGTATGAAATGTTTAAATTCTTTATTGCACTCTATTTCAAACTAAATAAATATAAAATTACACATTTAAAAGTTTTCGTTTTTCGATTTTATGCACTCTTATCATGAAAATGAAATTAATATTTTATGTTCACAGAATTTATAATTTTTTATGGTCAAAATTTCAGCATAAATAAGATTACTACCACAAAAGCTAAAGGAAAAACGGCTTTGGAGGAAAAGAGATAATTTTAAGCAGTCTTCTGCTCTAAAACATTTAGGCAGCAGATTTCAACACAGCTTTCTAAAAATTCTTAAAAGCTTTTATAAAAAAATAAGCTTTCATTGAAAGCGAATTCTTTGTAGCAAAGCCTCAGGAACATGTTTACGGAAAGATTTTCTGACAGTTAAGGTTTTTGCAATAGAAATAACAAAAAAAATTTATTTAGAAAAATATGTCCAACTTATATAAAATATATTTTACTCAAAGCTTGTTATTCACTTTTTTAATTTATATTGGAGCTTTTAAAAAGATTTCTATTAAAGAATAATTTTTTGAAAAGATTTTTTGATATAAAATAACGTTTTCCAATAAACATTACCAGCTTTAATCATAAAAGCTTGACATGAAGCACTGTTTTATAGAGCTACTACAATGTATTACAATAAAATTATAAAGCTTTTACAAAATGCCTTTAAAAAGAATATTTTATTTCACCTGGAAAAATTATGAATAGAAAAAATTATAAGTTATGAGCGGCTTAAGGGAAGGTCTTCTATGAAAAGCTAACTTCAAAGAACTGCTAATAAAACAAATACATAGCTGAAAATTTTCTTTGGTTTTATAAGAAGATTTGTGAAATTTTAATATTTTTTAAAAGCTTTCACAAAATTTTTCTTTAAAAATTTTTTCATTGCTAAGGAAAGAAAAATAATTTTTTTCAACTACATATTTGATTTATAGGAACTAGGAGTTGTTTTTAGAAGCAAGGCCGCGAATGATAAAGCTTTTTACACATAACTGAACTAATTCTTGAAATTGCAGAGCTTTTTTTAAACAGTGTCCTTTTTTTTAACAAAAAAAAAAACTTTTATAGATCTTAGCATTAAGCCTTTTGCATACAAGCTTGAATACTTAAAGTCTTTGAAAAACTTTTAAATCAGTATTTCTAAGTTGAAACAAAAGTTTTTTTATTCAAACTAAAGCTTTGTCTTTGAATTATAAGAGAGTGATTTAGGACATTGGATGTGAAAGGAAATTTTTATATATAAGTTACATTTTTTTTTTGTTTGAAATTTAATTTTAAATCGAGAATCGAAAGAAAAGCATTAGGAATTTACAAAGCTTTAATATTAAATAAGACTTGAGTTCTTGAGTTCTGTGCGAATTGAAAATAATATTAAAGGCCTTGCTCTGCAAGGTAAGTGAGCAGTTAATAAAAGCTTTGCTTGTATACCCCTCTTTTTCTTTAACTTATACGAGAGAGCTTGTCATATTTTTGAGCTTTGTTTTTTAATAATGTATGTTCGTTGTGAACTCAAAAGAGAGTTTTAAAAATAAAGATAAAAATTTACGGTATTAATTTGAAACTAACTAAAAAAAGAGAGCTTCTGTTGTTTTTTTTTCAATGTGGGACAAAAACTATTTATAAGAGACTAAAGTTAGTAAAAACTAGGCACAAGTTTTTCTTTTATTTTTTTACGTGTGTTTCTTTTGTTTTAATAATGAATAAAATGTAAGTACAAGAAGACTGTAAATGGCTGCTTTTGCCATGTGAAGAGTTTATGCCAGCAAAAGCTTTCACTTTTGCCTTATTTAAAAGAGAGGAAGAAAATAGAACTTTTTAAAAGTATTTTTTTTTTCTCTTACTGGCAAAAATAAGCTGCGCTTGTCACTACATAAGTATCGGGGCCTTTCAGGTCTTAGATTTACTTTGTAAAGAAAATCTTAAGAAGTTTTCATTTTCTTGTAGGGATTCAACACTAAAGCACTATTGGCTCCAGCGGCTGAGGGGGCCGTAGCAGCGGTCAATTGAGCTGTGGGAGTCAGACCGGGCGGCATGGCTCCCATTGCAGCAAAAGAATAGCCTGGGGCTGAACCCATCATGCTCGGAAAGAAGAAGGCGGCTTGCTGTTGTTGCTGCTGCTGGTGCATGGCGGCGGCGGCTGCATATTGAGCATTAGAAACGGCGGCCAAATTCATGGGCTGACCTCTTATAAGACCAGCGCTGGGAGTAGCTTGTATATACCCCCCAGCTGCAGTGGTCGGTCGTTGCAAAAGAGTCGCAGAGCCAGTGGCCGCATGCACTGGGGTGCCCATAGGCGGCGTCATGCCTGGTGTCGGCAGAGCACCATAGGAACGCATTTGAGCACCAGCCATGACAGCTGCGGCAGCCTGCTGTTGCTGCTGCTGATGATGAGCTTGATGCTGAGCTTGCACTTGTGCCTGCATGAAGGCAGCATGTTGTGCCATAACCTGTTGACCGGGTGCCGCCATATAGGCCTTGTTCAAGGCCATGCCTGAGTAGGCGGCAGCAGCCGCTGTTAAGGGCTTGCCCGTCAACGTGGAGGCATTAGCATTGGCCACCTTAATGGCATTGGCGTAGCTCTTCTGGGCTACCTCTTTAGCCAAGGCAGCAGCATCGCTATAATAGTTGGAGGATGCGGCGGCAGCAGCTGCAGCAGCAGCAGTCTGGCCTGAGGGAGGATAAGTGCTGTAAGAATAGGGAGTGGATGTAGTGCCGGCATACGAATACGAAGGTACTGTGATAGTTTGTGATGTGTAGGGCGATACCGAGGTACTCGAAACTGGCGTTGGGTGGCCATAGCTGGCCATTAAGTTGGCATAGTTCGAGTTGGCCACTGCTGCATTATAAGACTGTTGGTACAAACGTTGCATGTTCTGCTGAGCTTGATAGGCATTGGTTACCACGGACGAGGAGGCTGACGGTGTGGGTAGAATGCCAGTCGCCTGTTGGGACGTGGACGTGGGCGTGGTATAACCATTTGCATATGACGCCGAGCTTAAGGAAATGGTTGAGCCATTTAACGATGACGAGGAGCTGCTGCTGGTGGCAACATAACTATTTGCTGTTTTTTCTCTATCACCATTTAGGCCATTGTAATATTTAAAGCTTTCGCTTGAGCTTTGCAAAGAGTAATTATTGTTAGCGCTACTTGCAATAACAGAAGTAGGAGTAGGAGTAGTAGTATTAGTGGTAGTGCCCTCTTTAAGCTTTTCAGCAATTGTTGCATCATCAGTTGATGTTAGTGCTGTAGCATTTGTCGTCGTTGTTGTCGTCGTCATCGTATTATTGGCTGAATTTTGCAAAGAATGCGACGAGTTGGTCGACGATGATGAAGATGATAATGGTTGTGGTGTTGTTTTTTCATTATCATTGTGCTTATGGCTATTATTATTCTCACTGTCAGACCCTTGATCATTACTGTTGTAATTATGGCTAAATGTATTGTTAGATATTGCCGTAGCAATACAACTACTTTTACTGGCTGTATCTACTGCTGCAGTACTATTAGTAGTAATAGGAGTTGCAGTGCTAATAACTGCCATAGTAGAAATACTAAGAGGAGTAGTAGTAGTAGTAGTAATAGTAGTAGAAATAGTAGGAGAAGAAAGTGTAGCAGTAGTGTTGGTATAACTACCAGAAATACTAGAATTATTACTGCCATCTAATGTGGAGGTGGTTGCAGCAGTAGCAGCCGTAGCTTTTGTAGTAGAAGTGGCATTTGAATAATTAATCAACTTAAGACTATTGCTATGATTTAAATTATTGTTTATATAAGATAGACAATTATTATTGTTGTTGTTTGAGTTTGTAATAATTTTACTGTTGTTGCTACTACTATTTATAGAGTTACTGTTACTGTTACTAATATTACTATTGTGATTATTATTAAGATTACTGGCAATATTTGATAAATGATTATAGTTACTATTTATATTGGATAGTTGGGGCATGGATTGTTGTGGTTGTTGTTGTGATTGGGATGTATTTATGATTTGGGTATTTGTGGATAGAGTGGAGGATGTCATTGGTTGTTGTTGTGGTTGTTGGTAGTGTTGGGAATTTTGTAAATTATACAATTGTTGTAGGTTGTGTTGGTGTTGGTGATGGTGTAGGTGATTAAGGTTTTGGTGATTATGGTGTGTTACATTAGCACCTAATGGTGTTGTTGTAGTTGTTGCTGTAGTAGCAGCACTAGCAGCAGCAGCAGTAGTAGTAGTAGAATTACAATTGATATTGATAGTAGTAGGAGCAGTAGTAGAGCTTGTGCTAATTTGAGTTTGATACTCACATGAGACTGGTACAAATGGTTGTTGTAATTGCATTAACTGTTGGTATGTTGTTGCACCGGGATACACGGGAATGCCAGACTTTTCAGCAGCAGGACGTTTAATGGGCACCATGCCAGAGTAAGCCTTGTTTTTTGAAAGAAAAAGGAAATACAAAAAAATTAATGATTTTTTATTATAAAAAAATATATATATAAATAAATTTTCTTTTCTTCTAATTAAACAAATCAAGTCAAGCTTTTATACAAAATAAACATTAAATTGATATTAAAATAAATAAAAAAAGTCAAATAAAGCCTTGAAAATGAAAAAGTCATTCATATGGAATTATTAACAAATTGGTTAAAATTTTTTTTAAAAATGATTTCAATAACAAGCAAGATTTTTTTCCATTCAATTCAACAAAAATAAAATTTATTATGAGGTCTGTGATTTATTAGTTATTTTAGATACACATAAATTTTAAGCTCAATGCCTTTAATTTAAATAAATCTAGTGCTAAGAAT
The DNA here is from genome assembly GCA_949987645.1 of Tachina grossa. Lineage (NCBI taxonomy): Eukaryota > Metazoa > Arthropoda > Insecta > Diptera > Tachinidae > Tachina > Tachina grossa. The sequence goes on along the minus strand of OX465278.1, from coordinate 118,611,932 downwards.
ACTTTTCTTTCAATTATATCTTACAGCAAAACTAATTTGAATGTACAATAACAACTCCTAAGAGGATTTACAACAAAGAACTAAACTAAAAACTAAAAACTTTAAAAATACAAATTTCTTACTATTGGTTAAGTAAGCTGACCTTAGGAGAATACAATAGACAATGAGAAATCGGAGATTGAACTGTTAAGCTTTTGACTGAAGTGACCTCTGGCCATTCAACCAAAATTTATTTATTATGAAGCAACGACAAGGGTATTCGTATTTGATTTCAACCATGACTATAGCCCGTTCCAATACGCATGAGTATTTCTACTTCATTTATGCGAATAATTTAAATACTCTACAACTATAAAAAGAAAGGCACAGGCGTATTGGACGCATTGAGTGTCTGTCATAATTTACTGAGTATGCTTATACTCAGAGCATGGCTATTTATTCGGATATAATAAATATACGCATGATACTTAGAGTATTTATTATTTATATATCCCTGTAAGAATTTGTGTGTGTGAAATGGAATGGTAATTGTACCTTGGCTGTTTGAAAATATTAATCAGATAATTTAAGATGTAAAATTTAGAATTAATATAACATTTAAGCAACTGATATTATTTCTTAAATTTTTTTCGCAAAATTTGCCAATATCGTTAATAAACGGATATTTTTTGACTTGTATTTGTAGTACATATTTAGTTAGAAACATTTTTATCACAGTCGAGAATTATTAAATCACACTTTCCAAACCTGTTCTGTATGAAAACAAAATACTCCTGTATATACGCATGTGTAGCCGAATAAATACTTTAGATTATTTTTATACTTATGCGTATGATTATAACTGATACAATGTACAAATTGTATTTGTTTTTAGTCGTTTGTAGTGCACAATTTAAGAAATGTGTATGGAAATAGTCGTTGCTTGTTACATAGTTATACGTATTGAGTTTAAACTTAATGTGTATGTTTTTATATGAATATGGTTTCTATTATTAACTGAATACATTTATACTTTTATCCTTGTCTGTTCTGTCTAAATAGTAAGCCATTTTGACTTGAATTAGACTGACCATAGCAGGCAGTCACATCCTTTATACTGATTAGTTAAAGGACATTTAGAGAGCGAATGATAGAGGCATAGCCGATGACCAGAAATCACTTAACTTTATTCCCAGGTTTTAGAGGTTGGCTTAGCAGCCAAAAGTCGACAGGGAAAAAAATTAATAGAGGCGAAATAAAAAAGCTCGAAGCGTTAGTCACAAAAGCGCTGATTTTCTCTGCTATATGCTAGGAACACAACTGGGACGAACGACGAATTTTTCGGTGCAAACTTTCGTCATAAAAAAATAAGGTAAGGTGAGCTTTCATTACAAAACATCTTTCAGCAAATTGAGATACGATGAATCAAAACAATTCACATATTCCATTTGCAAAACACTTTCGTATATAAAGCAGAAATCTACATCAACTGACACCGCACACAGTGGACCACACACAGAAGAACGCTGATGATGAAGGTTTAGTGGCCTTCGAAAACGGCTAGCTGTTCCGTTCAACTATGTGTTGTCAGAATATTTACAACTAACTTTGGTGTTATTTGTTCATTAATAATTATCACATGTAATTTGGCTTAAAAAGCGATACGAACTATAGCCTGTTCAAATCATAAATATTAAAACACATTTGTTCATACGAAAATGAACACAACACCGGCGTAGAACGAAATTCGTCGTGCGTGACGAACTATGAGATAGATTTATTTCTATTTTGTACGCCGACGAACGACGAAAAAATAATTTTCTCACACTCCCTCTTTACATACACAATAAACAGTGAGACCAGATTTTAAAATAAAATTAAGCTAAATCACGTATGTCTTTAATATATTTTTGGAGAATACGCAATTTGGATTATAAATGGCTAAAAAAATCTAAATCACTTCTTAAAAAAAGCTAAAAAAGAAGCTAAGAGCTAAATAAAAATTTTAAAGCTAAATCCAGAAGAAATAAGCTAAATTTAGCCCAAAATTAGCTAATATGGTCACACTGACAATAAACAACTTTATCAATTATAAGAGCTGAATTCGCTGAGTAAATTCGTCGTTATTGTGCTTCACACGATGAATTTACGCAGCGAATTCTTATCGACGAAATTCGTCGTTCGTCCCAATTGTGTTATTAGCAATACTCCTGCATTTATTTACAAACGAAACCTCTTTAACATACTCTGATAGTCTTAAAAATTTAAAAAAGTTTTTCCTATTCAAAACTCGATTTGCTATGTACATTCTAGCCAAAAAATATTTAAATAAATTTAAAAGTTTTTTTCTTACTTAAAAAATGTACTTGAAATTTTTTCCTTGAAGTTATTTAAAATTAATATTTAAAAACTAAAAAAAAGTTACAACAAAAAGCTTAATTTTTTTTAGCATTACATAAGTACTTACAAAATTTTCATAGTAAAATGAACCAACCGTTTTAACATCCATCTTTTGTTTTTGTAATTGGAATAAAATTTTTTTGATTTTTTTTTTTCAAACCCAAAAAAATTATTTATCATTTTTTTTTCATTTAATGCATTCATGTTGTAAAATAACGTTGGGTTGGTTGGGCACGGGCGAATTTTTGGTGTAAGATGATGGCGTTTTGCAGTAGTAGAAGGACAAAATATTGGTAGTAGTAGTGGTGGTGGTTGAGGTGGTAGTGGTGGTAGTAGTGGTTTATGATGATTTAGCAGTATTTAAAAAAAACGGTTTAGTTGGCAAAAACAAAATTTATAAAGGAAAAGTTTAATATATTTAACAAGACAAGACGTTACAAATGGAGCAATACGCAGCGGGTGCGTTACAGCATTACACACAAGAAGTCGTACAGACACAAGTTTGTTGGAGTTTTTTTTTCGTTTTTAGTTTAAAAAAAAGGGAAGAGAAAGAGAAGGAAAAACATTTTGTTAAAAATTTTATCTTGTTAATGGTTTTTTAAGTTTTTTGTTTATATTTAAAAAGGATTAATGTTCAACACTATGTTTATAATTAAAATTGAAAAAATTAGTAATAGGAAATTATAAGGAAAATGTTAAATATAAATAAATAAATTCTTAATTTTTTTTTTAATATCCTATAAAGTAAAATAAGTTTTTACAAAAATGTACACAAAAGTTATTTTGAATGGAGGGGAGTAAGGGATTCATGGGGACACCCTTACCGTATGTATGTATGTAAGTATTTAATGGCCAATTGAAATTTGTTTTTTTTTTTAATTTAGCAATATTTTTTCAAAAATATTGTATTTTAGGAAAAAAGGAATTGCGGGTGATTAGTTTTAAAGCAGCAATTATTTCTTTAGAAAAATTTGTTTTTTTTTATAAGCGGCTTTGCATGGTGAATATTACTTCGAGACTTCTTAAAAATTCGTCACATTAAAGAATGAAAAAAAAACTTATGTATTCCATAACTAACTGCACTAAAGTTTTTTGTTCACTAGGTAAATAAAATTAAATGTAAATAATATAAACTGTCATTTTTATAATATATAATATGATGTTACTTAAAAAAAATAGAAAATTTTTTGGACAATTAAAAAATCTATGATATTTTTACTCAAAAAACGTAATAACTTAAAAAAACTGATTTTTTTTAGTAAATGCAGCAGAATTAATTCCCATGTCATTCTTCATATTGTACACAAATTTCATACAAATACATTACTTTCTCAGCTAATGAGAGAAACATTAAATTTTCTTTTTCCATTGAGTACGAGTAAATGGAAAACTTTTCTGGCAAAATAATTTTTTTGACTTATGACGTTGCTTGAGTAAATGAGCTATATGTACTAAGGTAATAAATCATATATTCGAAATCATATACTTTTTAGTACTGCAATTAGAATTCATATGACATATTCCATGTGATTGAAGTAAATATGAACTCTTTTAGTACTAAAAAAAATACTAAAAAAATTTCATGATAAAGTTGTTTCTTTTTTGAATTTTTAGTACTGTAGTAAGACTGATTTTAAAGTTTCATAAGTTTTAAATCAATAAGAGAATTAAAATGGCACAAAAACCATTTTTAGTACGCAAAATTTTATTATAAAAATTTAAACGTTTTTTTACTCTATTTATTCATTCAAAGGTGATTTTTAATAATTAAAAAATATTGCACCTTTGAAACCATACATTAAAATGCCCATACGTTGTATGCATAAAATTAGTTTAAAAAACAAAAGTTAAAAAAATAATAAGTTTCTAAGCACAAAAAGTTTCAGCTTTACATGAATTTAATAAAAAAAATTATTTTTGAAACTACCAAGAAAATACTAACAAAATGGTGTTTTAATTTTTAGTACTCATGAAAAAATAAATATCAAAATTTAAAATACGTTTTAAGGTATCGAACTAGTTGCTAAAACTGCTTCTTAGTACAAAAGAATATGTCAACTTTTTTAATTATTTAATTTTATTTTTAATATTTAGTACTTCTAGTTAATTCATTCCTTTACATGAGTTTCTTTAATAAAATAATTTTGAAGTACTAAAAACTTGACCATGGAAAGAAATATTTTTAGTACTTGCAGTTAGTCCTTTCCTTTAACTAAATTATTTTTGAAGTACCAAAAACTTGAATATGAAAAGAAATATGTTTAATACTTCTAGTGAATCCATTTCTTTGATTCAGCTTATTTTGCAAAATTATTTTTGAAGTACTAAGAACTTTACCATGAAAAGGTTTTTATTTACAGTTTTTAGTACTGCAGTGGTGTCATTTTTTTCAAGTGCTTCTATTCCTTTATTTACTCATAGTTATAAGGGATGTTATTTAATCCCTTATTGCCATTCTCGACACAGCTCCTATTTGGTTGTCAGCTTAACTAATGAATAAGCTTGTAGTTGTCTTGTGCCATAATATTTTCAAGTAGAAAGTAGCTGATATTTACAGTTCTAGAAATAACATTTTGATACTGGAATAAATATATTATCTCACACTTCAAAGTAGTAAGATTCGAAAACAATTTAATATTGATTTGGTTATCTTTAGTACTAAAAATTAACAGTTTTATTTATAAAACTTATTAAGTCTTTATAAAGGGTTTTTAAAACAAATTTTCATACAAAAGTTTTTTAAAAAGCTTACTAAAGCCTTAATAATTTTTATAAGCTTACAACCTTAAGTTTTCAATACCCAAATTACAATAAAAAAGCGACTTTGAAAACATACTAAATTTTTTTATGAAATATTAAGTTTTTTAATGGTTTTAGTACTATAACAAATATTTTCATTATATTTTAATTATGTATTTAAACAAGAAAGGCATATTAGAAAAAAGTATGTGTAGTACTAAAATTTTATTTTTTTTATGACTTATTTCTTCAAGCTTTTTCAATTATCAAGAAAACAATTTCTAAAAAAATACTGATTTTTTATAAAACAATATTTTTTAATTTTTAGTACTCTAACATTTTTCAACAGAGATAAAAACTTAATAAAATGCCAACTGAATAGTAATAAGAACAATTTTTTTCTGGTTAGTATCATAACGAATAAAAATTAATGAATAAACAGTTTTTGTTATGACATGCTAAAATTTATTAAATATGATGTTGTGCCATTTTTTATTTCATGTGACGGCATGCTTTGAAGAAGCTGAAAGTACTTTTTAGTACTAAAAAGTTTCTGTATACACAAATGTGATTATGCATTTGAATGTTAACACTCCTTCATATAAAGATCATGTAAAAATTTTTTGTTGGGAAGTAATATAAATATGTTCGCTTGAAACGGTTGTGAGCTTTTTTATTTTTCATTTTGATACTTTTTAGCACTCACATATATACTCATGTATAGCAAATTATTATTTTTAGTTCTAAGATTGGAGTTTTACATTTCACATTTAGTGGAAAATCTACATACTGAAATTAATATTGCTGCTTTAAGAAAGTACTAAAATCTTTAAAAGGAGTTAAAAAATTTTTGACTTAAATCAAGTTTAATTTTAAAGCAGCAAAACATTTGAAAAAGCACATTGAGTGATCTTTTGTACTAAAAATTTAGGTATATATAATTTTTTTAAAGAATTGAATTAAAAAATATTTATTTAAGAAAAATTAATTCTATAGAATTTAGAACTTAAATCTCACTATTTTTTTTTTTTTTGACAAGTATGCCATTTATTACAATTACATATAAGATATACCGAAGTATATTTATTTAACATTCAGCCTGTAATGCATGAGAACTTTTTTACTTGTAGAAAGAAAAAAAAAATTACTTTAAAAAGTCTGAATTGCTTTCGCTTTCGTTATTCTTCTACTCATTTGTGTAAACGATTTTACCTGCATTTTCATATTACGAATATTATGCACACTTAAAACTTTTTTTTAACTTCAACAGCTCTATATAGCCACTAAATACTCGTATATACATATATTTTTTTTTTTTGCTTTATATCAAAATGTTTGCATTTACACTTAATTACTTTAATTAATTAACTACTCAATTTGATTTATAATGTATATGTTTGTTCAATTGCACATATACTGCAAAGCACTTCACATTTGCTGTCTTTTGCGCCGGTAAGAGTAAATGAATCAAGGGATGCAATTGAAATTCTAAATTTAAATTATGTGAATTCTTCATTTTGTAAGATAAAAAACAAAATTATATATTTGGTTGCACAAAATTTAATCAGACTAATTACGGTTTTGGCATTTCCAGCATATAACATTCTTCATTTAAATTTAAGGTAATTTTACTTACTTTTCATATATATTAAATTCAAAGTAATATTCACCATGACTTATAAGTAATATTATGAGAGTATGATTAACTTAATTTTATTTAAAGCAAGGAAAGCGCATACTTAATACATAATTACTTAATTAGTCAAGCTTCTTTGGGCAAATAACTTAAAATCAAGCACAGCGAAAGCTTAACATTCAACAACATGCTTTAAAGCTTTTTTTTGAAGCGGTAAATTGAGTTCTAGGTTTAAAGCGAAATAAAACACAAAAGCAATATTTGCTTATAAGTCAATATAAAAATAAAACAAATATAATTATAATTAATTAATTAAATAATTGTTGTAAAAAAAAACCAACACACTCTCACGCACACAAAATAAACGAAAAAAAAATTGCAACAAAATAAAACTAAATTAATGAGAGTAAAATACACCAAACAGAAACAAACTAAAAGGAAACCGTAATAGAAATTGAAACAATAGAACACAAAGTAACACAAGAAAACCGATCAAACACAAAAAACAAACAAATAGAGAAAAGAAGAAAAAAATTAAAATACCAATTGAAACATGTCTGTATCGGCAGAACGTTTCTTGCCCACTTCCAGGTTGTGCTGTTGACCTAAAGTCAAGGCAGCGACGGCTGCAGCATTGGCAGCGGCTGCGGCTGCATTCGCTACATTCGTTTGCTGTGTAGCCGGAAGTGACGAGCCGGGCATGGTGGGGATGGTTGGAGGTGGCAGAGGTGGTTGTTGTTGATTATGTTGATGTTGTTGTTGTTGTTGTTGTTGTTGTTGATGTGTCAAAGTTGCAGCGGAAACGGAAACAGGTGCAGTCTAGTGGTAATCGTGAGCGTGCGTATTTTGTGCGTGCGCAATTTAAATGAGTGCATGCGTGCGTGTGTATGCATGTATGCAATCGTATCAAGCGTAAAATTTAAAACATATTTTTATTGTTGATTAATTTACATTCATAGTTGTTGTTTTTGTGCATATGCAGGCGTGCATAAATACATCATACATTGATTTTCATTAATGCAAGTGCATACACACATATCCATCATATTTCAACGTACATACACGCACATGCACATACACATTTACATTTATGCACAAGTAAATGTGTACAAAAAAAAACCATTTAATTTTATTTATTCATAGTTGTTTATTAAGTAAACAAACACCAACACACATGAGGAAAAAATTTATATTTTTTCCAGATTTTAAATTATATTTTTTAATTTGATTTGTTTCATATATTAATTTGTTTTTTTTTATTTTTGCAGTAATAGTTAATATAATTTAACGGTTGATTTAATATTAAAATAATTTAGAGAAATTTAAGAGAAAAACATTACATAATATTTTGCATCAATATGGATATATTTTAATTATTCCATTTAAATATGAAACGTTGAAAAAAAAGTTATATTCATTGTATGTGTTATCAAGTGTTTATTTGTTGTGTAAGTTTCGTTTTTTTTTTAATTTTATTTATTTGTTTTGTTATTATTATTTGTTGCAACCATCCATCGAAGCAATTTTTTTTTTAAATAATAGTTGGTAGAAGTGTCGAACAGATGATTAAAAAGTTGGTGAAATTAAATAAAAATATATATAAAAAGAAAGAAAAAAAAGTAGAAAAAAAATTATAGACAATAATTGATAAAAGTTTTTTTTTATCTTAAATGGTTAAACATAAAAGTTTAAAAAAAGTGTTCGAGTTTTAAGTAAATCCTATTAAACACAAATAAATGCCTACTTTTAGGGATTTAAGAAAAGAGGAAATAGAGATATTTTGCCTTAAAAGCTCTCTATGTCCAAAGCAATTCCTTAAGTCAGTCATAATAAATTATTTGAACTAAATTAGTTCTATTTATTAGAATAAATGGAGCACAACACAAACAAATTGAGTAAAAACACAATATAAAATCGAATAAGTAACTTAAAAATAAACAAACTGCATTTGTAAACAAATTTTGCAAAAGTGTTTAAGTTTCAATTTAAAGCTCTCCCAAAAACGACTTCCCAAAACACAAGACTAGTAAAAAGTGCAAAACTTCTGGAAAAGAAATTTCAGAATTTGCTTATTTCTAACCAAGCGAATTATTAAAATTTAAGTGGGAAAAACGAAATTTTTTTGAACACTAATAGCCTTATTTATAAAAATTATTAAGGCTTTATAAAGGCTTTTTAAGAAAAATTTTTACATGAAAATTTGTTTTAAAAACACTTTATAAAGTCTTAATAAGTTTTATAAACAAGGCCGTAAAAATAATTAATGTTTTTAATGCAATTTAAGGGGCAGAGCTTTTATCCCACAAAGCTTAGCCGAATAATTTTTTTATTCGGTAAATTTAACTACAAACATATGATAATCGAACGAAAATGTAAACCAAAGATTTACTATTCGAATAATTGTTAGTCACAAAAATTTGTTTAATGGTTTTTCATCGTAAAAATTATTTAATAATTTCAAATTTAATAAATTTTATTCGAATAATTTTATTTAAAAAAAATTTTATTCAAATAATGTAAATTTATTGGCACAATATTTATTCAAGTAAATTTTTTCGCCTTATATTTATTCAAGTATTTTATTGGTATAATTTTACGTACCGTTTCGATTTATTTTCATTCGAATAATTTGCATTCGAGTAATTTTTACTCTAGCAAGTTTTATTCAAATAATTTTATTTTAGGTATTTTTGTTCACCGAATTAAATTTATATACGTATGAATTGTGTCTCGAATAACTTATGTTCGAATATTTTTTATATTTTATTCGAATAATTTTTACGAATAATTTTCTATTTTTTTTTAGAAAATTAACAATTATTTTTCAAATTTTATTTCGAATAATTTTTTATGCTTGAATAATTTCTAATCTTATAGAATAATTTTTATACAATTAATTACAAATCAAAAACATTTAATTAAAATACACTGCCTCTTCAACTATTTCGAAAGAAAACCCCTGCGAAAGAAAACTAGCCGTCGGAATTCGAATAAATTTTCATTCCACTATCTCGTCAGCTTTCTTTCGCTTATGATTACGTATGTCCCTTTTTTGCTTTACGAGTTTGTAAATCAAAGCAGAGCCAATATTTAAATTTCTAGCAATTCTGGTGAAACTTGAACAATGAAAACGAATCCAATAAAATAGTCGCACAGCAACAGTATATTTCTATTGTTTTGCTTCAGAAATATGTGAGTACTTTGAATAATGATTATAAAACAATAATCAAAGCAAAAGTGTTCAATAATATTTTGATGAATATTTTATGACTTTGTCTACAAATTAAAAATAAATTGAAGTAATATGATTAAAAAAACACTGAAGTGATATAATAAATATTTTTATAAACTTTATTGGATTGTTTGCAAATAAATTTTATTAGTCGAAAGCAAAGTAGCAAGTGCTTGATTTCGACATTGCGTACGCTTTGTTGACAACTTATTCGAATTAGTGGTAGGAAAATTTATATGAAAAAACTTGCTTCAACTTGAAACTTGTCGTTCGAGTCAAAGCTCGTAAAGAAGTATGATAGTGAAATGAAAATCAATCTTTAGCTTATAATGCGCATGAACACATTCTTTCGGCATAGTGGAAGAAACAGCAAGTTTATTCACACACGAGTATTTTTAATACATACGAATAAATTTTCTATGAAAAATGTTTATTCGTATAAGTTGTATACGAATAATATTTGTATGAATTGTTTTTATCCGAATAGTTTAATTTTTTGTTCGAATATTTTTTATTCAAAAAATTTTTATTCGAATAATTTTTATTCGAAAAATTTTTCTTCGAAGCATTTTTATTCGAATAATTTTTATTCGAATGAATTGATATTAGTAGGTATTTTTCGATAATTTTGGTTCATTAATACTAATTAGAATAACTTACTGGACTTTTACCTAAATCTTTTATTTTGGGACTAACTCCCGATGTACAATAAATCTACTAACGATTATCCAAATAAAATATTTTGTACATCTTTTTAGGATTTAAATAATTTAATAATTTAGTAATCCAACTTCAGTTTTATTGACTTCTTTAAAGTTTATGGTTATTTGACAATTTTTGTTTTTGTAATAAGTTTAAGATTATTTAGATAAAAATAACATTCAAAAAAACCTACATTGAAAAAGAACGAGGAATATTTTACTTTCCAAAAAGGAAAAGGTTTTCTTTTTTGGTTTTATTTTTTCCATAAATAAAAAAAAATCAATTTTTTGCTTACTGTATGTCTGTATATCACATATCCATAAAACACGTGTCATACGAGTACATATAATACAATTTGAAGGCGTATACGTACTCCAATTAAACATCCACAATCATTCATTAATCATACGTTAGTATACGTGACATAGATTTGTAATTGTTTTAATTGAATGTTAAGCAAACTTCCTGCCCGTTTTACTTAAGAAAAAGAAATAAACTGAGTTGTCACTCAAGAAATATAATAATAATAATAATATCTGCCCTGCTATACACTGGAATATAGATTTTCTTTTGTATTTCATCCCTTAAAGTTCTTTTTTAAATTTACAAATTAACAAAATAAAAAAAAATAATTAATATTTTTACAACCACAATTCCTATACCATTAATATGTACCAATCCCTAAACTAAGTCGCCGTGTCAAAGTACTCGTAATAAAAAAGAAAGAAAACAAACAATTCCCCTGAAAAATATTTTTCTTATCATGTATACAATCGAGCTCTGTATAAACCATACTTTATTGCAATCCCTTAAAATAGACATTTGTTTTTTTTTTAATATTTTAATTTCATACTGAACACCTCATACTCTCTTACTATAATTTAAATAGAAAATTGAGTTATTATTAAAAGCAAGGCGCGGTGTTTTGAGCTCGCCTGATTCACACCATGAAAATGATCACAAAATTAAATGCATGCATTTTTTTCCTTTCCGAAAAAACTGAATACAAGACAGCAAATCAGCTAAAAAAAATTCTCATAAATGCTTCAAGAAATCATACTACTCTACAAATTTCGGACAAATTTTTTTGGTGTAAACCAGGCGAATTCAGGTATAAATTAAATGGTAAAAATTGAATTAAAGTTTTGTTAGTTTGTTAAGATTTATATGCCTAAAGAAAAGCAAATATGTAGGACTTTTTTTTTAAACAAAGAAAAATGTTAATCAATTTCTTCTAAAATATTTCGCATATAATCTTAAAATGTTTTCGGAGTATAGACGGGACATCAACGAGTCGACGATGTCCCGTTAATTACGGCATGTCTCCTACAATGTCGACAGAAAACTTTCGATTCACAAATTGTATTGAAAACAACAATAAAATAAGAAAATTTGTTGTCAGGACATGCCGTTAATTTTTCTCGATACGATAACTTTTCACAAGTTAATGAGAAGAAGCACAGGCGTGACTAATTCTAAGGAATACTACTTTTATCAGCCGTGTCACAGATTCCGTTCGGAATGGTTTTGATTTCGTATTAACCATTCCGTTCAAATTTCATTCTGGTGCTTCAGATTCCCATCGTTTTCATCAATCCGAAAAAAATGCTTAATCTTACAAGTGTGGCAACATAATTTTGTAGTAAATTATAATGTGGCATATGTTTAGGCGTTTTAAATTTTTTTGTATGCATATTTGAATTCTGACTTGTATTTTTTGGTTTTGTGTGCTGCCAATATGAAGATTTTGATAAAATACATACAAAAATGGTATGGCAATACCAAAGAAACCAATTCCGTACATTTTGTTCTGTTGATTTTATTTTTGTAATGACTTGAGAAATTTGCACAATAAATAAATAAAAACTAAATAATTGTAATCCAGCTTTGAATAAATAAATGAAAAATAATATTCTTAATTGAAAAAAAAAATTGTTTAAAATGTTTTTTTTACTTTAACATGCAGAAAATGTTAATTCCGTCCATGAAATTAAAAGTGATTTCATTCCGAAATTTTTTTTCGTTTTTCGTTTTTTAAAGCACCAAAATACGGATTAAATTCCGTTTCCGAATGGAATTGAGCTCTCTGACATGGCTGTATAACGAATTATCTAATATAATGAACAACTTGTTCATACCCAACTGTTTTCCATTAAGATTTCATACAAAATATTACACTTATAACGAATTAAGGTTATAGCAAGTTTTCACTTACTTGAAAATTTTTCCTCTAGTAACGACAAAAAAGTCAGGTATCGTCTACTGTTTTTAACCGACTTCAAAAAAAGGAGGAGGTTAACAATTCGGCTCAATTTTTTTTTTGTGTTACATCATAACTCGGTACATTTTAGAACGATTGTTAAAATTCTTTTGTCTGAGAGGGTATAGCTTCCCTTTGGTCCCACAATTTTTTTATTTTATGATATGGGCATTTCCACAGGAATGTCAACTTTTTGTAGCGTGCGACACCAGGCAAATATGCTTGTTTTTTTTTCAAAGAAAACTAAACGTTTTTTTATTACTTCTTTATATATTTGTGTAGGCCGTCAGCAGCTCTACATTAGGTAAAATTTTAAGAATGATCGAGTCACGTTTTTCAGATAAACAAAGTTAATTGCTTGCTGTCGTACGCGACAAAAAAAGTGAAACTTCTCGGAGAAATGCCCATATTCTACTTATTTGATTGCTGCGAAATCTATAAAGCACCTTTGGTTCTTGTAATTACACAATTTGAAAGTAGAAAAAATGGGCGGGGCTACGCCCTTTAATTTTTTTATAATATTTCACACTGTTCTACTTAACCGATTTCTGCGTAAATTGCCACACACCTGGAGCTTCAAAATATACACAATCCTCCATTTAAAAAAATGGGCGAAGTCATGCCCATTAAAATTAAATATTTTATTTTAAGTGATTCTACTTTACCGATTTTTACAAGACCTAATACGCACCCTGAGCTCTGAAAAACACACAATCTTACATATAAAAAATTGGAAGTAGGCACGCCCATTAAAATTTAATTTTATATTTCACGTACTTCTTCTTATCTTCTTCTATCAGATATTTGCATTGAAGTCGTTTTTCCTTTTTTTGGCAGAAAGAATTATATTATTTTAAACAGCTTTTCCCGTAGTTAAAAAAAAATAATTAATTCTGTTAATTTGTAAATGCTTTCTTGAACAACATAAAGCATGTTTTTAACAGATTTATATTTGTTTAAGAATATAATCCATTATTTTCTTTATTTTGCCACTTGCTTGGAATTTTGGAAAATATTTCCACCGGCTATAATGAACTAAACTGCCGACACTCTTTGGACTTCGTTATAACCTTACTCCACTGCATATAGTTTTATAGAAAAGCATACTTTTGATGAAATTCTACAAAAAAAAAAAACATCAAGACTTTGAAATTGTACAGCTGAGCCAAAAGATAATCTTAAAGATTAGAAATTAGAGAAAACTTGTAATACGTCTGAGAGTCAATTGTGGCCTTTTTAGGTATAGGATGTTTTCGGCAGTTTTAGGCAACACGGCATGAGCTAAATTTTTATATTACATATTAACATTTTAAATTTCCTGCTCATGGGTCTTTTTATATCGTTGTAGTAAAAAGGTGTAAAATATGCTCTGAACAGATTAATATAAATACTCGCTGTAAAAATTCTACTTCAAGTCCTTGAGTGTTCAGTTGTATACTAACATCCTTGTTTATAAAACTTAAAAAGTCTTTATAAAGGTTTTTTAAAACAAATTTTCATACAAAATTTTTTTTAAAAAGTTTTATAAATAAGGCTGTAAAACTCGTAACGTATTTTAAATGCGAGAAATAACAATATTCTAAATTTAAGATGAATACTAGGGTTAATTGCGTCCTTATACTCAGAAGTTTTAAAGAGAAAAGGAAGCTATAAATAAAATATCTATTAAGAAAGAGATGAAAGCAAATTTGCCAATTTTTTCAATGAGAGCGATTCGGCAGACACTTAGGGCCATTATTACAACTTAAAGTTAGTTAAAAGTAGGATTTTATGGGACGTATAAAAAGCTTTCCATTATTGCAAATTGGATTTAACTTAACAGGTAAGAAAAATTTTCCTGTAATATATCGCTCACTTTAAGTTAAAGTAAAATTTTGCACATGATAAAGTTTCTATACGTCCGATAAAATCCTACTTTCAATTATCTTTAAGTTGTAATAATGGCCCTTTGAAATATATGTTTCTCGTTCACATTATTTTTATTTGTGAATATGTTTTAGCTTACATATTTTTTCCATTAAAAAGGTTTAAAAAAGGTGTGTAAAAATAGTCACGCGTGAGTATGCGTGAGCGTGAGTCAAAAAGTTTTTTTTTAATTTAATATACAGGGTGGGCCAAAAGAAACCAAGAGGTGTAAAAGTTTAATAACTTTTTTGTTTATTAACTTTTTTTTATTTTTTCTTTCACATTATATAATATACAAAATGGAAATTTTTTTACACTAAGTATGAAAAATGATGTCTCTTAAATGACCACCGTTTTCAGCTTCGCACTGATGGGCTCTTTTTAGAGCATTTTCCATAACATCTTTCAAAACTTGTGGCTGTAGCGTTCGAATTTCTGCAACAATGTTTGCCTTGAGTTCAAGGATTGTCTCTGGCTTGTTCACATACACTCGCTCCTTCAAAAAACCCCAAAGAAAATAGTCGGGTGCTGTCAAATCTGGCGATCGCGCTGGCCAAATAATTTCCGAATTTCGAGAAATTATTCGCTCTCCAAAAACTTGACTTAAAAGTGCCATTGTGTCTCGGGCAGTATGGGCAGTGGCTCCGTCCTGCTGAAACCACATACCAGGTCTGTTTTCAAGAGCAGGACGTAAAAAATTTTCTATCATAAACCGATACCGCTCTCCATTTACGGTTACAGCACTTCCATCTTCATTCTCGAAGAAGTAGGGCCCAATGACATTTTCAGATGTGATCCCACACCATACTGTCACCTGATGGGGTGCAATTGGCGTTGATGAATGGCTCTTGGATTTTGAAACCCCAGAACCTACAGTTATGCTTATTAACAAAGCCATTCAAATGAAAATGAGCTTCATCACTCATAATCAAATTTTCAATAAAGTTGATTTCATTTCTGGCCAACTCTTGAAATTTAACTGCAAAATTTAGACGTTGCCGATAATCTGCGGGTTTTAATTCTTGGACCAATTGCACCTTATATGGGTATAACTGTAAATCTTTTTTTAAAATGCTCCGTAGTGACGTACGAGACATTTCTAGCTGAGCAGAACGCCTTCTGCCAGATGTTTCTGGTGCTTCGTTAACACTTTGCTGTACTCGTTCAATATTTTCCGCAGTGCGACTTAAACGTGGTCTACCGGTTCGAGGCAAATCTCTTACGCTGCCATGTTGGTGATGACGATTAACTAAGCAACGAATCATCGCTTCAGGGGGCGAAATTCTGACGTTAAAATGTCGACGATATGCTCTTTGCGTTAAAATAATTGATCTCTGGTTTAAATAATAAAATTCTATTGTTCTGGTTCTCAGTTCAGTTGTGAACATCTCCATTATAAATTCTCCAAGTGTTGTCTATATAATCTGAAAGAAAAAATAAAAAAAAAATTAATAAACAAAAAAGTTATTAAACTTTTACACCCCTTGGTTTCTTTTGGCCCACCCTGTAGAAAAATTAAAAAAAACATTTAAAATTTTTTAGATTTTTTTTTTTTATTTACTGTCACTTTATCCAGAGTTTTGTTTGTAATTTCAAATAAGGATTGAGTGTAATAAAAGTTTCCACAATAAAAATTTATAGCTTTTGAAAATAAAGAAAATGGAAAATAATATCGAAGGTTACTATATTATTAATATTAGGTAAAAGTTGTCACGCGTGACGTGACGTGAGTGTGAGTGATAAAAATTTTCTTCGCGAGGTTGTGATTTAAATTTTAAGGCTGTTAAGAGAAAACCTTCCGAACTCTACAATTCAAGTCAAGTGTTTTGAGTGTGCCCAGCAAATTCGATCACGTTTCTTCAGTTTGAGATTATGGCTTTCGATATCGAACAATGTAATAATATGGTTTGATATCGAATGCCATAAACTCAAACTAAGAAAACGTGATCGAATAAGCCTCGTTATTGAAAGCGACGAGTAGACCCCTGGACTTGCAACCTCTGGAATTTTATTTAAACAAACGATACTCAAACACTTTAGAAAAAATATTTTAAAATATTAAAATTATTTATAAATACATATTTGCTTTTCTTTACAAAACCTTTAATGCTGTTAAATAAAAATATTTATGTCTTGTATATATATTTTTTTAAAATAAATTTGAAATAAATAAAATTTTTTTAAATAAAATACTGTATCAAGAAAGCACTTGCTTGAACTTTTAAAATTTGCCAGAAAAAAGCCTTAAATAAAAGTTTTATAATTTTTAATAAGAAATATGAAAATATATTAAAGAATACGTAAAAACCTAAAAAAACAATAAGGGTATTCACAAACTGTAAACTTAAAAATGTCGAAAAAAATTAAATAAAAATGCAAGTTAATTATTAAAGGGTGTTTTTTATTGAGGTATAGAACTTTAAGTTGGCATCACTTTTTTAACTGGCGGCCATTTTGTCAGCTGTCAAGTGATTAATATTTAGTTTGGTTTGCCATTTCATCATGAACAGGTTGACAAAAGAACAACGCTTGCAAATCGTGCAAATTTATTTCGAAAATAATGGTTCAGTTCGCGAAGTTTACCGCAAGCTCCGTCCATTTTATGGTCGACATAATCGTCCATCAGAGCAATTAATTCGGTTAACCATGGATCGTTTTCGCACTACGTTTACTCTATGTGATAATACGCATCCGCAGAGACGTCGAACAGTGCGCACCGAAGAAACAATTGCCGCTGTAGAGCAAAGTGTTGAAGAGGACCCGAATGAATCGATTCGCCACCGTGCACAGCAATTGGAGCCGACTAACCGACTATTTTGTTCCCGAATTGGATGGCATGAATGTGGATGAGTTGTGGTTCCAACAAGACGGCGCTACATGCCACACAGCGCACGTCACAATCGATTTATTGAAGGAAACATTCGATGAGCGCATAATTTCGCGGAATGGACCTGTCAATTGGCCACCAAGATCGTGTGATTTGACACCATTGGATTATTTTCTTTGTGGATATGTGAAGTCGCTCGTCTACGCCAACAAACCAGAAACGTTAGGGGACTTGGAAGCCAACATTCGTGGCGTTATTGCCAACATACGGCCCCATATGCTCGAAAAAGTGGTTGAAAATTGGACCTGTAGAATTGGCTTTATTCGAGCCAGCCGCGGCGGCCACATGCCCGAAATCATATTTAAACATTAATGGCATAAAATTATCCTTCCAATAAAGCCAAATTGATGGACATTAAAACGATTTTCTTGTGTTTTATTTCAATTCGGAGTTCTATACCTCTGAAAAAAACACCCTATATTAAGATGAATGGTATTATGATTAATTGTAATTTTTTTTTTTTTTGAGGGGGGGATTTAGTGAATACCCCTACTTTTTTATTTTTTATAGCCAATATATTTGTAGCTTTGTATGTTTGCTATAATACAACAAAATCTCTTTTTATGTTTTTTTTCACACATTCATATTTTTATTTTCTGTTGGATATTTATCTTTAAATATTTTCTTTGTGTAAAATATTTATACTTTATATTTTCCGTTTTTTTTTTAAGTAACAATTTAAACACTTATTTTTCTTTTATCTAGTCAAAATAAAAACCAATGGAGTTGTTTATTTTATTTTTCGTTTTTTTTTTTTCTAAGTATAATATCTTGTTTAGTTTAGTTAAATAAACAAAAATTTACATTAAATACAATAAAATGAAAAGAAAATAAAATATTATTTTGAATAAATTCATATAAAAATAATTCGAGGTTACATAAACAAATGTAAGACAATTTGAAAGGTGGAAAATAACAAAATTTAAAACACAGAATGGATAAGGGTTTCATATGAAAATTTAAAAATGAAAAGTTTATTATTGTTTTCATGTATTTTTGACTGTAATGTATTCAAAGTTTACTAGGAAAAATAATTGAAGTGATACTAACAATACAAGTACTTTCTAATAATTTAAATATTAATCCCAAAAAAAAAGATATATATGTATTTTATAAGTTTTAAGGTAAACGAAATTGCATGTAGAGCTAAACTACAAGTCTGAAGATATAAGAAAAGTTTAAAAATTATAAAAACAAAAATTAATTTTCAGTAACCAAATTCATTGAATCAGTAAATATTTTGTATGAATGCGGCCGAAGAAATTATTTTGTAAATTCTGATAACAATTTTGTAAAAATGTATGCATTAAACACACTCACAACAGCAAGCTACCGACTACCAAGTGTCAAGGATAGAATACACACGTTTATATGAGAATGATTCTTTTGAAGACAGCAAGGCAACAGGGCGACAGGTTGTTGTCTATGCTGATTTTGTCGTTGTAGTCCAACCCAGTAAAAAAAGAAACTCCAAAGAAGTCATGAAAATAAAGAGTTTGCAGTCTGGAAGTAGTTAAACTTTCGATCCGATCTAATGATTTTTACATAGGGTTGTCATTGCAAGAAGTTCTCTTTTGCGATGCCTAGTCACCGAATTAGAAGCGATTTTAAGAAAAATTTCCTTTTTTGTGTTCTATGGTAATATTTTCATCTATGAAAAACTTTAAAAAGTTACATATTTTAACAATTCGTTTCTTTTTATACGAATTTAAACGCGAAACAGTGTTTTCATGTAAATTTAAGCAAATCACTTCTAAATTTTAGAATCGATTTTTTGAATATTTTGGTGAGTACTTACTAAAACTATGGGTTTTGTGTGATTAAAATAAACTTTTACTTGGTTTTCTGCTAACTATCGGCAAATTAAAAATATCGATTTTTTGGACGCAATGAAAATGTGGTTCTTTCAGAATGACTTCCATTTTTTTTTTACTGGGAATTAAACTAATTTCTATTTCTTTGGCTACAATGATAAAATTCAGTATTGCCAGTATAATACAAAATGTTGAAAGAATGATTTTGTGCAATTATTTCATATTATTTAACAGAAACAATATCTAAAAATTTATGTAAAGAATAAATAGATTCATTTTTGTACTTTTACGTGAAATAAGTACATTTAAAAAGATTAATTAATTTTTATAAATGCAAAATATATAAAAGTGGCAATACTGAACAATGTATTTGTACTTGGATATCAAATGCTGATGGTGCTGCTGCCGTCTACAAAATAATTAAGTAGCCGGCTACGAGGCGACAAATGCTGCTAGCGGCATTTGAAGTCGTGTGTTCGTGCAGCCTGCTGTGGTGAATGTGTTTAATGCATTAGGCTGACAGAATTTGTTTTGAAGTGTGGTAGTGTTTTTCTTGATTGTCGATAGGTACAACGTGCTGTTGTGCTTTTCTTGTTGTTTATTTTGATTGATCGTGTTGCATACATGTAAATGTCGAAAAGTAGTCGACAAACGTTGTGGCCTGTTTCTTCTCTATGCAACAAACAATTTACTGGAACAGTACGAAATATTTATTGAAACTAAGTTTTATGTCAAACACACATTTGTTTGAATATATATAATAGTTTTTTCTATCTTGTTTGCTAAGCACGTCTATATATATTTCGTCACCGCTCGTTCCCGTAGTTCCTGTCAGGAGCATAGGGCCAAGCTCTTCATAATATTTTAAAATTTTTGTTTTAAAGAAAAAACAAAAAACAAGCAAAAACATTTATATTAAAATACTTTAAAGCATTATGACATTATGAGCCTTAAGATTACCGCTTGAATTCCCCAAATATATTTTCACAACTATTTTAGTTGTATGACAACACTTGTATGTTTTGAGAAAGCGGCCCCTGATTTTATTACAATATTAGGCATACAAAAAATTCTTAAGAGAACCTAAGCTTTAGGATGATATATTCTCTGAGAACTTTGTTACAAGACAAACTGAAGTACAGTGCCTAAATATTGGCCAGCGCAGCTTATAACAATCTTTGTCAGCTCGTAAATGTTACAAATATAGAACGATTTTAAAGATGTAAATAAAATTTCTATTTATATTTAAGTTCTTATTGAACTGAACTCAATGTGCCTTTTTGAAAATATCTTTCATTTTAATTACAAGAACTTCAAATTATTAAAATACCGAAGCATATTAACTTGATGTTTAGTCTGTAATGAGTTAAGAAGAAGGATTTTTCTATGCATATTTATGACTTGATTAAGCTAAAGTTCGTATCGTTTTGTAGACTAAATTACATGTGATAATTATTAATGAACAAATAACAGCAAACTTAATTGTAAATATTCTGAAAAACACGTAGTAGAACGTAACAACTAGCTATTTTCGAAGGCCACTACATCTTCATCATCATCTGCTTTATATACTCAGCCAGTATTGCAAATGGAATATGAGAATTGTTTTAATTCATCGTATAACAATTTGCCGAAAGCTTTTTTGTAATGAAATTTTACAATCTCCTAAATTTACAACAGTCTAGCCATTGTCGTTTGTTCTTTAATAATTATGCACATGTTAGTTAATTTGCTTATTTTTGTTCTGCTTAAGATAACATTCCTTTTGGTTTGCCAAAAACCTTTACGAAAATTACTTAGTTCGTTTAAATGTCTAAAAACGCATAAAAGGCAACAGAACATCTTAATTGAAAGAAAAAACATAGATAATCATTTGAGAATTTAAATGATTCAATAAAATTTTTGTTTGTTTTTTTTTAGTTGATTTTTGGTTTTCTTTCCAAACAAAAGTGTTGGTTGGAGAAATATTATTTTCTGTGCAGGATTATATTAAAATTCTTATATCATTTTTTATGCTTTCGATTTTATATATTTATGATTTATCTATGATGTGAGTTCTAAAGGAGTCGTAGGAGTCCACTCGTGAAATTCTAGGAATCAGGGAAGTCATTGAGAATTTTAAAATTGTACCCCAACAACTTTAAAAAATTGTACTTTTTTGACCTTAGTTGTACTTAAATATATTTTTTAGTTGAAATTACATATTTTTATTTGTTTTTATTAAAATAATCGACTTTGTTATGGCCAGAGAATCGTTTTCACAAATTTGCTTTGAAGTTACACCTGTTTAAGTTGAAATTTAAAATATACAAATTAATAGCATGTGATCCAGCATCCGATGATTTTGAAATGTAATAGTTCACATTTTTTTGACTTTCTTGCTGCGTTTTGCTTTCACAAGACTGTTTTCAAGGAGAAGAATATGAGTTTTATTGTTCAAAAGTGAATATTGACATATGCAATCGTTTGAAAAGAAATATGGAGTGAAACTGCGGAGATTCCTTAAATGTACTATATTAGTCATTGGGGTACTATTGTACTTTCTGAGTTTAAATAGTACCAAAAAAGGTACAATTGTACCAACTTTTCCATCCCTGCTAGAAATTAACTTGCAACTACCTTTTTTTTTTTTTGTTTGTATATCATAGACCATAAATTGCGAATCGTCATCTGGTTCTTCAGAACTTTTAATTTTTACTGCCTTCAAACGAAATGCTGAGAATAATATTGCTTTTTAAATGTTTTGATTAAAATTTCTCAGAAAAATACTGAATCTGAGCCTGATTGAGAATATTGATTAATACACCAAGAAAAAAGATTGTTGATTGGAAAACGGTTAGTCCAATAAAATATCATTTGCATTGACTATATTTCAGTTCACGCTATCAATTTTCTGTTAATCCAAAAAACAATCCATGTTCATGGCCATAAGGGCATAATTGTAACAAAGATATGGTTGCGACAATACTTAAATTGATTGTATCAACCGAGCGTATGCTTTTGTCATGACTAATTAACTGATTGGTTAACCCAACCGAATAAAATATTACGAATTGGATTTTACTACCAACTTTTAATATTAGCAACTAAAAAATTGTCATTCTATATTAAAATTAAAATAAAAACTTTCAATCAGTTGCTGCAACTAACTAAAGATTGAGTTTACTATCATAGTCTATAGCAGCAAATTAAAAAATTAACTTTTGTGACTTTCAAAGATATTATGATTTTTGAATTCTCAAATGGTTTTTGAAAGTCTGTGCATAAGATAACAGGTTTGTGGCTTTTCAAAATGTGTGGTTGAAGAAATGTATATAGACATGCTTCACCATTAGGAAATAAATTTCAATTAAAATAAACTTATTAGAATATGTCAAATAATAAATTTCTTAAATTGTGTATTTTTATTTGCGTTTATTGTTTATTTTGATTTCAGCAAGGAAGGCCAATTTTTCTTTTACAGGTACCAATTATGATATTGTTTTAATTATATTAACCAAATTTTCGGTAGCAAGAATAACATTTATTTCAAATTCCATACTGTCAACCAATTTTTCCTGTTGCTGCAACTATTGGGTTGAGGGTTATAATTAAAATATAGTGGTACCACAACAAAATTTCAGTCGCTACAGCAGAATTCTCCGATAGTTGCTGCAACCGCCAAAATTCAATTGGCAAAAAATTGGGTTGTCACAACGAATCTGTTTTCTCTGTGTATAAATGCTTAAATTAAGGCTTTAAGCTTGTAGTAAAAACCAATATAATAAAACAAAACTACCACTAGTTTGTTGTATATATAATAACCAAACAAAGCTATGTATGTTTGTATATGTATGCGTGTTTAACTTTGAAAAGCTCTTTAAAGAACTTTTCTTTATTGAGTATTATGAAACGATATATTTATAGACTACAAATAAAATATGTTAAGGGATTTTGTTGCATTAATGTTACGCTAATCTTTTTTTTTGTGATTTCCTTTAAGAAAATCCAAGTTTAACTTAGATAAATCTAAAACTTAATAAATTGTAAAAAAGCTAAAGCTAAAGGAAAAAAGCGTTCTTAAGTAAAAAAAAAAATAATTGCTTAAATAGGCATAAAAATTAAACTTAAAAAAAGGGGGAAAAAACACAAATGTAAGCGATTTTTCAAAGCAGTTACGGGTGTTTAAGAGAAAAATTGTGTGTGCTGAATAAAAAATGCTAAAAACTCTGGTAACTAGAGCTGAGTTAAATATATACAACAAATTAATTTTCTTGAAAAACAAACCCTTTTATAAAAATATGCAATCATTTATTAAGTAATACGTTTATATTACGATAAGTGTTATTTAAAAAACTGCTAAATTATGCCACATACTCAGTATCAGTTATGATTATGAGAAAATTCTAACCTTTCTTTTTTTTAACAATATTTCGCACTGACATGTCATGACATGACATGTAATTTTTTTACCCGCAATAATAATAGATCGATTTTGCTCCTCTAAAGTGGGTCTACTGAAAATTTTGCTATTTTGAATCTTTGCAAAAAAGTGGTCATGTCTAACCACTGTAAAAATTTTAAATAATTTTCCCTAATTTTTCCTCAAAAAAAAAAAAAAAAAAAAAAAAAAAAAAAATTAATAAATATTTGTCTCATTTTTTATATAAAAGTATATTAAATAAAACCCATTATTTGCCTCTACCCAAATTTTATATATTTGAAAAATGTTTATCAACATTGATTAATTCGTACGAAAAATTTTACATGTAAACAATATTAACTGGCGCCTGAAATTATGCTACAATTTCTTATTTTTGTAGAAACACCCCATATATTTGTGTTATAAATTCCAAACGATACAAGTGGCACTCTACTTATTTCGCATGAAAACTTAAAATGCTGAACATACATATGTACATTAGAAATATTTTTCCCAAGATAACCAAGAGTACTATTTCTACAACATTTTTTCATGAAGAATTCGTGCCAATTTTTTATATATGTACTCTGGCAGCATTTCGCGTGAAATGTTGAACAGAGTGCCAAGCTTTAGATCAAAATAACTCATTCAGCTAGAGAAATTTAATGTTTCAGGACAGATTCCAACTTACCTATCAAAAAGTATTATTTAACAAAAAAATTTACTCTTAGCCAAAAGTAGCTTTAAACAGAAAGTACCTCTTAACATAAAGAAAATTTCAAACAAAAAGCTGTTTTTAAGAAACATTTACTTTTAAGGCAACGCAGATTTTTAACAAAACTGCCTCTGCCAAAAATTATCTTATTAAAAATAAGTACTTTTTTAATAAAAGTACATTTTAAAATAGTACTTTTGTAAAGGGTACATTTTGAAGGCTGTCGTTCATCACAAACCAAATTTTAACAAAAAATTACTTTTTACCAAAAGTAGTATTTAATAAAAAGTACCGTTTGGTAAACACTACCTTTCAAAAATAAGTTGCTCTAAACAAAAAGTATCTTCTTACAAATATTACGTTTTAACAAAAATTGCAAAAAGTACTTTTTGTTTCAATAAAATGTGCATTATAAATTAAAAAAACTTTTTAACCAAATGTACGCTTTGACAAAAAGAACTTTCTAAAAGAAATATCTTTAAAAAAAGTATATGTATTTTAGCTAAAAGTATTTTTTAACAAAAACTACCCTTAACGAAAAATACTTTTCGTAAAAAAGTACCTTTGGACAAAACTACCCATAACCAAAAGTACTTTTTTTTTTACTAAAACTACCTTTTAACAAAAAGGGCGTTTTAACAAAAAATTCCTTCTAACAAAAAATACCTTTTAACAAAATGTACCTTTTAGCAAAAAGTGCCTTTTAAAATATATTCCCTTTTAAAGAATTTTTTAACAAAAAGTACCCTTAACGAAAAGTGCCTTCTAACAAAAAGTACTTTTAACGAAAAGTGCTTTTAACGAAAGTACTTTTTAACGAAAAGTGCCTTTTAACAAAAAGTAAGTGTTAGCAAAAAGTACCTTTCAACAAAAAGTACCTTTTAGCATAATGTACCTTTTAATAAAAAGTACCTATTAACAAAAAGTGCTTTTAACGAAAAGTGCTTTTAACGAAAGTACTTTTTAACGAAAAGTGCTTTTTAACGAAAAGTACTTTTTAACGAAAAGTACATTTTTTAATTTGAAGTGCATTCTTAAAAAGTACCTTTATATAAAAAGTATTTTTTTAACAAAAGCCCCTTATAACAAAAAGGTGTATTTTACGAGTACTTTTTAGCAAAAAGTACCATTTAAAAAAATACCTGTTGACAAATAGTATCATTAGCTAAGAGGTAAATTAAAGATAATACCTTATATTGAATATAACGAGCCTTATTTTCGATTTATGCTAGGCACACAATTGGGACGAACGACGAATTTCGTCCACGTCGACGAGTTCGTCGATAAGAATTCGTTGCGTAAATTAGTCGTGTGAAGCACAATAACGACGAATTTACTCAGCGAAGGCAGCTCTTATAATTGATAAAGTTGGTTATTGTAAGTGTGACCATATTAGTTAATTTTGTTCTAAATTTAGATTATTTCTTCTGGATTTAGCTTTCAAATTTTTATTAAGCTCTTAGCTTCTTTTTTTAGCTTTTCTAAAAACGCATTTAGCTTTTTTAGCCTTTTTTATCCAAACTGCATATTCTCTAAAAATATATTAAATACATACATACGTGATTTAGCTTAATTTTATTTTAAAATCTGGTCACACTGTTTATTGTGTATGTAAAGAGAGTGAGAGAAAATTGTTTTTTCGTCGTTCGTCGGCGTATAAAATAGAAATAAATCTATCTCAGAGTTTGTCACGCACGACGAATTTCGTTCTACGTTTTTTGTACGTAAATTGTCGCTTACGATAAAAGTTTACAGCCCGTATCCTAAAAGTTATCAACAATTTTGGCAATTTGATAATTTTATGGGTAGACCCATAAAATTTTAATTTCAATAAAAAAGTCTATTTTCGATAACATAACGATAAAATCGAAAAAAGGTTCAATATGTGTATTAAAATAATATGCGTTTTAAAAATTTGTGTGTTTAAAAATACTATTTTGAAAAAGGGGAGCATCTTTTAAAGAAAGCGAATTTTGTAAATTTTGAAGAAAATCTCGCAAAAAAATTACGTTAAGAAACGTGCCACTATAAAGAATTTATTTGACTACGTAATTGTATTGTAAATGGAAATTTTACGCTTTATTAATTTTATAACAAGTGGAAAATTTGGCCAGAAAACCATATATGGGCCGGCCAGTTAGTTAAGCTTGTACTCGTATTATGTATTTAATGTACAGTATCAAAACTTTGCACGAATTAAAAAAAATTACTAAAATTGTCAAGATATACAAACGTATGCCGAAAAACTATTTCACTCTTTAGTTTTATACCACGTAAAATAACTGTAAGGAGTGAGGGAGAGAGAGAGAGACAGGGACAGGAGCCAACTTTTTTGAGTATGAGTATGTTAATGTTATTGTTAATTTTATTTATGAATTTTATGGAAATAATAAACAAATTATTTTAAATAAAAAATAATAGCACTGTTGTTGTTATTCTTTATGATATTTTGTATACAAAACAGCAAAAACAACAGAAACCATTATTAATATCTGCGCTTTTGTGAAGCGTGCAAAAATAAACGTCATCATCATTTAAAATGTTGCATATTTTTAGGGATTTTTTTTCAATACTTATTAAACAAGTAAAATAATTTGCATTTTCATAATATGTAATTTTATTTATTTATTTTTTTTTATATAATTTCCACATTGTAACACAAACTAAAGGAATGAAGTAGAGAGAAAAAAAGATTAAATAATTGTCTGTATTTAATGCGTAAATAATAATGTCTACTCTGGCATATTGAGTTAATTAAGTTGTATGTGGCAAAAAAAAAATATTTCTCAGTGTAAAGGATATCTCTGGCTGTGAATATGTTTGTCACATAAATAGAAATTAAAAAATTATAAGATAAATTCTTCAAAAATCTATAAAACTATTTATAAAGTTTTAATAAACTAAGGCAACGCGTGTAGATGTACGAGTAATATTTTAGTTGTGTGTATATTTATTTATAAATGTTTTGCTGATAATGCCATTTTGTGTGTTCTACAATAATTTACTAAAATATTGACAGAAATGTTTAAATTATTTAACATCTGCTCACCAACGTTACAGTTAACAAATTACTGGATTAATTTTTATTTGTGGTTTTGGTATTTTTAATAAAACAAAATGAAATATTTGTTGGCTGTTTTGCAATTTTCAACTTGATTAAACTGCCATAAGCTGTTTTTAAAGGCAAAAAGTTTCATTATTATTTTTAAAGTATATATGTGATGGAAAAATTGCTTCAATTTAAGAAATTATTTTAAAGTGTTAAATAATTTTTGGAAAGAAAATCACTAGCAATGGCCGCTTTACATCAAGGACTGATGCCGAATTAGTGTAAGCTTAAAAACTTTTAAAGTTTTCAATACGTTCATGATAATTTTATGTCCGCCTTGTGACATATAATACTTATAGATTACGATTAAATCGCGTATCACGTTATGAATATCTGGCAACACTATAGGCTTTGAAAGTTTGCACCAACGTCGTGCAATATTTATTTTTGAGCCTACATATCTAAATTTTTAAGCCGAATAAGACTCATTTGCTTGAACATTTAATTCAATAATTTAATTTCAAGAAATCTTTTTCTTTTTTTTTTGGAAATTAATATGGCAGGGCTGATTCATGTGAGAGAGGTCATGGCAGTCGACTTGGCATCGAAGATAAAGAAGACAAGGGAACGTCGAAAATGTAGGAAAACATTGTATCAATGACACATGAAACTTTTTCACAGATTATTGCCAAAAACTGCTGAAAAGCTCAGAGTTTTAGGAATTTTTTTTTTTTTTAATTCGATGTATGCACAGAGGACTAAGCAATATCTCAGAAAATATTTTTTGAAAAATTCAACAACAAATACGTTCTTCCGATATGGAAAATTAAAGCCACCATTTAATAAATGTCGTTGCCGGTAACTGGTTTACATGGAGAGGCAACTTGTTTTATATCTTGATAACTACCAAAGTTTATGAAAGAAAACTTTCGCTTGATAAAGGAAATTGAGATTTTCAGCATTCGGTCTCAGGTCTAATTCAATTCCAGTTACTATTAATTTATGGTTTTTTAAGCATTTGCCATTCTTTATAATTTGTAATTTGAGGAGATCATTGTCTTATTCAGCCATTATAACATGGTCGCTGTGAGATCATATTACTCTTACAAACATATTGTGTCTCAACACAATTATATTAACAACACTTTACAACGCAGAATAATAACAGGGTTCTAAGATTCTAAGACCAAAAAGTATATATATGTCTATCCGTGTGGGTTTTTTTTTGCCTCTCTCAGAAAAGGAAACAAAGACTACTCTCAAACTCTGACATCATGGTCTCCTGTTTCTTCGGCCAAATGGGTCATGTGAAAACTGTTCTGCCTGAGCAACCTAGAACTGTTAATTCTGAGTGGTCAAGGACCATTTGTTTGCTGGAAGTCTTTGGAGAAATTAGTAAAACTAACCCCCCTCCCCCTCGTCAAACAAGTGAATTTTTGAGCAGTTAGAACATCAAATTGATGACTCATCCTCCGTACAGTCCTGACTTGGCACCTAATGACTTCTTCTTGTTATTTAATATCAAAGGTAAACTGCGTGGTCAACGATTTACGAGGACCAAAGAAGCAATTGAAGCGTTCAAAAACCATGTTTTGGAGGTGTCTCAAATGGAATGGAAAAACTGCTCTGACAAATGGTTTGTTCAGTTCTTTTATGTAGACCACTTTTTTGAAATATTTTAACCTTTCAACTGCGTTTAGGACTATTTTCCAGCTTCCGAAGAAGATGCACTCTTAGAAGGGTATATTACGGTTTAAAATGCTTTACGCGTATATTCGCCATAATATTCTATTGTAAGACTCTGAATACCTTAGAGCCCCAATTTCAAGTTAAAAAGCGTTCTAGGTTTTTATTTTGACTTATTATCATGTTCAAGTTGAATTACGATGAGTTCAGGGACTAAAATAATTTTAAGGAATTTTTTTGTAGAACATACCGATTTTTGGATTAGATTAGCTTGGGTTAGGTTAGGTTGAAAAGAGGTGCAATAAATTGTGATTCAATTCATTGCGGATTACACTTATGCTGTTTTAGCTCTTAAGAGAAATATTTGGGAGGGAAGTACTCATTAAAGAACCATACCATTAAACTATCAAACCTAGACAGGTTAAGAACCTAGTTTCCTCAATATATTTTCTTTAAATTTTTACAGTCTGGTAAATTTGCCAGGTAGAAAACTTATCTTCTGATCTGACTGAAGTAGTGTCCATCATCTTCCTGACAAGCTTCAGATATTATATCATAAACAACACGGAGTGGTCAGCACTCCTCAAAGGTTTCCCTTATTTCACTACTCCGTCTTTCTACCACCGAATCTATCAGCTCCGTACAGTTCGTTTGTGCTGAATAGTTTTCGAGTTTCTTTTTTAAACTCAACTTAAATCTTAACCCAATTAGTTTTGGCCCTATTTCTGAACATTATAAGTTTAGGAAGAGGGTGATCTATAGTTGAGGATTTGGTATAAAATTATTGAAAATTTTCCACACCCAAAGTGCAACCGTAAATCAGAGAGCGATAAAAGTATCAAAAGTACGTTTTTTTTACTCTTTGAGTGCTGGCCAAAAATTTAATACGTCTCATTTAACACCAGAGGCGCTGCAACTGCATTATTAAAAAAAACGTGCAAAAAGCAAGTTGTAAAAGAATGAAAATGAAAAAAAAATTATACGTTTTTCATAATTACACTAATATATAATTGCATTTATATATTATGCTCCGCCGATCTTATAGGGACATATATGATAGTTCATTGCCAGCCCCATGCAAAAGTGACTTGTGCCAGTTCCATTTACCGTAGGGAATATACAAATGCTGGAACTGCAGTCTTCCTGTTAATAGTTTCGGATATAAACTTAAAAAAAGGCCGATACTCCTCATATATTTTTATATATATTTTTTACATATCTTCTGCTCGTATTAGTCTTTGAAATCTTGTTTTTTAGAGTTTTTAGGGGCCTACTTTAGGGAACATGTTTAAGGCCGTGATACGCTATGATGATGCGAGTTTATGAAAATTTTCAAATGACAATCCCCCTGATTCCAGTTGTCAACATCGACGTCACGTCAATACAATACCAAAATTTTTGGGGCATGTCTACTCGCCCTCGAAAAAAATGTTGTGCTATTGGCAGGCTATTTCTGTTCCCTATAGGACTGGAAAATAGCACGAGACTGTCATTAGCAGTCAGTTGTTTTCAACAGTATGTTGACAATCCCCAATGTTTTGGTATTCCCCCATATTGTGAATGTCGTCGTCGACGTCACATCAAGACGACAGTAAATATTGTCACTTGTCCACTCTTTATCGGCAACAACAATAACTTAAAAAAATTTATGAACCATTTAAATCATATAGCTCATTCTGCGCCACCCTGTATTACATGTCAGAAATTCAAATAATAAAGTGTGATATTGTGAATGCAAAATGTCAACGAATGGTAAATAATACGTTAAAAAATTTACATCCCATAATACTTGAAAGTTTTTTTTTAATTTTTCTAAACGATAATACTTTTTAGTGTTTTTTATGGGAATTGTTACAATTTAAGTTAAAAATTTTTAAACGCACTAATAATCCCAATTATTTATAATATTTTACTTATTAAGTAAAATAATAATACTTTTTATCTGATCAGAGTTGCATTATTACAAAATCAAGTAATAAACAATCTCTCAAGTCGTCTTTTTCGACGACGATGCCGTGCCGTCGTTTATGTTATATGTCTTTGTCTTAACCGTATTGAATAATTTTTCATGTAAGGGGCTGTCCATATATTACGTAACGCTGTTTTCCCCGATTTTTGAATCCCCCCCCCTCCCCCCTAGTAACAGATCGTAACAAAACTGTGGGCACCCCCTCCCCCAGGAATAACGTAACAATTAGATAAAAAATAAATCAAATAGTTAAAAGTTTTTATTACAAAAAATTCAATTTAATTCATTGTTTTAAATTCATTTGTTAGACTAGCACAGTGCGTAGACAAAAATTAAATAAGCTTACATATGAACGTACTCCATATATTGGCGAAACTATTTTTTAAATTTCTTCCCAAATGTCCTCAAGCTCCAAAAATTATGGTTTTATAGAGATCTTATTCCTAAACTGTATGTATGCATTAGAGATGTGTATTGGAATTCCAAAACATTCGGCCGTTTCTCGATATTCGTATTCGTTTAAAAAAATATATAAGAAATTCATAAATCCAAAACGAAATTTAAATGAATGGCACACAAATATTAGTTTGTAATGATTAAAAAAAAATTATTTTTATATTTTTTTTTTGCTATGCGTTTTTGCCAAATAATCTGCTATACATAGTTTTCCGTATTGATGACTGAACAGTATTGAAACACCAAGACGATAATTGGCATTAGCCTTACGGTCGTTTTCACTACTTTCTATAATTGAAGTAGACGTGTATTTCAGAGAGCTTAAAGATGACTCCGTACGGCCATCTTCTAATAAATCTAAAATGTGCGCGAAACAAAAAACAAAAAAAAAATTATATCTTGGATAAATAAAGGTGAATTATATTTCATTTTCTAAAAGAGAACATTTTTAGCCAGCTTTAAACATTCATATTGTTGGGATATCAAATGAGTCCAAATGATGTCAATTACGAAAGATATGCAATTTTTCTTTTCTTAATTTTTTTTCCCTTCTCCAACATTACATTTTAATTAGATATATGCCCATTAAAAAAATATACTTTAAAAATACCTTAAAATTAGAGGGGCACACAATCAATCTACTTCCTAAACGCATTTCACTGTTGTTTTCATAATATTTTTTTTTAAGTTCTGTTGCATAAAAAATTAAAATAATATCCTTATGAAAATACGTCTACATATGTATGCAAGTTTCCATTAACACATCTCTCAAAACTTAAACATTGTATCCTCAAGTTGACCAACAAACATTTTAAACTTAAGGGTCGCATTCAAAAAAAACTTAACAAAGTTTTGTCATGCAATGTATTCAAAAAAAAATTATTATATCAAAATTCTAAAGCAGGCACCTACGTTTGTTAGGACTACTTTAAGTTGATATTTCCAAAATGTGTATTTTGTACCTCAAATATTTTTGTTAATGTAGGACATATTGATTCATGTTACATGAAATGAAAATGAAGCTAGAAGTGCTAGCTCTTATTTTAAATTTATTATTTTCGTCATGTGATGGAAAACATCACTAAATTATCCAACTGATTCGAAATACATAGCAAAATCCATAAAAAAAATATTAAAATAAATACAATTACACAAAAATGTTTTAGTGATGTACATACAATCAAAAGGAATCGAAAAAAGCTGGATATTCAAATACTCATTTCATTCGAATAAAACAAATTGTGATAATTTTTAATACTTTTTTAACTTTTACTTCATAGAAATATTTATCTGTTTTCCTACCATGTCAGATTATCATATTTTTTAAATTATGTTGCTTTACTTCAAGAAAATAAAAATTTATTTAATAAAATTATTTATTAAAATTATTTGAATAACCGAATGAAATTGTATTCGATTTTGTACAACATAAGCTGTGAAGTGGTTGTTGAACACGGTGGTGTTACCAGCATTTATTATTAAATTACAAAATAATTAAAGTTGCCTTTTGCTATGTTAGCCTTAAAGCAATTGGCAACTAATATGAACTTTAAAGCTAAAGTAAAATATTTTTTTGAATACGGGGGTAATAATTTGACATTGTCATGTATATACATACATACATTGAAGAATATATTTTTTGAAAGGACACTTTTTTGTCCATGAAAATTGCAAGAAATCTTTTTTGTAGTCTGACTACAATTTATTTAATTTATTATATAAACTTTGTATAATTTTCAAATGTTATTTAAATTTTTGAATAGTTTTCATAAACTTTAATGTACGCGGACAGAATTATGAAGTTCTTTTCGAATTCTTATTCGCGAATACCAAAAGTTGACATTCGGCAGATGTACATATATAGTATACATACTAGGGGTGCCAATCGGGATCGATTTTTGGAAATCCCGGGATTCGGGATTTTGTAATCCCGATCACGAAAATCCCAGGATTTTCGGGATCTCGGGATTTTCGGGATCCCGGGATTTTTCAGGATCACGGGATTTTCGAGATTTCGGGATCTAAATATTTTTCGTAAAATAAATTTTTTTTTAAAATAAATATTACTTTAATAACAAATTAAAGCATTTTAAAAGTTTTTATGTTCATAATTTATCATTGCACAATTGTCTTTAAAGTGAGTAATTTCAATAAAATTCAAAAGAATTTTTCTCATCTATTTTTAAGTTAATTAATCACAATTGATGTTAGAGAATTTATAGTGAAAACAATAACTAAATATTAAAACTTGTTTTTGTTTTCAATATAAATGTTTTTCTATTATTTAAACCAGAACGAATATATATGTATATCGGCGGACTTTTAGCACTACCGCCTAAGTTGACTTACGAAAATTTTTAGATTCACTTTCATACAAATAAGTTGCAAAAACAATATTGTTTTGTTAAAAATATATCTACTAGCGTTTTTTTTGCGATTGATCAACAACAAGTATCGGTTGTTACATATATATACCAAGAATTATCTAATTTTTTATCGATTTCGTTACGACTATGACAACGATAATAAGGCTGAACATGTTCATACATAAGTTTTTTTCTACAAGTTCAACAGATACATCTGTATGTATTCATACGTTCGCTAAGAGGAGTATGGTTTATTATACCTGATTTACATTAAACATTTTTTCATGAAATTTTATGAATTTTGTTGCACGCAACTTTTTCTATTTGCTAATTGCAGCGCTATAAAAGAGAATGTTATATAAAAAAGGGCGTAGAATGAATCTCTGATGCATTCTTGATAAGTTTTTTGATACAAGTTGCTCTTCCAGGCCTCCTATTGACAAATAAAAAATTTTCATGCAACTAATTTCATGAAAAAAACGCTTAATGTAAATTAGGTATTAGTGTACTGGCCTTCTACTGTGCAACTCGAATACAACTATAATTGAGTCGAACTCATTCAGTCGGTCGCTTTTGACTAAAACTATTTATCAAATCCATGTAATTTAAATGGGTCTGATCTTAGGTTTGTATCAAAAACGACCTAAACGGTCTAAGTAAAAAACAAAATAATTTTGAACTGCAATGTAAAAAACATACATACACACTCGAACAGTTTTTTAGAAAAAATACTCCGCATTATTCTGTAAATATTTCTCGCTTTTACGTCAACCTGACAACAAAAAGTTTTCACTTGCCTTGTATTGTATTCTACTCCAATTGTAAGGAGGTGTCAATAGTACTCAATTGTTACCGACAAGTAGATAAGTGCTAATTTTTTTAGCGTTGAGGAGTCGACATACAGATAGTTATACACTGCAATTATGAATAAATTTCCGCAAGAAATTGCTCCCTTTTCCAATTAATTTTTTTTTGTTTTCCCTATTATTTGCTACTGTTTGAAATTATTCCACGGGAAAAATTTCTCGTGGAATTTGAATTATAATTGCCCTCATAATATAGAATAAGACGAAATAAATTTGTCAAACTTATGAATTTTTCAAATGTTATTTTCCTTCCAAAGGTAATATGTTTCTTTTGTTTTCAAAATAATTCTAAAATGTACATATATTGTAGCACCTTTGATGAAAATAACCGTAAGAAAGTAGTTTATTTATTTTGCTCTTGTTGTTAATTTATAAGAAATATGTCACGAATAGTCATTAAATTGTTAAAACTGTACGTATAAAATTGTATGGGACTTTTAAACATTATGAAAAATACATTAAAATAAACGAAAATTTTAATTTATAAAGTTTTTATATAAAAATTGCTAAGAAATCCCGAAAATGAAATCCCGGGATTCGGGATTTGCCAAATACCGAAAATCCCGGGATTTCCGGCTTCGGGATTTCCCGTTTGGCATCCCTAATACATACTCGTACATAATAACAGGAAACACGTATGATCAATTAAATAAATAAATGAGAAAAACATACGTATTTTTGTACAAAATTAGTAATTTTTTCTGTTACGTAACATTTTCAAAGACCCCCTACCCCCCACACCATAACAAATCGTAACAAAACTCAAACCACCCCCCCCCGCTCATAGAGCGTTACGTAATATATGGACAGCCCCTTAAACGTATTGAATAATTTTTCATGTAAGCCATGTCTGAAAATTGACGATATTGTCACGATTTCTTTTTCTTATTTAAATCAACTACTTAAACCGCCGTCTTTTTTCACAGCATGCATGAAACTTCTCTGCCGCCGGAAGCCATTTCTTAATGTAGGCATGTTAATGCTCAACAGCTGTTTGCCTTATACTATTTATGTTTTTAATGGAATATGGTGCGAACATAAAATGTTACTTTACGTTAGATTTTTTGACAGTCGAAACAAATGTCTTTAGATTTCTTTCTCGTAAAGTGTAATGAAAGTCCTTATACATGTATAATAGTCTATAGTGGCCCTTAACAAGCATCTGTATTGTTCTGAGGACCATAAACATCGGACAGAGGGCATACACGCATAATCATGTCACAGCCAGGCCTTTTCTTTAATTATATTTTTAGATTATAAATATATAGGGAAAGTTCGCTTAAATAAGAACAAACCTCATCTAATAATTGCAAACGCTAGTTGGTTGGGATATATACATTTGTATACACATCGTTCCTAAAAGGAGCATAGGCACTCGATTGATTGACGTATGGCAACAAAAATTTTTTTTAAATTAAATTTAAATAAAAAGTAAAATTTGCTAGCTAAAATATTATTTTTTAAATTGAAAAGTAAACAAATTTGTAAGCATAAAATTTTATATATAAAAAAAATCTACACTATTGCTAATATATAAATTGCGGGTATAAATTTTAAAGTATATTTTGTATAGGTGTGTTATGATTTGATGTTAACGCAACAACAAAGTGCTTTAAAATTATTTAGAAAAAAAAAATAATAATAAAAATAAAAAATAAATTAAAACATTTTATAAAGCATTTTTAAAAAAGGGTAGTTGAATTAGAAAACAAAGAGAAAAAAAATCAAATTGTTATAAAATCAAAAAAAAAAAAACATAAGACAATAAAAAATATGTTTGTTTTTTTTAGAAATTTGGCATACCGCAGCGGCTGCAGCAACAGCGGTGGCGCGTGATTGCGCCGCTTTTAATTGTGCCTGTAGGTGCAAGGGAGGATGAAAATAGCGGCAGGGATCACGTGTGCATCTTCCCTTTACGGCGTCCATGCACACCGTAATGGAACCATCATCGTGTCTGGCAACACTCTCCAGCGGATGTGCAAAACGACATTCAGATTCGGCACGTTTGCAAGCACCGCGCAAAAATTCACGACAAACCTATTAAAAGTTTTTCGTAAACATTTTGTTTTGCATTTTTTTTTTCATTTAGCAAACAGCGTTGGTTTTTTTTTAAATTTATGTAGCATATTTTAAGGCAGCAACAGCAGTGTTTTTTTATATTTATTTGTAGTTGTAGTAGTTGGTGTAATTTTTGTAGCTCATGGTGTTTGATTTTTTTTTTTTTTGTTATTAGATTTTTATTTTTGTTTGTTTTTTGGTGGTTTTTCACATGGACGCAGGATAACAAATGGAACAAGGTAATTTTCAAGTAAACAATGGTTTTTGTTTTTTTTTTTTTCAAGAAAAAAATAAAAAAGAAAATTTTGTTTTAAATTTTTGTAGTGTTTTTAAGGATTTTAGTTATTGTTTGCAACAGTGGTTAATTATTTTGCTGTTTTTGTCAAATTAGCTTTTTTTAACATATGTCAGTCAACGTTGGGGATTTGCAAAACTTTTGCATGCCAAATTTTTGTTATAATTTTAAGCTTTTTGCCGGCTTTTGGAAATCTTTTTTTTTTTTAAATTGCATGACATTCGATTAGTGCTTTTAACATAAAACATTTAACAGAAAAATAACAACAAAAAATAAATAGTTTTAAGGTTCTTGTAAAATATAATTTTAGTAAATAAAAAAAAAAAATTATCGAAGGAAAATAACAACAACAACAACAAATTCTTAAAGTAAGGCTTCACAAAAAATACTGTAGGGGAATTTGTTAAGACATAAACCAATTGGCCCTTGTTGGCTATGGAATTCGTGTAAAGTTTTGAAGGTTTTGTGAGAGTTTGTAAAAATTTATTAAGTTTTCTATAGAGCTTGGTCTAAAGTTCTGTTGGAGTTCACTCGCTGGAACTTCTATTCGCAGTGGGTTCAAGAGCTTTTATAAAAGCTGTTCGCGCACCATCTTCTATGTTGTTCTATTAAAAGTTTTCTTGAAGTTTTACATTTTCTTATTCGAATTTTTCTAAAAGCTTTTTCTGGCGATCTTCTATGAATTTTATAGACATATATATATATATATATATATGCATTAAAGCTTTCCTTGAAAGCTTTGCTTGGTTCTATTTACATGCAAATATAAATTTTTTGTTATTTTATTTAGATTTCCCTTAAGCTGTATTGCAATTACGTCCAAGTTATATGCAAAATATGTGAGCTTTTACTAAAGAACTTTGTGCGAAAACATTTGTTGCTGATTACTTTGCAAAATTTACTGCGCTGATTACTTTGTTTACCTCAAATGCAAATATCAGAGTGTGTGTGTTTGGACGCAGCTGTTTTATTGCTATATTTTCGCTAGAGGTTCTATCTCTATTGGTTTGAAAAGCTTTACTGCGGAGATTATGTGTGCCCGAGGCTTTATTATACAACAACTTTGATATATGTGTGTATATGCTAGTATATGTAAATAAATTTTAAGCTTAATGAAAAGCATTTTAAGCTACTTTTTTGTCTAACTTTAATCTTGCTTGCTTCAGAATATACATAAATATGTATGCACATATTGCTTTCTTGTAAGTCTTTTTTGCATTAGTTTTAGAAAGATTTTAATGCCTTTTTTGATAAAAGGTTTGGCTTTTAATGCCAGATTCGCTTAAAGCTTTTTTCAAAGCTTCGCAGAAGACTTACAAGCTTTGTATGTTAATTTTTTTATTCCCTTTATATATGCTCTGCTCTCCCTTTCAAAAAGAATTTTAAAAACTCTTTAATAAAATCAAGGACTTCAAAAAAAATGCTCACGAAAATATTTTTTCATATAATAAAAAAAAAAAACCTTCCCAATTCTAATTTCTAACATTTCCTTGGCAAAGTGAAATTTTAAAAGCTTCAAAGCTTGGGCATTTTCCTACACACGACAGCTTCAGCTTCTAATACCCATTGCTAGCGCAGCATATAAATAACCAAGCTTACCTTTCTGATATTAATAATAATGAAAATAAATGCAAAAACATTTCAAAGTTTTACGCTAAGCTTTTGATTTAAAATAAAATCCTATAAAAAAACCAAAGTGTTTAATTGTGAAAATTAAATAATAAGGGGTGTTACAAATTTTGTGAATTTTTCTTAATTTACATTCATTTTCTTTGGTTTTTCTCTAGCAAAAGCTTTGCAAAGGTTTAGATGATCTTAAGTTAAAAATTAAATAAAAACTTTGAGAGAAAATATAAAAATCAAATACTCGTAAGGAAATGAGCTTTTCTAAAGCAACTGGGTACTGAACGGAAATTAAATTGAATTAAACAAATTATTTAATTGAAAAGATAATAATAATAATATGACAAACTCCAATTGGTTTCTTGTTATATAAGAAGTAAAAATTTATACTGTTCCCTTATTGCCGAACAAAAAACTAATACGAATGTGTGAATTTACTTATTCTTTTTTTTTTTAAGAATTAAAAAACTTTTATAATATTAAATTACCGTAAGACACTAAATTAAAAATAAAAATCATATTAATATAAATAATTGAAATTCTTTAAAAAAGAAATAAAACTTTCTGGTATAAAAGCTTAACATTTTTGTTAATTGAAATTAAAGAACTCATAAAAATTTCGTTTTGAAACATACTTTTAAGAAATTAGAATTTTATATACAATATTTTCATTTTTATTTTTTATTTTTGCTTGTCTTTTTAGTTAATAAACATAACATAATACAACAGAGTTTAATTGAACGCAAATATAAATGAAAACTTATATAAAAACATGCTGTTTCATTAAGTTTTATTCAGGTTTTTTTTTTAACTTTATCTTACACAAAAAAAAAATAGAATTAATGATTGATTAATAAAAAATTATAAAACAAAACTCAACCATTAAATAGTTAAAGATAAATTTTAATAGAAAGTATAAAACGAACAATTGAGAACATGCTGACGATAAAACGAAACTTACCTCTAATCGATCGGAACGTGGTATTTTCTGTTGGGCCACCTGTACCGCTTGCGGTACAACTGGTCCCAATTGTGAGACAGCTGTAGGATCAGGACCCAATAAGGCAGGCACTAAATGACCGGGTGCAAAATATGGACTGTATGTGTTAGCAGGTATGCCAGTTAAATAAGGATTTGTGGCCTAAAAAAAAAAATAAAAGACATTAAAGAGATTATTACAAAACAAAGCCTAAATTAAACCTTAAAAAATTGCTTTAAATTTTATCACCAACTTAAGTTTTAACTTATCAACAAATGCCACATTGTTGGGCAAACTATTGTTTGTGTCCCCCACCCGCCCCGCGCTACACAATTTCGCTCTTTTATAAAGGTGTGAACAAAAGGCGCCAAGTTAACAGCATCAGTTAACAACTTTATTGTTTTTCATAACAATTATTTTTATTATAACACGCATAATAAGTATTTTTTATGATTATTGAACCGACGCTATAACCTGTGCAATTCTCCCTCATTCACCTCTCGATTTCATCATTAATACAAATAATAAAGTAAAAATTATAACAAAAAGCTATTGTGTTGTTTTATAAAACTCAACCAAAAAAAAATTCATCCATAATATATTCATTCCATTTATAACTGTAACATATTTTTGTATTATGAAAATTCCTCGGTAGTTTAAACAACTCTTTAACAAAACGACAGCAGAAATAATAATATAAAAAAAGAACGAATTAAATAATATATAAAACAGCGGCGGTTTTGATTCACCTTAATCCAATGACCTTACATTGTACATACGGCTCTTTCTCCTTTTGTCATACCTATTGTGTAACAGAAAATCAAAACAGTGAGTATGAAAATAAAGCAATTATCGCTTGTCATTTATCGCTTTCATTTATTACATATCATAATATTTCGAAAGAAATTTTAACCCAAACTAAAAGCTTTTGGAAAGAAGCTTTAACGCATGTGAATCATATTTAAACAATTTTCTATCTAGAAATTGCATCCAAAACTGCTATTAATAAAACAATTTTCATGAAAAATTTTTATTTCCTTTTTAGTATAAGCAGCGTCTATAACTTAGCTGCCCAGAGAAGCGCCAGAGTGCCGAACATCAATCAGCTTTTTCTACATATGAATACACATACGCTTATACATTACTCTCGGTTTTCTCTCTTTGGGCAGCTCTGGTCTATAAGCACTTCGTTTCTACTAAAAAAAAACTCATCGGTGCACTTCAAACTAAATTTTTTTTTCCACAAAACCTTACAAGCTTTGTATGCCTATTGAAAAAACTCTCAAAATTTTATTGAAAATTACACAGCAAGCAAATATAAATACATTAAAGACTTAACATCAAATTTATATACTTCAGTATAAAAAAATTTTTCTATATAATAAATTTATTACCGGCCGTAATTTTGCTTTCTAAAAAACTTATCACATGCAACAATTTGTCATTGAAAAAATAGAAACATTTTGAATGCAATAATTTTTCTACGAAGACAATTTATCACAACAATAGTTCTCTATATAAAAATATTTATAAACTAATCACGCAGTGCAACTTTCCCAAACAAAATTTATCACATGCTATAATTTTTCTGCACGGAAGGTTTGACACATGGTATATTTTAGCTATAACTCAAATTTGTAACATGTGATATATTTTATTAAAAAGAAAAATATTATATGTCACAATTTATGGAAAAATAAAATGTGTACACTACAAACATTTTTTATAACAAAAATTATAACATGCAATAATTTATCTTTAAATAATTAGTTACAAACTGTGATAATTTTTTTTACAAAAAAAAATGTTTCTTCGTGTGTTAATTTTTCGACAAAAAATATTAAACATTTGCAATATTCACCTACAAAATGTTTTCTATAAGAAAAAATCGCATGCCATAATGTAATTTTTTGTAATTACACAATTTTAAAGTTGAAAAAATGGGCGAGACTATGCCCATTTAAACCATTAAAACCTATTATTATACATCAAGTGGATCTACTTAACCGATTTTTACGAAACTTACCACACACCTTGAGCTAAAAAATAGACACAATCTTCTATTTGAAAAAATGGGCGGGACTATGCCCATTAAAACCTATTATTATACATCAAGTGGTTCTACTTAACCGATTTTTACGAAACTTACCACACACATTGAGCTAAAAAATAGACACAATCTTCTATTTGAAAAAATGGGCGAAGTCACGCCCATTAAAATTTAATACTTTATTTTAAGTGGTTCTACTGTACTGTACAAAACTTAACACACACCCTGAGCTCTGAAAACACACAAAATATTACATTTAAAAAATGGGCAGAGGCACGTCCATTAAATTTTAGTTGTATTATAAATAAATTTTTTTCGAAAATGTGCTATCAGATCTTTCAGTTTTTTTTTTAGCAGACATTTGAAAATCTGAATTTGTAATGCTATGAATAAAAAACCATCGACATAATGGCAATGTTGTTTTAAGGAACATTTAGGAAATTTAATAAGTAGGGAAACCAGAAATATGCTGTAAAAAAGTGTTTTATGCGCATTCAATATGCACTAAAAACTTAAAAATATGCACTAAAAACTCAAAACATATGCTC
This sequence comes from Tachina grossa, assembly GCA_949987645.1. Taxonomy (NCBI): domain Eukaryota; kingdom Metazoa; phylum Arthropoda; class Insecta; order Diptera; family Tachinidae; genus Tachina; species Tachina grossa. The sequence continues at coordinate 118,569,316 of OX465278.1, read as the reverse complement.
TTTAAAATAAAATAATGTGGTTTGCATATAAAATAAGACAAAAATAATATAAACATAAAAAGGAGACAATAAAAAATTAATAATAAATAAAAAAAATAAAAAAACAAATTGTACAAAAGTACGTTACAAATTTTGACCAAAGCAAATAATAAATTCATTATTTTTTGATACTCCAGTAAAAATTTAATTCAACTTCAAAAGAAATCTCGATACCAGAATTAAAACTTTGGAACTGCATTTTGGATAAATAAGACAAGCTTGCTAATTATAATTTTTATTGCAATAAACAACAAAATATTGACCTAGATTTTCAATTAAAAAACGTTGCTTGTCACATCTGAATAAGCTTTTATACGTTGACAATGTTCCTTCAACGTCTACTCGGGAAAGAGCCCGTCACAAATTTTTATTGAAACTAACGTCGGTAATAACTGCTTATTATTTCATGTAGAAAAATGAATACACTACATGAAATGTTGAAAATGAGATTTAGATGGCGAAAAATAAAATAAAATAAAAAATGTTGGCTTAATATTAAAATAAAAATATTCTATACAGTATCAAAATATGCCCCAAAAGCATAAATTATGCTCTAAAAATTCGAAAATATGCTAAAAATGTGCATTTAAGACTGAAAAATGCAAAAACATGCTTTAAAGGGTAAAATATGCAAAAATATGCACTACCAAATCGATGCCAAAATACATAAAAAGTTCTGAAACGGCTAAATATCTTATATCCGCATTTATACGTTACACGAGAAAAAACATGCAATTGCCTATTTGTGGTTTCCCTGTTAATAAGCTTTCTAATGAATGTAATTAGGTTAAAATCCGTTAAAAACTGCTCTAGTTAGAAGCAAATTACTAAAGCAGGATTTTTAATTTTTTTTTGGAAAAAATTCATTTATCCTCAAAAAACAAAAGAAACGATTTGAGAGACAAGACCACTTCCCTCCCGTTCATCAATATTTAAGTGTTATATACCAAAATTCTTGGTTTTTAGAGTAGATTTAGAAAATCGATGTTCATGAAGGAATTTCAAAAAAAAAATTAAAAGTGAGACGGTCTACGCTCAAGTTTTTAAAATAGAATTTATTACATGTAGTAATTTTTCTATAAATACAATTTATCACATGCGATAATCTTTCTATAAAATTTTTTTAAATTTTTTTATTTTATTTTTTATAAAAATAAACTTTCTCAATTCAATAAAGTTTTTGAGAGAATATTTATCACATGCGAGTATTTTAATATATATATGTTTTGCATATGCCATAATTTTGCAAAAAAGAATTTTTTATATGCCTTAATTTAAAAAAATTATCACACGCTATAATCTTCCCATTGAAAATTTTACACGTTCCTTAATTTTCGAAGAAGAACTTAATAACGCACTAATTTTCCTATTAAAAAATTCTAAATGTAGTTAATGTTATTTAAGAAAATTTAGGTACATGCCACAATTTTTCTATAAAAAAATTCTAACATGCTTTAATTTAAAAAATAAACTGTCACATGCTATATACATGAATATAAACTTCTTTTAAAAAAAATTTATCATATTTTATAATTTTCTGAAAATAAATACCTCTACATAATAACAATTTTTATAAATTTAAATTTATAACATGAGATAATTTTTGAATAAAAAATTTATCACATTTCAATTTAAACATTCTTTCGTAAAACCGAAAATTTTAAGGTGTAAAATCTTTTCAAAAAAAAAAAAAATTATAGCATGCGATAGTTTTTCAAAAAAATATTTTTATCATATGCCATAATAAAATAAATCGATATAAATCTAAATAAATCTATAAAAATATATCTCACACTATAATTTTTCCAAAAGAAAATTTGTCACATGCCACAATATTTCTATAAAAAATTTATCATATTTTATAATTTTCCGAAAAAGAAAATGTAATGCAATATTATTCTTGCTATGAAAAAACAAATTTCTAAATTTAATAAAAAGGAAAAATTGAAGCATGCGATAGTTTTTCTATAAAAAATCTCTTATATACCATAATTTTCCTATAAAAAATCTAACACGCGATAATTTTTCAAAAGATAAAATTTATCACATGTTAAAATAAACACTTGCAATATTTTTTTTTATAAAAAAATAAAATTTCATATGCCATAATATTGCTATAAAAAAATTTCGTGCATTCTTTAATTTTTGAATAAAGAAAATTTATTGTAAAAAATATTTTTTTTCTATGAAGTTCATATTATACCGTAATTTTTCCTGAAAAAAGTTTACTATAATTTTTCTAAGAAATACTTAGGCACCTGCGATCTAAATTATAAAATAACTTTATCACATTCAATAAAAGAAAAAAATTTTATCAGATACAACAAATCCCCCAAATTAAATTTATCACACGCTATAATTAAAAAAAAGCTAATAGAGACCTTTATCATATCGAGCTATAACCGCCAAAAAAGCTTAACTGACATATTTTTTTACGTCGTTTTTTGACGAAAATCGATTATCTGCGAAAGTAAATATTCGAATTTCGAATATAATGGTAGTTTTGGAAAAATATACTTTTATCATATGTGACCTTGTCTGAGAAAAGGGACATAGTGAGTGAAAATGAAGTGTTGAGAGTTTCATAACGCATTATCAGTTTGAATAAACCTTCAGTTGGGAAATGCGATTTAGTTAGTTTGGTTAGTTATGATTATCACAAATCTAACTCATTTCATCTTATTCAACACCCTTTTAGGTACCAGAATCCACTCTTAAATCCAAACCCGGATTTTGACACACTAGGTCCCTTTTCTCGGAGAAGGTCACATATATGATATTTTTTAAAGAATCCTTACATATGCGACAATATTCTATTTTTCTCTCCCATAAAAAGTTATTGTTATTAAAAAATTTTTATAATTGCTCTATTTTCTCCCTCACTGTTTCAAAAATTATTTGCCGTGTATATTTTAAACATATTTACATTTTGTTGGGTCTCTTCATTCATATTTTCCACCATGTTTAACCACAACTATTAACCCATATTGTTGCTCTGGAATAAAATGTATGAATAAAATATTATAATGCGGATGTTGGTTGGGTGTGTTGAATGAATTAATGAAAATGAATCAAAAACAACAAGATGAAAATAAAATTAAAACGTAGTTATTTTGCAGATCCACTCGGTTTGGCAATACCAACCAAAAGGAGTTTCCATTGCAGCCCTGGCAGCACAAGTGGCTGAAGCAACGGTAGGAGCAGAAGCATGAGGTGAAACCCAAACTCACGATTAACAAAAGCAGAATTTTTCGTGCGCATTTTATTTTTAATTTCACATCCAACTCTACAAAATACATAAATTACGAGTTTAAATAACATCTTATTTGCCTCTGTACGCTATTTGGAATAAACTTTTCCGTTTTGTCTTATTCTGTTTCCATTACGTTACTTTCCTTTTTGGTTGGCCTGACGTGGACTGGATGAACATTTTGTGGGTGGGTGAATGTTCGTTAGACGCACAGTCACTCAGAAGTACATTTTCCATGCTGCTAAATGTCAAATCTTTTACTATCACTAGTTTTGTTTCTTTTACATATTTTCGGGTTAATATATTTTAAGCGAAAAAAAAAAAAATATTTCCACGAAAAAATTGCTTTGTAAAGATGTGATTATTACATTTATCTCATAAATATTCATATTTTTGTTAGGAAGACAAGTTTAAATTTTTTTAATACCATGATTTTAACGGAGATGATGATTTTCCGCAGTATGTGTCATGAAAAACACTTTTTTTTTTTTTTTTTTTTTTTTTTTTTTTTTTTTTTTTTTTTTTTTTTTTTGGAAAGAGTTTGTGGCAGAAACCCGGAAGAGTAAGCGAAGCCGGCAGTTTTCTGGTGGTTTATATATTTTCTGTTTGATAAAATTTAAAACATTTTTTGTAATTACTAATTAAGGTAGTAATTTTTTATTTTAACTAAATAAAATTAGCTTATTCAAGAAAATTTATAACAGTGATATTTTTATGTTAAGAAATTGTAGCACATAATATGTACAATATTCTAAGGAGACTGCCGTAAACGATGTCAAAAAAAAAATTATAGCTTGCGAAAATTTTTCTATGAAATGTTATCGCAGGCGATAGCTTTTAATATTAAACTTTACCGCATGCAATAATTTTTTCTAAAGAAACTATATCTCATGCTGAAATTTGTCTACAGAAACTTTATCGCATGCGATATTTTTAGGGTAAGCTATAATTTATGTAAACAAATCTTATCGCATGCCTTAATTTTTTATAAAGAAAATGTAACCAAATAACAATAATTTTCCCAAAGATATTTTATCGCATAACTTTTCTAAATAAGCTTTTAAGTTTTTTTTAAGAAGCTTTATTGTATGTAATAACTTTTCTAAAAAAAAACTTAATCGCGTGCAATAATTATTTTAAAGAAACTTTGTCGAATGCGAAAAAAATTTTTGCTAGCAAAATTTATTTTATGTGATCAATTTCTAAAGGAGTCTAGTAAAATTTTTCTAAAGAAACACGAGATAACTTTGGATAAAGAAATTTTCATTTTATGAGATAAATTTTCTAAAGAAACTTTGTACCACGCGATAATTTTTCTAATTAAACTTTATCGGTGGTATAATTAAAAAAGATTTAGTTCTTGTAACGAAACCTTACCGCATGCAATAGAGTTTCTAAAAAAAACCTTTATCGCGAGCATTAGTTCATCTAAAGAAACTTTACCACATGCGAAAATATTTTTAAAACTGACTTTATGACATTCTATAGATTTTCAAAAGTATCTTATCGCCTGCGATAATTTTTCTAAAGAAACTTTGTCATGTGAGATAACTTTCAGTAAAATAAAACTTCTATGCATCCGATGAATTTTTTAAAGAAATTTTATCGCATGCGATAGTTTTTTCTAATTAAACTTAATGGCAACAATAATATTTCTAAAAAAATTTAGTTCTTGTAAAGAAACTTATTCGGATGCAATAGTTTTTTTAAACTATTATCGCGCACTAGATAGTTTTTCTAAAGATACTTCATCGCATGCGAAACTATTTCAGAATGAACTTTATCGCAAAGAATTTTATTGCATGCGATAATATTTCTAAAGGAACTTTGCCACATGAGATAGCTGTGGGTAAAAAACAATCAATCTTCGCCTGCGATAATTTTTTAAGAAACTTTATCGCATGCGATAGTTTTTTCTAATTAAATTATATTGCAACAATAATTTGTTTAAAAAAAAATTAAGTTCTTGTAAATAAACTTATTCGCATGCAATAGCATTTTTAGAGCTTTTATCGCGCGCTAGATAGCTTTTCTAAAAAACTTCATCGCATGCGAAACTTTTTCACAAGGAACTTTATCACATTGGATAAATTTTTCTAAAGGAAATTTTCCACAAGAGATAGATGTTGTTAAAAAAACTTTCAGGGCATGCGATAATTTTTTTAAAATCCTTTACGTTGTTACGATTTTTCTAGAGGATTATTAAAGATTATTTTTCTAATTAAAGTTTATCACATGCAATGACTTCTCTTAAGAAGCTTAATGAATGCGAAAGTTTTTCTAAGGAATCTTTAGCAGCTGCGAAAAGTTAGCTAAGGAACCTTTATCGCAAGCGATCAATTTTTTATGGAATTTTTTTTCATTACATGTGATAAATTTTCTTCAGAAATGTTACAGAATGTGATAATAATTTTTTTAGATGATTATTAGAGATTATTTGTCTAATAAAATTTAATCGCTTTGTTGTTATTTCTAAGGAAATTTAATGCATGCTGTAGTTTTTCTAAAGAGTTTGTAGCAGATGCAAAAAATTTACTTAAGAAACTTTATCGCATGCGATAAATATTTTTGAATATCTACATTATATCGCATAGTAAAAAATTAGCAAAGAAATTATTGCATGTGATAAATCTTCTTAAGAAACTTTATCGCATGCCATAATTTTTAAAGGCGATTATTACAGATAATTTTTCTAATTAAATTTTATCGCTTGATATTTATTTTCTAAAGTGCAAGTAACAGTTTTTCTAAAGAATCTTTACCACATGCGAAAAATTCGCTAAGGAAACTTTATGAGCAAAATTATAGATTTTATAGTTTTGTAAATTAAAAATTGTCGCATGCAAAGATTTTTTTTAAAAAAATTTCTTAGAGTCATTTTATCACATGCCATACGTTTTCTAAAGATATGTGATAATTTTTCGCAAAAACATTTGTTCACAGAGATAATAAAAAAATTTTACCAAATAATCTCTCGTCTGGAGTTTTAGGGTAAAAAAACTTATATTTTTTTTCAAACTAGTAAGCATTTATGTTATTTTTGTACTTACCACTTGTGGCACTTGTCCTGGTATAACTGGCTGTCCTGGTGCAATACCCATCTGTTGCATTAGTGCATTTTTCAAGGCAAGATGATTACGGCCATTTATCAACAATTGATCCTTCAAATGTTGTGGAGGATGAAAATATTTGCAAGGCGGTTTATCACGATTACAACGACCCTTTAAATATATAAAACAAAATAAAAACACCATTTCGTTAATTTTATTTAAGACATTTTATATTTATCACTGTCTGTTTGTAAGCAAAAAAATAATAATAAATAAATAAATAAAAAGAACGAAGATGAACAGACAAAATAACATTAGACTTCCTTCTAAGGTTGCCGTTGATAATAAACCCGTAAATAACATAAAATATACGAGTATGTGATGAGCATTTTGGAAAGCGAAACTTGAGAAGAAGAAAAAAAACTTAAGACTATAAATAAATTATCAGTGCTGAGCCAACAGGACAACAGATAATGTTTTTTCTTAAGATTTTACTTAACACTGGAGCTTTCCAGCTTCGATCGAACTCTTAGAAAAAGTTTCAACAACAGAAATATGTATGTATGTATGTATGTATGTAAGTGTATCCTTTAAAGCTGCTAAATGTTATCCTTAATAAATAATTAAATAAAATGAACAACAGGCAATTGCTTGTTCGCAAAACTCTGGCATTGTTTTCATTTGTGTATACTTTTTCTTCATTTGCTTTTGTTTATTGTACGATGAGTATGTGATAATTCCAACTTCAACAAGGACTCTGCCACATTTATTTTATTTTTTATTTATGTGTGTTAGTGCACATACATTAATACGTATATTTTTATATATGTACATATGTATGCGTGTTTTAGGTGATGTCATTTGTCTCTATTGTTACTTTTGTACGAATAGTATATAAAAATATGTTTCGCTCGTTTTGTTTTATAGTTTCAAGTGTAAACGTGGTCTGAGTGCTCATGAACACATACGATTTCAGAGGCGAGGCCATTGTCTTAGAATAATGCTGAATTTACAAAAAAAATATTAAGTTGAATGTCACTGATTCAGTGACCCTACCTTAACGTTCTTGCAGTGAAAAAAAAATTTAGCAGTTATAATTTGTCTTACGAAATTTTGTTTAGGTGTTCATTTTTTTTAAATAAATTTACTATGTTTATAATTTTAATTCAAAAGTTTTATCACCGTAAGTCCTAGTTTGCAACTTACTCAAAAAAAAAAATCTATAGATCACAGACATGATTTTTCTGTAGAAAATTTATCACACCCTGGTTGTAAAAAAATATATATATTTAACACGCTAATAATTTTTCTACTGGAAACTTACCACGGTTTTAATTTTTTATGGAAAATCTACAACAATGATAATGCAACTGCAAATAATTTAACAGTGATAGGTTTTTTATATTTAGTTTATCACAAAATGACAAAGGAGTGACAAATTTGATTATTTTGTGGTTGTTTTCAATACAAGTTGACGATCGAATATGTTCTGTCGACATCCTGGGTCAGACAGTTCAAAAGCTTCTATAAAAGTTATAGGTTATCTTGACAATAAAATTCGACAGAAAATTTGTAAAATTAATATCGTTTCAATAGCAAATAAGTATGTCACAGTGATGATTTTTACATTAACGAAAATAATCATTAGAAAATTAATTCATTAAAAAATTTATCAAGCTGACAATTTTTGAAGATTATAATTTTATTTTCGAAAAGTTATCACGTTGATGATTTTTCTTTTAAAAAATTCATCATAATGATAATTTTTTTTTTTGAAATTTATAATGATGACAATTTTTCTATGGAGCATTTTTCCTGTGGATAATATTTCAGTAGAAAATTTTTGAAAGGAAAATTAATTAATTTTTGAATGGAAAAAAATGCCAGTGATATTTTTCCACACACATTTTTTCACGGTATTCCGGCTTTAACGAGGCGCTATGTTCCATCTAGGTACGATGGGAATTGATTAATATTTCAGTTCATAAGCGGAAATGAAGGAGAGTGATAATAATGCTACAGAAAGTTTATTATTGTCATCATTTTAATACAGAAAATTTCTGGTTGTCATAATTTTCTTTTAAATATACATATTTGATAACATTTCTAAAGAAAGATGCACCACAGTGATATTTTTTACAAAAAAAAAACCTTCTAGGCTATGCTTTTTCTGTTTAAATATAGTGATAATTTTTGTAAAGAAAATAACGTAAAAGGTTTTTGTAAAAAAACTATCACTGATAATTTTTTCTAGATCAAATTTTTTTTTAATAAAATTTATCAGAATTTTTCTGAAGAAAATATTTACAAGGTTTTTATAGAAAAAACTATCACCATAGTAAATTTTCTATAGAAACACTATCACTGTGATCATTTCTTCTAGATGCAATTTTTTAAAAATAAAATTTATCACAGTGAAAATTTTAAGTTTTAAATTTTCTTTAGAAAAACTATCACTGTGATAATTTTTTTTAATTTTTTCTAGATAAAAAATTTTAACAATAGAATTTATCACAATGATAATTTTTGAGAAGAAAAAAATTAGAAGGTTTTTATGAAAAAAAACTATCATCGTAGTAATCTTTCTTTAGAAAAACTACCACCGTGATAGTTTTTTGATTTTGTTTAGATCAAATTATTTTAAAAGAAAATTTATCACAGTGATAATTTTTCAAAAGAAAATAATTAGAAGGTTTTTGTAAAAAACCATAACCGTAGTAAATTTTCTTAAGAAAAACTATCACTGATAAGTTTTTCTAGATAAAATTTTTTAAATAATATTTATCATAGTGATCATATTTCTAAAGAAAACAATTTGAAGGTTTAAAAAAAACCATCACCGTGGTAAATTTTCTTTAAAAACACTATCACTGTAATAATTTTTTTAGATGAATTTTTTTAAAATAAAATTTATCATAGTGATAATTTTTCTAAAGAGAATAATTAGAAGGTTTTTTTAAAAAAAGCATCACCGTAGTAAATTTTCCTTAAAACACCATCACTGTGATAGTTGTTTCTAGATCAAATTTTTTAAAAAAAATTTGTCACAGTGATAATTTTTGTAAATAAAATAATAAAAACGTTTTTGTAAAAAAAAACCATCACCGCAGTAAATTTTCTTTAGAAAAACTATCACTGTGATAATTTTTTTACGATTTTCTGTATCAAATTTTTTTTACGTAAGATTTATCACAGTGATTATATATCTGAAGAAAATAATTGGAAGGTTGTTGCAAAAAACCATATCACTAAAATTTATCACAGTGATAATTTTTTTGAGAAAAATAATAAGAAATTTTTGGTAATAAAACCTATCTTTGCTGTAAATTTTCTTTCGCAGTGAATTTTTTTTATTTTTCTAGATCAAATTTTTTTTAAATAAATTTTATCAGTGATAATTTTTCTAAAGAAAATATATATCACAAGATTTCTTTAGAAAAACTATCACTGTGATAATTTCTTCTCGATCAAATTTTTTTTAAATAAAATGTATCACAGTGATAATTTTTCTAAAGAAAATAATTAAAGTTTTTATAAAAAAAATATCACCGCAGTAAATTTTCTTTAGAAAAACTATCCCGCACTGTAATAATTTTTTATTTTTTCGTGATAAAATTAAAAAAAAAAACAAAATTTATCACAGTGATAATTTTTCTAGGAAAAATTTATCACAGTGATAACTTTTCTGGAGAAAGTTTGTCACAGTGACAATTTTTCAAGACAGCGATGTTCTCTTTTCTAGTGAAAATTTATCACAATTTCTTAAGAGTATTGGACTACGTGTTAATTTTTCTAAACAAAAATTAATTCTTAAAAAATTTAACACAGTGGTTAATTCTCTACAAGAACTTATTAGTCAGGGTGATATTTTTCTAGAGAGAAAATCTATTATGTACGAATATTTTTATATGATTTTTCGACCTTTTTTAATATGTTAAATTAAACTATTTTCTTGAGCTTTATGTCAGTTTATATTTTAAGTTTATTGATTCGATATTTCGTTAACTTTCGGTTAACTGCTTTAGAATATATATTTTTTGGTTTTTATGATATCTAATTTGCTTCGTTTTCCTTTTTTCTTACAAATTAGAATTTATATTGAACTAATAAACTGAAAATATAAACTGACTTAAAGCTCAAGAAAATAATTTAATTTAATATATTATGTCCCAATAAGCAAGCACTCAAAAAATTAAAATTCAAGCACTTGAAATTGAACTGGAAACAAAAATGAATTCAAGCATTTTTTCAAGTAATTTTCAAGTTTGAAAATATTTTTAAATAAAAAATCTAACAACATACATATATGGCTCAAACCTTGTCAAATACGTAATTTATTTATTATTAAAACTGAAATTGTGGTGAATATATCAAAAACAAATAAATAAAAGTAAATTTGGAAAACAAAGGTGAGTAAAACGTGAAAACAATAGCGAAGTCAGATGTGCAGAAAATAATTATTAGAAAACAACGGAATTGAATTTTGTTTTCCATTTTAAAAGCCTTGTTTTTTCAGCTTGAAATACATTGGAATTCAATTGTAATACAAGGTTGAATTACAGTATAATTCAAGGCTTGAATTAAACTGTACTACAACTGAATTGTTCGCATTGAGTTCAAGTTCCCTTTTCACTGGAGAATGCTATTGAATTAAAGTGTGAATCAAGCATAATTCAACCCTGGACAATTGATTGTGTGGCTTGAATAACACTTGTTTTACACTTGATTTCAAGCAAAATTGCTTATTGGGGTACGTTGAAAATTTTTCTCATAGACAATTTATTACTTTGGGCCTGTGCCAAACGGTAGCAAAGTACTAGTGTAAGTAAATTTTTGACACTTGTGAGGTGAATAAGATTTCACTAGCCCTGGGGGCTAGTAGAATTTTTGACACAACAGATAAATTTTTGACAAGCAACAAATAAGAAGAATGGTATCATAAAATTTAAAAAATTTGCATCATATATACAATATTACATAATTTTTTGCTACAAGAATATTGTTTTATACAAACATGTTCCTTTAAAAATTTTTTGGTTGCCGGCGGCTTGTAGTCAAAGGTTTTGCTTTGCCACCGCAGCATTTTTTCCATCAGCTTCTTTCTATGCTAAAGCGAATTTGTCAAAATTTTACATTGTCAAAAAAGATATCATTTGGCACAGCAGAAAAATGAAATATTTTCCCCACAGGCAAATATTTTTTTACTATTGTACTTTTCTACCGTTTGACACACGCCCTTTGATGATATTTCTACAGATATATTATCACAGTAATCATTTTTCTGGGTTTGCAATAAAAGCTTTGCCCACGATAACTTTTCCCCAGAATTTCGGTTTTAAAATCTCTAAGAAATATATTGCGTTAGATATTCGGTGTTGCTCAATCGAATTCTTTTTTCAGTGGCTTTACTTGCATTCCAACAAATAGTTTTATTGTGCGCGCTTTTTATTCTCATTATGTGTTTTGAGCACATATATTTTTTTTATCATTTAAAGTTCTACTTTTACTGCCACTAACTTGCTAACAAAGTTATCCTTTGAGCTTTAAGCACATAAATTATCACTTAATAAATTACATTAGTAAGCGAAATACTCGTACTACTACTACAACAGCAACTTGCACACAGTGAAATAAGTACACTCCAACACTAAACACGTTGGTGTGTTTTTTAATAAGAATTCTCTTGCTACAAGTATTATGGCCAGATTTAAGTAATTTTCTTTTGCCCTATTTTTTATTTTTTTTTCTTGCTATATTTGCAAAATAACTTGAATTTCTTAGATTTAATAACAATTCAAGGAATTGTCTTCTAGGAAGTGTTTAATTTGAAATGAAATATTCAAGACTTTGGCATAATAATAATAATTATAATTTATCATGATATTTAGATTGCAAAAGTTTGTAAATTTCAAATAACTACAAATACTTTAGATTAAAAGAAGCAATATTAAAGTATTTTAATTTTGTTATATAAACAACTTTAACTTGGAAGTTTAATTTAAAAACGTCATGTCATCTCCAAAAAAAAAAAAAAAATTCTTACTATTTATTTTTCAAATCTTTTCATAAGTGCTTGTACGTGTTTTGGTATTATCTTAAGCTTTTAAGAGACTTCTCTACCCAACTTTGTTGGATATTGCCTATAAGTCTGTAAATCTTAAAATATTATTTTTAGTTTAAAAGTATATTTTCTTTTAATCGGATATTAAATATATAAAAGTGCTTTACATTTTTCAAAAGATTAGCTATTTTTTTAGCAAGAAACAATGTAAGAATGGACTGCAGAAATACAGCTGAGAAAGGAAAAAAAGACGTATTTGTATTTACATTCCATACAAATCAAATAAAACATTTCTCAACATTTAACACTTAACTTATCAGCAGCGAGCAAAAAAAACTTTAGCTATTTTTTATGTTAAGTTTTTCCTCCCACTTATTTTTTGCAAAAAAAACAAGAAAAATATAGTAAAAATGTGCACCAATTTTCTTATGCATTTTTTTTGTTGCTCTTTTAGATTGTATGCACAAGAAATAGAACTTAAAGGCCAGTTGTTGAGAATGCAAGATGATATTTAAATTAAGGGGACCAGAGTAAAAATATAATTCAGCTTTACCAGAAGCTTTTGCTTAATACTTTTCGGGAAGTAAATATTTCTTTTGGTAATAGTTAGGGAAAGCTTTTTAAGAAATCTGCGTTAATAGTTTTGCAGCTTAGACATAGTTTAACTGGTTTTTTAAAGATTTTTTCAAAAGCTTTTTTATAGAATAATGCGAAGTTTTTCTTTGAGTTTTTTTTTAATTTTCTGAAAATGTTTTTTTTACACTACACTCGCGCTGCGCTTATAAGCTTATTAAGCTTTCGTAATCTAAAATTTACTAAAAGCTTTAAATTAAATACAACTTATCCATCAAACTGATAATTTTTCTATAGAATCTTTATTGATATAATACTTTTCCTAAAGAAAATTGTTTATGCCAATAATTTCTCTAAAAAAATATATTATCACGATGTAACAGTAATTTTCTATTAAAAATTTATTACGGTGATAGTTTCTTTTATTAAGCTTTCTTAAAAAAAAACAATAAGCTTTCTTTTGTCACAGAGAGTTTAATTAAATCTCTTAGCCAGCTACGTCCAAGAACATATTTTGTGATATTTGCATTTGAGGTAAACAGCTTTGAAAGCTCTTAAATTTGTTTTTGGTTTTAACTTTTCAAAATAAGAGCAAGCATCGTTTTCGCAAGGATCTGGTTGGCTGTTGTGCTCACGTCGATATAAAAGCACAAAAAGCTCTTATGCTTGGACATAGAAGCTCTAAGATTTTCTTACATACAGTATTGAAAACATTTGTGAGAAAGAAATAAGTGAGCTCAGTGTAAAAAAAATTTATGGAAAATATTTTTATTTTTTAATCACATACGGCAATACTGATGAGATTAGCTAGAATTCAGTCAAAAGCTCTTCTACTTTACCCTGTAAGTGGATTTTTTTTATTGCTTGAGTTGAGTATATTTTTTAAATTTCATTTGTTGAATATTTGAAAGGGAGGCTTTGGTTAGAAATTTGCAAGTATTAATTGTTTGGCGGCGACACATCAGTAGACTTCCACCACAGTTTAAAAAAGCTTATAACACCCCAATGCTTATAGACAAACTCGACAATATCATAAGAAACTTTTTCAAAAAAAAAAAAAAAAACAACAATTATATTATTCCGCATGCGTTGCCTATTTTGTTTTGTTAATTTATTTTTTAAATAATTTAATTTAAAGCTTTCGCTAGGAAAAGCTTTTTGTTCAAGAAAAAGGTTTCAGAACTTTTATTTGAGCTGAAGCTATGTAAAAGCTTTTTAAAATGTTTTATCTTCAGTGAAAATGCATTGTGGCAATTTAATGGGTTTTTTTTAAGATTTCACGAAAAGCTTTAGCCAAGAATGACAAAACTTAAAAAAAAGATTTAAGTCTTTTAGCTTTCTATTGAAATGGTCACCTTAAACTACCAGTCGTTAAGTCCCATTTTTTTGGTCACTATATAAAAGAAAATGTTCTTTTTCCAATTTAATGCTTTGCTATGGAAATTCAATAATGTTTCCTTTTCTCTACTTGGCCCAATAGGAAAAAGGGGAAAAAAGTCTTTATCATGGAACAATGGCATTTTTATAAGATTTGTTTTTTGCATAAGTATTTATATATACTAGGATCGCCCGGTGGTCTAAATTAGACCACTTTACACCTAGTAGGTATTTATTTATTATAATCACATGTGTACAAAACAAACACAAAGGAGAAATTTTTCTTTTTTCAACCAAATTTAAATCGCTTTTTACTACTTTTAAGCCAATAAATTTGAAAAAAAAAATATTTATATTGTGCATATCTACAAAAAAAAAAAAAACCTTTAAACCATATATCGCACATCCAGTTCAAAAGTGTCATAACTCAAAAAAACTAGTTTTGCAGAAAATACGTTTAAAGTTTCCAATTTACATACAACTCAATGAAGGCATGAACAAATATTCTTCTCTCAGGAGGTGATAGTAAAAGCTATTTATATGAAATTTGTATGCAAGATAAAATACGAAATGCATTATTATTCTGCATTATTAACTCAAAAAATTCGAATTTTTTGAGTTATGTCAGTATTGAACTGAATGTGCGATATGTTTCACTAATATTGGCGGACGATAAGATGCTTAAAAGTGTAGGGCAAAAAAATGTGTGCCGTATTTATATATAAGATACGATGTTTAAATCTTAAAACTAAATTTTGATATTCTTAAAAAGTTTTGATATTCTTTGAGCTTTTTAAAGCTTTTTAAAGCTTTTTATTATATTAGAAACTAGAGTCACATACATCGTAGACAGTACACCAAAGTAAAAGTCACTGTTAAGTATTAATACTTTTAACGCTTTTATATGTAGTAACAATACTTGTATTAAATACTTTAGTTTAATGTTAAATAAATGAGAATTATTTCACAATTTTACTAAACTATACGCGCCCATTTTTCCACTATACATTCGGCTGTTTTTTTTTTTTTTTTTTTTTTTTTTTTTTTTTTTTTTAATGAAAACAACAGCCGAGTGAATACAAGAACAATTTTCGTGTACTGGTTCATTTTTAGCAAAAGTGTTTACGTTAATAATACAATTCGTCGGTTGGTTTCTGGTTTGCTGCAGACATAATGTATTTGGTATATACTGTGCCGCAAACCAGAAACCAACCGACGAAATACTGTCATCAAACGAAAGTTGTACTTCAGTTGCGTGTGAGGTATAAAGAGTTACAGAATTAATAAAATAAGCCCATTTTTAAACGAAAGGGGGAAAATACAAAATTGTCCAGCTCATGAACAGGTGCTTTGCATGTAATGATATACATATTTTCAAAGCAAATGAAAATTTGTGAAATTAAGCTTTATTTGCGCATAAGAGCTTTATATCTTATCAGCTTCTTTACATGCTCTTTCTGTACTTCCTGAGGACCCTCAAATGATTTTTTTGGTAATTTTTTTTATTGCTTTCAACTTTCCTAGCAGCCCTTCAGTACTTCTATATATGGATACTTATTGAAAGTTGTATGTATGATGTGCAACACAATTGTTTGTGTCGTTTATACGCCACTAAACATTTTCATGTCGTTCAATTGTAATCTACATGACTGCTTTGCAATCTACACAAGATACAAATTTTATTTATTTTTTTTTTCCATCTATATCATTTTGAATTTTGCTATTTTACATTGAAATGAAACTAAAATACTCCGAATGTATATAAGTGGGAATGAAAATGCAAAATGCGTTAAATATATGTACATATACACAACACAAAAAATTAAGTCCAATTTTTTTCTATTGTTGCCATGGAATGATAGAACGTTATATATTTTTTTATCAAACTGGCTAAGAAAAAAGCACTTGAAGATTATCCTTTTAAAATTACAATGATTACGTTTATACTGTGCAGCTTTTTTTTTTGTTGTTTATTTTTTGCTCCCAACTTAAGGGGTAAATAAGTTTCGTGCATGCAACAAAGCTAAACCTTTGGCTTTGGCACCAACCAAACGACCAATATTACCCGTCTGTGTGTCCGTCTGTCTTGGTTGTTTGTGTAGCAGTAAAATATAGAAATAATAAAGAAAAAAAATAAACAAACTTTCTTGAGTTCGCTGGCATTATTATTCAACTAACGTCAGTCAGTTGAAAAAGTAGTTTTTCCCTCTTTTTATGCTATTTTATTTATATTCTTTTTCTTTTAAAGTTTTTATTTTGTGATAGTCACTGTTTTTCTCTCTTTTTTGTTGCTTAATTTGTTTTATTTTATTTATTAGACTTTTAAGCTATTGATAAATTTAAACTTTGCTTTAAACTTTAAAAATAGTTTGAAATGCTAAATAAAAAAATATGAATATCTGATGACCTTGCAGGCCATTGCTAAGCTACAGATTTTTTTCAAATTTGCGGCATTTCATAAACTTTTTAAATGTATGAGAATCAGTCAATACCTAAAATCGACTTGACAAAGGCTTTTAAAGTTAAAGAAAAATTTTTTTTTTTAGAAAATTTTCATCAACAATATCTTTCGAACTACATACATCTACACACACATACGCATATGCATCCATGGACGTAATGGCAAAATTATTCAGAATATACTCACAGGACCTCAAAACGTCGAATTATGATGAAAAATCGATTTTAGAATTTTCCTCTAATATCAGTAGTGGAAAGTTAAGTTAAAATATCCTTAAGTTATGCATAAAATATCGTCGCTTTTTCACTAATGGAGCGACCGCTATTAAACTTTAAAGGTGAGTCATAATAACCCTTGTCTAAACTTTGTATAACTGTAAGGGCGATTTTCATAACGTGCCTTTAGTTAAAGGTAGGATTTTGTCTGCCCGATAAATATATTTGCATTATTACAACTTCAATTTTTTATTGTTATTATTATCAACAATAATAATATATAATGAATAAAAAATATTTAATGGATAAAATAATAATATAAACTCTATTGAAGTATTTCCTAATTTCCTTCGATAACGAGTGCCGCGATTTGCCCCCAGGATTTTGTCTTCCCTATAAATGGCTTTAAATTATAAAACCTTCATTTAGGCAAGTTGTGAAAATGGCCCTCAGTGTTGCTGTTCTGCCTATAAAAGACGTATCTATGACGCATACATAAAACAATCCCAAATGTAAATGTTAAAAAATGCTAGTTAAGATCAGTTAGTTAAAACAGCGACGATATGTATGTAATTTCATTCAAAAATTATTTTAAAGCTTTTCAAAGAATTCTTTAATGAAAAAAACAACTAATAACAATTGAAATTTATTTGCTGTTGGGTAAGCATTTCCTATATGAATTTCATTGTCCCTTTAACAGTAGACTGCATAATAAGAAAATAAGAAAAATTTTTAAGAAAATCTGTTTTAAAAATTTTTATAAATAAGGCTGTTCATACCTATATAAAAAATGCTTCCTAAAATGCTTAAAAAAAAGTTTCGTAAAACCCAAGCATTTAACAAAAAAATTTTAAAAATGTTTTGAGGACATATCATGAAATCTTTTGCTATTATTACATCATAAAAAACTTTTTTAAATAGCTTTAAAAAAGCTCCTTAAAAAGAATAATAGCAAAGCAAACTTTTCAAAAATATTTTCAGGCATTTTATTAAAATCTTTAACAATTTCAATTACAAAGTTCTTAAAAAAAATATTTTAAAAAAATTTCAAGTTGAAGAGAGGAGCCATTGCGTTCATATAAGGGGACATACACAGTATAGGCCTGTTATAGTACGTTTCCATATACGTGATTTAGGTCAAAACATTTGATTTGCCCAAATTAAGTAATTTGCGAAGTGATTTCCCATACATATTTCATATGAGCAAATTATCTCAAATGACTTAATTTGCCACAAATTAAGTCGAATTTGTCAATGCAACACTGCGCGGCTGCTATTATTACAAATGCAACTCTGTGTCATCCATTATTGGTGACTTACAAATCCGAAAAAGTGACATTTAAGTACGAATAAAAATGGCAGATTCTCTTTGCTTATAAAAAGAAAAAAGTAATTTAAAAAAAGAAAGTTATTGTCAATGTTGTTTTCCATTCTTATGTATATGTTTTATTTATTTTGCTGTTCCAAATTATTATTAAACAAATTTTTGTGTTTCTTTTAGGTTATAAAAATAAATAAGTAATTCAAACGTCAAACTGATTTCGAAAATTCGAACATAGAAACACTTACAACACATAATGGAAACACTTCGACATGATTTTCTCAAATCAACTTGATTTGCTCATAATGGAAACGTACTATTACGCGCTAAAAATCTTTAATAAAGATTTGTTTTAAATTAATGAATTTTTAAGGCTTAATTGGTAATTTTTTATTTGGTTTTTTAATAAAACCAAAAGCTTTTAAAAAGCTTCCTAGCTAGATAAAAGCTTTCAAAAGCTTAACAAAACTAATTCATGGGTGACCAAGATAAATTTAAGGTTGTGTAAG
This sequence comes from Tachina grossa, assembly GCA_949987645.1. Classification (NCBI taxonomy): domain Eukaryota; kingdom Metazoa; phylum Arthropoda; class Insecta; order Diptera; family Tachinidae; genus Tachina; species Tachina grossa. Next base: position 118,550,460 of record OX465278.1, on the reverse strand, counting down.
CAATGATGCCAACTTTTGAGATTCAAAACGCGTAAAAATTATTGAAAAAAGGGCTAGAAAGGGCTAAATTGAAAAAATATTAAAAAATAAAAAAAATAGCAACATTTTTGAACAAGCGCGAAAAGGGGCTAGTATTAAAATGTTTCTATTGAAAATAAAAACATTAAACCAATTTTTGTGAAGTAATTTATTAGAATATAATAACTATCATGAGATCAACACATACATAGCTTTAGAGCTTCAATATTGTACATATTTCGTTTACATTTCATATTACATTTTAATAAGGTATGTACATACGTAGATTAAATAGTTAGCATCTACATACATACATAATAGAAATATATATAAATATGTATGTTTGCATAAGTAGATACATTTAAAATTGGCCGTTATTAAATAAAATTTCGATTTCTCGCTCTACCAAAAACATACATTATCTGTTTTAGACTTTACGGAATAACTTTCAAGGCATAAAAAAATTTGGAAGAAATAAAAGATTACTCTATATTATTCTTCTTTTTTAAATTGGTAAAGCAATATCGACTTTTTACTCATTTTTTTGCTAGATTAAAGGAAGAAAAAGTTCGCAAAAGTTTAAATGTAGCCATATCGAGCAAAAACTAAAAAGGGGCTAAAAGGGCTGAAAGATTATTGTAAAAAGTGCTAGGTTTGCGCCTTTTTTAGTTTGGGGCTAAAATTTTTTTTTCGCGTTTTGACTGACTGAAAACGGGCTAAATATAGCCCTAAAAGGGCTAAGTTGACATCACTGTGTGTAAGTGAGCGAAAAAGATAAACACGCAGGCAGAAAGAATTAATAAAAGTAATTCGTATATGATTTTTTTATGAAAGAATTTTTTTCTAGAAAACCGTTTCAACAAAAAGTAATAAATAAACATTATTATATCCTTTAATTCTGAGTTTAAAACTACTAAAAGCCAATTTGTAAGAGAAAATAATTTTTAATTTTCTTGTAGGCAAAAGCATTTTTTAACATAAACAGCATACATAATAAATTTCTCGCAGTGCGTTTGGGAAAAATGAGTGAAAAGATAAGCAAAAATTTATCTCAGATATGACTAAATGAAAGAGAATAATGCCCTAATTCTGTTCGACGATTGTGCCGTCTTGTCTATGGACGGAAAAAAGCCGCGTTGTGATTCTTTAAAACAATTATTAGTAATAGTGTCTGCTAGAAGGTGCGTGTATTTGCTTTATAATTTTATTTCAAACATTATATCCAACACATATTTTTTCATATATTTTTCAAAATATTGTATAATACTTTCATTTAATTTTTATATTTTAAAAACATGGCAATAATATTTTTATTTTTCATTATCAAAGACAACAATCATTTTTGAAGAAAATAATTTGAGGAATTCAAAAACAAGAACTCAAAAGTATTTTCAAACAAAAACGTCATAAATCTTCTTACTGAATTAGGGCATAAGAATACGTGTGAATTCGATTTGCAAAAATTTGCTACATGATGTTCACCCATGAACTAATTGCAAGTACATATTAGCAATTACAAAAAGCTTTTGAAACGAATTTGTATGACACAAACAGTTTTCAAAGAAGCTTCAATAAAGCTTTCTTATAAAGCTTTTTTAAAGCTTTAAGTTAACTGTCGATTGTGAGCTCATTTTAAGACTCGAACCTAATTCAAAAAGCTTTTAAGTAGTTTAAAAGCTATATAAGAGCTTGCTAGGACGATATCAGAAGGCTGTAAAAGAGGCTAAAAACAATTATTTGAAAACTATAAAAAAAAGTTTATCAAAAAAATTTCTTAAAATATAGTTTTGTAGTTCACAAAAAAAGGTTATGGAATGTCATTGGAAAACTTCAGAGAATAGACATAAGCCTTTAAAATGCTGCTCATAAGACTAAGTCCCTGTCCAGACTTGCAATTTTAATTTATAGAATTTCGAAGCAGAATTTTAAAAAATTGCAGCAACGAAAATTGCAAATCTGGACGAGGACTAAGCACAATTAGTAAAAAAAAATTAAACTAAAATAAATTTCAAGTAGATTGGCAGAAAATGTGCAGAATTATACTTTTGTAGGACTCGCAAAATCTTTGTTCATTACAAATATAAAAAATAAAAAACATAACTGGCTTGGGGTACTGTCAGGAAGTGCCTGCTGATCTAAAACTAAATAACTCCAAAAAGTATGCAATAATTTTTTAATTATATAAAGCCTAAATAAGTACCATGCTTTGTCATTTTAATTCCTATAAATTGCCGAAAATTATGAAAATATGACAAAAAAAACTGACTTAAACGATTAATAAAAGATAAATTAAACTATTTTTTTATTACATATTATATAAAACATATTTTACTGCTCATGCAACAACGACCAGTAGCATAGTAAAAGCGGTTACATATAACAAAAAAAAAAACGAAGAAGAAAACTTAACGCTTTGATAGCTTGTTTCTTTTAAATTAAATCCTTATGCCAACTATACATATCGTATAAAGGACTTGGGTTTCTCGAGAGCGTGAGTATGAGAGTATGTGTTGGTACGAATGAAAAAAGAATAGAAAAGAAGGTCTCTGAAACTAAATGTTTGTATATGTACATATGTTTCTCTTCATTTGTATTACATGACAGTTTTTTTTCTGCTACTCTTCTTTTATTCTTATTTTCTTTTATTTATTTTCATGACATTGCGGATAATCTGACTTGAAAGTTATTTATTTCGGTTGTATTTACAAAAACACAAAACAAAAAAGTTTACTGAAAGAAAAGCATACGAAACGAAATATATATTTATATAATATTTTAAGATTTCTCAAAAAAAAACAAAAGAAAAATATATGTAAGAATGTACACACAAAAAAGTATGTATTAATAAAAAATAAAGAAACGAAAATGTAATAAATATAACAACAAACATATTTAAGTAATATCATGAAGGGAAGAATTTATGTGCCCAGTACGTGTGAAGAGAACATGTCAGATCTCGCTTCAAACATTTAAGGGTGAAAACAAAAAAGAGAGAAACGGTTTAATTTAAAAAACAAAATGGAAGATTTGTGATATTTACAGCAGGAACTTTTTGAATGAAACTTGAAAAAAATTAGGGAATTTTTAAGTCTTTGCGTCGTAGTTATTAAATTGAGCAAATTTACTAAATACTTAATAGCAGCGTGGAATTTGTGTAGAAGAGCTGCATTTTTTTTATAAAATGGAGTAAAGTAGTTTTGAAGGGTGTAAATAAAATTAATAAAATTTAGACGATTTGTAAGAGACTTTATTTAAGGTTTTTTTTTTGTCTTAGTCATTGTTTTTTTCTGTTGCTTTGTTTGTTTTATTTTATTTATTGGACTTTAAAGCTATTGGTAATTTTAAACTTTGCTTTAAAATAGTTTAAAATATACTAAATAAATTAACCTCGTCTTTTTTTGAAGTCGGTTAAAAGAGAGATGATAATCTGATGAATTTACAGGCCATTGCTGCAGCTTCATGTTAATCTACAAATTTTGCAACATCCCATAAACTTTTCAAATATATGAGAATAGATGCTCTGCATCCGGTATCACTTTTCAAAACCATGTTATTTTTAACCGACTTCAACAAAAAGGAGGAGGTTAACAATTCGCCTGTATTTTTTTGGCGGTGTTACTTCTTAACTCGGTACCTTTTAGAACGATTGCAAAAATTCTTTTGTCTGAGACGGTATGGAGCTTTCCATCGTAAAAAAATGGGCGAAGATACGCCCACAATTTTTTTTTGATTTAATTTTATTATATTCTACTTATTTGATTGCTGGAAAATCTATAAAACACCTTTGGTTCTTATAATTACATAATTTGAAAGTTGAATAAATGGGCGGAGTTACGCCCATTAAAATTTATTATAATATTTCACACGGTTCTGCTTAACCGATTTTTATGAAGCTAACCACACACCTTGAGCTCTAAAATAGACATAACTCTCCATTTAAAAAATGGGCGGAGTCACGCCCATTAAAATTGTATATTTTATTTTAAGTGATTCTACTTTACTGATTTTAATAAGAATTAACACGCGCCCTGAGCTCTGAAAAACACACAATCTTGCATTTAAAAATTGGGCGGAGTCACGCCCATTAAAAATGTATATTTTATTTTAAGTGGTTCTCATTGACCGATTTTTACAAGACTTATCATACACCCTGATTTCTGAAAAACACACAATCTTGCACTTAAAAAATGGGCGGAGGCACACCCATTAAAATTTAATTTGATATTTACTTTTTCTTATCTTCTTTTATCAGATCTTTGCATTGAAGTCGGGTTTTTTTGGCAGCAATAATTATGTTTTCTATTTTTTTTTGTGTTGCACAGTGTAATAATAAGTAATTTATTACAAAGCCCATAGTGTTAAATAAAAACTTTAATTCATTTAAATGGTATGAGGCAGCGGGTTTAATTATTATTATGTATTTCTTTTTTGTTAATTTTTATTCAATTTCGTTTGTATTTCGTTGTACAATTTTATTTCTTCTACTTGTAATTATTAACCAAAAAAAAAAACTACATAAACTCACAAAAAACATATTATTTGTTGTACAATTTGCGTTAAAAGGAAAGAAGAAAAAAAAACAGTTTTATGACCAATATTTATATGTTTTTAGTTCGCCCCTGCAACAAAAAAAAAGTACTCGTACCTTTTTGCACAATGTTCGCATGCAACATTGCATGCTTGTGGAATTTTATGAAAGTGTATCTATCTTTAATTATGAAACTAATGCAATAGCAGAAATAAAAAGTAAATTTGAATTGCTTTAAAAAAGCCAAAGTTTTTCTCTTTTCAACAGAGTGGTTGTAATTGTTATTGCTTTTGTAATGTTTTTTTAGTTTCATTTTTATAACTCACAAAACTGCATTTTTTTTCTTAGTGGAAATTTTATTTACCCAAATAATAAATTTATTGTTAATATTTTTTTTGCGATTGTGGCACAGAAAAGGGATAAATGTTAAAATGGCACTTTATCAAGGATTGAATGATTGTTGAACAACACTATTGTTTTGTGCATTGTGTAAGTTTATAATTAACAATTACGCATATAGCGCACAGTGGGGCACTAATATTCGATTTTCCAAAAATTTTTTATATAAACTATTTGTATCTATAAGATAATGCTTACGCTTGTGTAAATGTAAATTTAAATATTTTTTGAACGGCACACAATGGGACCAAAATCCCTTTTTTCGCAGATGAATTCATATCTCTACAACTCCAATTGTGAGGGTCAGTAAATCTTATAGGTGTAGCTCTAAGAACAAACTGCATGTTCTAACAAAGTCTTGGAGGTTCAGGTAGTGGGACTGGGTACCCCGTATGGAAAGGAATTATTAATTAATTAATAAATATGTTTTTTTTTTTATTATATAAGAAATACCGAGACAGGAACGAAGTGCTATATGCATGACGGTGCTAAACCAATAGAACAAGCAAAAATTTATAATTTTTTTAATTATGCACTCTCCTAATGACTCGCCTGCCATTGAATAACTTCGTGAACGAATTATCCTAAAATAGATTTTGTTAACGAGCCTGAGAAGATTGGCTAAAGCCACACGCGTTATTTTTTTAAGACCATTATTATAAATTAATACAATTACGATCACGCGTGACTAATGCGTGACTCACACGTGACTCATGCGTGACTCACACTTAATCATTCATGCCATTTCTAATTAAAGCACATAAAACAATGACTAAAACAACAGCAATAAAAGTGTTAGCTGCAGTCATTGAGAGCTTTTTATTGGTAAACTTAACGCGTGAGGCTAATACTCGTACTATGTCGCACATAAATTCTGAGGCTCAACGATGCACAGCATACATTTTTATAAATCAATACCCATTTGTTAAACCTTTAATTAATTAACTGAGCACCATTAATAACTTTATGTCCACTTAAACAGGGAAAATCCATTGTTTTGCACTTCGAATATAAACAAAAGCAATTCCAGGGTTTAATTAGGCAACATTTTCAGCTTTTTTCTTCTTATTTCTTTTAGTTTTCCCTCACAATATTCAATATTTTTTTTTTAAATTAATTCGTGATATGACCACGTGAAATTTGGTATAAAAAAGTTCACCCTCTTGTGCGTGTTGTTACTTTAAATCGGCATAGAAAACCATGAAAGTGTAGCAGTTTAGGTATAAGAAGTTAACAGCACTTATATGTAAAATCTTATCAGGAACATCTTTGTAGAACATAGTAACTTTTTAAATGTTGTTCGTCTGGCTAGTTTTTGACACTTTCCGAAAAGAGAGCAAAAAATTGCACTTGAACTGGGCTAAAATAATTTACAAAAATATTCGCCACAAAATTCCACAATATGTCTCAAGCTCGAAATCTATGATAATCAATCACCCTGCCATCGTCTTTATTTATAAAAATGTGCAACAAATCACCTGCCGCATAAGCTGTAAGACAAATCATTCGCATGTGACATTATTTTTTAATATGCTTCGCAGCCAGCAACAATACACTGTGCGCGCACACATCGTACATATCTTTTTGAGCAGCAGTACGGCAAATTTTGTATTTTTACAAAGGAAAAAACTTTATTTGTAAGAAAACAATGAGAAATCAGTAAAAACTTTAAGGGAAATTATTAGAATTTAAAGTTAGTTAAAGGTATTATTATATGGGACGAATAAAAAGTAGGAGAATGAAAATCAGTACATTTAGCCTCTAACTCAGATAGGCTTGGCCTACTGCAGAATGAGAAGGAATGGCAAATGATGCTGTGAAAAAAGAAACATTTTCCAACGATTAAATTAAATAATGGAAGTTCTAAAGTTTCTAAATTAAAAAAATTTAAGGAAAAACAATGCTTAAAGTAAAAATAGAAAAAAAATCAAATTAATTTATTACCAAGTTAATTAATTTTTCAAAGCAACAATTAACTACCATTTAAATGACAATAAATGCAGAAAAATCATTTTGTTTATTTGACAAAAATAATATATTTTGATTAAAAAATATGTATGTATATTATGTATGTATACATAATTACAGTACGAAAGGAAAAAAATTATAAAAAATACGCTGTGAGTATTAAATAAATAAAAACTTTTCGTTGCAACACACAAGTTGGCAAATTGTTTAAAAAATATTCATGGATTAAACATACGTTTTAAAAAACAGTGTTATAAAATATTCTAAATTATAGAAAAATGTGAATGAATTTGCAAGAAAAAAAAAACATTAAAAAAATAACAGAACAGATTGAAATGTTTATGCATTTTAGTTTTGAATAAATACACACTAATACTACCAAATAAAAATTTATTACACATACAAATGAACTTATGAATAAAAGAACTATTACGATAATAAAAAATTTAGTGTGTCGACCAAAATTTGGCGGGTGAAAATGTTTATATCCTATTTAAGAGCCCTTGAGTCCTTTACACGAAAATACCAAAGGGAGCCATAAGGTGAATAGTTAAAGTCAAATAATAAATTTTTATATACTTTTTTTAAATAACTTCCGAATATCTTCTGAGCCCAAATTAACAGTGCCGATTTTTAAATAAAAATTCAGTAAAGTGCGACTCTGACTCGCGCACGAAGGGATCCGTACGAACACTAGATATATAATTTAATACAAACTTCATCCTATATAATATATAGTTTTACATTTTCTTTTCGTTTTTGGGGTCTTTTCGGTTTTGGCGATTTTTTTAAGTTTTGGCTCTTTTTTAGTTTTGACACTTTATTTTCTTGTTTTGGCGATTTTTTCGGTTTTTGGCGATTTTTTTATTTTTGGCGGTTTTTTTATTTTTGCGATTTTTTTTTATTTAAATTTTTTTTTTAGTTTTGGCGACATTTTCGCGTTTTGGCGATTTTTTTAGATTTTTGGCGTTTTTTTTTATTTTGGCGTTTTTTTCATTTTGGCGATTTTTTCGAATTTGGCGATTTATTTTAGTGTTAGAATTTTTTTTTTAATTTTGGCGATTTTTGTCGTTTTGGCGTTTTTTTTAATTTTTGGCGATTTTTTTTTTGGTTTGGCGATTTTATAATTTGCGGTTTTTTAGTTTTACCGTTTTTGAAAATTTCAAGTTTTTGGCGATTTTTTTAAGTTTTGGCTATTTTTTTAATTTTGACACTTTATTTTCTTGTTTTGGCGATTTTTTTTATTTTTGGCGATTTTTTTAATTTTTGCGATTTTTTTTATTTAAAATTTTTATTGGCGATTCTTTTCGATTTTTGGCGTTTTTTTCATTTTGGCGTTTTTTTCATTTTGGCGTTTTTTTCATTTTGGCGATTTTTTCGAATTTGGCGATTTATTTTAGTGTTAGAAATTTTTTTTGATTTTGGCAATTTTTTTTAATTTTTGGCGATTTTTTTTTTTTTGTTTGGCGATTTTATAATTTTCGGTTTTATTAGTTTTACCGTTTTTGAAAATTTCAAGTGTTTGCCTCTTACGGTTTCCAAGATATAGCAAATTGTCAAAATTACATAGTCAAAATTGCATTAACTGATGGACCACCCTTTAATTTAATTTTTTTTTTTTTAATTTTAGTGTTAATTGTTGTAGTCTGTATAAAAATACACTAATTTTACAAATTTCAAGTTTCAATATACATATGTTCATACAATTGTATGTATATTACATGGGATTTTAATATTTTTCGTTGCTCGTTTTGGAACACCCTTTAATTTTTAATTCTCATGTATTTTTTGTTGTAGCGGCCAAGGTTCTACATACTCTGTCCAAATTTCAGGTCCGTAGCTCTTACGGTTCCTGAGAAAATACCGTGTGACGGACAGACGGACAGCGTAGCGAAAACAATAGGGTTCCTTTTCACCTTTGGTGTACGGAACCCTAGAAAGTAACCTTCAAACGTTTTTCAAGTTTTGACCAACTTTCGGTGCTGCTGCTCAATTTCGTCTGACAGAAAAAAATTTCCTGCAATAAACACGTTTAATTGAAAAAAGAACCAAAAATCACTTAAAAATGTAATTCAGTCAATTAAAATTTTGTTTCAAAACTTAATTTATGCCCCTATCACGGTTTTCAACTTTTAAAATAGTTTGGTTGGGATTGAGAAATTTGCATTGTCATTCTCCACTAAATTAAAAGTTGACTTTTCAGTTGTGTTTTGGTACTTTCATTTACAACTGTGCGTAAGTTTGGTTGAGAAAAACGTTGAGTATACACAACTGCTTTTTAGTAGTTGTGTCTGTTGGGTTGGGTTTTTAGTTACAGGTTGTTGCGATATAAAAAGCAGAAAAAGTGGAAGAATCGTAACTAGAAATATTTCTTATGCTTAATAACAAATTATTTTAACAGTTTCAGTATCGGCGGTATACCGGGCACATACAGATTTCTTTAAGTGTGGGTTTAGGTGCTCCAAAAAGTAACAAAACGTTTCTTTTTTCTACCGGAAATAAGTAAACACCTTCAAAATTATTTTTTAAAGAATTCGTGCCCTATTTTGATTATTCCTTACTTTACATTGGGCAGTTTAAGTGGGTTGGAATCAGCACGAATTTTTCTTCTGATACGTAGCACATCTATATATAATTGCGACTTCGTTTTCGTCGTCATAAAATAAATCTACACATATTTGTATCCATTTGATATAATTTCTTTGAACTAAAACATTAAAAACAATACTTTTTCTAAAACTTTGTCTTTTTTTCGTGTCAAACTAAATATTTTAAGTTGGCAACGCGATGATAATTTCAACAAAAAACAGTTGTGCTTCATAATACTAAAACACAGTTTGGTCGTGTGTAAGTTTGTTCTACTCTTAGACGATCAAACTGAATTTAGTTGAGAACCGTGATAGGGGCGGGGCATTCATTAAAAGTTTAATTGACACGAAGAAATTTTTAATCGATTTTTGTTTTTTTTTCCAATTTATTGTGTTTATTGCATGACTTTTTTTCTTTGCTGTAAGTAGAACTTTATGATACAGATTTTGGTTAGAAAAAATTCATAAAAAAATTCATTTTAATGGCACTTTATGACATCTTCTTCTAAAGTGACAAAAACGGCCCCATGTGCTTGCTTTAAATTCCACGCGAAAGCAAGCCACTCATAATCACCTTTATCGGGAATAAAAGTTCACATGAAATGTGTTATCTTTCCCTAAAATTGTAATCGCCTATTTTTGCATTGCTGTTGTGTCAGTCTACTATTTTATAATTTTGTTCATAAAATTTTTGTTCATGAACAAAATGTTTGCCTCTTATTCCGGAGAAGGGTGATTATTTCACACGAGAACTTACAATATTGAAGATACATTTCATGTGTTTTTTTTTTCAAATTGAACAGAACTTCAGCAAAAAGTTTTCATCAACAAAGTCATTTAAATTTTTTTTATAGAAATTTTCACATTAATTCGCGTTAAATGAAGCTTTCTTCTATCTCTTCCTTCAGCATCTGTCTTTTATCACTATCCCTTTCCTAAAAGAAGGTAACACCTAGTCTCTTAAAAAAAAAATGTTAAATATTTTTATACGCATACTTTTACGCTCTACTGTTTCAATAACTAGAAATTCTGTACTTTTTTTTTATTTACCCCAGCAATCATATTTATACACACACTCGAATAGAAAAAAAGCAATTTTAAAACCCCATTCGTGTTCACACTGGCATGGGAATGATGATGGTTGGCAAAATTTTTTTCTACGAGTATTTGCGTTAAAGCTTGTGTGTGTCCATTAAAGTCCTGCACAAGACCACTTACAAGAACTTTTAAGATATGAGGGAATTTTTCAAACGCTTTACTACAGCGAAAACTTTAAAAAGAAACGCTAAACAACACTATTGGCAAGAGATTTGTTTCAGTTATTGCAGGTTTAGCAGTTATAGGAGTAAAGAAGAAAATACTTCGTGATGAAAAATTTGTGATGCGCAGATACAAACGCACACACATGCATTGACATTAGTTGTATGCGCTCCCACCCAGCTAGCATTTGGGTGATAATTTTATGCAAAATTCTCTTTATGATTATCCTTAGATAAGTTTTAATGATTAAAACTGATTTATCACTTGAGTGATTGAAAAAGTATTAACTTATGATTCGTCTGTATGATAAAATAATTATATCTTGAAAATAGAGGAACAAAATGAAAAAGAAGCCGCGAAAAGAAAACCAATGATTTAAATACTACCCAAAAATTCCTCAAAAATCGGCAAATCGCATCATAAATGATTCTCTGGGATGATTCATCTGTAGGGCACCATTTTCTCACAACGGGAGTATCATTTACGATCGAAAAATATATGCGGTTATTTTTCCCGTCAAGCTGATTCGGAAAAGATTCGATTATGATACAAAATGCTAGATGGGCAGCTAACATTTGGGTGATCATTTTTTGCAGAAATCTCTTATATGATTATACTCAGATCGCTTTTGATGATTAAAACTGATTTATCACTTGAGTGATTGAAAAAGGATTAACTCATGATTCATCTATATGATCAAATATTGATTTCTTGAAAATAGAGAAACAAAATGCAAAGCAAAAGCAAACAAGGTGATTTAATAATATAATAACTACTAGCAGAAAATTGCTCAAAAATTAATCAGCAAATGGTAGCATAAATGTTTCTTTGGTATGATCATTTATGATCGAAAAATGAGCTCATATGCGGTTATTTTTCCCGTCAAGCTGATTCGGAAAATATTCGATTATGATACAAAATGCTAGCTGGGCTTAAACACATAATAGCTTACTATCTATATCTTAAACACACTCAAACGTACAATATGCAAAATAAAAAGCATACACTCATCAACACAACTTCTGTTGATTGATTGAGGTAGTTTAGACGAGAACAATTTTTAAGCCGCACAATTTTTGTTCTTTTCCAAATTACACGAGACTAATTCATCTGGCACAAAATGTATTCGTATACACAGCTGTGTGTGTATTAGTGTTTTTAGTATTCATTTAACATTTGCTGTTTTTTAAGTTGTGTGTGTATTGGTTTTATGCTGCTAAGGCGGGGTTGAAGCTGGTTGAAAAGTTATGCCAGCCCCCCAACCAATCTCTTTGCCTCTCTCACCCACAAACTGGCATGTTATGGCAGCACAATTATGCCCGTGTAAATCAGCGCATTGTTATGAACAGAAAGTCTTCGCGAAATCGCTTGGCAACACTTATGGACATGAAAATGAATACATCTATAGTTCTTCACTTATTAAACGACAGCATTTATTATTAGTTTAGTATAATACATGAAACGAGAATACATTTAAAAAACAAGACGTATTTACATTTCAAGACTGTTTACGCAGGTCTCTACTGTCTATAGCTGAATATATTTTCATTTATTATGACTTTTTTTCTGCGTTGGTTTGAAAATATTTCCTTTTTTTTGTGTGCTTTTTAAATTTTTTTTGTTTTTGTAAATAAATGACTTTCCACACATTTAAATGCCATTATTCCAGTCATCTGTCAAACGTCTATATGATTGTACAAATACTCTATTTTAAATTGTATATCTGTAGACGTCAGATATTTTAATATGAAATGTGTATGTAAGTATATACGTTTTTTTGTACATATGTATTATTTGTATGTGTCTGCGTTGATATACAAGGATATTTTTCAATTATTTTTATTAAATACGTTATTTGCCTATTCAAAAAAAAAAAAGATCAAATAAACAGTAAAAATAAGAACTCTTTTTATGAGGGAATTTGATGAAATAAGCCGAAACAACTTTTATTTACATTGCGGCTGAAAATTAAATTTTTATTTAGTTCTAAGAGTATTTAACCCTCTAAAGAGCTTGACATATTTATGTTACAAATTCTTGTTAAAAGAAAATTATTTTGAAAAAAAAATATGCTGTTACTTAATATGGGTATTTCCACGAAAACTTCCACCTTGCGTGCGACAGCAAGGAATTAAGGTTGTATTTCAGAACAATGTGACTCGATTTTTCTTAATATTTTACCTAATGTAGAGCTGCTGGCGGCCTATACAAATATAGGGTGTTTTTTTCAGGGGTATAGAACTTCGAATTGAAATAAAACACAAGAAAATCGTTTTAATGTCCATCAATTTGGCTTTATTGGAAGGATAATTTTATGCCATTAATGTTTAAATATGATTTCGGGCATGTGGCCGCCGCGGCTGGCTCGAATAAAGCCAATTCTACAGGTCCAATTTTCAACCACTTTTTCGAGCATATGGGGCCGTATGTTGGCAATAACGCCACGAATGTTGGCTTCCAAGTCCCCTAACGTTTCTGGTTTGTTGGCGTAGACGAGCGACTTCACATATCCCCAAAAAAAATAATCCAATGGTGTCAAATCACACGATCTTGGTGGCCAATTGACAGGTCCATTCCGCGAAATTATGCGCTCATCGAATGTTTCCTTCAATAAATCGATTGTGACGTGCGCTGTGTGGCATGTAGCGCCGTCTTGTTGGAACCACAACTCATCCACATTCATGCCATCCAATTCGGGAACAAAATAGTCGGTTAGTCGGCTCCAATTGCTGTGCACGGTGGCGAATCGATTCATTCGGGTCCTCTTCAACACTTTGCTCTACAGCGGCAATTGTTTCTTCGGTGCGCACTGTTCGACGTCTCTGCGGATGCGTATTATCACATAGAGTAAACGCAGTGCGAAAACGATCCATGGTTAACCGAATTAATTGCTCTGATGGACGATTATGTCGACCATAAAATGGACGGAGCTTGCGGTAAACTTCGCGAACTGAACCATTACTTTCGAAATAAATTTGCACGATTTGCAAGCGTTGTTCTTTTGTCAACCTGTTCATGATGAAATGGCAAACCAAACTAAATATTAATCACTTGACAGCTGACAAAATGGCCGCCAGTTAAAAAAGTGATGCCAACTTAAAGTTCTATACGTCAATAAAAAACACCCTTTATATAAAGAACTAAAATTAGTTCCGTTTTCTGATATAAATAACAAGCATATTACTTTGGTGTCGCACGCTGCAAAAAGTTGACATTCCTGTGGAAATGCCTATATATGGAAAAATAATTTGTGTGGCAATAAGGAAAAAGCGCATAAGTTACATTTTCTGGTTTTGTAGGAGAGCAACTTTAAGCTTTAAATTTGATTTTTAGACATTTATTTCTTGTACAGTTAAATTGGAATATTCGGTAATCACTTTTATTTTATTTAGGAAACCACGGGCACTATAACTAAAACATTATATTTAGGAAATCGTCGTTCCAAACACTATAGCTAAAATATTAAATTTTATATATACTAAAGTATGAGTTAAGTTAAAATTTTATTTCATAAGAGATTATAAATCGAAAAAAGCTAAGCAGTAAGTCTTTGGGCACGCACGAAACAATTAACAGGTACTACTGAATATTAAGATTACAGGCGTGCCATTAGCTTACTGTTAGCTTACCTCGACTTAAGTACTTTTCACAATGATACCTACTGATGAACCTAAGAGATTATAATTAAACTATATTTATTAAAGTTTTTCTCAATTATTAAAGGTTAACACAGCATTTTCCAATTTAAGTGTAAAAGAAATTAATTTCTAAAAATCGACTTAAACGCTGAAAAGTGCCTCTCCTGCAAAACAGTAAAATTTGACTTAAGCACTTTTTGCTTATTGCCACAGATATATTTATGTGGCCACACTTGTCTTGATTTCACTAAGAATAAAACAGAGATGGGCAATATAGCCATAAACACCAAATTTTAGGAGTTCACACTAGAGAATGACAATGAGTACTCAAAAAAATTTTACATGAGGAAATAGTCTTAATTTTAGCAACTGCTGCCAAACCTAAATGTAACGCAAACAATTTTTACGCTCTATCCCATACTTTCAAGCTAAAATGTTTATACTCACGCTGTGGGTGTTTAATCAGCGAAAATAAAGAATCCTGCCAGATACTCGGGATATTTAGTCATCATTCGCCACCGTATATAATCATTTGTGTATATAAAATGGAATGGAAAATATATGGGTGTGTGTGTGTGGTTGTTTTATGTGTGTATAAATAAAATAGCCCTGTATATACGCATGTATAGTTGATTAATAGTCCGAGTATTTTTATATTTATTCACTTGATTGCAGCTCACACACTATAAATTTTATTTTCTTTGTGCTGCGTAGTTTAAAAAAATTTGTATAAACATAATTGTTGGATATTTATAGTTATACATATTCGCTTTAAAATAATTTAAGTAATTACTAACTGCCGTATACGGAAAAAAATTTGGTTTTAAGTCTATGTTAAAACAAAATTTTCACACTGGAAATACAGATAAATTTTTTTTTCACTTGCATCGTTGCACAGTGGGACGAAATATAATGCAAGATACAGCGCAATGTGTTCTTGGAGGATTAATCAGTTTTATTTTTATTAAAGGGAAAAGCAATAATTCAAATATTCATTGTAAAGCTTATGTGTTTGCAATCGCCGATGCCATAGACAGATTTTGAAAATTACACAAGGTACAGCGCAAATTGTTGTGTTATGTTGGCTAAACTTGGTTCTGATTGAACTGAGAAATAAAAAATAAATATAAAAAACTACAACTACAGCAATAAAGACTGAACTTTCCATACAAGCAGAGTAATAAGAAAATGATTCGAAATCGTATTGCTTGGAAGAAAAATATTATTGCGGCAGCAACCAAATGTGTATTGCGGAACTTTTCCCCTTCGGCAGAGTTTGTGCGGTCAGAACAATACTTCGAAGGGATACGAATGGAATACTTCTAGAAGAAAAAATTCTGATATTGCTAGATAATCATCTAGTAGAAGTATTTATGATATTGCCAGATTATCTTTAGGAAGATAAATTATGTATAATGATAGATTATCTACTAAAGTCAATTTTAGAATTTCTGATTATTTTTATTTATTTTATTTTATTTTATTTTTTGTCTTCTAATTAAAAACATATTGATATTATAAATTTATTGCGCATGTGATAAAATACCAGTTTGAACAAAATGCAAAATTTTAATAACACAAAATACCTTGATAAAGGAAAAAATAAATAGTCAATACATTTTGAACTGTTCATTCAAAAAGTGTCACTAAAACGAAAATATTTTAATATCAAAAAAGTATTGCTTTGATGATTTTCTTCTAAATGATAAAAATAAGATATTGTATTTATATCTTCTGGGCAAGATATCTTCTAAATGTTTGTAGGGTTAAGTATTCACTGTTGCCGCACAGTGGGGCAAACTAAATCAGTTACGCAAGGAACGGCGCAATAGTTTATCTTATAATACTCGGCCTGATTTTAATAAAACCTGAAAAATTTTAAATGTTCGAAGTTCAAATAATGATGACAATGCCTGCAAAGGCTTATTGATTAAAATATGTATATTAAAAATCACGCCAGGATACAATGTCTTTGTTTGACAATACTAGGTTTGATTTCACTAAAATAAAATTAATATAAAAAAATTACAATAAAAACAATGGCTAGGTTATATATTGCCGCACCTGTCGACACATAGTGAGGCAGAAATAAAAATTACACAAGGCACGGCTACATACATATATTTATGTGGCATTACTCAATTTGAGCTCACAAAAAATAAAACACAATAAAAGCAATAACAACAATTTACCGCTTTCGGACTTGAATATCTCTATTGCAAAAAGTTTTTCAAATAATGTTGCCTATTTTGAGGGTTGTTTAAAATATACTTCATTGCGAATTTTACATCCTTAAAAGCCCGGTACAGAGTTCTTACGAAATTTTACGTTTGTAAATCCGCATTTATTTCCACACGGAAAAAAATTGTGCGTACACAAAAGACTGTGTAGAATTATGTTTGCACATAGCCAAACTCATTTATTATTTCATTTACGAGTAAAACACACAAATACACTGAAAATTACTTAAAATTTGCTAAAAAAAAAAAAGAAATGCCAAAAATTCCGTCACCAAGCAATTGTATGAACATTCATTTTTGTCCCAGTTGACTGAGAAAAGTCTTCACTTGTAGTTATACCATCCCTAAGATAGGCAATACATTTCAAAAATTCCTTGTACATTTCTTTTAAAATATCCATATTAACAGCATATTCTTTACATTTTATTTCCATCTTATGAGAAACTGAAATTCCGTACGATCTCCGTACCGGCCTTTATATCAATACTAATTTATTGAAGCTTGCTTTAATAATTTCTTTCACTAAAACAAATAGTGCAGCATATTTTTAGGCTAAGATTTAATAATAATGGTAAACCTTATACCCTAATTATAAAATATATATTAACTAATACAAGCATAATTTAATAAATTATCACGGTTTTTCAAATTATGTTGCATACCTTTGGGCTGATATTAAATAAATTGTTACGTGCTTTACAACCTTCAAGCGTCCTTCAGACCTTAAGGGTTAATATGTATTTCCAAACATTAATGCACAAAAAAACTTTTAGGCTACAATAACACAAATTGATGACACTTTCGCCCAAGCAGATTAAAAAAAAGAACAAATAATAATAAAAAAAATAGATAAATGTAACAGATTAAAAAAAAAAGCCATATATAGATAAAATTGTATTCATGTATTGAAAGATATGAGTAAAGGAAATCGAATAGCCAAATAATATAGTCAATAGTCAATTAATTTTGGGTTTTGGCTTTATGTGTCAACAAAATAATAATTTGCGAAATAAATGAATAATAAAAAGAACAACAAAAAAAAACGACCTGTAATTAGACCAGTACAGTACACTTCTTTACTGCTTTACTTTGAGGTTCGTTGCAATTAACCTTAATTACTATTTCAGCTTTTAGACTAGAAGGTTTTAGGTTCTCTTCGCTGGCGAGGTTTTATTTTTAATATGTGCTAAATTATGCTACAATTAAGTTAGCTGAAATCTTTGCCATCAAATCGTCCCCAGTCACGCTTATTTGAAAAAAAAACCTTTAAAAAATAATATCTCACTTAAATTTAATAATTTACGAGCGAAATTGTTTGGTTTTATTTTAATAATTGTGCTGCTAAATTACTTAGCACATTTTAAGGGTAAAATATTTATGTGCATACATATTTGCTAAGTTGGGTGGCAATGGCGGCTGTTTACTTGCGCCATTTGATATGTTAATTTCAACATTAAAATTAATTTATTTTTATTGTTTAGCTTCCGTGGGGAGTTATAAATAGTTTACCTGGACATTAATTGAGCCCTCTTTAATATTCTTTATGTTTTTATTTGCCACCCTTAACATCTGCAACAAATTTTATCAATAACACTGTGCAACAAAATCTAACTTTTTTTTTTTTAATAGCAAAAGGTTTTAAGGACTGACGCAGATTATACATTATAGATAGAGTAGAGTTGTAATTTTAAGCATGCTAATATGAAGCAGTGAGGGTAAGGATAGTCAAAGTTTCTATTTTTCTTTGCATATTGTTATGGTGAATCAATATGGCAAATCATGAAACCCTTACATTTTAGGTGAAAGGTGCGTAGAGCAAGTATATGTAACATTTTACGAAGAGGGAAGCCTGTAACTTTTCTGCGTATGGTAAAAAAGGCATCATTGACCAAAATTAAACTTAAACACCGAAATTAGTCAAAACTTCTGCCGAATTTGTCTCTTACGCATGCGTTTATTCCGTCTTTTCTCTTCAATCATTTAATTTTTTCCGTCAGCCAAGCTTTCAAGTTTTTCCTTGCATACAGCATTCTTTTGTTGTTTTTTCATTTATGGTTTCGTAATAATATTTCATCTTTATTAAATTTTTCTTTCCTCTACTTGCAAAAAACTCTCATTTTTTTTTTTTTTTTTTTTTGCCATTTTAGATCATTTAAATTTATATAATTTGTAAGTATGAACTGTTTTTTTTTAATTTTACACTTACGATGTCGCACGTGACCGATTTTATTTAGGTGTCACGATCACAAATTTTTATTTTTTAAAGCAAGGTTTTTTTTTATTTTAATTGTAGTAATTATTATTGTTCTTTTTTATGTCGCACGTGACGTCGAGATATTCGATTTTGTAAACTGAAGATTTAAAAAATTTTTTAATGGCATAGTTTCTTATGCATTCATTTTTGACTCTTTGTAACCTCAGAAACATTTTAGAGAGCAAATATGGCAAATATTTTTTTAAGGATTTTTTTGGATTCTCGTTCAAGGCTACTTTTTGATTCTTTTTTCAAATGAGGCAAAAATGAGTAGTACTGAAAAAAGTTAGAGAGTTAGAATATTCCACAAAAATGTTGCTCATAATAAAAGTACTCAACAATTATATATAAGTCTCATACAGCTTTCAAAAGAGGTGATGGTGTAAGGGGATACACTCCAATCCTACAATAACAACAAGCTTGAGGCATAAGCTTTCATATTTTATTGCTTTCTGTACAAAGTGTTTTTTAACACATATACATATCGGGAAAAAAACTATGGCAACACGGCCACAACTGACAGTTGTCATCAATGACAGAATCGGCAAAAATGATCTGGCAACTCGTTTTGAATTTCCTCTCTCTATATTTTCTTTGGTTGATATCGACACAACGTTTTCTGGTTTAACCTTTAATAAAATTATTTATAAATAAAGATAAAATAACGCATAAAATAGAGTGGCTATTTATTTTCCCCTATATTATTGGTGACCCATCGACATAAACAATAGTAAAAACAAGAAAAGTATGTCGCTAAATGATTCAGTAGATACCATGGCAGAGGAGAAAATGGAACACCTGCAATGGACGTAGTTGCGTCAATAAAAATTTCAATGCCTACGATGACGGAAACCGGCGTTGAAGCATTCTTTTGCGATATGGAATTTTGGTTTGAAGCTTCGGGCATTCAATCAGATGTAAATAAATTTAATACCATATGCGCTTCAATACCGAAAGTTAAGTTACTGCAAGTACGTCCCATTATTGATACAGCTACGCCAACGAAGAAATACGATTACATTAAGTGCAAATTGATCGAACACTTCGCTGATAGCGAACGACGCCGAGTACAGCGTGTATTATCTGACATGCCATTAGGTGACCAAAAGCCCAGTGAACTTTACAATGAAATGAAACGGGTAGCAGGAGATTCGTTAAGTCAGACAATACTGCAAGATTTGTGGATGAGTCGTCTGCCAACTCATATACAACCTGCAATCATCGCTGCTAGCGTCGACATATTAGACAAAATCAAAAAAGCTGATTCCATTATTGATTCCATGCATTTACAACAACACCACGTCAGAGAGATCGCTGCCCCGTCAGTAGAAGTACAAAGTCTACAAAATCAAGTGGCTAAACTATCTCGTGACGTGCAAAAAATTCTACTTAATAACAATCATAAAACTCGTTACCGTACACGCAGCTTAAGTAGAGACAATGGTTTTTAATGGTATCATAGCAAATTTGGTGCTAACGCAACGAGATGTAGACCAGTGATGCCAGCTTTTGAGACTCAAAACGCGTAAAAATTTTTGAAAAAAGGGCTAGAAAGGGCTAAATTGAAAATATATCCAAAAATAAAAAAAATAGTAAAATTTTTCGAAAAAGCGCGAAAAGGGGCTAGTATTAAAATGTTTCTGTTGAAAATAAAAACATGAAATCAATTTTTGTGAAGTAATTTATTAGAATATAATAACTATCATGAGATCAACACATACATAGCTTTAGAGCTTCAATATTGTACATATTTCATTTACATTTCATATTACATTTTAATAAGGATGTACATATGTAGATTAAATAGTTAGCATATACATACATATATAATAGAAATATATATACATATGTATGTTTACATAAGTAGATACATTTAAATTTGGCCGTTATTAAATAAAATTTCGATTTCTCGCTCTTCCAAAAACATACATTATCTGTTTTAGGCTGTACTGAATAACTTTCAAGGCAAAAAAATTTGGAAGAAATAAAAGATTACTCTATATTATTCTTCTTTTTTAAATTGGTAAAGCAATATCGACTTTTTACTCATTTTATTTTGCTAAATTAAAGGAAGGAAAAGTTCGCTAAAGTTTAAATGTAGCCATATCGAGCAAAAACTAAAAAGGGGCTAAAAGGTCTGAAAGATTATTGTAAAAAGTGCTAGGTTTGCGCCTTTTTTAGTTTGGGCCTAAAAATTTTTTTCGCGTTTTGACTGACTGAAAACGGGCTAAATCTAGCCCTAAAAGGGCTAAGTTGGCATCACTGATGCAGACAACCGTGCAGATTTACTTCTCAGCCAGCGTTAGCTGCAAGAAATGTTAATACGCAGCAATGACAACAAATGGCTGATGTAATTTTTCAGATTTCTGATCATCCTAAAAGTCCTGAAAACTACATATATGAAACGAACAATGGCATGCTATTGATTATATATCTTTAACTGCAACCTCTCTCAAAAGGTTAAGGGTATGTCCCACGTTGCCGACAACGTTCGACTTGTCGCACAGTTACATTAAAAACAAGAACAAAATTTTGCGAACAAATCGACATCGTGGGACATGCCCTAAAATTACATTTAGCGAAGTGCATATGAAAATATGACAAGAGTTTAGTTATTTACTTTGATTTATTATTATGCCAGTAAATTCTACAATCTAAGCCTGCAAGGATTGAAAATTTTTAAATATTAAGCTCCTAAATGCATACTACACAAATCATTTTTTTTTAACAACCACAACTATGCAACAGTTTTTCAATATTTGCTTAATTTTGCTGTGCTAACATAATGAATTTTTATTTTATTTTATCTGTTGTTTTTGCTGGTAATAAAATAAAATTATAAAAAAAACACTAGTAATAAATAAAATTTTTTATGTCTTTTATTTCTTTTTCTTTCTTTTTTTGGTGTTTTTTATTGTTGTTTTATTTTTGTGTTATTAAAAGTACTTTTATCATTTTTTTTGCTGTATTTTATTTGTTACGTGTCTAAATGTTCATAAAGTGAAAGACTTTGTCATTGATGGCAAAGAGTGTAGGTGTAAGTATGTATTAGAGTACATATTAACGATATAAATATATTTTTATGTTCTTGTCATTTTCTTTATCATTTTTATGTTATCTGATTCTGTTCTCGTTTCTTTTTTTTCTCTCGATTTTTGCTGTTTTCGTTAGCAAATGGAAAGCAAAAAAAAAAGGAGGACATTGATTACTTTTAACTGCTGCACCCAGTTTAGTGCTGTTCGCTATTGCCATTGCTGTTACGTGTGCTAACAATTTTACCAGCAGTCAACCCCAACCCCTGCTATTTTGAAAATTTCACTTTAATGTTCTTAACACGCTTTATTCATATATACACATATATATAAAAATATAAAATAAAATAAAAAAAAACCAACAAACATTTAACTAAACAACCCACTCCCATAACCAAACAAACTAAGTTCTGATGACTTTACTTTCTGCTAGTTCTTTGAAATTTTCTATTTTTTTATTTTACTATTGAGGCGTAAGCAAATGTTAGTGGTATTTAGGTTCGCGTGACTTTAGCCAGCGACAAAAAAATAAAAACTGCCAGCAGAAAAGAAAAAAATTCTAAATGAAAATGAATTTAAGATAAAAAAACGCCTTTCATACAAATTCATAAAATGCCAACGCTATCGATTTTTATACCATTTTATTATTATTTTTTTTTTTTTTTTTTTTTTTTTTTTTTTTTTTTTTTTTTTTGCTAAGAAATGTTTATTTTTTTCCAGTTTCCTACGAAAACCAAATTTAATGGCATACTTTAAGGAGTTTGTTCTTTTTATGGAATATCATTATAGTAACTGGAAGACACTCACACACACTGATACACACACACACACACACACATAAAAATTGTTGGCATTTATGAACACGAAATAAAAACGTTTAATACAAAATATGTGCTCTTAAATATTATTTCGTTTTATTTTATTTTTTGCTTCAAAAATAACTTTATTATTTTGTTGTCATATAAAAACTTTTTAACAAATTTCAAAGCTTTTGCCAAAGTAATAAAAATTTAAATAAATGTCCAAGATTAACGTGTTTAGTCACCATGAAGGCCTAAAGGCATTGCCATCATTGCTGCCCCTGCTCTTCAAATAAGCAAATATGCCGGGCAAAGTTCGCTAAGGCACCGAATCACAAATGTAATCTATTAACTGGCAACAGTAAGTAGCTGTAGTGGTCAGCGGGTGGAACTTTATCTTCACCTAGAATAGACATGAGTAATTTTGACAACCTTTCCTGAAGAATTCTTGATAAGAACAAGTGACTTGTTTCTATAACGAATGTGAGAGCTCCTCGTGACACAATTTTATTTTGCCATATTCCCTGTAGGTGGCATTTTTCGACTTCTTTTAAATTGTACTTTCTGCAAAAGTTATTTTTTAAGTTACTTTTTTTAAAAGTTATTTTTTAAAGGTGCTTTTATAAAAGGTACTTTTTAAAAAGTTATTTTTTAAAGGTACTTTTTTAAAAGGTACTTTTTTAAAAGGTACTTTTTTAAAGGTACTTTTTTAAAGGTACCTTTTTTAAAATAAATTTTTTTTAAAGTTACTTTTTTTAAAAGGTCTTTTTTTATAAGAAGCTTTTTTTAATAGGTACTTTTTTTTAAAGTACTTTTTCTTACAGTATTTTTTTAAAGATACTTGTTTTAAAAGATACTTTTTTAATAGGTACTTTTTTTGAAAGATGCTTTTTTTAAAGGGTATTACTTTTTTCTAAAAGGTACTTTTTTAAAAGATAGTTTTTTAAGAGGAATTTATTTTAAAAGTTGCTTGTTTACAAAGGGTGTTTTTTAAGAGGTACTTTTTTACAGCTACTTTTTTAACAGGTACTTTTTAAACAGGTACTTTTTTAAAGGTACTTTCTTAGAAGGTACTTTTTTAAGAGGTACTTTTTTTAAAGGTACATTTTTTTAAAAGGCCTCTTTTTAAAAGGTCTTTTTTAAAAAGATACTTTTTTTTAAAACGGACTTTTTTTAAAAGGTACTTTTTTTATATGTACTTTTTAAGAGATACTTGTTTTAAAACGTACTTTTTTGGATGCACTTTTTTTGAAAGGTACTTTTCTTAAAAGGTACTTCTTTATTCAAAATGTACTTTTTTAAAAGACACTTTTTTAAAAGGTAGTTTTTTAAGACGATTTTTTTAAGTTACTGTTTTGAGAGATACTTTTTGTAAAAGGTGCTTTTTTTAGAAGTACTTTTTTAAGAGGTACTTTTTTAAGTTACTTTTTTAAAAGGAACTTTTTTTTTTTTTTTTTTTTTTTTTAAACGTACTTTTAAGGCGGCACTTTTTAAAAGGTACTTTCTAAAAGGTAATTTTTTAAAAAGTACTTTTCCTAAAGGTACTCTTTTTAAATTCTAGTTTTTTAAATGTACTTTTTTTGAACAATGAGTAATTGAAGTTGCATTATATATTTTTCAAAAAACTTTTAATTTTTTTGTAGTTTCGCTGATTTATTTATTTTTTTTTTTTTTTTTTTGTGTAATCAAACAATTCCAAATTAAATTCTAGCAATTTGCAGTTAGTTTTCGATTGTTGTCCCATCGCAAATAGTTTGTTTGGCTTTTAAAATTATTTACCATTATTTAATAATTAAATGAAGTCTCTAATTAGTTGTCTGTTTTTTTCTTCAATAAATGAAAATTAAAATTTGAGCAATACTTAAAATAGTTTTTGCAATTTAAATATGTGTGTAAATACACACTAAATATTATTTATTTTTTTTTATATTAATTTCCTGATTGATTTGTGCGCTTGATTTAAAACCACTTTATTTAATTAAAGCAAAAACAACTAGCACAACTGCAACTAATAAATAAACAAACAAGCGAACGAGTGAAAGAAAGAACAAACATTAGAAGTGATTTTTTATGTACGGCCTTGTGCAATCGCAAATATATAAACACGCACAGCTATTTATATATGCTACATGTGTATTTAACAAAAAATGCGCAAAAAAATTAATACATATTATATACATATGGGAATTACATTTAAAAACAAATTCAAGGGGAAACTCATTTTGGCCGTAAAATAAAATATTTTTCAATACTGCAATTGCATAATGTGTATTAATGATATAATAATAAGTTTTATTAATGAACGGCCCTCGTATACCTTCTTTTTTTTGGTGAAATAAAGTTGTAACAGTATTTGCAAATAGTTGCTTTGTAACAGGTATTTCACAAATAAATGAAATGAAATAACAACAAGGAGAACAACAACAAAAAGTTGTAGTATAATTCTCACTTTTTCCGAATTAATTTCCGTTATTGCAAACCAATTGAAAATCCAATTTTCAATAAATTCGTTAAGTGTGTATACATATTTATAGAAAAAAGGGCAGGTATTTGCTGAATTTACACATGCACGCACACATACACACACCCACACACAACTTCATTTAAAAATCTACTAGCACAAATAGTCAAACCAATACACGTACACGTTTATTTATTTTATGTGTAGGAAGAAGTATTTATTGTTTAAAGCAATATTGCAGTTGCTAAAATACGCATTGCAGGAGGCTTAATATTGAAAATTAAATAAAACGAAAACCCCCCAACTATGTCGACTTGTTCTAGATCCTGCGCCTTTTAAATCCTTTTAACCTAAAAATAATATAAAAAGGGAGGAAATTGGAAAAAATAAGAACAACAGTATTGTTTTTAACATATTGAGCCTAAATGTAGGCAACAGAAATAACAACAATAACCAGAAATAAGACAATTAAATAAACACCAACATACATACATAGATAAATACATACATACATATGTATGTATGTATACATACCATACATATGCATGTATATACAAACCAGCAATAAGTATGTCGTCTCTAGATTTTGCTAAAAGGCCAGAAGTGTGAGTGTGAGTGTGAGTGTGTGTAAATGTATAAATACTTAACTTTAATATGTGTACGTGATAAGCACACTTACAGAAGCACACACACACACACATAGCAAAGTGATTTGAGAGGCATGATATGGCGTTTGTAGTGTATAAACACTTTACAATGCATATTCCAACAAACAAAATGTCTACCTGCCTGACTGCTTGCCTGCCTGCCAGCCTACAAATATGCAGCATTTGTTTATTCATATAATAAACAAACACACAGTTACTTTTAACTTATATTTATAAACTTAAGCTGCCTCTCTCCTTTCTCTACCTCAAGCTGCCATATTATTTCTCTTATTACCAAATGCACGTGTTTGGGAAAGGAATACCCTATGGAAAAAGGAAAAAGTGTTGCCGCAAGGAATTTTTTTTTTCTATTTTTTTTTAATCGTAATGAAATCTGTTATTTATAATTTTAATTAAAGAAATAAGCGATTTATTTGGCCGAATTTTACAAAATATAAGAAAAGTTTTATTCCAAAATTTATATTGAAATAAAAAAAAAAAATCTTTGTTTTTATTATGGTTTTCCACATAAACTATGAAATGAAAATTCTCTTAACTTTAAAAAGAAAAAAACAGGCGGTATATGTTTAAGAAGTTAAAATTTTTCGCTTACTTGGCCTACACAATATTACTAGACCTTTAAAGCAACTGTTTTTTTAACAAATAAAACTTTAAATTTTTATATTGCAACATGGTTACTCGCTCATTTGAAAGTCTTAACTAAACATGGTAAATCAAGTTTAAAAGAAAATCAAATTTCTTTGAAGAAAGGTCACTTAAAATCTAATGATCAGGTTAATAAACGTCTACTTTTAATCGGTTACTGTAATTAAATTGAATGTTACTTTAAATAAAAATCAATTTAACAATTTCATGCCAGATTTTAGAATTTCAATAGTTTTTAAACATTTTTAAGTGTTTTTAAAGAAAAAAAATTAAGCTTTGATTCTAATATAAAAGATTTTAAACAGTTATTTCTAATCGGTTACTTTACATAAAAGAACAAACAATTTAATTTCAAACAATTTAACAACTTGTTAATAGACTTCAGGATTCTAATAGTTTAAAAAAATTGGACTTTATTTCCAATAAATACGATATTTAACAGTTACTTTGTTTCGGTTACTTTACATACAATTCATAATATTACGTTTGAAGCAGTTTAACAATTACAATGTCAGATTTTAGAATTTGTAGAGTATTTAAAACTTTTTGGATTTACTTTAAACACAAAAGTCTTTCTAATAAAGAAGATATTAAGCGGTTACTTTTAGTCGCTTACGTTGATTACAAAAAAAAGTTGCTTTTAAATCATTTTATCAAAGCTTATGACCGAATTTGCAATTTAAATAAATTACAAATGAAATATTTTTATTAAAAAAGAAAGAAGAGATACCTCTTAGGACACCCGCTTAGAGCTATGCTGCTTAGCTATATAAATTAAATTTCATGTGCTAAACAACATTGCAATAAAATTATTATACATGATGATTTAAATCAAAGCAAATTTTTCAAAACATTTTCATTTAGCTCACATTGTTGTCTTTTTAGCTGCTTACGATTAAATTAATGAATTTAAAGAACGAAACAAAACAAAATCAAATATTTTGTTTCGTTTATTTTCCTTAAGTTAAAACAAAAATAAATTTATAACAGTGTCGATTACTTTTGTTACGAAAATCACGTGTCTGGCATAAAAAGCATAGCTCTAATAAATGATTACTTTTAATATTAGTGGTTACTTTTATAATTTAATTTTTATTATTCTAATTAATTTTTATAATTTCTAAAACAATAATAAGGAGAAAGAAATCCATTTTTTTATTTATATAATATATAATAATCATATTCATATCATTTATACAAGAAGATAACAAAAAGCAGAGACTAATCAAGTAACCACAAACAATTTTCATTTTCAAACTTGCCCCACTATGACGACAGTAAACGTTAGATCGATTAGTTATATTGAAAACAACAACAAATGGTGATCATTTTTAGTTGTTCTTCAGAATATTTTTAATTAAATAAATTTATTCAAATTTTGTAAATAACAAAAATTAAAAATTTTAAAAACCCCCGACTTTTTTCAGAAAACGGCTGGACCGATTTTCTTTAAACATAGCTAAGAACCTTCTCGATCAAGTCATCTTTTAAACAGAAAAAACTAAATGAAAATCGGTCCAGCCGTTTGGCCTGTACGTGGACACGGACTGACACACAGATACACAGACACACAGACACACAACACAAACTTATAACACCCCTTTTTTTAGTCGGGGGTTAAAAAAATATATAAAAAAAAATAGTTGACTGATGATTTATTACGAAAATATACGGAAACAAACCTAATACAAATTTTTGTTGAACAAAATGTTTGTGAGAATTATGGAAAAATTATT
Organism: Tachina grossa; assembly: GCA_949987645.1. Lineage (NCBI taxonomy): Eukaryota > Metazoa > Arthropoda > Insecta > Diptera > Tachinidae > Tachina > Tachina grossa. The sequence goes on along the minus strand of OX465278.1, from coordinate 118,522,225 downwards.
AGCTAAAGAAAAGAATACACAAATGTGCAAACATACAAGACGATGTTGAAATACAGAACTAATATATTTATTATACTTTCTACTTATTAAGAAATGTGCAAACACACAAACACGTAAACCGATGAAGATGGAAGACACAATATTTTAGATTTCAAATGAGCTTGATAAAATGACCTATCTGTATCGTTTATTCGAATCATATGAAACGAATACATAGTTACCTTAATAATTGACCTTCGATAACAATTTTTTCCCATTGGGGTTTTAACACTCACTGGCCGTGTGTGTAGCAACGGAAGCCAAATGTATTAATATGGGTATTACAATCATCTTTGTTGCATATATGCAATTTCGTAAAAAAAATATCATCACATACAAACAAACACATGCATACATGTAATATACATATAGTGCTTGCAAATGCATTTATCTTTTACACATACACGCACACACACACACAAATACACATGCATAAATATACATTCAAAATATTTTGCCAGCAATTCTTTTGGCGCCAGACAGCTCGACGTTGATTTTAAATTACGAACGAACATACTCTCATACGAGTAGTGAGTGACCACTGTTTGTACACTCACTCACATAAGTAAACATGCAAATATACATACATACATCCATGTGGTAAATGTGTGTGTGAGTGTTTGAGTTTCTACACACATGCAAAAAAAAAGCCGACTAGCTGCCGTCACGTAATTTTAATTCATTCTACGGAACAATTTTAAATCATTGAAAATAAAATAAAAAAATATTTATCCACATACATACATCTTGCCACATCAAGTTTAAAAAAAGAGGTGGTTTTTGAGGGCGAGTATGTAGTCAATTTAACTGCAGGTTGTAGCCGTGCTGCTGTCGTTGTTGCTCGCGGTATTGGTGGTGGTACGTACTGCTGCTGTCATTCAAATAAACAGCCAAAACGAATGAATATGTTGCAAAAAGAATGGGTTGCAACAAGCAAATACCTCTAGGTTATTTTCACATAATACCTGAGGTTTTTAGTTATTTCTTTTTTGTCCATTATATTTGAATTTTTTCATTTGGAAACGAAATAAAAGTGTATTTTAAATGAAAATCATTAAGGCAGCTCAACGCTTTTTGCCATGAAAGTATTTAATATTTTAAACAAAATTTTCAAAAGCAGATTTGGACGTAAAGGCTTGATAATGAATTTCGAAATTGAACAAAAAAAAAAAAACAATTGATAAATAAATAAAATAAAATAATTTAACAATTTAAATTAAGGCAACCACTTGTCTAAATCTGGGAAATTTGATAAAGTTTAATTAAATCAAAAATAAAACTTCAAAAAATAAGTTCAAAAGAATCACTTTAATTATTTTAATTAAAATTTTAAAATTTAATTTTTTTTTAATTTTTTAAAAAACTAATGAGTTTTTAACACTATGATTATTTCAACTCATGAAAATTTAATCAAAGAATCCATTACAATTAAGCGAATAAACTATTAAGAGAAATCGATTAACCGATTCCTATTAATCACATAACCAATTAAGATAAATCGAATAACCGCATAAGATTCATCATATAACCGATTAAAATCAATCGAATAATAAGCGATTAAAATCGTGAAACAATCGATTAAAATTAACCGAATAACTGGTTAATAACAATCGCATAGAAAGGAAGTCATTAATTTTAAAAATTTTAGATTTTCATTATTTATTGAAGTTTTTCCCCTCCCTTGATTCAAGGCAATTTCTATTTCTGCTGACTATTGATAACCCATTTTTTAAACTAATGACAGCATGGTTTAAATTGTAAAAAAAAACATATTCTGAATCAATCCCTTTAATTTAACAGTTTTTATATAACAGCCGAAATCTAAAAAAAAAATCTCAGTAAACACATACACATCCAAATGGATATTTAAAAGATTTTTAAGTTTTTAATTGGTGGATTTAAATTGTCAAGACAGAAAAAAACTATTTACAATAAAAAACTAAAAACGAGAAAACATGTTTATGCACTTAAATTTTAGCAAAACAAAAAATTATAACATTTTTGCAAAAGAATATTTCAACAAAAACAAAAACGCAGACAATTGTTGGCGGGAAAGTAATAAACAATCAAAAAAAGTTACATCAGAATAACTAGATTTAAAAAAAAAAAATTAAATAAAACAAACCAAAAATACCAAAAATATCTTTTAACTAAAAAGTTTATATGTTACAAAAAAGGACATTTTAACAAAACCTAGCATTCTGTAAAGAGTTAACTATTCACTAAAAGTACTTTTTCACAAAGAGTACTTACTGACAAAAAACACCTAAACAAGAACAATTAAAAAGTACCCTTAAACAAAAGATACCTTATCACAAAAAGTACCTAGCAAAAAAAAGTACTTTTTAGCAAAAATTTACCCTTTTTCCATTTAACAAAAAGTACCGTTTTAACAAAAAGTATCTTTTTGGTCAAAAGTACCTTTTTAGCAAAAAGTACCTTTTAACAAAAAAGGGTATTTTAACAAAAAGTACTTTTTAAGAAAAAGTACACTTAACAAAAAGTACATTTAAGCAAAAAGTACTTTTTGGCAATAAATCCTCGAAGGTACCTTTTAGCAAAAAACACTTCTGACAAAAAGTATCTTTACCACAAACTATTTATTTTAAAGTAGTTTTACCAAACAGTACTTTTTAACAAAAAACACCTTTTAATAAAATGTACCTCTAAGAAGGTACTTTACCTTTTCACGCAAAGAAATTTTCAACAAAAAGTTCTTTTTGCAATGAAAACTTTTAAGGAACAAAATAGCTTTTAACAAAAATTAGCTTTTAACAAAAATTAACTTTTAACAAAAAATTCATTTTAGCGACGATTACACTTTTTAACAGAAAGTACTTTTTAACAAAAAAAGGAATTTTTATGAAAAACTACTATTTAACCAAAATTACAGAAAAAATATATTTTAACTGTAATTACTTTTTAACAAAAATTACTCTTTAATAGAAACTAACTTTCAACAAAAAATTTAGCTTTTTTCTCTTAAAAAAAATTATTAAAAAATATCTTTTCGGAACTAGTTAATATTTTTTAAAATTGTTTGATACCTTTTTAGTTTAAAGCTACATTTGCAACAAAAACGTATATACTATAAAACATTTGATTTTTCAAAAAGTACCTAGTAACGAAAAGTAACTTTTTAACTAAAAGTAACTTTTCAACTAAAAGTAAAGGCTTCATTAGTCTTTAATTTCTGTTGCTGTTCTCTGTATAAAATATTTTGCAATTACCTTGTCTGTGAAAAAAATCAGCTGGCAATCTATAGAATTGATTTCACTTATACACAAAATATCACAACACACTAATACATACACACTTTTGGCTGTCATTTAACGTTGAATTCTATTTTCTACAGATTTGTCCGCAACAGAACAGAACGAAAAAGTAAAAACTAACCACACATACAGATTTTCAACTCAACAGAAACAAAACAGCTGATTCAGAACAGAACAGCACGTATAAACTAATTCCGCCCTAACTTTTCAACTAAAAGTACCTTTTCAACTAGAAGTACCTTTTCAACAAAAATTATCTTTTCAACTAAAAGTACCTTTTCAACTAAAAGTACCTTTTAAACTAAAAGTACCTTTAAAGTACCTCTTCAACTAAAAGCACCTTTTCAACAAAAAGTACCTTTTCAACTAAAAGTACCATTTCAACAAAAAGTACCTTTTCAACAAAAAGTACCTTTTCAACAAAAAGTACCTTTTCAACTAAAAGTATCTTTTCAACTAAAAGTACATTTTCAACTAGAAGTACCTTTTCAACTAAAAGTACATTTTCAAATAAAAGCACCTTTTCAATTAAAAGTACCTTTCAATCAATAAACTTCTTATTAACAAAAGTAGTTTTTAGCAAAAGTTTTTTTTAGCCCAAAGTACCTTTTAAAGAAAAACTGTTCTTATAAGCAAAAAGTACCTTTCAAAAAAAAAAAAAAATTTTTAGTAAAAGGTATCTTTTTATCAAAAAGTACTTTTTGATCAGAGTATCTCTTAAGCAAAAAGTACATTTTTAGCAAAAAGTACCTTTTACCAAAAAGTACATTTAAGCAAAAAGTACTTTTTACCAAAAAGTCCGTTCATAGCAAAAAGGACATTTTTAGCAAAAAAGTACCTTTTTAGCAAAAAGTACCTTTTTAGCAAAAAGTACCTTTTTAGCAAAAAGTACCTTTTTAGCAAAAAGTACCTTTTTAGCAAAAAGTACCTTTTCAACAAAAAGTTACTTTTAAGTAATAAGCGCATTTTAAATGAAAGTACTTTTTTATAAAAAGTTTGCTTTTTAACCAAAAGTACCTTTTAAGCCAAAAGTACGTTTTTAGCCAAAAGTATCTTTTTCACTCAAAGTACCTTTTTAAACAAAAGTATCATTTTAACCAAAAGTTCCTTTTAACACGAGGCTGCTTTTTAGGAATAGCTTTCAAAGAATTGCCTCTTTAACGAAAAGTACATTTTACACGTAAAGTTCTGTTTTTTCTGTCAAAAGTTTTCAAATTATTTATTTTTATTATTTTCTTAATAATCTGCTGAGATAAAAAAAAATAAAATACATTTGCAAATATAGACAGACCACACACAAATAATAAAAAGAAAATCACTTGATTTAGGATTTACTTTCCAGCCTTCTTGTCACGAAAAATTTTGCCAAAATACCAATCGCTTTTTCTGTTTGTTTTTCTTTTCTTCGCATAAATAAATCTGTGTCTTTTTTTCAAATGCTGTCCCTCACAGTACAAAATTTCTATAAAATAAACTCCACTCCTTTAAATCATTATTGTTGAGTACGGGATGATGTTTATAGATTTTTTTCTTTATGAACATGAAAGACTTGAAACAAATTCAATATTTTTCTCAAGCAAATACACACATACAACATTTTGCCATGTATGTATTTCATTTTCTTATTTTTATACATATTGCTGGATAAAATAAAAATTAAACATTTGAAATATCAAAGAAAGAAAAAACTGAAGAAATCAATATTGTTACCAACAAATATTTGTAACAATGAAACAAACACAACAGCAGCAACAACAAAAGAACAATTGTGTGCACAAGACAACAATAGTACAGTGGTGGCGAAATCAATGAAAGCGCTTATCAGATTTATTCCCTAAAATCTTATATAGCACTTAAGGAATTTATTGTCCTAAATAAGAATACCTCAAATATATTTCTGCTATTAGTTACTTCACGGTCTTATTATTAAGGCTTTTAAGTTTATATCCTCTTTAACTAAAATGTCTAATTTTTAATTCTTATGCTTACGTGGGTGTTTGCAATCAAATAGAATCAGTAGATTCCGTTTGCAAGATTTCAATCCCATAAGCGACTTTTCTTTTCCTCAAGCATTATTTAATATAAATTGTTTACGTTTTAAGAACCAAGTTCATTTCTATACTTACAGCCGAATACATTTGAATAAAATGATTTATGTATCAAAAATTTATATTTCAATTACCTGCAAAGAGAAAAAATAATATGCAATTAGTTAGAGTAAAAGAAATAATAATAATAAGATAGTTATAGGTTACTGCTACTTTTCTCAACTTCACTGTATTTTTGGTTTGTTTTTTAAAATAAATATTTTATATATGTCTAGCGATACAATATGAAATCCTTAGCATTAAAATCTATTTGGAGTAATATAATAATAAACAGACGTATAATTGGAAAAAGCCAAAAATGCAGAAATAACTAAAGATTTAAGTTTAAGATAATATTTCTTTCAAAAACCGAACTGCCTAAACGGTACTTTTTTAAAAGGAACTTTTCAAAAGTACTTTTTACTAAATTCGAAAAAAGGAACTTGTTAAACTCGCACTTTCATTAACGCCACTTGAAAGTTATTTTTTAAAACGTATGTACTTATTTAAAGGGAACAGTTGTTAATAAGTACGTTATTTTAAAGTACCTTTTTAAGAGATAATTTGTTAAAAGGTACTTTTCTTTATAAGAACTTTTTAAGGGTTACTTTTTTGTAATGTACTTTCTTACGACGCACTTTTATAAAATCTACCTCCTTAGAAGGTACTTTTTAAAAAGGTATCTCCTTAAAAAGTACTTTTTAAAAGGTACTTTCTTATAAAAGAATTCTAAAAGGTATTTTTTCTAACAGTAATTTTTAAAAGGTACCTTTCTTTATAAATAACTTTTAGTATAAGGTATTTTTTTAAAAGCTACCTTTTTTAAAAGGTACTTTTTTAAAGTATTTTTTTAAAAGGTACTTTTTGTAATCTAAAGGTATTTTTTACAGGTACTTTTTGTTAAAGGTACTTCTTTTAAAAGGTACTTTTTTTAAAAGGTACTTTTTTAAAAAGATTTTTTAAGTACTTTTTTAATAAGGTAGTTTATTTAAAAGGTACTTTTTTTAAGGTAGTTCACTTAAAAGGTACTTTTTTAAATAATAAAAAAATGTTTTAAAAAAGTTCTATTTTTAAGCATATTTCGAACACTATTTTTGACCAGGTAGTTTTTCGAAGTGGTACTATTTTAAAATGTACTTTTTAGAAGATAATTTTTCAAAAAAACTTTTAAAAATGTAATTTTTAACAGGTATTTTTTGTAATTTAAAAAAAAATTTAATTTACCTTTTATTCAAAAATAATTTTTTATAAATTATATTTCAAAAGATACCTTTAAAAAATCTTTTTTAAAAGGATTTTTATAAAAGTTTATTTTTTAAAAGGCACTTTTTTCAAAACGGTTTTTTTAAATGTACTTTTTTTAATAAAAAGTTACTTTTTTAACAGCTACTTTTATTGCCAGGGAATTTTTCTTAAAAGTACTTTTTTAAAAGGTTTTTTTAAAATAATTTTTTAATAAGGTTCTTTTTTAAAAGGTACTTTCTTTGAATGGTACTCTTTGTAAAAGGTACATTTTTTAACAAGTACTTTTTTTAAAAGGCGCTATTTTAAAAGGTACTTTCTTTGAATGGTACATTTTTTAAAAGGTACTTTTTTAAAATGTACTTTTTAATAGGTACTTTTTTAAAGGTACTTTTTAATAGGTACTTTCTTAAAGGTACTTTTAGTTAAAGATACTTTTTAAAAAGGTACTTTTTTATAAGGTACTTTTTATAGGTACTTTTTAAAAGGTACTTTTTTTAAAAGGTTATTTTTAAAAAAGATACTATTTTTAAAAGTACTTTTTTAAAAGGTAATTTTTTAAATTCTATATTTTCTGGAAGGTACTTTTTTAAAAAGTTCTATTTTTAAAGGTACTTTTTAAACATCTAAGAAATTTATTAATGGTTCACTCAAAAAAAAATTACTCGAACTCTTGGTTAATACCCTTACTTATTTCTTTAGTAAGTGCTGGTCAGGGGAATTCGTCGCCAAAATAGAATTATTACTTTTTAGTTAATTTTTAATTATTATTCGAACTCCATTTGTTTCTATATTTGTGATTTGAACGGGCTAAATTTGGCTTAAAAAGCGATACGAACTTTAGCCCGTTCAAATCACAAATATAGAATTATTACTTTTTATTACAAATCACTACATACTTATGCTGAATAATTTTTAAGCTTCTTTGTGAAAAGTTTTTCTTAAAACTTATTGAAAATTTTAAATTTTGTTACAAATATAATAAAAAAAAACTTGCGCTTGTTTACTTTTCACTCTAAGGACACAAATGTCTTGGCCAGCTCCCATATATGCGCCCTTATATCTTATAAGTAGCAACTTAGAAGGGAGAGAAATAAAACACACTTTTGGGCAAAAAAAAAAGGAACCATAAAAATAAAATATGACGTGAAAAGACTTCAAATTAAAAGCGATCTCAAAGAAAACGAACAAAAAATCTATATATTAAAAAGTTACAGAAACTTCTGTAACATATGTACAAGCTTTGTAGTTGAATTTGTAAGGATGCACATACTTACACACGAGTATCTAAGGGAGTATGTATGTGGTAGTGTGTGTAAACACAATAGTTCAGCACACACACACACGTACACATCACTTAATATTTGTGTTTATCTCAGCTTTAGTTACTCTAATACTTCAATTGAAAAGGATGGATGGTAAAAAGTTCAAGTTTTTTTTCACTTTTTGTTTGCAGAACTAACGGAACATATGACCAGATTTAGTTGGAAATACTTTGGTCAATAGCTTTATGTTGGTACTGCAATCAAACAGCTAGGAGGACATTAAAACATGTTGTAATGAGCCTTGTTCAACATTATATCAATAAAGTTTTATTTTCTTCTACACAGAATTTTTTATATAACATCCCTTAGTCCCAAATCACACTATGCAAGTCTTATTGCTAAGCTGATTAGTTTTTGGGAGAGAGAGACGAGGGGAATAGAAACGTTTCTTTTCCCCCCGTCTCTCTCTCCTAACAAACTAATCAGCTTAGCAATAAGACTTGCATAGTGTGATTTGGGACTTAACAAAAAATCAAAAAAAAAAACGATGTTAGAACAAATATAAGTCTTTTGACTTCAATATAACATCACGTTAAATATGTTTAGAGAGAAAAAAAAGTCAAACTCATCATCAATCTCAAACACATGCCTGCACACACTCATAACGCTCTTCATATCTCAAAGTCAATATATCTAAAAAATAAAAAAATAAAAAAAAAATTAAAAATACAGAAACATAGAAACACACCACCACTACCGCACATCACCATAGATTGGGCCTTTATTAATAAGAAGACAAGGACTAAAAGGATGTAGAACAACGTAAAGAAAATAATGTTTTATCGCATGTTGCACGTCAACATATTGACAATTGAATTATATGCTACAGAGTACAGCATAATGATTTCAAATCCTTGTGAAACTTTTTAATGCGATAAAACGTTCTGCTGTGAGCACAACAACAATAATTTATTTGTTAAGATTTACAGCAAACAACGACAAGACAAGATACCGAGATACTGAGCTAAATTGACCAATAGCACGATTTCAAAGTTTTTTTTCAAAGGACATGTTCCCCTCACCCCCTCCCGCCCACCTACCACAAACAAACAACGTTAAATAACATTAAAAAAATTAAAGTTTACTTAAGCACAAACAAAATTTTAGGGATAAAAATTATTAGAAAACATTTCAATTCTTTTTGTGAGAAAAATATTTATTTAAAAGCGGCTTTACTTTTAAAATTTTTAAACGATAAATTTGTTTATGTGACACACCTTTTGCTAAATGATATTTTTGCTTTAAATTACTTTTATATGGATTAACACAGGTAAGTTACCTGTTAAATTATTGTTAGTAAGAGTGTTTTGCAAGAGGATTTTTGTTAAAACGAAAACTTTTTTATGAATTTAAAAAAAGGTAATATTTGCTTTAAAGGTATTTTACTCAAAAGGTTGATTTTTTCTTAAGGGTATTTTTCTTGGAGGAGTACATTTAGTTTATATTTTTTTTACAAGAAAAGCGGTAATTTTGTAAAAAAGATAGTTTGTTTAAACTTACTTTTTGTTAAAAGAATTTTTTTTTTGGTAAAACATTAGTTTTGCTAAAAATTTATTTTTTGTTAAAAGAGTGCTGCTTTTCTGTTCAAAAGGTATCTTTTTTCTTTTTGGTAAAATGTATTGATTATTAAAAAAAAGTACTTTTGGGCAAAAAGGTACTTTTTTAAATATTTTTGTTTTTTGTTGGAAAAAAAATTATTTTTTGTTAAAATGTATTGTTTGTTAAAAAAAAGTACTTTTGGGCAAAAAGGTAGTTTTTTAAATTTATTTTTTGTTGGAAGAAACAAATTTTTTTTTTGTTAAAATGGCGCTTTTGTTCTAAGTGTACATTATTTTTAATAGATGTCCTTTTTGCTACAAAAGGTTAGCCACCTTTTTGGGTGGGTTGGTTTACATGGCTGCCCACTACTCGCAGCCCTTTAAATAAAATTTATACATATGATTCCTTTTTGGCCAACCTGTAAAGTACCGTACCCAAGTACCCAAATCCGGTGATTGGTACTAGAATCTAGTAACTAGTATTGATGCACAAAAGGTACTTTTTTTAAACGTACGTCTTGCCAATAAGGTATTTTAAAAAAAATGATTTTTGCTTAAAAGCCACCATTAACAAAAACAACATAAAAAGTAAATTTTTCATTAAAAGATACTTCTTGTTAAAAAGGTACTTTTTCGTAATATGATACTTTTTGCAAAAAGGTAATTTTTGCACAGCATATAATTTTTGTTTTAAATGAAATTTTTTCAAAAAATATAATATTTGTTAAAAATGTACTTTTTGCTAAAGAAGCCAGTTTTGTTGAGAAGTTACTCTTTGTTAAAAAGTACTTTTATAAAAAGTACTTTTATTAGAAGTAGTTATAGAGTGCTTTAATAAAAAGGTACTTTCTATTAACAGATACTTTTTATTAAAAGCTACTTTTTATTAAAAGCTACTTTTTATTAAAAGGTAATTATTATTAAAAAGATAATTTTTATTAAAAAGGTACTTTTTGTTTAAAGGTACTTTTTATTAAAAATGTACTTTTTATTAAAAGATACTTTTATTAAAAGGTACTTTTTATTAAAAGATACTCTTATTAAAAGGTACTTTTTATTAAAAGATACTTTTATTAAAAGGTACTTTTTATTAAAAGATACTTTTATTAAAAGTTACTTTTTATTAAAAGGTACTTTTTATTAAAAAGGTACTTTTTAATAAAAGGTACTTTTTATTAAAAAATTCTTTTTCTTATAAGCTACTTTTTATTAAAAGCTACTTTTTATTAAAAAGTAATTATTATTAAAAAGGTACTTTTTATTAAAAGGTACATTTTATTAAAAGGTACTTTTTATTAAAAGATACATTTTATTAAAATGTACTTTTTATTAAAAGGTACATTTTATTAAAAGGTACTTTTTATTAAAAGGTACTTTTTATTAAAAGGTAATTTTTATTAAAAGGCACTTGTACTTTTTATTAAAAGGTACTTTTTATTAAAAGGCACTTTTTATTAAAAGGTACTCTTTATTAAAAGGTACTTTTTATTAAAAGATACTTTTTATTAAAACGTACTATTTATTTAAGGGTACTTTTTGTTAAAAGTCGGTTTTGGTTCAAAGATAATTGTTGTTAATTTGCTTTTTGTTAAAAAGATTTTTGTGAAAGATTCATTTTGCTTAATATATACTTTTTGTTAGAAGACAATTTTTGTTAAGGAATCCTTTTTGTTTAAAGAGTACTTTTTTGTTAAAAAGTAATGTACTGTTTGTTAAAATTTACTTTTTATAAAAAGGTACTTTTTTGTGAAATATACTTTCTGTTAAAATGTACTTTTTGTAGGAAACGTACTTGTTTAGCAGTGCTTTTTGTTAAAAAAAAAATAGAATATTTGTGAAAAATGTGAATTTGGTTAAAAATTTTTTAAAGATACTTTATGTTAAAAATAATTTTCTTTAAAGATATGTTTTCTTTAAAAGTAATTTTGTTAAAAAGTTAGTTTTTGCTAATACAAAGCTTGCATTTTTTTAAAGCTGTTAAGTTTTTTTATTTCTTAGGACCTCATTGGCTTTCATATATTTTATATTAAGGTATTTATATTTAAAAGTGTTTGGCTTCGTTTTACAGATTTAATGCTGGAAGTACAAATATTTATATACCGAAAAGAATCTTAGTTATTTTAAAAATATATCCCATGGGATGCATGTTATTCCTAAGCTTAGACAAAGTCGTTTTGATTACCATTTACAAATATTTTATTTTCAAGTTGATGTTTTTAATTTAAAACGACTTAAATTTTAATTTATGGCTAAATGTTCGCTAAAGTAAGTAAAGTATCAGTAGTGATGTTTTTTTTTGCACATTTGCGTTCGTACAAACCCATATCATTCGATTTTGGAGCAACAGTTACCGTTTTAATAGATATTTTTGTTTGGCCATAAAAGCTGCGTCATTGATAATGAAGAAAAATAGCAGTAATAAAAATGTAAACGTAAAAATGGGGGAAAGGGAAATATAAAATTGAAAATGAAAATGAAAAATATACATAAAAAGAAATATTGTTTGTGCACATAGAGAGAAAGAGGCACTTACATTTATTACTTTGTTCATAACAGAGTTTTTTTACTGTCTACTTTTGGGAGATTATTTTTTTATTTTTTTATTTCAATTTACACACACACACTCATACACACATACGAGTAATTCCCATATTACCTCTGCATCAAAAATTCGCTCATGATTTCAACATACATACATATTTATTTGTTAATATGTGGAAATTTTTTGTTTTCAAACAGAACTCAAACGTGTATCCCACAAATATGGAACTTTCATTTTACTTTAAGCTGGTAAAGCCAATTTTGCCAACATTTATTAAAAGCATATGCCAGAGTTAAGGTAAGAGAGGCAAATATTAATAAAAAATAACCCAGCACTTTCATTGATTTAATGAATAATGACTTCACAATTATTCTAATGAATTTTGCAATGTGGTAGAGATAGTAAAACGAGGAATACACAACAAATAAATATGTGATAAAAAATTTTTTTAAGAGTTTTGCAAAAAGCCTTTTAGAATTCTTTCTTTTTTGTAAAAAAAATTTACTTAAACTTCTCGTAAATTTTATTATTTTTAATGATTTCCTTAGAAAATGTTTACCTCTTGCTCCCTTTGTGAACGAAAGCTACTACTTATTTGGTGCCTTTTCTGACAAAAAGTATGTACGTCATTTGGAAAAGAGTACTTTTTTAAAGAAAAAATTTCCTTTTTAACAAAAAGTGTTTCTTTAACAAAAGCGTACGTTTTACCAGTTAAAAAAGTGCCTTTTGAATGAACTTTTTTCCAGCAAGGGACACCTTTTAAAGAAAAAGTTCTTTTTTTTAACATAAACATATAACATATATGACATATAACATATATAATATATATGACCATAATTATGAAAGTGGTCTAAGTGACATGTTTATTGTGTCGATATATTTAGTTGATTACGTTTACGTTACGAAGAAATCAAAAAATATTTTGATGTTGTGCAATATTTTAATGTAGAGTTTTACTAGCCTCGATTAAAATAAATTTATTTAAAATTTATTGAACTTTTTTTAATATTTATTTAATATTTTTAAGCAAAAATGTGTATGGCTCAGACAGCTTTCAGAATTATGGGCGCCAAATAAGCTTAAGCGACATGTTTTTTAACTTCTTTTTTTTTTGTATGTGACTTAGGCAACTTTCAGAATTAGGGGCACCAAAAAGCCTCAATGACTTATTTTTTTAACTTCGTTTTATTTTTGTGACGAAAATCGATTAATTAAGACCGTAGTTAATCGATTTTCTTAAGGAAAAAGAAGTTCGAAAATTATGTCGCTTACTCTTTGTAGCCAAAATTACCAATCTTTTTCAAAAAGTACTTTTTGTACTTTTTAATAAAGACCTTCTTCCTAACTTCGTTATTATAGTATGTTTTAACAATAACACTACTTTTTAAATAAAAGTGCATTTTTTCTAAAATTTAAGTTATTTAAAAAAGTACCAGTTTAAAAAAAGCACCTTATCAAAAAAGTACCATTTTCAAAAAAAAATTACTTTTTTGAGGAAAAGTACCTTTTTAAAAAAAGTACCTTTTTAAAAAATTACATTTTTTAAAAAGTACCTTTTAAAAAATTACCTTTTTAAAAAAGTACCTTCTAAAAAAGTATTTTTTAAAAAATATCTTTTTAACTAAAAATTCTTTAGAAAAAATTTACAAGAGCTATCTTTTTAACAACTTTTTCAAATTTTTTTAAGGCACTTTTTCTTTCATAGGTACTTTTGTTACAAATGAACTTTTGTTTAAAAAGGGGAATTTCTGTTAAAAAGTTAAATTTTGTAAAAAAAAAAACTTATTTTGTAACAAAAGTACCTCTGAAAGAAAAAGTACTTTGTTTTTAGAGCAAAGTACTTTTTTTTGCAACATTTGCCTTTTTTGGAAAAAGTAGTTTTTAAACAAAAATTACACATTTGCCAAAAAATTATGGTGGCGTTGGCTGAAGTAGTTAGCTTGTTCACTACAAAACCGAAGCTCTTGGGTTCAATCCCTGTATCCAACAGTCATTAAATAACAACAGCACCTATTTTTCTGATGTGCATTAGTGTCCCGTTGTAGCAGTTGTTGTAGGAAAATTAAAGTGATGAAGGCATAAGGTACTGGATCACTGAAACTACCCCGGCTTCAGCAGATGCTAATCCTAATGAAACATCAAAGCGCCCTCCTTCGTTGTGTAGCAGAATCATTGGCGAATTAAAATAACCAATAAAATGGCTACTACACTACACAGCTTCAAAAAAAATTTAATACGCCTCATTTAATACCAGAGGCTCCGCTGCAACACTGCATTATTAAAAACGTGTAAAAAGAAGAGTTGTAAAAGAATGAAGCTTTCCTATATCTCTTCCTTCACCAACTGTCTTCCCTATCACTATCCCTTTCCTAAAGAAGATAACACCTAGAGTAATTGTAGTAGGCATTCATTTCCTGAGTGTTACTTCTCTTTAACAACAACAACAAAAAGTATTCTTTTGACAAAATGAATTATTTTAGAAAATATATACTCTTTTTAAATTGGTTTGCAACAAGATGAACTTTACTTGAATTATATTTTTTACAAAAGATGTTATTTGTGCCCTTAATTATCAAAGTGGTCTAAGTCATAAATTTCTCTGTTCAAGATATTTAGTAGATTACATTTGAACAAATTAAAAAGCATTTATATATTATGCAGCATTTTAATTTAGAGTGGTACCAGTCTCGATTTATATAAATTTATTTAATATTTTTTAAATATTTTTTAAAGTTTTTCAAAGATTTATTTGATATTTCGAAGCAAAAAATGCACATGACTTAGATCACTTTCATAATTAAGGACACATTTAAAAAAGTATCCTTTCAACAAAAATATACAAAAATATAGTTTTTTTTAAATTATTTTCTAATAATATGAACTTTTTTTTTTTGTAACAAAAAGTAGCTTTTAGTAAAAATTATTTTCTTGACAAAAACTTCAATATTAAATATGTAAATATCTTTATTGTTCTATTTAATTTGATAATAATTAAATAACTAATCCATCTATTTTGTACATTTTCCCATGTCTTTAAATATAATTACATTAAAACTACTTTTACCATTAAATAAGTTTTTGATTATTTTAATCCTTTCGTAGAAATAATCATTCCAAATTCCCTTCTATTTCTTTTTATTCTCATATATTTTTCATTTTCATTTTATCGTTTTTACTGAAACCATTTGCTTTTTTTTGCATATAATTCAATAGGGTTCTTAGAAAGAAAAAAAAAACATTAAATTCCTAAGAGTGGTATTAGATAAACATGTATGTATGTATATGAATTTATGTAAAAACAAATTTTATATCTATGTATATACTGCTATTATATAGAACAATATTTATATTGTACATTCGCTTTAGACGTTTATACAAAAAGTATGTACTCGTATATAAAAGCAACGGAAACTACTGGACAAATAATTTTTTTTAACAATACGTTTTGTGCAGAGAAAGGAATTGTTAAACACACAAACACAAGCATGTAAATATTTCCACACAGGATACATGCAAACACATGCTTTTTTATAATCTTAATACATACTCGTATAAAGCTGTCTTTGTGACATCGGAACATGGTCGGTTTTAGTAAGAAATTTTTAATAAAAAGGGGCAGTGAGATATGCAAACTCAGTTGGAAATATGTCTGCATGGACATGCACATATTTATGTAATATGTATGTATATCAAAAAACCTTCCTTGACGATGCAACCAGCATCTTTCTTGGAAATAATTATCTGCCCAAGTATAAATATCAGTGCATTAGACGTATTATGAGTTGGAGCGAGCTTGGACAAATAGAGCAAGAAATTTTTATCACAATATAAATTGCAATACCCACATTCTTATTGAATTTCCTACTGGGTTTGTCCACAACCGCAACAACATTCTTAAACACTATGACAGAGAAGAAAAGAAAACTAAACACATTTTTTTAAATAAACATATAAATTTGATTTTTATGTAAATTTCGGTTTATAACTCCCCTACCTTTTTTTTCGATATACATACATACATACACACTTATTTATTTTTTCTGTTTCATTCTTTTTTCAAAAAAAAAAAAATAATAATAATAATAAGAAAAAAAAAGAAAACAAACCAAACAATGGACATTAAAGAAGGCAGAGGAATTTAAAAAAAAGGGGGAACATTAAACAAGATGTTTTCTTAAGAATTTGAAAAAAGAACAAAATCATAAGAATAGATGAGAGCTTCAACTTCTTTTCATTTTCTTAACTCTTGCAAAAAAAAAAAAAAAAAAATCAAAACGATTCCTGCGGCTCTTCACGATGACGATGATGAGGTTTAAGATGAAGATGCCACATCTATAACAATTATTTCATTGTTTATGCTCCTCATATTTTTTTTTTTTTTTGAAACTTTTTTTCTCATTATGTCCATCTAGAAAAAGCCAAGAGGGTAGCCTATAACTCCTTAAAGAGAACACCTTTTGAAATCCTTGCTTTGTTTTCTGCAAACTAAATAAAAGTGTGTAAAATATGGACTTAAATGTTGAGCAATTTTTTTTATATTATTATTGCTACGCTAACCAGGTGCTGTGTTGTCCAACTGCCTAAACATATTAGCATTTTTGCTTCATTTATTGTCGTAAGGAAGTCTAAACTGTCTACTTTACGAGTATTTGTATGAATTTCCATTTGCCGCCAGCTGACCCTTCAATCTGCATAATTTGTGCAATGTGTTGAAAATGAAATTCTATACTTTTTATTTTTTCAAAGCAAATAACAACCGGAAGCTAGCTGATCATTGCTTTTATTTTTTTTCCTGTTTAATAACAAAATTTTTTGTTGAAATTTATTTTAAATACCAAAGAAGAAAGGAATATAAAGAAATTTAAAGGGGAATGGTCAGTCAGTTAAAGCAAGGATTAGACTTCAAAATTATCAAAGAAATCAGAACTTAAATTATTTCAATTGACTTTATTTGCGAACGCAACTTTTTACATTTTTTTGCAATTTTTTTTTTAAATTATTTTTTATAAGAAACTTATTTCAAAAAAGTACTTTTTGTCAAAAATGTACTTTTTCCTAAAAAGATACTTTTTTTAAAAATGTAATTTTTGTTGAAAAGGTACTTTTGGTTGAAAAGATACTTTTTGTTGGAAAGGTACTTTTTGTTAAATAAGAACTTTTTGTTAAATAAATATTTTTGGTAAATAAGTACCTTTTGTTAAATAAGTACTTTTTGTTAAATAAGTACTTTTTGTTGAATAAGTACTTTTTGTTAAATAAGTACTTTTTGTTAAAAAAAAATTACTTTTTGTTAAAAATGTTCTTTTGGTTGAAAATGTACTTTTTGTTAAAAAGTTGTTGTTAGTTAAAAATGTACATTTTACTAAAAATATACTTTCAACTAAAAAGGTATTTTTTACTAAAAAAAATTCTGCCAAACAAACCAGACTTCATTGCAAAGATCTGATAGATCATTTTCGAAACAAATTTATGGCATATAAAATTAAATTTTAATGGGTGTACCTGCGCCCATTTTTTAAATGCAAGATCTTTTGTTTTTCATAGCTCAGGGTTTGTAAAAAGCGGTACAGTAGAACCACTTACAACAATATATTAAATTTTAATGGGCGTAACTTCACCATTTTTTTTTTTTTTTAATTAAAGATTGTGTCTATTTTTGAGCTCAAGGTGTATGGTAAGTTTCGTAAAAATCGGTTAAGTAGAACTACGTGATATCTAATAATAGATTTTAATGGACGTGACTCCGCCTCTTTTTCAAATGGAAGATTGTGTCTATTTTTGAGCTAAAGGAGTGTGGTAAGTTTCGTAAAGATCGGTTAAGTAGAACCAAGTGAAATGTAAGAATAAATTTTAATGGACGTAGCCCCGCCCATTTTTTAAATTCTTAAATTATGTAATTGCAAGAACCAAAGGTGTTTGCTAAGTTTCGAAGTAATAAAATGAGTAGAATATCATTAAATTAACTTTAAAAAAAATTTTTACAATGGGACCGATGAGAAGATTTATCCTCTCGCACAACAAAAATTTTACAATCGGTCTAAATGTACAGAGTTATGAAGTAACACCGCAAAAAATAGAGACAAATAGTTAAACTACTAATTTTTTTTTGAAGACGTTTAAAAAAAGTACTTTTTACTAAAAAAAAAAGGTGC
Source organism: Tachina grossa (assembly GCA_949987645.1). NCBI lineage: Eukaryota > Metazoa > Arthropoda > Insecta > Diptera > Tachinidae > Tachina > Tachina grossa. The sequence continues at coordinate 118,504,025 of OX465278.1, read as the reverse complement.
ATATTACTACAAATGTAATTTTTACTAAAAATATACTTTTTTGAAACAGGTACTGTACTTTTTCTGAAAATATACTTTTTACTAAAAAGGTACTTTTCCCAAGAAAATACTTTTTACTAAAAAGGTACATTTTACTATAAAGTTACTTTTTAATAAAAAGGTACTTTTTACTAAAAAGGTATTTTTACTAAAATGGAACTTTTACTAAAAAGGTATTTTTTACTAAAAAATGTACTTTTTAATAAAAAGGTACTTTTTACTAAAATGATACTTTTTATAAAAAGGTAATTTTTACTAAAAAAAATACTTTTTACTAAAAAGGTACTTTTTAGTAAAATGATACTTTTTCTAAAAAGGTAATTTTTACTAAAAAAAAGTACTTTTTACTAAAAAGGTACTTTTACTAAAAAATGTACTTTTTACTAAAAAAAAGGTACTTTTTACTAAAAAAAGGTACTTTTTACTAAAAAAAAGGTACTTTTTACTAAAAAAAAGTACTTTTTACTAAAAATTTTCTTTTTGTTAAAACGGTACTATTTGTTTAGAAAGCACTTTTATTTAAAAGGTACTTTTTGTTATACACATATGTAATTATGTAAGGGAGGCCCTTTCGGTTAAAAGGGTAATTTTTGCTACAAAAAATTCACTTTTTGTTAGCAAACACTTAGGGCCATTATTACAACTTAAAGTTAGTTAAAAGTAGGATTTTATTGGACGTCTAAAAAGCTTTCCATTATTGCAAATTGGATTTAACTTACCAGGAAGGATAAACTTGCCTGTAATTTATCGTAATTTAAGTTAAAGCAAAATTTTGCAAATGATAAAGGGTCTTATGCAAAAAAAGCTTAATAAAGCTTTGCCAAGCAATGTTAAGTAAAGTTGTATTCTAAAAAAATTATTGTATAAAAATTCTAAAGTAGGCACCCACGTTTGTTAAGACTACTTTAAGTTGATATTTACAAAATGTGTATTTTGTACCTCAAATATTTTTACTAATATAGCACATACTGATTCATGTTACATCTGAAAATTAAGCTAGAAGTGGCTGCTCTTATCTTAAATTTATTATTTCTGTCATCTAATGGGAAGCATCACCAAATTATCCAACTGCTTCAAAATACATAGCAAAATCCATAAAAAAATATTAAAATAAATAAAATTATACAAGAATGTTTTAGTGATGTACATACAATCAAAACAAATCGAAAAAAGCTGGATATTCAAATACTCGTTTCATTCGAATAAAACAAATTGTGATAATTTTTCACATTTTTTTACTTTTATTTCATGGTTGTGTTTATCTGTTTTCCTATTAAGTCAGAAGCTCATATTTTTTAAATTAGGTTGCTTTACTTCAAGATAATAAATATTTATTTAATAAAATAAAAAAATATTTGAATACCCGAATGAAATTGTATTCAATTTTGTACATCATAAGCTGTGAAGTGGTTGTTGAACACGGTGGTGTTACCAGTATTTATTATTAAATCACAAAATATTTAAAGTTGTCTTTTGCATATGATTTTTTAATAAAGCTATGTTAGCCTTAAAGTGCTTATCAACTAACTATGAACTTTAAAGCTAAAGTAAAATATTTTTTGCATAAGGGGGAAAGTTTTTATACGTCCAATAAAATCCTACTTTTAACTAACTTTAAGTTGTAATAATGGCCCTTAGTCTATAGCAGAACTTTTTAAAATGAACTTTTTATTACAAAAAGGCGTTTCGTCTTAAAGGTACTTTTTGTTAAAGAAAATACGTTTTGTTAACAAAGTACTTTTTATTAAAAAGGTATATTTAATGAGATACTTTTTGCTAGAAAGGTACATTTTATTGAAAAAAGGTACTTTTTGCAGAAAAGGTACCTTTTGTTAAAAATGTACCTTTTGTTAGAATATCCTTTTTGCTCATATTAGTTTTCTTTTTATCAAAAAAGTACTTTTTGTTCATATGATGCTTTTTTTATCAAAAAATTTACTTCTTGTTTATATGATTCTTTTGTTAAAAAGGAACGCGTTGTTTATATGATGCTTTTTTATTAAAAATGTAATTTCTGTTAAAAACGCACGTTTTGTAAGATATATACTTTTTTATATTTATTTAAAAAATTTACAAACATAATAAATTATGCAATAAAAAAGGGCATAGCACCTGACCCCCCCCAGGTGCTAACAACAAAGGTTTTCGACCTTTTTTTTATAGAAGTACATAGTTTTTATTAAAAATGTACTTTTTGTTAAAAGGACAATTTTTCTTGAAAATGTACTTTTTGTTATGAATTTACTTTTTATTAAAAAGGTTCTTTTTTTTAAAGGCACATTTTGTAAATAGGGTACTTTTTTACCAGACACTTTTTGTAAGCAATATTGTTAAAAAGGTAGTTTTTGCTAGAAGTTCAATTTTTTTAAGTCAAGTTCTTCGAATCTAGTTATTTTTGTTTGTTAAAATCGCACTTTTGCTGTTAATTTTTCTTTTTGAATTATTTTAAATCAATAATAATTTTTTGCATTTATTTCTGTAATTTGTAGAGGAGAAAAAACTTGAAAAATGAATTGTAAAAAAAAACCAAATATTATTGCTTGACTGTCAAAACGTAATCCTGCTTTTGCTTTTTGAAACCATAGAGGGGAAAAGAGATTATTGCTTAGCTTAGTTTGAAATGTAGAAATGTATTTAATTCTCGGTCTATTTTTTTATTTTATAAATAAACAAAAATAAATTTTTTTTTTTGGCAAATTTGTGCTTTTTTTTCTTAATATTATTTTGTCCTTCGCGAACTTTGCTCCTCACTTAAGTATGTTTTTGCTAATATTTTCTATATGGAAAAATAAATGTGTGCAAATCATGTATGTATGTATGTTTCTCTACTTTAATACGAGTACTCTTTGTCCTTATTATTATTGTGTTGTAACGATTAAGGTTTTTCTTTTTTGTTATTCTGTTTGTGTTGTTGTTTTCTAGGCGCCACTACAATGTCGTTATGGCAACAACAATAAATAGTCTGTATCTTTTTTTCTAGTTTCATAAACTACCGCTGCCATTTAATTTTTCAGTTCTGTTCACTGACAATGTCCGCTTAAGTAGGATAAAATAAGTTTTTTTTTTGTCTTTTGATTCTAGCATTTAGCTTGGCAAATTATACAACTAAAACTGTTTTGCTACCTTGAATATATGTATGTATGTACATATTTTTTTTTTTTTGTGAATGTTAATCTTTATTGTGGAGTTTTATCTGGGTTTGATGACGTTCCTAACTTTTCCTTGTGATTTCTATTCACTTTTTTTAATTGAAAAGAAATATGTCACAAGTTTTGCTTATTTATTGATTCATGCTGTGATTTGTTGATGTCATATATCAATTCATTTTCAGGAATTATGTTTAATCCAAATAGAGAATATTTAAAGAGATAATAATTGAATTTGTATTTAGTTGGTCTTATAGTTCTGTTGTACGGCATATGTATGTAAAAACATATTTTGGTAGTTTAGCAAATTATTTGTTTTTGTTCTATAGTTCTCTTGAAAAAAGAGTTACTTGTGAATATCTTTAAGCCAATAAATACACGATTTACATTTATTTCATCCAGAAATATATGAAGCCTCGAGTTTCATAAAATTTTAGTACTAAAATCAATCTTAATTTATATTCAAACAAAACACTATTGATTATAACAAAAAGCTATTTTTGTTAAATAATATCTTTTTAATGTAGTTTTCTATAGTAGGGCAATTTCCCGTTAAAGCGATACTTTTTGTTAAAAGAACAATTTTTGCTAAAAATTTCCTTTTTTTTGTAACAAAATTTTTTAATTATACATTTTTTACCATGGTAGGTTTTATTGAATATTTAATACTTCGTTAAAAAAGTACTTTTCAAATAAATGGTACTTTATGTTAAAAGTTTAGTTTTTGGAAAAAATTTAGCTTTTGTTCAAAATTTACTTTATATAATAAAGTCATTTTTTAATACTTTCAGATTAAAAAAATATTAACACTTTCGGATAAACAAAATAATTGTTAATATACTTTTTATTAAAAAGTACTTTTTCTTTAAAAGGACAATGTTTGTTTTTTTTTTAAAGGAAGGCATTTTTTGCAAGAAATTTTGTTTTGTTAAAAAGTCCTTTTAGTTGTAAATGTACTTTTTGTTGAAAATGTACTTTTTGTTGAAAAGATATTTTTTATTGAAAAGGTACTTTTTGTTGAAAATTTACTTTTTGTTGAAAATGTCCTTTTTGGTGTAATGGTACTTTTTGTTAAATAGGTACTTTTTGTTGAAAAGGTATTTTTTGTTGAGAAGCTGCTATTTGTTGAAAAGGTACTTTTTGTTGAAGAGGTACTTTTTGTTGAAAAGATAATTTTTGTTAAAAGTATTTTTTTAAAGGTACTTTTTCTTGAAAAATGTACTTTTTGTAGAAACAATACTTTTATTGTTTTTACATTATTGCTAAAAGGTAATTTTTGCTAAGCATTTACTTTTTTGGGAAGGTAGGTTTTGTTAGAAAGATACTTTTTCCAAAAAATATTATTTTTATTAAAAAGTACTTTTTGTTGAGAATGTAGTTTTTGTTTAAAACGTATTTTTTGTTGAAGAGATACTTTTTGTTGAAAAGGTACTTCTTGTTGAATAGGTACTTTTTGTTGAAAAGTATTTTTTGTTGAAAAGGTACTTTTTGTTGAGAAGCTGCTTTTTGTTGAAAAGGTACTTTTTGTTGAAAATTTCCTTTTTGTTGTAAAGGTACTTTTTGTTGAAAAGATACTTTTTGTTGAAAAGGTACTTTTTGTTGAAGAGGTACTTTTTGTTGAAAATATAAATTTTGTTAAAAGTATTTTTTAAGGTACTTTTTCTTGAAAAGGTACTTTTTGTTGAAATTATTATTTGTACATTTTTGCTAAAAGATAACTTTTGCTAAGCATGTACTTTTTTGGGAAGGTAGATTTTGTTAGAAAGATACTTTTTTCCAAAAAATATTCTTTTTATTAGAAAGTACTTTTTGTTGAAAAGGTACTTTTTTAAAAAAGTTCGTAAATTTTGTAAAGTTACTTTTCGTTAAAAAGTTTCTATTTTTTGTTAAGGTAAATTTTGTGTTAAAATAAGGTACTTTTTATTAAAAAGCTAGTTCCAGGTAAAAAATGAAATTTTTCTTGAAAACGCAGCTTTTATTAACAAGCAACTTTTGTTGAAAACATTTTCACATAAATCTTGTTTTTAATTCAAAATCTGCAAGTGGAGAGTAAATAAAAAAAATTCGAATGGTATAAAAAGCTGCTTCTCAAGCACATGCCATTAACTAAGTTCAGATTGTAAAAAAAATTATTGTCTGAGGGTGTATATGCTCCCATTGGTCCAACTGCAACAAAAATGGGCGGGACACGCCCACAATTTTTTTATTTCATTTTATAATATTCTATTTATTTGATTGCTGCGAAACCTAGCAAAGACCTTTGGTTCTTGTAATTATAAAATTTTAAACTTTATAATTATAATTATTTATTTATTTATTTCATAAATACTTTGGAAAATAAATTTGCAAGGTATTGTTGAACAAATATGGGCAGGTTAACTAGACCATATGCCCAAGATGTTGTTAACAGTATTTTAAAAAGTTTTTGTGACTGACTATACACGACCTATGCCTTCACATAGGAAGTAGCAACTTTGTTGTTAAAGAAATTCCACAAAAGACCGGAAGATTATACGGTTATCCGTGGCAGATCAGTCAACCAGTGCGAGCGAGACGAAAAACGTTCGAAGGCCAAACAGCACACACAAGCCCGACCGCACTTAAAAAATAATTACGATGACGCGAGAGGTGTTCTCCAACCCAGAGGTGCTTAACGACTTAATTTATAATTATATTTCAGGTGGTTGTACTTTACCCTTAACACACACCCTGAGCTCTGAAAAATACAAAATCTTGCACTTAAAAAATGGGCTGAGGTACGCCATTTAAAATTTAATTTTATGGGCGTGTGCCAAACGGTAGAAAAGTACTATGGTAAAAAAATATTTGCCTGTGGGGAAAAAAATTTAATTTTTCTGCTGTGCCAAATGATATCTTTTTTGACAATGTAAAATTTTGACAAATTCGCTTGAGCATAAAAAGAAGCTGATGAAACAATTGCTGCGGCGGCAGTTTTGCTTCGCCTGACTACAAGCCGCCGGCTACCAACAAATTTTTAAGAGGACGTTTGTAGAAATAAATTATATAATATTATATATATGATGCAACATTTTTCGCAAACTAAAATAAACAATGATTTTTTCACAGTCTAATTAAATTTAAAAGACGTAAAATCTTTGTATTGGGCGACGGCTCGAAGCGACGGCGGTGGATTTAAATTTTATGATACCATTCTTTTTATTGCAGCTTGTCCAAAATTTACCTGTTGTGTCAAAATTTCTACTAGCCCCCAGTGAAATTTTAGCTAGTGAAATTTTATTCACCTCAGAAGTGTCAAAAATTTACTTACGTTAGTACTTTGCTACCGTTTGGCACAGGCCCTATATCCCATAAATTTTTTTCGAAAATGTTCTATCAGATAATTGAATTGAAGTAGGTTTTTTTTTGGCAGAATTAATAATTTTGCGCTGAAAATTTTTAAGAGAATTTAACGCTTTATTTATCTTGAATTGAGAATATTTTTAACACACCATGTTCATTTCGCCTAAATATTAGCCCAATTCATAATCTTGTGCAAATGGTATTACATCGTTGCATGTGCAAAATGGTATAGTATATTGATACTCACCACTAAGAATTGTTAAGTGGTGAGTTTCAATATACTATACCATTCCGCACATGCAACGATGCAAGACCATTTGCACAAGATTGTGAATTGGGCTATTATGTGAAAAAATTTACAACAAAGAAAAGAGAAATGCACGAGTATGTTAAAGAAAACCTAATGATAATCGATATTTTAGGTGAAACCGTAACAAAATTTTAAAATAAACTTTTTTTTTATTGTTTCCACTAGAGTTCTTTTATTTTTTATAAGATTATTTTTGCTGTTACTGTGTGTGTGAGTGTGTATTCATGTATGTGTATAGATTTAGTGGCGTTGTTGACAGCAATTTGACAGCAGTCAAGCGTGCCAGCTGCAAATTAAACAATTTTTTTTCTTTTTGTTTTTAATATTATTACACTTTTCTTTATGTCGGTTTTGTAGTCTTAGAAAAATAACAATACATTAGCAATAATCAAAGCTGAATACTGCCAAAGTATTATAGAAGTTAAAATGTTTGTATGCTTACACTCGCACACATACACACACACACTCAAGCAAATAAGCATTCCTAACTGGGACTCTTTCTTTTACGTTATATGAACCATTTTACAATGAATGGCACCCTTTTTTATGCTTTAATACTCTGTTCCCATTTTAACACGGTTGCCATAACAATTTGTTATGTATCCTTAAAAAATAAAAGATATAAACACTTATTTAAGCGCACCCAAGCACACACTTTTACGCAAAAATTTAAGGTCTGAGGAATTGTTTTTTTTTTATATTTATGTAAGTTTAAATCGCTGAACAGAGCAAAAAAGGGATGACACTTAGCAGTCAACAAAAAAATAATATTTATAAAATAAAATCTTTGACAGAAAGAAAAGGGATGCACAGGCATAACAAAGCATTTATAATGATATGGTAAGTGTAAACAATAAAAGCTGACAAGACAGCAGATAGAATAAGGAAGTCGTTAAGTAAAGCTGATCGCAAATAATGAGCTTGAGTTGAGTCGAGTGTTTAAATTATAAATATTTCATGTATAAAATTTTTATTGAAATAAAAATTTAAAGAAAATTTAAATGGAAATGTTTGAAATTGCGTTTGTTGTCGATTTGCCTTAAGTTCTCAACAAAAGAGTTTAAAGAATATTATGCCCCTATTGTGGTTCTCAACTCAACTGAGTTTAGTCGTCTGAGAGTCAATCCGACTTTCACACACAGTTGTATGAATCGCAACTAGTTTTTACTATAAAATGTTATGGCTCAAAACAACTACAAGTTCAATCATTATTTGAGTTGTGAATGGCAATACCAATGTATAAGTTGGAGTGACTCTCAGACAATCAAATTTAATGGAATTGAGAACGATAAAAGGTGGGTTATATGCTTTTAACAAGAGGTTTCCTAATCATAAGTAAAGGATTCGTACATCTCACAATGCTTTGTGTCTACAAATTTTAAATTTCGAAAGAACTTAACTACATTTTTGTATATAAGGGAATCTAACTCTATGAAATTTGAAATGAAAAAATGAAAAAAATTAAAATCTGTTGATAAAAAAGAAGTATGTGAGATATCAAATTAAATTTTAATGCATTTTTTTAAATAAAAGATTCTGTATTGTTCAGAGCTCATGGTGTTTGTTAAGTTTTTTAAAATTCGGTAAAGTAGAACCACTTAAAATAAAATATTAAATTTTAGTGGGCGTGACTCCGGCCATTTTGTCAAATGGAAGACTGTGTCTATTTTTGAGCTCAAGGTGTGTGGTAAGTTTCGTAAAAGTCGGTTAAGTAGAACCGCGCGAAATATTATAATAAATTTTAATGGCCGTAACCCCGCCCATTTTTTCAGCTTTCAAATTGTGTAATTACAAGAACCAAAGGTGTTTTATAGGTTTTGCAGCAACCAAATAAGTAGAATATTATAAAATAAAATTTAAAAAATTATGGGCGTATACCCGCCTACTTTTTTACAATGGGACCAATTGGAAGCTATACCCTCTCATTAGGGTGATCGATTATTCGACTTTTTGCAGAAACCGGTTTTTGAATAGTTCGAATATTTGAAATTATGAAAAACCCGGTTTCGGTTTTTACAATTCAGGAAAAACCGGCCAACCAGTTTTTTTCAAGTAAGAAAATTATTATACAAAAGTTTTGATTTTAAATTGCTTTATAAAAAAAGGTTAACAGTTCATATAAATACTATAAATAAAACAATACAAAAATTAAAGGTAAAACATAAAAATTAACTTCACATACTTATGTATAGTACATAAATATTTATATATAATATACAGTTTTATTAAAAATACATAGGAGAAAAGTCTATATGTAGACTAGGCATAAAATACATGAAAAAATACGTGCAAAATGTTTGATGTCGTCAACTTGTTTGAAAATTCTGTGATTTCCGGTACCAAGCCGTCAAGAAATGGCATCCAAATATGGTCTATTATGTTGTTGTTATTATAATTATTTTTTATTTTTTGTATAAACATATATATTAGCAACCTAAATATTTGCATATTTAATTTTTTTAATTTCTTCCCAAGCTTCCTCAAACCCCAAAAATTATGGTTGTATGTAGAGTTTATTCCTTAATGGTATATAAATATGAATGTATGGACAAGGTGGATATTTACCTCTATATAAAATATGAAGCAAAATGGCAGCAACAAAGCTAAAAAAAACACTTTTTGCGACTCTATGGCTTAATATAGAAAGGGCCTAACTCAATTTTTTTCGAAATTTTTAATTTTTAATGTTTTCTGGGCGAAAACGTATAATTGCATCCTCCTTGAAGATCTTAGTACGTTACAGTTCAAAATCAAGGACTTATGGCAACTTAAAAAACTATTTCTGCATGTAAATGCTTTATTTTTTCTTTAGTTTTTTGCTTCTCCTGTAAAATATCGAAAATTCGAGTTAGGCATTTTTTATATTAAGCCATCGAACTGTATTTTGACATCCATTGCACACCATAAGGCCAATTAAATTCGCCTCTGTTATTACCTCATAAAATAATGTCTCTTAATTTCATCTTTCAGTAAAAAAAAATACTAACGAAAATCAACAAAACATGCAAAATGTACAAATCGAAAAGTATTCGACTCAGCCGGTTTTTAAATTGTAAAAAAACCGGACTATTCGACATTCGAAAAATCAACATTTTGAAAAAAACCGAAAACCGTACTTTGAAAAAACCGGGTTTTAAAACCGGTTGAAAAACCGAGTCGATCACCCTACCTCTCATACAAAAAAAAAAACAATTTTTACAATCGGTCTGAAATGTACTTTTTTTGAAGTAGGTTAAAAATAGGATTTGTTTATGCAAGAACGAGAATGCTTCAGTGATGGAAACTTTCCGTAAATTGTGACGAGCAGAATCAAAATAATTTTCGTAATCAATTTCCGTTGATATCTAGGCAAAGTTGAGTTTATACTTTAATGGGGATTGAACAAGGACTTGGTTCATATTTTCATTTCAGTACATACTTTTAATGGTCGAAATTTTTTTTGGAAAGAAACTTGGCTTTTTGAGATTTAAATTTATGTACATATTTACATTAACTGACACCACATACAGCGGATAAAACTAATGAACGCTGATAATGATGAGAACAATTATTATCCGAGATCGAAATCCGGTTTTATTCGGTGTAAAAACCGGTTCTACTCAGTTCTAAACACGGTTTCAAACGATTTACAAACTGGTTCGATCCAGTTCAAAATCCGGTTTCATTCAGTACAGCAACCGGTTTTATCCAGTACAAAATCCGATTTTCAGACACCGTCGAACTAGCTAATGTGAAAATATTTATGCACTAAATGAGTCAGTCAAAAGAAAACGAACAACAATATAGGAAGATAATTCTCTTATATCCTACATCCATATATCATATAAAAATTATATAGAGTGACCAATAAAATTATTTTTGAGTAGATAAGAAGAGTCTACGCAATATTAACAACCTTTTTCGAAACCTACGATATCCACATGTCACATATTCACTTATATTCTAATCCAATTTATTTTTTTTTTCTTTCTTTTGCTTTCTTTTTTGTAAGCGAAGACCTTTTGCAATAAAAGGAACAATCATTAATATTAATAATAAAAAAAAACTAATTCGTTTTTAACTGTCTATCTGTCATTTTGTTGATTGTTTGGTTAGTCTTCTGCACTAACCCCCGCCATACAACTTAACCCCTTTATAAAACCTTTTCACTTTTTTCAGTCTATTCTTGCCAAGAATAAAACCATCAAAAGGTATTTTGTTTTCTTTTTTCCATTTTTTTCTCCTTATGTTTATGTATATGAATTTCGAATAATAGATGTTAGACAAAGCGAAGTTTGAACTTGAGCGTATCATATTGTTATCATATCCCTAATGGAATACCTTAAGGTTTATGTGAATAGCATAAAAAACGGGAAACACACACATATGAACACATACTCATAATATGAATGTATGTGTATAATAATATATTTAAGAGACAAAATACTTTTTGTATTGTGCTGACAATATCTTGAGGGATTATGTTAAAAAAAATTGTTTTAAACACTCAAGAAAATAATTCTGAGTAATTTTAGATTTATGAGAAAAAATTACAAAAAAAAATTTACAAATAAGTAAATAAATAATTCCCTATTAATATGTACGTTCAATAAAAATTATTTGCAAGTAAGCAAATTTCTATTTGTTTTTTTTTTTTTGCTTTTCATAATCATTAAATTTGTTGGGTTCATATTTATAGAAATTGGCAGTATTATACAAAAATATTAAGTCAAGTGTTTGCAAATTATGACTAAGGCGAAATTACTTTATAAACAAAGTTTTCCTAACTTAAGGTACGAATTTTGGAGAGAAAAAAGTTTCGTTAAGTTTTTTAAAGCCCTTTTTAAGTTGCAAATTCTATTAAAAACAATGTCTTTGTACGCAGCCGCGAAAATTAATGTTTCGTTAAGTTTTTTCAAACCTTCGTTAAGTTGAAAATTTCTTTGAAAACACGTTGTTTTATACACCTTAAGTTTTCAACATATCAAATATAAAGTCACTAATTTTTTCGGTTCATATTTGTAGAAATTAGTATAATAGCCCTGAGATTAACAGCTCGTTTCGTTAAGTTTTTTTAAACCTTAGTTAAGTTCAAAATTTCTTTGAAAACAATTTTTTTACGCATAAGCTTTCAATATATCATATAAAGTCAATGATTTTTTATGTTTATATTTGTAGTATACAAAGGCGTGCAGTCAAGTGTTTGCAAGCCTTTGATCAAGGCGAAATTATAAAAAAAACAATGTTTTCCAAACTAAACGTAAAAATATTGGGGGAGAAAAAGTTTCATTAAGTTTTTTAAGCCCTCATTAAATTGAAAATTACATTAAAGATTATAGGTCGTATTCAAAAAAACTTAACAAAGCTTTGTCATGCAATGTTAAGTAAAATTGTATTCAAAAAAAAATTATTATATCAAAATCAATAATCAATTCTACGTTTGTTAAGACTACTTTAAGTTGATATTTCCAAAATGTGTATTTTGTACCTCAAATATTTTTGTTAATGTAGCACATATTGATTCATGTTACATCTGAAAATGAAGCTAGAAGTGCCTGCTCTTATCTTAAATTTATTATTTCTGTCATGTAATGGAAAACATCACCAAATTATCCAACTGATTCGAAATATATAGCAAAATCTATAAAAAAATATTAATATAAATACAATTATACAAAAATGTTTTAGTGATGTACATTCAAACAAAACAAATCGTAAAAAGCTGGATATTCAAATACTCATTTCGTTCGAATAAAATAATTGAGATAATTTTTCTATGTTCATCATATTTTTTGTACTTTTACTTCATAAAAATGTTTATCTGTTTTGCTTCCATGTCAGAAGCTTATATTTTTTAAATTAGGTTGCTTAACTTCAAGATAATGAAAATGTATTTAATAAAATAAAAAATTATTTGAATACTCGAATGAAATTGTATTCGATGTTGTACATCACAAGCTGTGAAATGGTTGTTGAACACGGTGGTGTTACCAAAATTTATTATTAAATCACAAAATAATTAAAGTTGTCTTTTGAATACAATTTCTTAACAAAGCAATGTTAGCCTTAAAATGCTTGGCAACTAATATAAACTTTAAAGTTCAAGTAAAATAATTTTTTGAATAAGAGGGTATGTCTTTAAGCAAAATAAAAGTTTCGTTAATTTTTTTAAACTTTCGTTAAGTTAAAATTTTCTTGAAAAAAGCTTTTTACAAGCCGTAAGTTTCCATTTTAGCGAATAAATATACACATTAAACATTTTTTGGTTTCGTTGCTAAAGTTTCGTTAAGTTTTTAAAACTTAGTAAATTTAATTGGAAGGAATAAGTAAATATAAACAGCCTCATTCACAAAAATTATGAAGGTTTTATAAAGGGGTTTTAAAACAAATTTTCATTAAAAAATTTTATTATTAAACCTTAATAATTTTTATAAATAAGGCTGAAATATTTTAAAACAATTAAAAAAAACGACTTTTTAAGCTTGAAGTAAATTTTTGGTTATTTAATTATTTATTTAGTTGTTCTTATATTTTGTCATCATCTGGATAGCATCATTAGGAAGTAATAAGTGCAATTTTTGCAGGACCTGGTAGATCGAAATTTATGTGAAAATTATGGTTTTAGATCTAGTTGCAGTGCAGAAAAAATTTCGTTAAGTTTTTTCAAACCCTCGTTAAAATTTAAAATTTCCTTAAAACCAGCGACTATTCACGTAGATGTAAAAATAATGCAAAAAAAAGTTTCGTTAAATTTTTTAACCTTCGTTAAGTTGAAAAATTCCTTGAAAATAATTTTTACAGCACCTTAGTTTTATTAATGGGGGAAAAATTAATTAATTATAAAATAATTGCATTCATTTTAAGAATTACAAAATATTTCCAAAAATATTCCTGTGCTACGCAGATTTTTTTTGTGAGTGTTTAACACACCTTTAAAAATTCTTTTCCACCCAGACTTTGAGTCAAATGATTGGAGCCGAAGGTGATAAAACAAATTAATGGGAATTTGCCTATTCATACTGATACAAAGAGAAAAGAAAAAACACTTGAATCCAACCAAACAAAAGTTCTTAAAAATTTTTCTAGTCCTAAAACGCTCCGCTGGCTTTTTGTGTAACCTTTCAACTTGTTTGTAATAGACAATAAATTTAGGCGTTAAATCTTTGTAGCCTACACATACTAAGAGAAACATGCTACTTGCTCAGGGCTTTGTGTGCAACTTATGTGTACCCAGATCAGGTGAGATGAGCTTGATGTAAAAATCCTTAAAGGATGTCACTTTTTGGGTTGTAAGAATATAAATTTTATTTAAAACTGCTTTATTGTATTTATGGTGTTACGTTTTCATTCATTTATATAATTTATGTTAATTGTAATTGTTTATTATTTGTTTGTTTTTTCTTCATCCCACGTGAGTCACTGGGTTGCTGTGCGTGTGTGTGGAAGGAAGCAACAAATATTACCATCCCATTCTGTTTGTTTATAGTTGAAGTGAAATGGTGTTAATTTATGTTAATTCTTAAAGCGCGTGCATATTACAAAACGCACCCTTTTTCAAACACGTTTGTATTTTTATTATCCCAAATGATAATAGAAAGCAAATAGTTGAAGACGTGTGTCCCGTGTCAGGATAAACAGTTTTTTTTTGTTGTTGTTTGGTTTAAGAGTGTTGAATAATGATAAGCCAGCAAATTAATATAAATTTAAATATGTTTTTATGTCACTCCTTAAATTGGGGTCATGAGAAGAGATCATTCAAAGTTTGCCAAAGTTTTTAAGGAAAGAGGGTACAAGTTGACATGTTTCAAGAAGAACAAAGTTCATTTAAATCAAATGAAAAGTGGAAAATGTGATGAAAAGTCACAGAGTTCGAAGTGAGAAATACATATGTACGAGTATGTATGTCTCCGACTTGGGTAATAATGATAACATTTTGTAATTGTCTACACATTGATTCCAAAATGTTTGTAGTTTAAATTGAAAGTTTTCAATTGCAATAACATTTTGTTATCCAAACATTCCAATAAGCCTTTAATTTATTTTTTGGAATTTATAAAAGAAAGAATAAAAGAATTAGATTAGTTTCTTTGTGATTTCAAGTAAATTTTTAAGCTATTTTCAGTTCAGTTTTTGTGTATCTACATTAACTCGAAAATTTCTATGAGACAATATTTCAATATTTTTTCGTTAAGTTTTTTGAAGCCTGTATTAAGTAAAAAGTTTTTTTTTCGAAAATAACTGTAACTTTTTATAAGGAATTTAAGATCAATGTATTAAATAAATTTTTAAGCCTTTTTGAAAAATTCAGGATTGAAAAACATTCGTTAAGTTTCTGCAAACCTTAGTTAGGTCAACAATTTCTTAAAAGCCAACGTTTTACATATTAAGCCACAATAAAAATGCAAAATACAAGTTTCGTTAGGTTTTTTAAACCTTCGTTGAGTATAAAATTTGTTCAAAAACTCGATTTCATGCACTTAGGCGTAAAAAATATAATATATAATATATATATATATATATATATATATATATATATATATATATATATATATATATATATATATATATATAATATATTTTTCTTTTAAAAAGTATATATCTAGATTAAAAAATATTCTTAAGTATCTATAAACCTTATTTCAAAAATTTCTTTAAAATCAACATTTTACACATACTAGGCCACAATAGATATTCAAAAAAAAGTTTCTTTAAATCTTTTTAAACCTTCGTTAAGTTCTAAAGACTCAATTTCATTCACTTAGGCGTAAAAAGCGCTGATTTAATCTATTTTTTCTTTTAAAAATATATATCTAGATTGAAAAATATTCGTTAAGTTTCTACAAACCTTAGTTAGGTCAAAAATTTCTTTGAAATCAACATTTTGCATACTAAACCATAATAAAAATGCAAAAAAAAAGTTTAGTTAAGTTTTTTATATCTTCGTTGAGTAGAAAATGTTTCTAAAAACTCGATTTTATGCACTTAGACGTAATAAAGAGCTAATATAATATATTTTGCTTTTAAAAGTCCATATCTAGCGCTTCGTTAAGTTTTTATATATTAATCAGTTAATGAATTTTTTTAAGCAAATAAGACATTAAACATTTAAAATATCGAAAGTGATGTAAAGTTTGACTAAATTCGTTTAGTTTTTACCTGTAACCAGTTTGCTTTGATTTTCGTTTCATACCATTTGTCTAATTTCTTTCCTAAGAAAATTTATTTTCTATTTATTTTCTTTCAACTGCTTAACTTAACCTCTTTCTTTTCTATATAATTCTTTTTGATTCTCCCAACAGTTTTGTGTCGGAATCTTATTTATGTACTTAAACGAGAGTTTGTGCAATTTTTTATCATTTGTCCAAGATATAAAAAAAGAGAACAAACTTTCCAGCTATAAATTTTAATATAGAAAATTTACCATTTCTTCCTACCAGATCTCATTATTTATTGTTAACAAGAACAACAACAACAAAAATCAAATGATTTCCGTCTATGAATTTCTTTATTTGTTGTACTTTTTTTCTGCAATTCACTCATTCCATTTTTTTTGTTGTTGCTCTTGTATCCATATCAATAAAATCAATAAGCAATACATTTACTATTTCCACTTAATTTAACTGCAATACTAACATTTATTAAATCTCTCAAAGAGCAGCAGCAGCAGCAACAACATCAACAACAACAACAACAACAACATAAAAGCCAGAGCAGTAATACGAAATGAAAGTTGGGAAGGATGAAAGTATAGCAGCAGCAATAACAACATTAAATAAAAAAAAAGCAAGAAGTAAAAATCAAGATGTGTTCGTTCGTTTCAATTTCTTTATAGAAATTGCTTTCTACACAATCCTGCCTGTTAAAATTGTTAAAGCGTTGGAGTATGAGTTTGAAAATGAGCAAGGAAGTACAAAAGAATTGCGAGTTTCTTACCCTCGGAAACATAGTTTCCAATAAACGCCCACCACATACTGTGACAAGTGACATTTATGCGCATTTAAAAGCTATTAATACACACACATGTGTTTGTGTGCATGTATGTATGTATGTACATATATGGGCCGAACGAATATGTACAAATGGATTTTGACAGTAAAGAAAGACAGTGTGTACATTTAGCCTACAACTACAAGAATTAGCAAAAAGGTTTGAGTGTTGATTTAAATTTTGGTTGAAGAATAAAGTATAGTTAAGAACAAAGATTCGTGAAGTTTTGTTTCGTTTCATTGAAAAACGTATTATGTAGTGTTAAAGCAAAGCTTTGTTTTGTTCTTTAGATTGTAATATTCCGCAGAAACAAACAAACAAAGACTTAAAAGCTTTAATTCTAGCACTTTTGTTAACACAATTAATGTTTCGTTAAGTTTTTTGAAGTATCATTTCAGTTAAAATTTGAGCACAATCTTAAATTTTAGCAGATTTGATTATATCTGGAAGTAAATTTTTTAAATTTTGGGGAATAATAAGGTTTCGTTAAGTTCTTACTTTGATTTGGTTTCGTTAATTTTTTCCTTCTGTTAGTTAAGTTCTTAGCTTCTGTGGTATTAATACATTTCTATAAAAAAAAATTTGGCATAGCCCTTTTGGTTTCACAATTAAGGCTTCGTTAAGTTTTTTTATGTATGTTTTCACTTCAAATTTCAGCACAATTTTAATTTTTAGAAGATTTGTTCATATTTAAAAGTAAAATTTTTTAATTCTTGAGAAAGATAAGGTTTCGTTAAGTTTTTATTTTGATTTGGTTTCGTTAATTTTTTTCTTTTGTTACTTAAATTCTTAGATTTCGTAGTATTAATGCATTTTTATGAACAATTATAGCACAGACACAAATATTTTTAGTATAGTACTTTTGGTTTCACAATTAGGCCTTCGTTAAGTTTTTTTTTAAGAACCTTTATATTTAAAATTTAAGCACAGTCAAAACTTTTATAGCAGTAGATCATGGCCAAGTACAGCAATTTAAAGTTATTACGGAAATTTATGTTCTTTGTAGAGCTCAGAAATTCGAAAAATAAAGATTCGTTAAGTTTTGAATTGCATTTAGTTTAAGGTGGCCTTAGATTTCTTGACATAATATTTTTCAATTACTGCTATGAAAATAACAGTTTCAACAGCAAGAATATGGTTTAGAAAAAATTGTTCGTTAAGTTTATTTGCTAGTGGTTCAGCGCTGTCTATATATTTCATTGTTGCCGTAACAAATCATCAGTAGACTTCAACCACACATTTTGAATAGTCACAAACCTCTTATCTTATGCACAGACTTTCAAGAACTATTTGAGAATTCACAAATAATAATATCTTTTGAAAATCACAAAAGAAAAATAAGCGTAGTAGGCTTAGAAACTAATACAAAAAACCTAGCAAATAATTTATATTCGACCCGAACCCATTCTATTTTTCTACACCTTTATAAAATTAGAAATTCATTGCATAACAATAAAAGTAATTATAAGGCAAAATGAAAAATAAAATCTAAACAAGATAAGAGGTTTGTGACTATTCAAAATGTGTGGTTGAAGTCTACTGATGATTTGTTACAGCAACAATGAAATATATAGACAGCGCTGAACCACTAGCAAATAAATTTCAAATTAAAATAAACTTCTGACAATATGTCGAATAATAAATTTCTTAAATTGTTCGTTAAGTTTTAATAATTTTTTCTAACCCTTTGTTTTCATTAAAAACTTCCAGGTAATAATTCATTTTGAGAACATGACTCTTAGAACTGATTTTCGTTAAGGTTGATTGCTATATATTCTTCCTAATTCAAAAGCCAAGACTTGAATTTTATAACTATTTGTGTCTATTTTGGAAATTTTGAAGATTTTCATTATCTCTTTTGTTATGTGCTTATCGTTTTTTGCGGATTTACTCGCATTCATTTTAAACTAAATCTTTTTTCCAATTTTAGCACTTTTCGCAGATTTTTTGTCGTTTTGGCATTTTTTATAAAGTATATTTCAATAATTGAAATTTGCTGCAAATTATAGCGTTAAGTGAAAAAATTTCTTTCAAAAAAAAAAAAAAAAAAAGAAGAAATTAATTTCTATACAATTTCTAAAAGGAATTTTGGGAATATATATTAACTGCCTTATTCATAAAAAATAGTTCTGTTTTATAAGAGGTTAATAAAACAAATTTTCTATGGAAATTTGATTAATAAGGATTTAATAAATTCAAAACATTTTTTATTAATTAGGCCCTAAATAAATATTTAAGCCATTTTGAATAAAATAATATTGAATAAAAAATTCGTTAAGTTTCTACACAACCTTAAGTTAAGTAAAAAATCTATTTCAAATCAACATGTTATATACCAAGTCACAATAAAAATGCAAAAACCAAGTTTCGTTAAGTTTTTTGAAACCTTCGTTAAGTAGAAAATTTGTGCAAGAATTCGTACGTTGATGTAAAAATAGCTAATATATTTTTGTTTGCTTTTAAAAATTCATATCTAGAGCTTCGTTAAGTTTTTATATATTAACAAGCTAGTGAATTTTTCATTTTAAAGTATATATAAGTGTGTATTTCAAACTTCTCAGAAAGTGATTATGAATAACATCCCGATAATTAATTTAGAAGTCACTTTTTGATTTTTTAAGCAAACGAAATATGACATTTTTAATTATACAAAATGTATTGATTTAAACGAAATATCAAATATTTGATCTTTCTCGACTCTATAAAAGCACTGAAAAATTAGTTCCTTTGCACTCATTAAAAAGGTCATACAAAAAAATCAGATTTACTTAACATCATGAAAATTACTTCGGATTTACTGAATGGGTATCAAAACAGAGAACTTCTTGCAATTATAACTCCATGTAAAAATTATTTGAAAATACATAAGTTCGGGATCTTATTGACTTTCTCGAAAGCTCTTTTTTTTACTCGGAAGCTCTTTTTTCTGTTCATTCCAATAAGTCATGGGTTTTAAAAATTTCAAAATAATTTAAAACAAACAGCACCGGATATACTCTTGGGCTTAAGCAAATTCAATTTGACGAAACTTGACGAAAGTTTTCTTAAGCTTGTTTGCTATTGAATTAAGTTTAAAAAGAACTCGTAAAGTTAAAGTATTTAAATCATTTCTAGGATTATAGAACTAAAAGTAAAAATCCTGAAAACTGTGTTATTAATTTTTTTGTATAAAAAAATTGCTTTTTTTACCTCACTGTGCTATAGTGTTTTTGTTAATCCATGTAAAAGTTCTTAAGCAACAACAACTAATCAACATAAAATCTTTATAAATTGTTGGAAATAAAACAAAAATAGCATAAATTTTTTATTATTTTTTTTTTTTTTTTTTGTTCTTCTCACTTATTAAATCCTGTAGTCGTTCACCCTAACTTTTCTTTATAAATTGAACGTGTTTTCATAAATGTTTATTGTAGGAATTGGGATAAGAATAATAATAAATGTTTGCTATGGGAGTTGATTTAAGAAGAAGAGAAAATTACATTCAGAAGATTTTTTTGAAAGGGAATTTAGAATTCAATGGTGTTTAACTTTTCTTAGCAACTGTAGACATACATAATTTAGCATAATTTTGCTAAGATTTCGAAAACGAGAGGGGTTGTTTGTTTCTTCTTCTTTTTTTTTTTTTTGTAAACTAAATGAATATTTGCATAATAAAGATAAAGCATAAAAATTAGTTCCACTTTAATCACAATAGTTACAAAAAAAAAAAAAAAAAACTAAATATATTTTACTCTCAATATTTTTACACAAAATGTAAGTCTTCTTTCTCTACTGGCAGGGTATTTTTTCTTTTTTTCTTTTTTTCCGTACGAATATTTGTTTAACAAGTCTTTTAAGAGATTATTGCAATATTTGGAACATTTATGGTTTGCATTTTGTGTGGCACTATACCAAATAAAAGATGATGTCATCGTCGTCACTTTAATGGTCTTGACCGCCTTATAAACCAAATTGTTCATTTCAGTTGATCGCTCTTTCTTGCGTTGTAAGAGCAGCCATATAAAATTTTATTGCTTAAGACAAAAATTTTTCAAGTTTTTCTTTCTTTTACATTTCTTTTGAATTTATTTCAATCAGTTTGATGTTTGTGACAGGTGTTTTCTGTCATATTCGATGGGAAATGGTTTTTGTCACACTCAAGTTTGAAGAAAATAATGTGTGTGTGTGTTTAAAAGAAATCCTCACAAAAACATAAATGTGAAAAAGGCCAAGTTCCTATCAAAAATTTCGGCCATTAAAAGTAGTGAGATATAAATTTTGACCAAGTTCTTCTTTGGTGCAATACCTATCACTGAAATATGCTATGCATTATATAAATTTGTACTCGTAAGGTTGTCATATAATTTCTAGATAATCTGCTAATTTGACATTTTCACCGATATAAAGAAATGAACAAATATACATTATTCTCTCCTTTTCTAGAAAGTTAAAAATATTGCCAAGTTAGCAGATTATCTAGAAATTATAGGACAACCTTACGAGTACAAATTTATATAATGCATAGCATATTTCAGAAGAACTTGGTCAAAATTTATATCTCACTACTTTTAATGGCCGAAATTTTTGATAGGAACTTGGCCTTTTTCACATTTATGTTTTTGTGAGGATCTGACTACTTTTTGAAAAATTTTCTATGATAACACTTTTTAAACTTAAAATTTCTAGTGTGTTTTATTTTTATTCGTGATCACCACGCCTGTTGAAAATGACAGAGTTACATAAAATAATGGGTTAGAGCGTGATGAGTGTTGGATTGTAGACCTTAAAAATGAGCAACGGGTCGCTAGTGTGTACGTAGTTTGGTAAGAGTCGTCTGGAAAGAAACATGCAAAATACAGCGTAAATTTTAGTGGGCCTGCCCCGCCTATTTTCTCCATTTATTTATATATTAAAGTCTGCTTAGGCGAAGTACATAAATCCAAAGGATATGCGCAATGTGCATGCAAAGTTTCAGTATGGTAGGTGGTGCTTTAATTTTTGGATTTTCGGTTTGAGTAAATCAATTAGGACTATTAGTCTACAAAATGTCAGCTCTCTACAGTATAACATTACGGAAAATTTTTATGGGCCTGGCGCCGCCAACTTTTATATCTGCTAGTGCTTATAATTCATGCAAAGTTTGGTATTAAAAAGTTAATGAGAAATATATGAGTAATAAATTAAAAACTGCTAAACCGAAGTACATGAAAGAAAAAGCTCCGATTTATGGGTGAAGTCTCACGTCTACTTTTCAAAATAGGAAATTTTTATTTTGGATAAGTTCAATGTGTATAAAAAGTTCTAATACAATCTATCTTAATTTTGAATTTGAAGTGCTTGTTTCCGCCCCCTGATAGCAACTTCTGGTTTTTTAATTTTTCTTAGTGATCTCTGGTCTAGATTTATTTGTGTATCAAATTAAGTTCGCTAGTGCGAATTGTAGTAGTAACGTCGTGGCCCCGCATACCGGATAAAACTTCTTACTTGTGCATAAAATTTCAGCTCTCTAGTTTATCAGCATTACCTCTCCCACTATTTCTATCTCAATATTTTGTTGTGAACAGCGTTTATAATTGATGCTAATTTTCTTTTAAAATATGCTGACTGAAGTAGATTAAACACAAGGCTAACATTTTAAAGGAGTGGTCACACCCACTTTTTAATGTGATAGTTTAAAGTCTTGTATGTGTGCAATTCGTATGCAAGGTTTCACTAAATTACCTTGAATTAAAAGCTGTATATTAAGTTTTTAGTTCCAAACAATATTGTCGTGGCCCCGCCTATTCTGGTAAAATTTTTTTGAGATTTCAGATTTTTCTAGTTGTTTTCTAACCTAGACCTACTTGTTTATCAAATTTCAGCTCATACGCGCAACTTTTAATTTTTATGGGCGTAACCCCGCCCACTTTACCAAACTTAAGAATTTTTCGGCCAGTGCTTATTATTCGTGTCAAGTTTCGTTGCAAACTTATAATAATACCCACATAAATAGTATATCTAAATATGCTGAGCCGCAGTACACGAAAATAAGGTTTAAATTACTTTTTTTATTAAAAAACTTATAGCCTTGCATTATCGCAGTATATATGCCAAATTGCAATAAAACAGCTTCCATTAAGCGCCTTATATTAGCTTTTTTAATTCTCAATGTTATGGGCGTAGCCCCGCCCTTCTGGCCAAAATTTCCGGGTTTTCACATTTTTTTATTTTAGTACTAACTTAGACCTAGCTCTGTATCGAATTTCAGTTTTTAGCACAAATTTTAGTTTTTATGGACGTAGCCTCGCCCCCCACCCACCCAGCTAAAATGTCTAACATGGCTTAAGTTAAAAGCTGTTTATTAACAGCCTTATTTATAAAACTTTTTAAGGCTTTATAAAGGGATTTTGAGACAAATTTTAATTAGAAATTTTTCTTAAAAAGCCTTAATAAGTTTTATAAATAAGGCTGTAAGTTTTCAGGTCCAAGCAATAGTAGCGTGGCCCCGCCCATTCTGGTAATATATTTTGGCTTTTCAGATTTTTCTAGTTGGTTGCTCACCTAGACCTACTTGTGTATCAAATTTCAGCTCATACGCGCAACTTTTAATTTTTAATTTTAATGGGCGCAGCCCCGCCCCTCTGAGTAAGATTTCTGGGTTTTCAGGTTTTTCTTGTTGTTTTCGCACCTATACCTACTCGTGTATCCAATTTCAGCTCCTTAGCGCAACTTTTAATTTTTAATATTTATGGGCGTAACCATGCCCACTTTTCCTAACTTAAGATTTTTTTCGGCGAGTGTTTATTATTTGTGCCAAGTTTCGTTGCTAACGGATAATAATACATACAGAAATAGTATATCTAAATATGCTGAGGCGAAGTACACGAAAATGAAGTTGAAATGGTATGGGCGTGTCAACGCCCATTTTTTTTAATGAAACATTTTTAGGCTTGCCCTATCGCAGTATGTATGCCGAATTTCAATAAAATAGCTTCCATAAAGCGCCTTAGATTTGCTTTTTTTAATTCTAGCCTTTATGGGCGTAGCCCCGCGCTCTTAGCCAAAATTTTTGGATTTTAAATTTCTTTTAGTTTATTTTCCACCTAGGCCTAGTTTTTTAGCAAATTTCAGCTCACTAGCACAGATTTTAATTTTTATGGGCGTAGCCCCACCCCCTTGGTTAAAATTTTCGGGTTTTCAGATTTTTCTAGTTCATTGCTCACTAAGATCTACTTGTGTACCAAATTTCAGATCTCTAGCTATAGCGGAAGTGCTTCATAATATTGATGAGTGAGTCATTGAGTCATTGATATGCACTTTTTGCACCTCCATATCTCCGGAACCTTTCATTGTAACTTTCAAACTTTGCATATGAGGTTACATGAAGTTATTCTAATTATGATTTAAATTTTATAATTTTACGGTAGCGGGGAACAAAGTTATGAGGGGGGTAAAAACAGCTCGAATGGCTTCCTGTAAATATACACACTACGTGCATTGGCCAGAACTTGGCAGGACGCACTAACGTGCGCCTAGATTTTAGGCTACAAAAAGGGTTTTATGCATTATTTGCTTTAACCTTTTATGTTCAAGGATTTGGTAAGAAGTAAAATACAAAGACGCACATAAAATTAATGAGGCAATGAAGAAACTATAAAAAAAAACTAATAATTTAAATGAACAGTTTTCTGCAAAAATATTTTTACTAATGGGGTTAAGAACTTTAGAAATGTTAATATGATTCGGTCTTCTACAAAGTTGAGAGACATCAATAGAGAAGGAATTATGATCTTAAAACATTGTCTACGAAAACATGAAGTTTAAGCACACCCAGCTTTGTTATGTGGAAGAGTATTGCCAGTCTATATTACCGTTATTCATAAACGATTGTTAAAGTTAAAGCATAATTTAAAACGATTTTTTAAAAAAAAATTAGTTAACATTAAATTTAGTAATTTTTTATGAATACCGGCGTATATAGACTGTACGAAAACGTACGTAACGGTCTTAGCTAAAAAATCAAAACTCCCATGCCTGCAATTTCGTAAGAGAGAGAGAGAGAGAGAGGTAGAGAGGGAGAGAAAAAGAGTCAATGAGAAATACATTCAGTGTACTCAGTGTTATGGTATTGTTTTTATCCAGCTGTACAGGGGATCCAGCTTATAAGTAGGCGTTCAAAGGAATTGCCAGAAAAAGTGAGAAGTCAATTTATAAACTAGGCAATTTGTTGCCGGATTGCGTTTTTAAATTAAAGTCTGATTTTATTTAACATTTTGACTGCTTATACACTATTTTACATTCTTCAATTTTTGTGTTTCTTTATATCTTTAATTTTGCTATAACAACATAATTTATTAATAAAAATAAAAATGTGTCATTTAAATATTATAAAGTAAGCATTCTGTTAATTATTACAATTTACTGTGTTGCAATGCAATTAAACTATGATACAGTGTATTATAGTAAGTGAGGTACACTATTTTATTTTTGAAGTTTTTAGGCATGTTAAAACGACAAAAAAGATTTCTTATCTTTTGGTACTTTTAATATATTGTTGAGGGATTTTTTGACTAAACTACACAGAAAAAATTATTCCCAAAAAATTTTTAAACAAATATTTGTTTGAAATCAAACTTAGTTTCAGTAAATATTCTGTACTGTTCCACTAAATTAATTTGTACCAAAACACTGTATAGAGAAGAAACAGGCCACGACGTTTGTCGGCTACATTTCGGCATTTACATGTATACAACACGATCAAACAAAATAAACAACAACTAAACAACAACAACCGCACAACAGCACGTTGTTCCTATCAACAAGCAAGATAAACACCAACACACTGAAATAACATTTTCTCTCAGCCGAACTATGATTAATTTAAATTTTTACAAAATTTTTATCAGAATTTACAAAATTATTTGTAGGACCGCATTCAAATAAAATATTTACTGATTCAACGAATTTGGTTACTGAAAATGAAATTTAATTTTTTCTGTGTACTTAATAGTACACATGAAATAAAATTAATTTTAGTTAATTTTTATTAAAAAAAAAAACAAACAAAAAAATTATTGGTAACAAGAAAAGATTTTTTTGGCTCCACTTGAAGATTTTTGGAAAATAAATATGGCAACACTGAATACATACAAAATGCTTTATAGTTGAAAGGAGTGATGAATCTCGAACGATTTCTAGAATACATTTTTGAGTCGTACCGAATTTAGCGACTTTATTTCAAAAAGTAACCGATTATGAATTCCAACTAAAAATCTAATGACAAGACTCTACTGTAGAGCAAGTGTTGTAAACGTTGTTACAATAATGCCACACAATAAGGCAGGATTGGAGAATTAACAAAAAAATTATGTAATTCGTTTTATACCTTCGCAGAGAAAAAAAACCTCTTTAAATCAATAAAAACCATATTGAATCAATAAGAAACATTAAGGATAGTCTAGTAATGTTGAAATTTTTTATTTCAATATAACAACAATAATTAATTTTACGTTGCCCTTATTTTGATAAAATTAATATGAAAACAATATAGAAATAATATTTTTCGGCATTGAATTAATATTGAATTCTTATAGAACAATGTTGTCGTCTTATTTATATGATACGGTTTACATATTAATTTAAAGTGGAACCTTATAGATTTAAAATATGTTTCGTGTTAATTCATTATTGTGCAATTTGAATTTTAACTTAATTAAGAAATTAATGAAATAAAAATATGAAAATAATTTATTTGAAGTTTAAAGCAATATGGATTCAGGGTAATTCACGGAATAAATAAAAACAACAATACAAAGTTGCAAATGATTAATTTACGGTCTGTCCCACGATGTCACCAGAAATCGTTCGATCGACAACTTGTATTGCCAACAACAATAACATTAGGAAATTTGTTGTTGTTTTCAATATAAATATACGATTGTACGATTTCTAGTGACATCGCGGAAGAGGCCGTTAATGTATTTCAATATAATTTTTCTATTATATTGAAAATTATTGAATTAATGTGATGCGTTCTTATTTTTAAGTTTCAGTTTTTCCCCTAGTGGTGTATTGATTAAAAAGATGATATTTTTATATTAAATACAACCAAAAATTTGAAAAAAAAAATCTAGTTAAATTGTTTCTGTCTTCTCTAAAAGGATTTAAATGTTTTCTTCTGCTATTGTTAAAATTTGACACTCCTTTTTCACCAGGTTGCGCGAAAAAAATATTCGATAAACTGTAAAGAAAATTAGGGATATCATTTTTTATGCATTAATCCTTCGAATATTTGAAAAAGTTCATGAGGATTTGCTCTGTCTTTGGAAACGAAAGAAAAATGCTTTCGAATTTGTGTGTTATTAATATTAAAATTCGAAAGCCTTTGCTTTCATTTCGACTTACAGAGTAGCCCCCAGCATTCCAAACCATTTTCGAATCAAATGAAAAAATTAAAATATTTGGAAGAAATTAATAGATTTTTAAAGCGGTTCTCGAAACAGCATTCCAACCATTTTCGAGTCAAATGAAAATTAATATATTTGGAAGAAAGTCATAGCTTTTAAAGCGGTTCTCGAAACTGATAAAATCCCCTTTTTCCCATCAAATTAAAAAGCAAGTATGAAGCAGCACTCGAAATGAAATTTAAAAAATTTAACTTTTCTGGAATGGAACCCTTATTATTTAAAATTTTAAAGAAATTTTGTTTCTGAAATAAAATATTTGTTCAGTTGTTACATTTTAAATTTGAAAATAACTTTGAAATTTATTTGTTGGTGGTTCAGCGTTGTCTATATATTTCATTGTTGCTGTAACAAATCATCAGTAGACTTCAACCACACATTTTGAATAGTCACAAACCTCTTATCTTATGCACAGACTTTCAAGAACTATTTGAGAATTCACAAATAATAATGTTTTTGAAAATCACAAAAGAATTATTATTATTTTCTAAGCCTACTACGCTTATTTTTCTTTTGTGATTTTCAAAAATGTTATTATTTGTGAATTCTCAAATAGTTCTTGAAAGTCTGTGCATAAGATAAGAGGTTTGTGACTATTCAAAATGTATGGTTGAAGTCTACTGATGATTTGTTACAGCAACAATGAAATATATAGACAACGCTGAACCACCAGCAAATAAATTTCAAATTAAAATAAACTTCTGACAATATGTCGAATAATAAATTTCTTAAATTTGAAAATAACATAAAATTAAAAAGAAGCGGATAAAAACCGGATTTAAGACCGGATAAAAACCGCTTCTAAGACTGGGTAAGAACCGGTTTTATGCCAAATATATAAAGACTTCATTTATACTTCATTTGAAGTCGCAACAAACGAACTTATACTAAGAAAATATTACTTCGCTACGTTGCACAATGGGATGGATGGCTTCAAGATTTTTGTACAAGAACTATAAAATTGTCTTAGATCATAGACAGTTGGTGCCGAGCATTATATTGAGTAAATTAAGAACTAAAGCAATTTCACCGCGCACGCCCACCGCCCCATGCAATCTAAATCGATTTTATTTCATAAAATTTTTTCACTAAAATTTTTTTTAACCAAAATTCAATTGTTCTAAAAAAACATAAGTGCACATTTCTCTTTAAAGATTTCCCTACCAAATGCCATCATTTGATTTTTGAAATTTATTTATGAAATTTATTTCGATACCATAATCCCACTGTGCGGTGTTGCCCCAATTCTCAAAATATTTAATTCTGGAATTTTTTTTTCTGCAAAAAAATGCAATAATAGCTTTGATTTGATTTTGAATTTACATTTAAAATTATCGGTTTCGGAAACCATACAAGTACCGGTTTTCGAGCCTGGTAAAACCCCGCTTTCTACAACCGTAAAGTAATTTTATTGCCGAGCCATTACCCAATGCAATTATACCCCACGTGCATAACAAATATATCAACTCAATATTTTTGTATGTCAAGTCAAGTTGACTGCAATACCAACAAGGACGAAAACTAAAATTTATTATTAAGTTTGATATGAAAATAAAATAATAAACTGAACTCGATGGCTTATATGTACTTTCAAGCTGTGCAAAGCTTTTTTCTCATTTATATTTCTATTTTATTGCAAACTGTGTTTACATTTGTTTTAATATAAATTGAATACATGGGGGGTTTTGCTTTATTGCTTTAAAATCATCTGAGAAAAATATAATAATTTTTGCCAAAAAGGCAGAGAGGGTAAAGCGACACAAAAAGGATTGCCGAAAGAAATGAAAAATTATATATTAAAACTACTCACAGTCTTCTACAAATGTATAGCAACACCTCACAATACCAACTACTAATAAGGACTCTCAATTATATTTATGTCCTCTCTACACTTGCCACTCCTTATGTAGGGCACCGCTGGCCAAAGTGGCACCCAGAGTGAATACACAACCGCGAGTATTTATTGTAAACAGTGTCCAGAAAGAGAAATTAAATATTCGTTAAAAATTTAAATTTGATATTTAGTCTAACACAACAATGAGCTAACGTTTGAGAAAGAAAATACAAGACAGAAAAAAGAAAATCTATGGAAAATAACAAGTAAAACTATCAGTTGTAAGCCAATTAATAAGCCACATTCTGCTACTAGTAACACACTTGCACCAACAAAAGTATTACATTACAATTGTAAATATCTATTTTTAATCCAATTAAAGTTGCACTAATAGAAAAAAAACAGACAAAAAGATAAATATAAGCAAATCATGTGGGAAAACAGCAACATGGTGAAGAGATTACAAAATGAAATGCAAGAAATGGGAACACATTGTGTCCGATTTAAGGTTATTGGCTTGCAAAACCAAGCGTAAAAGCAGCTTAAAAACTTTTTGGAAAAAAACCGGTTACATAAAGAAGAGTTACAAAGAACAAAAATTTAAAAAAAAGTTCGCTTATCAGTGAAAGCTTTTTGAAAGCTTTTATTCTAAAATTTCAAATACATAAATAACTAATATTTAGAGTTTAATATATTTTTATACGGAATTTACACGATGACTTTTCCCCCAGCATTTTTATTGAATTCTCTTTTATGTTGCTACCCCTTTGATCACCTTTGTACCCCTTTTGTCAGTAAACTCTAGGAAAGTCACGGTAAAAAGTCATAGTGTGAATCCAGTATTACCACTAGCACATGTTTTCCAAACAAAAGCTGAATTTCTATTATATTTAGGGCGTTCCACTAAGGGCCATTATTACAACTTAAAGTTAGTTAAAAGTAGGATTTTATCGGACGTATAAAAACTTTATCGTTTGCAAAATTTTACTTGAACCTAAGGTGAGCGATAAATTACGGGCAAGTTAATTCTACCTAGTAAGTTAAATCCAATTTGCAATAATGACCCTAAAACATATTACTTTTTTGTATTTGGCTTTTAATAAATCGTGCAATTGCCGTAAGGAAAAACTTTTTCTTTGTTGGATAGACAAATGAAAATTTGGTATTGAGTTTGAAAAAGCTAGCTTTCTGCACATTTTTTCAAAGCTCTGAGGCCATTTAGAAAACACGTAATGTGTTAAAAAAAAACCTTCCAGGGGATTAAATAACCAGTTAAGACAATTTTTATCATCCTTAATTACGCTTAATACATTCCTGTTATTATAAACATTAATATAATAAATTAATAAATATGAATTTTTCAAAGCTCACTCTATTTTAACGCCATACTGCTTAACATTTCACTTATATCTAAAAATTATAACACGAAATTAATATCTAAAACCTAAAAATAACATTAGAAAATATTTATTTTCTTTGCAATAAGCTCAAGTAAAAAAGAAAAAGCTTTTGCAAGCTTTTATGATATAAGATTTTAAATGTTTTGAAAAGTTTTTTGAATATTTTGAAATGTATCACAAGTCAACTGAAAGTATTAAAATGAACAAAATATCAGTTAAAGCTTTGCAAAGCTATTCAACAGCTGAAAGCCATATCGCTCCTTTATTGCAACATAGGTATACACATCTTAAAAATCTAATTTTTGGAGTTAGTAATGCAGAAAAAATCATTATATTATAATGAATCTTGAGTAAAAATTTTATGTAAAAGTATTGCAGAGAAAATAAATATTTTGATATCTTCATTAAGCAAAAGCTCATTTTGCAAAAAAATAAAATAAAATAAAGGATATATCGCTGAAAGACAAAATTTATTATTTAGTTTTGCTTGATAAAAAATATTGGCAAAGCTTTTGAACATTACTAACATTTAAAGCTCTGCGAAATCTCATGATTGAAATAAGAGTTATGATCTACAAAAAGTTCAAGAAGTTTATTCTTTTCATAATTTTATATTAAACTGATCTATAACGAATTTTTTAAGAAAAAGCTTTTAGCTAACAAAAACAAACTTTTACAATTTTTTGTTTTGTACTTCAGCAGTTTTAGAGAATATACCAATTTTAGTTTCACTATTTACAAATTTTTAAACGACCACTTCAAAAAATTTTTTTGATACCTTAAAAGGTCTTTAAAAGGAAAGCTACCAGAAAACTGCTCAATAACGATTTTTTAAGAAAAAGCTTTAAGCTATCGCAAACAAACTTTTACAATTTTAATATACATACATAGTTTCATTCTTTAGAAATTTTAAAAGGAACTCATAAAAAGCTTTTGAAACCTATAAATGTTATTTAAGAAAATATCGTTGAAAAGTCTAAAATTAAATTTTTAGTAAAAAAATTTTTTTTTGTGAAATTTAAATTTTAGCTAAATTTTGGTTTGCTGAAATATTCCGTTACTTTGGTAAAATGTATATTTTTTTGAAATTTTTTAAAATTTTTTAAAGATTTTTAAGCGTTTTTGATATTTTGGTAGTGAAGTTTATAGTTTTTATTAAATTAGAATTTCTTCGTTATTTTGCTTAAGTTTTGATGATTTTTGGCGAAATTTAAATTCTTTGATAAAATGTTAACTTTTTGGTGAAATTTAAATTGTGAGCTAAAACTTCGATTTGTCGATAATATTTCAATATTTTGGTGAAGTTCGCATCTTTTTTTATATCAAACATTTAAAAAAAAAACTTTTCAAAAATCTTTTGAAATCTCAGAAAGCTTTATTTGAAAAAAAACTTTCTTACTACACGAGCTTTTTTATAAGCTTTCTTTAATGCATTCCAGTTTTTCACAGCAATTTGTAATTTTATATGAAAGAAGGCCGAAAAGCTTTTCAGATCTCACAAAGGTTTTTTGAAAGAAAAAAACTTTCTTATTATACGAGCTTTTATATGAACTTTCTTGAATGTATTCCAGTTTTGTAAAAAAGTTATTCACAGCAACTTATAGTTTTATATGAAAGCTTAAATAAAGCTTTTGAAGACGGGATTTGCAGGAAATCTCTTTTTAAGAAACTTGCCTTTAAATCAATTAATTTGTTATGTTTAGGTCACACGTCTAGACGACTTGACCTTACAAATGTGACGAAAAATCTTCTTGCAGATTTTAGCAGAAAATCTTTTATAGTGTAGCATAAAGAATAAACCAAGATTTATGTTTATTTTATAGATGTCTGATTGCATTATGACTATAAAAACACAATAATGGTTAGAAGAATGTTAAAATGAGAAGGGAATGTCTGAATAAATGAATGATTGAAAAACTACAAGACAAATTTGTTTCATAAGGAAAACATTCAAATGAAATTGTATACGATTTTATGGCGAGTGTGTGTTCGTGCATAATAAAAACTTTATTCCGATATGGGACACGCGCCTGAATTGTGACAATTGACAGACAATTGTTTAAACAACGAGTGTATAAAACTTTGCAAATAAACTTTGAGGGTTGAAATACCCAAAAAAAAAAACAAAAAAGGAAAAGAGGTCATAGCAGCAAAGGGGTGTGGTGTCCCATATCAAAATCCTATTAAAATAAATTATTGACCTTTTTTTAGGTTGAGTTGCTCTTTCAAATTTATGTGTTTAAGTACATAAATGTTTGTGTTTAAAGTTATTGATTGCAAAAATATGAAGTGTATGAAGATTAAAAACGAAAAAAATATTAGCCTAACGAGTTTCAAAGAAATGGCATGAGAAATAAAACATGAAAGCTTAAGGAAGTTCACATGACCTTCAATATGGACATATGTGTGATGTTAGAAAACCAGAAATAAAATATCTTTAAAGATCTCTTTAAATACCTAAAAATTAATTAATATTATATTTCTTTTTTTTTGAGTAAAATTTTTCTTAGGGGTTTTTTGGGGAAAACTAGAATTTCTAGAAATATAATTTTGCTGGGCATGCAGCAAGATTTTTATTTGGAATTTTTAGAGGAAACCTTACAGCAAAATTCACAATTTACATAAGCAAACAACCCCCTTTATAATTGTTAAATAACACCCTTAAAAGATGATGATGACAAGAAAGACAAGAATTTAGTTTTTCATGGTTTTCAATTTATAGCAGCAGCAGCCTTTACCAAAAGTATTTACAGCATTTAAGTTGGTCATATCATTTGCAATGTCTCCCTAAAATCCAAAGAAATTTGCTTTTCTATTTCATATTTTTGCTTAAGTAACGTATATTTTGAATTCGTTACAGCCGTTTGTAGCAATTTTTTTTATAAATATCTACCTTTTTTTAAATTTAATTCTTGAAGAAATCTAGAATTTTATTAATCTATTATTTTATTAGAATGGTTTGTAAAGAAGTTGACTAACAACTGTGAACCTTTTTCTTCCCTTTTATTTTATTTTCTTTTGTTTTTTTTTTTTTTTTTTTTTTGTTGTAAATTTTGCTAAAAGTTTATTCTACAAACAACCACTTTTCTAAATGACTTGCGGTCATTGCAAGAAGGTCCTTCGGTTATATCAACACATTTACGTTTTTTATACTTGTTAATCAACAATAAAAAAGATTTAAGCTCATACAATTTTACTCTCAAATAGAAATAATAAAAAAAAAACAAGTTCTCTAATTTCTATTCTTCTAAATGAAAATATTTATAGATTTACTGAGCCGTTTTCATCTATTAGTTTTTCAAACTCAAACTATGTGTTAATGATTAGAGTACAGAAAAGCTGTCGTTCCAGTTTGTTGAATTCGATTCAAACACTACAAAGTCTTTCCAAATAAAAATCATTTTTCTCAGCTATTGTTATTGTCTTTTGCTTTGTTTAATAGAAAAATTATGAGAAAATTTACAGGATTTTTTTTTCATAGTTTTGTTTTACCAAACCAGAGCGCAGGGATACAAAAAATAAAGAAGAAAAATATTGTTACTTCTTTAGCCTCACTAATTGCAAATAGTAACCGAGCAAAAAGTAATAAATATCTTTTTTTTTTTTTGCTTTTGAGTTCGAAATAAATATTATTGTGCTATTGTTTCATATACTCACAGTAGAATACATTTTTGTGTTGGCAAGTTTTATTCTAGTAACAAGAAACGAGACCTATGAATATTAATCACAGACACACACACACACACACACATTGAAAAGTTTAAATTACCTGCAAGTAAAAAAGAGCAAAAAGGGAGAAAATATAAAAGATTAATAAATAATGGTTTTTATTTAGAAAATTATTAAAACTACAATTCATTAAGATTAATAATTCCAAAGCAGACTTGAGAACAAACCATAAAAATAATTTAAAAATGCTTTTCACAAAGGCAAGAGGATCTGTCTGTATTTACATATATATTTTGCAAATTAGTTATATTTTCTCAACCCGGGTTATAAACATACTTAATGATATAAATAAGAAACGTTTTGTTTTCCACAGAAACCAATTTTTAAATATTTTTATTTGAATTTAAAAAAATTTTATTTAAAAGTTCATTGTGTTAAGAGGGTCTTTGATAAAAGGTTAGCTTTCATGAAAGAAAAGCGCTATTATAAAAAAGTGCCTCTTATGAAAAATATTTTTCAAAAAAGTACCTTTTAAAAAAAGTACCTTTTATAAAAATTACTTTCCACAAAAAGTACCTTTTATAAAAATTACTTTTTACAAAAAGTACCTTTTAGAAAATGCAACTTTTAGAAATACTAGTACCTTACAGAAAAGGTACCTTTTAAATATAGCATCTTGAATAAAAAGTACCATTTAAATATAGTGCCTTGAATAAAAAGTACATTTAAATATAGTACCGTGAATAAAAAGTACCTTTTATAAAAAAGTACCTTTTAAATATAGTACCTTCTATAAAAAGTACCTTTTATAAAAAAGTACCTTTAAAATAATACCTTTTATAAAAAGTAACTTTTATGAAAAAGTACCTTAAAAAGTACCTTTTATGCCCTTTTATAAAAAGTACCAGAAAAAGTACCTTTTCTTAAAAACATTAATTTTCAAAAAAAGTACCTTTTAAAAATAGTACCTTAGAGAAAAAGTTTTTTTTTAGTAAAAGTACCTTTTAGATAAAGAATCTTGAATAAAAACTACCTTTCATAAGAAGCATATTTTATAAAATGGGCCTTTGATAAAAGGTATATTTCATAAAAAGTACCGTTGCTAAAAAGTACGTTTCATAAAAAGCATATTTTATAAAAAGTGCCATTTATAAAAATTATCTTTTATAAGAAGTTCCTTTCAGCAAAAGTAACTTTTGGATATATGTACATATGTGTACAGTACCTTGAATAAAAAGCAAATTAAATAAAAAGAACCTTTCATAAAAAATATTTTGACGAAAAAGTACCTTTCAGAAATGGTATCCTAAATTAAAAGTACCGTTTATAAAAAGTAAGATAAAAAGTATCTTTCACTAAAACTAAAAGTAACTTTAAGAAAAAGAACATTTTAGATATGGTACTTTGAATAAGAACTACTTTCTATAAAAAGTACCTTTCATGAGAAGTATATTTTATTAAAGTACCTGCTATAAAAAAATGTATTTTAAAAAAAACTATTTTTTATGAAAATTAATTTGTAAGGAGTAGCTTTTATAAAAGGCACCTTTTAGAAAAGTACATTTTAGAAAAGAACCTTTTGTAAAAAGTACCTTTTATATATATTACATTTCACAAAAGTACCTTATAGAAAAAGTAACTTTTATAAAACGTACTTTTTAGAATTATTATCCTGAATAAAAATGACCTATTATAAAATGTACCTTTTATTAAAATTACTTTTCACAAAAAGTACCTTTAAGAAGAATACATTTAAGATATGTTACTTTGAATAAAAACTATCTTTTAAAAAAGTACCTTTCATGAGAACTATATTTTATTAAAAGTACCTTCCGTAAAAAATGCATTTTAGAAAAAATACTTTTTATAAAAATTACTTTTTAAAAAGTAGCTTTTATAAAAAGCCAAAAGGGGCTTTTAAAAAAGTACCTTTTATAAAAAGTACATTTTCAAAAAAGTACTTTTTATAAAAAGTACCCTTTATAAAAAGTACCTTTTATAAAAATTACCTTTTATAAAAAGTGTAGCTTTTATAAAAAGTATCTTTTATAAAAAGTATCATTTATAACAAGTACTTTTTGTGAAAAGTACCTATTATAAAAAGTACCTTTTATAAAAATTGCCTTTTATAAAAAGTGTACCTTATATAAAAAGTACCTTTTACAAAAAGTATCATTTATAAAATGTACTTTTTGTGAAAAGTACCTATTATAAAAAGTACCTTTTATAAAAACTACTTTTTGTGAAAAGTATCTCTTATAAAAAGTACCTTTTATAAAAAGTAACTTTTCTAAAATGTACTTTTTATAAAAAGTACCTTTTATAAAAAGTAATTT
Source organism: Tachina grossa (assembly GCA_949987645.1). NCBI lineage: Eukaryota > Metazoa > Arthropoda > Insecta > Diptera > Tachinidae > Tachina > Tachina grossa. The sequence continues at coordinate 118,467,583 of OX465278.1, read as the reverse complement.
TTATAAAAAGTATCTATTATTAAAAATAATTCTTTATAAAAAGTACCTTTTATAAAAATAATATTTATAAAAAGTACATTTTTAAAAAGTAATTTTTTTAAAAAGTATTTTTTATTAAAAGTATTTTTTATTAAAAGTAATTTTTATTTAAAGTAGCTATTATAAAAGTATTATAAAAAGTTATTGCATTACACTATTACAATTTTCATTAATTTTCCATTGAACTTAAATATATTTTCGCAAAAATAACTGAATATGATTGTTTTTACATAAACGACATCATTCTTTGTTTTTTAGTATTACAAATCATTAGCTGTTCTCTTTTGTAACTTCGAAAGGAAATTTGTTGAACGAATAAAAAAAAGATTAAAATACTTTAAAATACTTCTTTGCGAAAAAATGTGCCCAAGTTGTATGACATTTGCTCTCTGAATAGCAACACTTTAAATTCTTGACAGCATTTTTTTAAACGCGCTTTTTTGCTGTTATGCTTCCTCTAGTTTAGCAGTTGCTCCTTCTATAAGATTTTTTCGCTCTGCTCGTAAAGTTTTGCTAGTTTTTTTTTTAATAAAAACAAAATACAAATAAAAAAATAAAAATAAAAATTCATTAAATACTTGAACATTTGTCTTTAAAAGTTGTTGTTGAACGCTGCTTTAGTTTTATACACTTTTAATTTATAGACTCGATGCCAGACATGAGTTGTTGGTTGGTTGTTTGGTTGCTGCTTGCCTGCTTGCCTTCTAAATTTAATTACAACATGCAAGAGCATTTGGTGGAGTAGCAAAAGTAACATATGAACGCAAATACCAACAAATATTTATGTAGAAAAATAAATGAGAATTATGAGATTTGCTTAGTTTGGAATAATTATAAATGTGGATATAAAAAATCTAATAAAGTTACAGAAAACTTCCTTATCGTGACTACAAAAAAGTTATAGTTATAGTTTATAGAGCGAGTTCTAACAAACTTGATGTGAGTTTAGATAAATGGGCACAAATTAAAAAAACTTTACAAAAGTTTCTAATGAAAACACTTTTGGTGAATACATTTTTAATCGACGAGTAATCGTCATAAATTAGTAAATGTACATAATTTTTTTTATCAAATTTAGACAGCTATTGTAACGAATTAAGCCAAGTGAGATATTATTAATTCATTAATTTAAGCGCAGCCCAGAATAACATTGTAAAAGACAATTTTTACAAAACTAATTTCTTAACAGACTACCGCTAACATTACCCTCTTGCGCTGTTCAAACATCAAACCATCTAAAATTATCAAAATTTAATTACAAACAGTCAGTCATTGGAATAATTTTTTAAGTAACTAACAAAATTATTCAAAGGAAACCGTCAAAAGTAAATATAATTAAATATAACAGAGATACAAAAAGAAAATGTAAGGCTAATTATCATTATTTTCGATAAGTTAAAAAAATAATAAACAAAAAAAAAAATAATCTTGCCTTAAAATTTGTTTTTGGCTCCCCTGAAAAAAATAATTATTTTGTCACTCACAATGTTATTCGCGGCTAACTTTGAATTATTGACATTGACATATGTCTCCCGAAAGATTTAACCACAATTTTTTCATGGAATAATTAATTGAAATTCAATTCAAATTATTTAATAATAAACGCCGAATTGTAAGCAACAGATTTGCATTAAATATATTACACGAATAAATTTTTTAGCCGTATGAACGATTAACTTTTACTCGACTCATTTGGCTCTAGAGATAAATAACTGAAACGAACAATAGATTTAATTTCAAAGAACAAAAGAAAATTGATGAAGAGAATTTTTATTCAAAAACTAGTCGAGCAAAATACGTACAATTAACATCAGACAATAAATAATAAACAACATATTTGGAAGACCTCGACAGGTAACGAATAAATATTTAATCGATTAACCTATTATACGAGTATGTAACCAAATCCATTTGATATATGTAAGATGGTAAATAAGAATAAATAAAACATTTTACAAACACCAACAAGAAACATTAGCGAATAGCTTTTAATCGAATAAAATTTAGTCGAATAATTTGATATTAGATACTGGTACAGCATCGTCGAATATTAACATAAACTAATAACGAATACTTTGTTAACTGAATCATTGTTTTATAGACACAAAAACTAACGAATAATTTTTTTTAACGAATAATCGATTTATTCGCATAATTTAGCCAAAGTAAATAAATAAATATCTATATCCAATACAACATATTTAGACACATCAAGACATAATAACACATAATTTTTATGAATACAAAAAAATATTAAAGAATAATTTTCGATGAACGAATAATTTTCTAATCGCATCATATTTGTATTTATACTCGAATCATTTAGCATCAGAATACAAAAAAAAAATTAAAGAATAATTTTCGATGAACGAATAATTTTCTAATCGCATCATATTTGTATTCACAGGCAACACATAAATAAAAAGATATATTACATACACAATAACGAATAATACTGTGGTGAAAAGGAAAACGTGCTTAAGTCGAGAAAAGCTGTTTTGAGTTAATGGCACCCTGGTAAACTTAATATTCTAAAGTACACCTGGGCAAAATTCCAATTTTATTTGGTGCTATTTTTCAGAAAGTTCTAGTGCAATAACTCGCTGCTTATCTATAATTTTTCGACTTATAGTCTTGTATCGAAAAAAGCTTAATGCATACATATTATGCTTTTGATATATTTCAAAATTAAATTTATTATTTATAGTGTGTAGAACGATGTTTAGCACAAAAAAATGGGAAGAGTGAACACCGAATTTCACAATTTAATTGCAAACTCCTACGAAGTATTTAAAATTTGACTTAAGCACTTTTCCCTATTACCCAAGAATTTTTTAATCGATTAAATTTAACACGAATCGTTTTATATCAGAGTCCAAATAGTAGTAAGTCCCAATTTACACTATGCAAGTCTTATTGCTAAGCTGATTAGTTTGTTAGGGGAGAGAGACGGGGGAAAAGAAACGTTGCTGTTCCACTCGTCTCTCTCCCTGAAACGAATCAGCTTAGCAATAAGACTTGCATAGTGTGATTTGGGACTAATCTAAGTAGTAAAGTCAACACTAGATTTGACTAATAGACATTAAAAAGAAATATTGAAAAATTATTTTTAATTCGATTAAAGTTTACTCAAATAATTTTACATCGGAAGCAACAATAGAATTATTTGTTAATTTTATAATAAATAGTAAATTTGAAATAAAGAAAAATAGTGAATAACTTTTGTTTTAACATTTTATGGACATTATTAAATTATTTGTCACTAAAGAAAAAATAGCTAACAATTTCATGTTTCAGCAAATTTTATTGAAGTTATTTGCTTGTTTAGCCATAAACAATAGATTTGACAGACATCAACAAGAAATGTTGCCGAATAATATTTTATTCGATTAAATTTTATTCGAATAATTTGGCACTAGAATCTAAGTAGTAAAGTTAACAGTAGATTGGACTGAAAGACATTAACAAGAAATATTGAAAAATTACTTTTAATTCGATTAAATTTTAATCGTATAATTTGACAGCGAAAGCAGCAACAGAATTATTTGTCAATTTTATAATAAGTAGCAAATTGGAAACAAAGAAAAATAGCGAATAATTTTTTTTAATTTTATAGAAATTATTTAAATATCTGCCACTAAAGAAAAAATAACGAATAATTTTTTATTTCTGAAAATTTTATCAAAATTATTTGGCGCCAAAATTTTTTTAGCAATCAACAATAGATTTGAAGGACATCAACAAGAAATGTTGCCGAATAATTTTTTATTCGATTAATTTTTATTCGAATAATTTGGCATCTATGACTGCTATATAACTGTTTAACTCTCACAAATAGAAAGAAGGAATAATTTAATTATCGAATAATTTATTCAACGAAAATTAGAATAATGAATAAACTGTTCTATCAAATAACCAACTATTGGATACCATAGTAGACCTTTATCAAACTATTTCAGCAGCTTGTTTTAGAGACAAGCCTATAATCAAACTTTTTTAAACTACGTGGGTTTGATTAAAGGTTTGTGTTTAAAACGAGCTTCTGAAAGAGTTCGATATGAGTCTACGCCATAGTGTAAGTAGCACTGAACAAGTTTGACATAAATATATTAGGAAATAATAACGAATAATTAATCGATTAAATGTTATTCGAATCGTTTGGCATTAGAATCTAAATGAAAAATAAATATCTCTGAATAAACTTTGATAAGAATCAATAACGAATAATTCATAAATCGAATAGTCTGTTAACTTTTACTCGAACCATAAGTATGACAGGGATGACCAATTTTTATATTTTATAAATAAAGAAGCAAAAATTTAAACTAAGCAAGGTTTTTATACTAATAAAACTGCCACAAAAAAATTATTTGGTAATCTTTAAAGAGGTAATTTTTATAAAAATTTATTTTAAACAGAGCTGTTAAATTTCGATTACGATTAGTAATCAATTACATTACATTTTAAAAATAATTGTACTGATTATATAATTCCCTTGAAAAGAATTTTTGATAATAATTGATTACGATTACTAAAGGGTGTTTTTTATTGAGGTATAGAACTTTAAGTTGGCATCACTTTTTTAACTGGCGGCCATTTTGTCAGCTGTCAAGTGATTAATATTTAGTTTGGTTTGCCATTTCATCATGAACAGGTTGACAAAAGAACAACGCTTGCAAATCGTGCAAATTTATTTCGAAAATAATGGTTCAGTTCGCGAAGTTTACCGCAAGCTCCGTCCATTTTATGGTCGACATAATCGTCCATCAGAGCAATTAATTCGTTTAACCATGGATCGTTTTCGCACTACGTTTACTCTATGTGATAATACGCATCCGCAGCAACGTCGAACAGTGCGCACCGAAGAAACAATTGCCGCTGTAGAGCAAACTGTTGAAGAGGACCCGAATGAATCGATTCGCCACCTTGCACAGCAATTGGAGCCGACTAACCGACTATTTTGTTCCCGAATTGGATGGCATGAATGTGGATGAGTTGTGGTTCCAACAAGACGGCGCTACATGCCACACAGCGCACGTCACAATCGATTTATTGAAGGAAACATTCGATGAGCGCATAATTTCGCGGAATGGACCTGTCAATTGGCCACCAAGATCGTGTGATTTGACACCATTGGATTATTTTCTTTGGGGATATGTGAAGTCGCTCGTCTACGCCAACAAACCAGAAACGTTAGGGGACTTGGAAGCCAACATTCGTGGCGTTATTGCCAACATACGGCCCCATATGCTCGAAAAAGTGGTTGAAAATTGGACCTGTAGAATTGGCTTTATTCGAGCTAGCCGCGGCGGCCACATGCCCGAAATCATATTTAAACATTAATGGCATAAAATTATCCTTCCAATTAAGCCAAATTGATGGACATTAAAACGATTTTCTTGTGTTTTATTTCAATTCGAAGTTCTATACCTCTGAAAAAAACACCCTTTAGTAATCGAGAAGTAATCTGAATTACTTGAAATTACAAAAAATAATCAAAAAGAATCGAAAGTAATCAAAAAATAATCCCACTACTTCCAAATATTAATTTACGTTATTAATAAATAATCAAAAAGAATTAAAAGTAATCTTTAAAAGTAATCGGATTATTATACCTTTTACCAAAAAATGGTAAAAGGGTATATATAGATTTGTCATTCCGTTTGTAATTTCTAGAATATTAATAAGCGAGCCATAAAGTATATATATTCTGGATCCTTATGCATAGGGAAGACGAATAAGCGATGTCCGTCTGTCCGTCTGTCTGTACGTGAAATCGGTTTTCCGAAGCTCCCAGAAAAGCTAGAGACTTCGTTCTTGGACTGGTGTGTCAGAAATGGTCCAAATAAGATTGGTATTGAAAATCCGCAAAATCGAGCAGACGGTTTCAGAGCTGGGAAGCTTAAACTTCATTTTGCCATACAAAATAACTACCGAAAACTAGTTTTTAATAATTTTTTATTAAATAAACGTATTTTATAACTCCGATGAATAAAATTAATATTTCTTAATAAGAAAAAATATATAAAAAAAATTTAAAAAATTAAATAGACGTTTCCAGGGTTGGAAAACTTTAACTTTTTTATACAAAATTATACAAAATTAATTTACTAAAAGAAATTTTTCATTTTTTCTATAAATTAAATATATCTTATATTCTAAGAAGAAAGAGATTGGGTTATAGAATCAGAAAAATCAGAAAGGATAATTCCAGGGTTGGAAAACTTAAAATTTTTGTGATATAAAAAATTAACTACCGTAAACTAATTTTTATATTTTTTTTATTAAATTAACTTATTTTATACTTCAGTACAAATTAAATTGGTGTTTCAAATTAAAAAAGAAAGTTAAAAAAATTAAAAAGACGTTTCCAGGGTTGGAAAACTTCAATTTTTTTTCATATACAAAATTAACTTACTAAAACAAATTTTTTTCTTTTTCTCTATAAATTAAACATATCTTAGACTCTTAAAAGAAAGAAATTGGTGTAACAAATCAGAAAAATCAAAAAGGATGATTCCAGGGTTGGGAAACTTACACTTTTTGTAATACAATTAACTTATTTTATACTGCAGTACACATTAAATTGATATTATAAATAAAAAAAAAATTTTAAGACATTTCCAGGGTTGGAAAACTTTAACTTTTTTCTTATGCATAAGCAACTTACTAAAACAAATTTTTTCTTTTTCTCTATATATTAAACATAGCTTATATTCTTAAAAGAAACATATTAGTATACGAAATCTGAAAAATCAAAAAGAACGGTTCCAGGGCTGGAAAACTTACACTTTTTGTGATATATAAAATTAACTACCGAAAACTTATTTTCTTTTTATAAAATAAACTTATTTTATACTTCAGTACGAATGAATTTGTTATTTCAAATTAAAAAAAATTTAAACGAAGTTTTCGGGGTTGGAAAACTTTATTTTTTATACAAAAGTAAAACAAATTTTTCCATTTTTTAATATAAATTAAACACATCTTAAATTCTTAAAAAAAAGATTGTTTTTAAGAATACAGAAAAATCAAAAAGGGGGATTCCAGGGTTGGGAAACTTACACTCTTACCGAAAATTAATTTTTATTTTTTTTATTAAATAAACTTATTTTATGCTTGAGTACGAAAAAATTGGTATTTAAAATAAAAAAACAATTAAAAAAATTAAAAAGACGATTCCAGGGTTGGAAAACTTTAACTTGTTTTGTACAAAAGTAACTTACTAAAACATATTTTTTCCTTTTTTCTATAAATTAAACATATCTTAAATTCTTAAAAGAAGGAGATTGGTGTAAGAAAAAAGAAAAATCAAAAAGAATGATCTCAGGGTTGGGAAACTTACACTTTTTGTGATATATAAAAGTAACTAAGTCTAATTAATTTTTATCTTTTCCTTTATAGATTATACATATTTGACGTTGTAGAAAGAAAAGTTTGGTGCAGAAAGTTATAAAAATAAAAACCACAGCTCCAGAGCTGGAAACTTTGACCTTTTTTTCTGGATATTAAAGTAACTAAATAAAACATTTTTTTCTAATTTCCTTTTTTCTTTTTTTACTTAACACACTTTCTATATTTTTTTAAGAACTACTAGATTGATATAAGGAATCAGAAAAATCTAATATAATGATTCTAGGGTTTGTAAATTTATTTTTTTGTACATATAAGTAACTAGGTCAAATTATTTTCTTCTTTTTGTTTATACTTTATGTATGTTCTTATTTATGTATCTCTATACTACATAAAAACACTTTGGTAGAGGGTATATAAGATTCGGCATAGCCGAATATAGCACTCTTACTTGTTTTTTAATTACTTTTGATTCTTTTGGATTATTTTTGGTAATTTCAAGTAATTCAGATTACTTTTCCATTATTAGTAATCGTAATCAATTAGTAATTGTGCGAAACTGAATATTATCGTAATTTAATCGTTACTTCACACTCAAAAAAAAAAAGTAATCAAATTACTAATCATTACGATTAATAATAATTACTTAACAGCTATGATTTTAAAACACTTAAAAATATAAGGTAATTCGAAAACATGTAAAAAAGTACAAAAAATTAGGCCAAGATTTCATGAATTGGGAAACAATGGGAATATCAAAAAAATCAAGAAAAGTCGTAAAATTTAATAATGGTTTCGAATTTATATCAAAAATTTAATTGCACAAGGAATTTCAAGCTTATGTATAAAAATTCTTTGTGCTTGATTTACTCTTTTTTTAACTGACATTTTTAGTAATAAAACTTATTCATTCCTCTTGTCTAATTTAAATAATATTTGATCTTTTTTCCTTTCTGCACACTTTGCTTTCATTCTATATAAAATAAACTTTCCATATATGAAATGTTCATCGGTGCTTTTTGTCTTGTGACTGCTGCCACATTCCTTTTAAACAGTTTAAGGCTGTTTGTAGAATTTAATAATGTTGTACATACGACAACATACATGCCCTGAAACACATTAATATATACATACATACATATACATTTTCATATAAATAAGTATGTATGTATGTATAAGTATATTAATAAATCCCAACAAACCGCAAAAAGTCACGTATCCTGTTAGTGTCTGTATATAATTTTTGTGTTTTTTTTTGCTCGTCTATTTAAAATAAGGACTATGTAGTAATAATGTCATATGAAAAAGAAGTTTAACAGGAGTTTAAGGAAAGCAGCAAGGGATTATAAAGGATATAAAATAAAAGAAACTTGACAATTTACAATTTTAACGGTTTAACGTTTAAAGACAAACTTTTTCCAGAATTACTTTTAAAACATCTAATAAAATCATCTTCAGTCTCCAATAAATTTTGTTTAAATATACAATTTTGATAAAACAAAAGAAGGTCTTAAAACTTGCATTACATGAATTAAAATTGTGTTTGCATTCAAATTTATTACACTGTGCAACAGAATCGGGATGTTTTCAAAAATAATTTAAAAGTAATAGCGTTTTGAATTTTACAACTTTATCGGTTATAAAAGGGGAATTATAGTTCCCCGTATTCTTTTACACACCGTTTAGGAAGCTATAAAGGCCATGCATTGTGTGAAATCTCTCGCGAAAAATTTTAGGTGAAACATTTTAACTCTCTAATTTGAAAATTTTACTTGTTTTTATGGTTAAGCAATGGTCTATACGCATTTCGTTCCCGCTTTTGGAACTTGTCAGTAGACTTCAACCCAAAATATTTTTGAATTTAGCTAACAAACTTGGTATGTTTATAGTAAGACTCTTAATACTATATTGAGAATCACAATATACAAACATAATAAGTTGGAAAGCCGCAAACAAAAATGTTTACAAAACAAGCATCTTTATTCGAATGTGCATCTATTTTATTTTCCACCACATTTTTACAATTAGCTGGCACACTGGTTGAAGCCTACTCGAGTTCCAAAAGCGGGAACGAAATCCACATAGAAAATTGCTTAACCATAAAAACAAGTAAAATTTTCAAATTAAATAATTGAAGACTTTATGTCAAATAAATATACTTCGGTATTTCATGCATTTTAACTCGCTATAACTTTTCCCAATAAGGGACTTCTTTCTCCCTTTCTTAACCGTGGATCTCATAACTACCCTTAAATGGCGATATTACGGTTCCAAATGTTCGAAAAAAATATTCGCCATAAAATTTTACTACTATTCTATAAAGACAGTCAAACTCAAAATTTTACTAAAACACTAGAAATATGTCAATGCTTTAATTGCGTTTAAGGGTTAATTTCATACACATTCACATTCATTTAAGATACGTAATGTCTTCAGCACTTTTACTGTGTGTCTCCACATTAACCATGAAATTGGTATGACTATCATATCGGACATCGCATATGGCTAATGTAGACCGCTCATGTCTATGTTTTTCCCACGCTCTAACAGCGATGATCCAACATATAGGTGAGCATCAATGTTCGCCGTCCGCAATGGAAAGAAAAGAGATAGAACAAAGTGTGTAAATATTCCATTTCTATTACACTACCGCAAATTCCTTTGATAAGGCAAAACATGAACATCGCACGTATTCACCACAACAAAGATGTTGATGACGCTCTGCCGGCGTCATGTTCATGTCATGTTCAAGTCGATGGCTCGTGAAGACTAAACTAATGGCGTTTTCTTTTCTGGAAAAAGTGTAACATTTTTTAACTTTTTATTCAAAAAAAAAGAATACAATTTAGCGTTCGCTTAAATAAAAAACTAAAGTTTGCAAAGGGACGATACAGCAATTTCTAATAAAATGTATATTTTAGAAAATAATTTTATTGCGAATTTTCATTGAAAAGTGTAATAAGTGTAACATTTTTTCGGGAAAAGAAAATGCCATAAACAAACCAAATGTTTGTGAAACATTTTAACCCTGTTCTGCTGTTCTCCGTACAAGTCTTTTTCGTTATTTTGGTAAAAAGGGATCAAGTAAGCACCCTTTAACGTGGATATAACAGATAAGCATATTGACAAAAAAAAAATAATTCGCCAGAACATTTAACTTAACGTTTTTGAATTAATAAAGCTCAAAAATCAACTTATATATAAGTAATGATATAAGCCAAAATTTTAAGTACATACCAGGGTTAATATAAGTTAAGATTTATTTATGATAAGTTACATTTTTTGAACTTTGGTGTATTCAAAGACTTATAAAACTGTATTTATGGAGTCTCACAGTCCCTGATAACTTACACCAGTTGCCTAAGGCTGAGTCATATTCCCAATAAGTTGGGGGAAGCGATAGTGGTCTTAATTTCAAAGGTCGGTAAAAGTTCTAATACCACACCGAAGGACTTCAGGCTAATATGTGTATCATTCTCTATGCTGAAAACACTAGAAAGAATGGTTGAATACTACATCCGCAAAACTAGCGTGTATACTACAGGGGAACTCCAACCGAATCGGCTCTACACAAGCCGGTTAATACAATAGAGAAATCACTCTCTGTGTGTGAAAATATTGAGGAGCCTTTTAATATAATTTCTCTAGATAATGCCATTGGACTTAGTGAGAAAAGGAGGTTGCAAAAAAGTCTGCAATCCGTATTCGTTGCAGCTCTCATCCCAAACAAACAGTCGTTAATACCTTATTGGCTGACAAGCCCACCTTGGACTTCTTGGGCTCCGATTTAAACCGAGAAAGCCACTTTTTTGACTGCTGTTTGATCTTTGGTAAGTCCACGTTTCATCCACGGTTATGAAATCGGAAAAAACTTAAATACCCTATAACTATAAATAGAAAGTTGCACGTGTATGTATTTTGCATATTTGTTCTTATACTCAGAGTATGGATGATCATTCAGACTAAATAAATATACGCATAATACGTAGAATACTATTCATACGAGTGTAAGATATAATATAGCTGTTTGAAAACATTAATCAGACTATTAGGAAGTAAAATGACATATAACTATACCCAGCAAAAAAATCGGAACTAGTTCCACAGGTTTATCACTTTCATTGCATACCACCAAGCACTACAGGTACTGATTTTAATATTCTAAGGCTGTTGTATAATCAAAAATTGTTCTAGATAACCTTTAAGCGCATACCATTAAGATATTTTGATTATTTCCATCCTATGACAACCATGGTTTAAATTCATTAATTTTTCACCAGAAATAAAACTACTTGGAGATGAAATTCATCAATGCTGTGACTTATGGTTTCTTTGTTAATTTTTTGCTGGGTAACCTTTAAACAACGGATATTATCCTTTCTTTTTGTTATAAAATTTGGGAAACAAAAAATCGTTAATTTACTGATATTCTATAAGTTGTAAGGTGATATTTGCATTTCTATTGAATATTTAATTTTAAAAATTTGTAGCACAGTCGAGAATTATTAAATAGCACTCTCTATCCTTCTGATGCAATCAATTGAGCAACGTTGCCATTTAAGTTTTCTGCCAGAACTGATGCTTGAAATGTGTTCAAATAACATACTCCTGTACATACCCAGGTGTAGCCGAGTAAATACTTGAAAGTACTTTCAAACTTATGTGTATGATTGTAGCTGACACAGTGTATACATTTTAATTTAAGTCGTTTGAATGTTTATAAAAATGGTTGTTGGTTGTTTATAGCTAAACGCACTGAGCTTAAACTTGATACGTATGTTAGCTTATGAGTAGTTTTAAATTTTAATTGTACCCATTTAAAGTTGTTTGATGGCCAATACTAAAAGAGTACTTAAAACGATACTTTTGTCATCCTCTGGTACAAAGACTTAAGTGGAACGTTCGGCATCTTTCGTGCTTGTACGGCCACAGCGAAATTCAGTAAACTAATTCTTTGGCATTGTTATTAATGGTGAAAACAGTCCCAAAAGAATTTATAAGGCTTAGCCTTGGTTTGCGTAATGTTTTTCTCACAAAAAAAATATGCTTTTTAAAAGTCAACTAATAGTTGCCTCTTAACAGGAGCAGTGCTGCCGTTTCAGTTAAGGAGACAAAAAGTCTTATTGACCCGCACCCAGAGAAACAAGCCGCCTTAAAAAGTCGGCGGCAACGGCTTAGGAAAAAATAGTCGGCGGCGGCTCATAACCCAGCTTGAGCCGGCTAACATTGACAGCCCCTGGTTTTGATTTTGATAAGTTTTTTAAATATATTTTCTAAGTTTCTATAAAAAAAAATTCCAAACACCTGATGACTTTCATATATCCCCCAGGGGAGTCTGCGTAGTCTAGACTACGGGTGTGGCAACCCCGGGGCCCCAGTGGGGTAATGTGGCTTTTTCCATTGACGTACCTTTGGTACATTACCCATAGAACTTATGAGTTACTACCCGATCTCTGGCAACAGAGCAAAGGATGTGCACATATTTATAAAAGGAAGACTGGTCCTGTTGATGTCAGTTAGGTCCAGCGTCACCTGGAACTGTACCTGAGTTCAAAAGACGATAGAGGTGAAGCCCTTGTGGTGGAACTTCGAGGTCTGACCAGAGGCTACTTCTGGTGCCACGGGTGCCGGTTGCCCGACAGTCGAGCTGCTTTGAAGTTTTGAGTGCATGTAGCGGTCGTCAGGATCCTTTGCTAAAATGTCGAGTTCGTCCTACCCCACGGGGTTTAAGGGATGATTTTGGTATGTGTGGAGTAGGCACTGGATTTTTGGCGACACAGGCATGGATTCATCTCGGATGAGTGGTTGCGCTGTGCCGGCAATGGTTGAGGAATTTTCTTAGAGACCTCGCTATAGGTGTATAAACAACACCTTAGCGTGGAAGCCGGAGAATTATCGTGGTGGCTGTGGTTGCTACCAAAATCGCTGGGAGAATAATCTTGGCTTCCCAGTGTGAAATCAATGCTAGTGGTTGGTCTGACGAAGTCAGCCAGACACTATTCTAGGTGCTGTTGCCATTCAACAGAAGCTGCTGTGGCCACGGATATAGCAGCAGAGTTTAGATAGCTCAAATTACCTCAGCAAGGTAATTGAATATAGTATAGGAATAACTATATCAAAGATTGCAACATATGTGCCTTGAGGAGTGGGCCTCAGGTTCATTCTAAAAGGGTGCTTTGGCAGCCGTGAGATAAGGCCGTAATGGCAGGTGCTCACGGAAAGCTACTGCACATCTGACTTTCATATAATTTGTAAGATGTGGTAAAAACAATTATCCGGCTGTAATTTTGAGCCGAGGATAGCCGCATGCATCTGCGGGGGCTTGATGTTACGTTAAAAGTCTGCGGCGGCTCTTCTTGAGCCAGCTGTGAGCCGATCGGTTTGTTTCTCTGCCCGCACCTTAACTAATATTATCAGCTGTTTGGGCGATGCCACTTAATGAAATAAATTCACACTAATTACTTTATAGTTCAATTTCTTGAGGTTTTTGAATGACACTAATTTGATTTTGTTGTAATTTTGTTTAGCAGTCATTTGATGCACTGCCATAGCTCTATAAATAAATTATATTCTGTGCGTTTTCTTTGACGCAAAACCGTAAAATTCCATTATGTTGGATTTCCCTAAACAAAAATTCTCATATCTTTATGAAAGTTTATAGGAAAATTTTATTGAGTGTAATTGTTTATTTATAAACTTTACTATTTATATAAATGTACAAATTATATATACATACATACATAGATATGTATGTATACACAATGTATTTTTCTCTCTATTTTTATAAGAAATTTGGCAACATTGCAATAAATATTGTGTGCCAAAAATCACAATGCATCTCTAAAAATATGTATGTATGAAAATATGTTTATTTAAAAAAAAGTATGAAAATGAACAACTGAAATTATTTACAATAAATACACAAATCATACATACATACATACATAAGTATGTTTATATTTTCAAGAATACCCTACAGATAATAAAAAAAAGGATCGCATAAGTTGTAAATCTTAAAAAAAAATCCCCAGAAGAAGGTGCCGTTCGGTCTTAATAGGAGGAGAGCTCCAAAATTGTTGATGAGCAGGAATTTGTGCTAGGAACGAAGCTGCACGAATGTCTAATAATATTAAAGGGCAAGGACTGATTATTACTTTAGAGTAGAGTAATTTTTTATTTAAAAAAATATATATTTCTAAAAATTAATATTTGAAAAAATCTTCTCAATTATATTCGAACGAAAAAAGAACTATTTGCTTAAAGCATGAGTGTAACACGCAAAATCTAGGATTGCTGAAATAAAAATTTAATAAGGTGGCAACTGTGGAGAATTAAGTACAAAATTAGGCAACATGGCCATTTTGTAACCATGCCTGGACTATTGCTTTAAGACAGATATTTCCAAAAACACCAGTGTCCGAAAAATTAACGTCATATTAAGGTAAAAGCTCGAGCATATTTTCTAGGCGAATAATCGCTCAATTTTAATCTTATAGTTATATTCTCTATTTGAAGACCAATAAACATACATACATATATACATGCTTACACACATACATACATTCATATTATTATTATTATTATTATTATTTTTTTTTGTTTTTAAACAAACACAAGCACAACTCGCAAAGCGATTAGCTTGACTGCGAAAAACACCCAGGGTCTATGGTGGGAGACGAACCCACGGCCTCTGGGCTGAGCTGCTAGCATCGCTACCACTCAGCCACAGGGGCACCCAAGTACATGAGCATTAAGGTTTTATTATGTATCATAAAATATCAACAAGATGTAAAAAGAAAATTTTTACACACACATTTAAACGAATAATCGTTTTTTTTTAAGTTTGAGATTATGGGATTCGATATCGAAACATATTATTACATTGTTCAATGGCGAATACCATAATCTCAAACTGAAAAAATGTAATCGAATTAGAACGTTATCGAAAGCGACGATTAGACCCCTGGCTTTATAATTATTTGTCACTTCAATATATTTTTATATATTATACATAAGAAACATAAGAACTTTGCACGAATAATCGATTAAGTTCTATTCGAATATTTATTTTACATGACAAAGCATTTAGAAAAATCTATTGTGCTTAAGACAATACTGGAAAATTTTTTAAGAATAATCGATTAAATTTTAATCGATTTATTTATTATTTTATATTGCAAGAATTCCCAAAACAGTTTTTAAATAAAAAATTTGGACTGCATTTAAAATGACGAAATTAATTAAAATGATCTATATATTTTTTTAACAAATTGTCTCGATTAAATTTTAATCGATTATTTTTCTCTCCGAATTAAAAAAAAATAATAAATAAAAAAAAATTATTTTACTGTAATTCATAATACAAAAATGTCAATAGATGAAATTTTATTCGAATAATTTCAATTTAAATTTTATTCGAATAAATTCAATTTCAATTGATTTCTAATATTTAGCTTTAGACAATTTTTTACAACAATGCCTTTTTAGACTTTTTAAACGAACCTTAGATAAAATTTTATCTGTATCTTCGCCCGTAAGATTTTTTTTTATGAACTAAACATCGGAGCATAAAAATCGAAGCTATATTTCAAATTTCTTATATTAACGAATAAACGATTATTTTTATTCGAATTTATTTCGGTGGAAATTTTAAAAATCTACCTATGAACAAAAATATATATTTTTTATATTGTTCGTAATACAAAAATGCCAAAAGAACACAAAAAATATAGACGAATAACTGACTTAATTTTATTCGATTGTTTTTTTATCTAGATCAACTTGAAATCTATAGCCAAGTCCATAGAAATTTTTTTATTATAATATTTATAGGAAAAAATATTATATATATTATACATATATATAAATATAATATTAATATTCATCATTTTAAGAAATAAAAAAATAGTGGGCAAAATATTTTGAATCGCTTGATTTTAAAACACATAATATGTAAACAAATGATCGATTCATTTATTCGAATACTTTTCGTTTTAAATTTCAAAGATATCGAGCCTTTTTTCGATTTGATTGTAAGCGACATGTTATCGAAAATGTACTTTTTTATTGAAATTAAAATTTTGTGGGCTTACCCATGGTTTAGAATTATCGAAACGGCAAAATTGTTGATAACTTTTAAGATACAAGCTGTACAATTTTATCATAAGCGACAATTTACGTACAAAAACAAATTTGAATATTTAAAAAAAAAACCTTCTCCTGAAAAATTTAATTTTTTTCGCTTACGATAAAATCGAAAATAAGGCTCGATATGTTTATATATGTATACTTATATTTTATTTAAAAAAATAATAATTTTTTAACTTTCCATAAGATAAGTTAGGAAAAGCGAATAATTGCTAAAGATTTATTCGAATAAACTCATTGAAATTTTAATATTTGGCCTTAAGAGTTATTTTTGATTATAATACTATAATATCACAATCAAAAATTTATAGCCTTTTAACAATAAAAAATAAACGATTAATTTTTTTTTAATATTCTAATAAAACTTCCAAGCAATTAATGGAAAACTCGAATAAGTTTTATTCGAATATCACATAAAAGATATATTTTTTCTCATGTTTATATGCTAAATAATAAAAGAATGGATGAAAAAAATTCAAATCGAATATTCGCCAGAACTTAAAACAACCTCGATTAAATTTTATTCGAATAAATTTGTCATTTCATTTCAAATAAAATCAATAAGCTATTTATTTATTTTGCTATATATTGTAATAGAAAATTTTATAAATTTAACGAATAATCTTTTACAATTTATTCGAATATTTTGCTTTTTAAAATCCAAAAAATATAAAAAAAGTGTTTTTCCTAAATTTCCATCATATATTAAATTAATATTTTTAATTGAATAATCAATTGAAACTCGAGAAATATTTTAATTTTATAAAGCTACACTTGTCAAACATTTTCCCAAAAGAGCGTAACCAACAAACACTAATGAAAAAAGTTTTGATCCAGACACTTGTTTATCATATTAAACAGTTTCGAACACAACTAATAGACAATGTCATCGTATACAACAATATTGGCTACTCTTTAACTTGACAAACTTTTATCTGAATTGAAAGATTTTTCATTAGCATTTAGTGGTTACGTTTTTTTTTTTTGGGCAAACGTTTGAAAAGTGTGACCGTAGCTTAAGTCTGTTATACATTAAAAAAATTTAATCCGAATAATTGATTATTGTTTGCCGTTTTATGTGCTAACACTCTAAACAAAAAAGCTTTCGGCTTTAAATTTAATTAAATTTAAGGCATTAGTTAAAAAAAAAAATTATGAATAATCGATTAAAATTTATTCGAATAAATTGATTTTCACTTGATACACAAAATACAGGCAAAATATATAATTTTTTTTTTCATATTTTATATAATAAAAATTTGTAAGCATCTAACGAATAATCGTTTACGTTTTGTCCGAATATTTAGTTTTTTTTTTCTTTTAGTTTTTTCTTCATTATTTAACAATATTAATTAATAAAATCACAGAAAAAGCTTTGTAGTCAAATGATTAGCGGTATGTAATCTAGATCTATTGATCTAGAATATAAAACAAAGATTTTAATGAATAATCGATTAAATTTTATTCGAGTATTTATGCTATATTTGAAATTATTAATTTTTAACATTAAACAAACAATAGAATGTTGATAATATTTTATCGTTTTAGAACTTCATATTGAAGATTTTTTTTTCTTGACGGTCACTCTTATCTGCTGTAGGGTATTGCAATGATGCTGTATGGCTGGCTCATTCATAAAATCGTATGTATGTTGGTATGCATGTCATGCAAATTTTTTTTTTCATTTCTCTGTGCACATTTTTTTTTTGTCATTTCATTTTATTCTGTCATATTGAAAATTATGAAAATTGTGACACACATAAATTATTTAGCGAACCTTTAATTTTAATAAAAATTTATAATTGCAAACTAAAATATAAAATATGCAAGTATGTATGTATGTGTGTTTATGCACAAACCTTGATGCAGCTCTGCTCTTGTAGACTTTTTGTTCATTCTGTTGATTTTTCTAATTGAATCGATATTTTTTTCTTTTTAGCCAAAGAAGAAACAGAAATCTGATATACATAAAGCATCTTTAACTGCTCTTAAAGTGTCAAAAGATTTTTTTGCGAATAATTGAAAATGCACACATGAACCAGAACACAGCAACAATAACTAGACATACATATGTATGTATGTATGTTTTGGACATGAACAGAAAGATTTTTTAATATTAAAGTGGCGTTAATTGGAAATAAATTAATGATATATTAATTTTAGAAATTAATCAAATATTTTAAACTTAGTGGAAAATACAAAACGCATAATGGATTAGATTTTGTTATGATATAATGTGTGGTTGAAGTCTACTGATGATTTGTTACAGCAACAATGAAATATTTATATAGACAACGCTGAACCACCAGCGAATAAATTTCAAATTAAAATAAACTTCTGACAATATGTCGAAGAATAAATTTCTTAAATTGTATGAAAATGTTTATTTTTTAAAACAAAAATATTTTTAAAACAAGAAAGACAATGTTGATATACAAATATGTATATCGATGGCTTAATATAAAAAAGGAAAAGCAAAAAATTGAAGAAAAAATCAAGCATTTACATGCAGAAATAGTTTTTAAAGTTGCCATAAGTCTTTGATTTTAAACTGAAACGTACTAAGATCTTCAAGGAGGATGCAATTATACGTTGTCGCCCAAAAAAACATTAAAAACACGATTTCGAAAAAAGAGTTGAGTTAGGCCCTTCATATAACTATTAAGCCATCGATATGTAAATGTATGTATATTAAATGAGTCACTAGTATGACAGATGTTATTCATCAGTTTATATTAATTTCTAAATGTATGGCACTTTGTTGTGTCAGTGAAATTGTTGGTTATCTGTGATGGGTTTGTATACGCAAGAAATAACAATATGATCAGCGTTGTCAACTTGGTGCGTTTCGCACCATTTTGGGTGCTTTTTGAAAATTTTGGTGCGTGGTGCGCTTTTTTTTAAATTTCGGTGCGTTTTTTTAATTTTTGGTGACACCAATGCAAATTCAACACAACAATGGGTTAAAAACGGAAAATTCTTGTTGTGAAACTTGCCAACTTCCTGATAGTGTTAATTACCAATAAGAATAATGATGAAAATATTAGCTTTATTAATTTGGAATAATTAATTTTTGATCTTCTTTAAAAAGTTTTACACAGAATTTATAAAATTAATGTACACAAATGTATCATCTTGTACAAATGAACATACTTATGTAATGGCCCTTAAGGCTCAATCAGACGTGACATAACCATAGCCATAGAGAGCAGCCGTTCGAACCAAGCTAATGGGCAACACTATATTCGATTATGCGTGACTCGCCATAACGCCATAACTCTCACCATAGAAACCAATTGAATTTTGCTTTGGTTATGGTTATGGCGTTATGAAAGTTGTATAAGTCATATATTTCTTTGGTCGAGATATTCAGTAGATTAAATTTGAACAAATAATAATATATCTCAACGTAATGCCTGTAATAATACAACTGAAAACATTGTTGCTATTGATGTTAGTGATGACAATGTGCAGTTTTCGCTATATATAGCTGTTTCCATGCAGATCTGGGAAAACAGCAGCCCAAATAATAGTAAGTCGATTGATATTGGACCCTTGATTTACAAAAAACTGGATACGTTGTTTATGGAAATAATGAGGATGTTACTCTCGAAGTTGCGCAAAAAATGGGTGCACATTTTATCGTTCAAGACATCAGTTAGTGAGGAGCAGATTATATCGTATATTGGGGAGAAATTGGATATTTGCAGATCAGATATATCTTGCTACAAATTAGTCAATAAATACACATTAATAGAAAACCTAAAGTTTGTTAAGTTCAAGGTCGGTATTGAAATTATTATTAAATAAATAAATCCAAAATTATTTTTTATTATGCAAGCGTTTAATTTAGAGTTGTACTAGTCTCGATTAATATAACTTTATTTTACTATATCGAGTCGAAAATGCGTATGACTTAGACCACTTTCATAATTAAGGGCATATGTATACAAATAGTATGTATGTACAAATTTTAGTTTTTTTTATTAAGTTTTTTAATTATGTACATATGTATATTGTAAAATGCTGTTTGTTCATATTGTTATATTTTTAATAAAATTATAAATACTAAGCTTTTATTAGTTTTGAATCCTTACTTTTAATCGTTGATCTCTTTAAAAAGTTTTTTACTGAATTTATGAAACTAAAAAAATATTTTTATCTATACAATAAAAATAAATATAAACAAATTTGTAAAGTTTTTATGTTTTTTTAACCTGAACTGTAAAAGCCAGTTTAACGGCCCTTTTCACAATGTACAATTAAAAGCTAACAGGGACTTTAACGGCAAGTTTTGTTCTAAGAACTGTCAGTTAAAGTTCACGTTACCTCTTAATCATACATTTTGAAGAGGACGTAAGTGTTAAATTTTTTACACAAAGAAAATTATATTAAACTTTTTATGCAAAATTAATTTAATTTTAAACTAAAAAAAGAAATTCTCCATTTTGGTGCGATTTGAAATTTGAAAGTTGACAACGCTGAATATGATATTGATTTGGGTGTGGTACTGCTCACTTTCCGAACGTTTTTCAAAGCCGAAATCCCCTCAAATACGAGTATTTTCAACTGAGTGAGGGCGCGCAACATATAAACACATCAAACAATTATACAAAATTTTGATGTATTAAAATAATTTTATGAGTCATCTTCTTCTTTCCTCAAAGTAGGTAGCAAAAAATTCCAAATTGGAAATCCTGGTATATAGTTGCACAAAATAGAAGAATGAAACAATTTAATAGAGTAATTTCGACCTTTACCAATCCTAAAAATATGGAGGAAAGAAATCCCATGTTCAGCATTTTTCCTACTGAAAAAATTAAGATGGCAACTCAGAAACGGAACGTTTTAAAAACGCCTTTCCCATTTGCTGGCCTACTACAAAAAAAGCTCTCTAAAGCGCAAGATTTTAAAACGCTGATCAGGGCCTAACACTCCTCCTTTTTTTTAATATCATTTCCAATTTCCAATTATTCCGTCCCCTAACTGATAGTTTTTTTTTCGTTATCCTTGTGTTTAATATTTTAAATTTAAATTGTTAGTTACTTTGTTTGGCCCATAATTCAGTAACCAGGACAACTGCAATTCATTTACGTACGTTTACTTTTGTGTTTGCATGACGCACATGCAAACTAAAATAATACAAGCTTTGTTGCACTTATAATATTGTAAAATGCAACAACAACAACATCAACAACAACAAAAATCCATTTACACAAGAGTACTTTTAATGTTATTGTTTTTTGCAGGGAAAAAAGGGCAGACCAGCACGAGGGATATAATTATAAATGTAATTGTTATAATAATACGAGTTGCAAAATGTAAAAATAGTTTACATAAGTTTTAATGTGCAACAAAAAAAAAAAAAAAACAGGGGAGGATTAAAGCTCCAAGGATTTAAAACGATAAATGTGATGAAACAAAGAACCAATAGAGTTAATTGAAAACTAAACAAAAGGATTAAAATCGAAAAATGATTTTAATCAATATTTTATTAAATTTTTTTACTAGAAGTCGTTAAAGTTGATGAAGTTTTGTAAGTGATTAAAATGGAAAAAAAACATTTATTGCATATAAAATAGATTAGATTTAGATTAACCTGCATTAGTTGATTATTGTTCAGTAAAATTTCTAGAGAGTTTTGCTTATAAAATTTTCAAAAATTTCAGCAACAGATTTCTCCTTGAACTTTTGGTAAGACACTTAATAAAATTTTAATAAATTATTTCATTTATTTCTAGTTGGACAGCAGGATTTTTAATTTAAAAATCATATTACACTACATAGAATATTTAAAAAGAAGCTTGAAGCTTAAATTAGACGTGCCATAATCATAACCAGCTGTTCGAACCAAACTTATTGGCAACACTGTTTTTAATTATACGTTATATCGCTATAACCATAACCATATAAACCAATTGAATTTTGGTTTTGCTTATGCCTAGGGCAGTATGGTATTTCACGTCTAATTTAAACTATAGGGATTTACTAATCTTGCCCCTATTTTCGAAATTCGAGTTTTCATCATATTCCGAAGTTTGAGGTTCTGAGAGTCGATTCTTACTATTTTCGAGATGATAGTTTTGCTTAAAAATTAATAGTTTTAAATAGTGAAGTCAACGATTTAATTTATAAATAGTTTTTAATTGGGTACTAGAAAAGACTTGGTGCATTTTAAACTCATGACAAGCCATTGAAAAGTTTAATTAATAATTATGTTATTAATAATTTTATTAAATATTATAATAATTAATTATTATAATAATTATATGTAAAGAATTTTTAATAGAGTAGTAGAAAGGTCTAGGCGAATTTTCCTTGATTTGAATGTCATGACTCGCTCAAATGCAAAAAAATAAAAAATAAATAAACCTCAAATTCCATGCCACTGAAAATTTTTATTAATAATCATGTTAAAAACTGAAGTCAATCTTTAAAAAAAATTTTAATCGGGTACTCGAAAACACTAGGTGGATATTTTGTAATTCCAAACTCTTGACTCTTGTAAAAGCAAAAAAAAAAAATAAATATAAATAGCTGCGGGCAATTCCAAACCCATGAAAAAAAATTTATTCGTGTGCTCGTAAGAATTATTTAAACTTCCATTAAAAGTAATCGTTTCAAATATGTTTAATCAGTTACCCAATAAATGAATGATGTAATTTTTTAATTTGTGATTTTTGTTTAAAAAAACTGTAATTTTTTACAAAAAAAATTACAAAATATTTAACGAATAAATAAAAAATATATGATGTTTTTATTACATCTTTAATTTTTTTTTCAAAGCAAATAACCATTGCAAAAGCGCACTGCAACACTTTTGATTCGGGTATTCGAAAATGTTAATGCATTATTTGTTAAATATTGGTTACTAAGTGCTTAAGTAATTAGGAACTAAATCTTATTCATTGCTTTCACTCGTGAGCCAAACACTTAAGCAATTTTGAGACGGGTACCCGAAAAAATTATTTTGTAAAAAATTATGACTTTTTACACTATTATAAGAAAAAAATGTTCTTCTTAAAAATACATTTTAACAATTTTGAAAAAAATTTAAAGTCGTGAATACTTATCAATGAAAATTTAGATTATGTTTCTAGTTTTGAATAACTATCAAGCAATTCATCGGTAAAAAAAAATATTTTTTAAGCCAAATTACGTTTTTATTTATCACAAATTTAAATAATTATTTTGAAATTATTTTTATTTTGTACCGGTTACTCGATAAACTTGTTGTATTATTGGCTAAAATTTTTACTTACTAATCGATTAATCCATAAAGAAACAAATTCTGATTATTTATTACACTCTAGGGTTAGGATTTCAAACGTTTTCTAAACGGGTACCCGAAAAAATTATTTTGTAGAAAAAAAAATATGATGAAACTATTATAAAAAAATGGCAAAAATATATTTCAAAAAAGGGATACATGAAAAGATGAGAGAATTCCAAACTTTTTACTTAATCCAACAATTGAGCAAGCCGATCGATTACCTTTACTAGTTTTAAATAATTTTCAAACGATGGATATAGTGCTAATCGGGTAATAGAAGAAATAGATACATATACTCGCATTAGGAAAAATAGCATAAAACTAGTTTTTATATTGATTTAAAAACTGATTGATTTTTCTTTTAATGTTTTTAGTATTTTTTTTTTTTTAAATAAAAATTATGAGAATTCTGAAACCGATTATTCGGTTACTCGAAAATATTACGACGTTTTTTATTTTAAATTGCAATCATTGTGCTCGAATAATTTTTAATCGGTTACTCGAATTCGTTAGTTTTAGTTAGGTACATAAATTTGTATTAACATTTTCGGTTACTCGCTGAATTAATTTATTAATATTTTAACAGAAATTTTATCTAAAAGTTATTTAACTTTAATTAAAATTAACAAAAATATAACTTGTGCATCAAATTAATGAATTTTTCTGACTTAAAAAAAAATAGCAATCTCAATCGCTAAATTGCTTTCGTCTTCTTGAGCTCTTCTTTATTTACACAAGTTTAATTACTCTTTGTTACTTACCCCAACTCCCATTTGCTTTGTGATCTCGTAAACGATTAACCACACGACTCTTTGGAAAACAATGTAAGTAATTACATTTTAAAGCACTAACTGTTTAGCACTTAAAACTGAACTGAAGCTTCTAAACTAGAATAAGTACTTACATATGTATGTACATATGTACATATGTATGTACGAGTACTTACATTCTTCTGTACGTGTGAGTAGTCGTTTATTTATTTATTTTTTTTTTGTTTATGCACACGTCTTTATAACAACTCTGTTGGTGTTTGGGTGTTATTTTTTTATTATTATTATTAAACAGCTTCCATCTCTGTATAATACAAATGCAATTTTCAAAATTATATTTTGTTGTTTAAAAGAAATGTTTGCAAGAACTAGCAAAACCAAATAGAACAAAAAAACAACAGAAATTAAAAAAAAAACAAAATATGTTGGAAGCAGACAAACACTGAGTACATGTGTCCTTTTTCAAAGGAATTCCACCCGCTGGGCTTATTACGATTTTCAATTAGCAAAATTACTTCAAAAATATAAACATACTGTGCGTACATACAAAATTGCAGAGAGGCAAACATCGGGCAACGAACTACTGCAGCAGCAATTTATAGCAAAAACATAGATAATGTTTTAACCCTTTTTATTACTGTAGGGTTTATTTTCTCTTGTGAGTCATGTTAAGCATGTGGGATATTTAGAGGGTGGTGTTGGCTGAAGTAGTTAGCACGTTGTCTATAAAACCGGAGGTCCTGGGTTCGAATCCGGTATCCAACATTCATTAATAACAACACTACACATTTTTTGATGTGCATTTCGTGTCCCTTTGTATCAGTTGTTGTAGGAAACGTCCAGTGATGTTGTTTGATACGCCTCATTGACACCAGAGGCGCTGCAACTCTGCATTATTTAAAAAAAAAACATGCAAAAACCCACAGTTGTTAATGGCTCGATTATGGATGGCAACCGAACTTCAGTTGCCGAGTTAACTAGCAACGCAACTGAACTTAAAATTTGTATTATGCATGGCAACTTCCTCCAGTTGCCAAAAAGTTATCGAAAATACGATTATGACAGATTGGCAATTGAAAATAATATAAACAAATATTTAAAATATAAGAAATACAAGTGCTAAAAAGAAAATTATTGAGTAAAAGTGCTTAAAAACATTGATCATAAAAATTATTAGTTAAGTGGAATTAATTATTGGTGAAGAGAAGGAAGTACAAAAGTTGAATCTATTAGACGATTCTTTAGAATTATCGCCTCTACTATGAGTAAATGTTGTTGCCTAAAATAAGTTTGAACAATCTCTGTTTTAGCTGTAAAGCATATTTTCCTTAAATATGCATAGAAGAAATTCAAAAATAAAAATAATATTGCAATTACTGTTTAATTTTTAAATTTTTTTTTTGCTTTTAAACTATGCAGCAACTACAAATTTGTGGTTGCCAATATGGTAACTGAAATCACCAGCTGTTAGTTGCCAGTTGCCATCCGTAATACCATTTCGGCAACTAGCAACGCAACCAAAGTTCGGTTGCCATCCATAATCGAGCCATAAATCATCTTCCTTCACCCCTCTTTTCAATCTAATAAGCCATGGAGCGGCGATTTTTGTTTTTCCAAATGAGAACATGTTAATTGTAATAAAAATGGATCAGAAAATTTAAACCCAGTTTCTTCTCTATCCCTTCCTCATTTAGACAGTAATCTACACGCAAAGAAAAAATATGGTTGAGGTAACCATAATCAAACAGCAACATACTATGATTGAATTATATGATTGCAGTCAAATCATATTATTGTTAATAGAAAAGTCCCAAATCACACTGTGCAAGTCTTATTGCTAAGCTGATTAGTTTCAGGGAGAGAGAGACGAGGGGAACAGCAACGTTTCTTTTCCCCCCGTCTCTCTCTCTCTCCTAATAAACTAATCAGCTTAGCAATAAGATTTGGATAGTGTAAATAGGGACAAAGCAAACTTTAATTATATTATTATCTGAGTTAATAATAATATTATCTACAAGAACAATTGTGACTAAAATATAATTGAGACTCACCATACCATGATCTAATATTATATTAATATTGTTAAATACGACCACAGTATTATTTAATGTATTGATTGTTTTGAAATCGTTTTGAAAACGATCGTTTTCCATCACATACCTTATTATCAGTGTTTTGAAACTTTGCATTTTGGTCCTTTTTAAAGGGAGTTTGATGTTCACCTTTTGCATATTGTCATGGTGAATCAGCATGAAAATTTTGCTCTGTGGTTAGAGACGTATCTTCAGTAGTGGAATATTTAAACCCTCTAACTCTTCTCTTTATAGGTTTTTTTACTACTTTCATAAAAAGAATTAAATAACTGGGATAAAATGTCCTGCAAAAATATTCGACTTGAAATTCTACTGTACAAGAAGGTACGAAAAATTACACAAACTTGAAATGCGATTAAGGGTTAATTTTTTACTTAGTCCCGGTGCAGACTTGCAAATTTTTGTTGCAGCAACTTTTTATATTTTATCCCTGTCCATACTTGCAATTTTTGTTGCAGCAATTCTCGAGTTTATTGGTGAGAAAGGTGAGAAGATTGGGGAGGGGTACACAGTTTCATGTGCTCGGCAATTCTCTTTTGAATTGAAATTCGTAATTATTAATTTCAAGTTGTTAGATGTATTTGACGTTTTTTATAATTTTATTTCTTCAGTTGTATGAAAAACAAACAAAAAATATAACAAAAAGTAAATAGAATTGTTAATTTTTCAAGGAAATTTGTGGTGTAATAATTTTTTTAATGCATAATTGCAATATTAGAATTTCATAATGTGGACACTTATGTATGCAATTTGAGAGCAGAATTTTAAGAAATTGCAGCAACAAAAATTGCAAGTCTGGACCAGGGTTGTCAGATTTTTTCCAACCTATTTCGCCAAATTGATTTTAAAAATCGCCAAAAGTCGCCAAAAATCAGTTTTATGTAGTTTTTCTTAGTAAATATTTGATAATAAATTTGTTTTTATATAACACTTTTTTAATATAAATTTTTATAAAATGATCGTATCAAAATTTATCAGAAAATCTCCAAAATTGGAAATAAAATCGCCAAAATTATTTTTTGTAAATTTTTGTCATCCAAATTCCAAAGTGTAAGAAAAATCATTAAAATCAAATTGTTTTAACTTCTTGCAGACGAGTTTTGGTAGGATTTACTTTTGAAACTACTCCTTCAACAAACTAATTTTCTTGAATTATACAAATTTTGGTGTTAAGCTTTGTTAAAAAATAGCCATAATAATCGCCAACAAGTTTATTTATCGCCAGGAAAATCGCCAACAAATTTATTTATCGCCAGAAAAATCGCCATGTCGCCAAACCAAAAATTTGGACGCCAAACAATTTGAAAAATCGCCACGTTTGGCGAAAAATCGCTATATCTGACAGCCCTGGTCTGGACGAGGAGTTAGTTAAAAAGGAGCGAGAGAGGAATACAAAGTGTTAATATTATTCTCTCGTGTACATTCAAGAATTGCTGCAACAAAAATTGCAAGTCTGGACCGGGAATTAGTTTAATTTAATTAAAATAAGTTTTAAGCTTTAATACACGAAAAAAATTAGCACCTTTCATTGAAAAAAAACCAAATAGTTAATTAAAAATTTAATTTAGTCAATTAAACTTTTATTTATAAATTTAATTAAATAAAAGTTTAAATAAAAGTCTAATTGAGTCAGTTAAGTTTTTGTTTAAAATTTTGATTAAATAAAAATTTTAATTGCTGAAATTAAATTCTTAATTAGACCTCAGCGAACAGAAATAGACTGTCAATAGCACAAGCTATGTTTGAAGAAAATCAGTCCAGCCGTTCAGAAGATATCACATCTTTTCTAGATATATTCTGTTGAATCTGTGTGTCTTTGACGCTGTATCTGGAACGATTTTAATTTCTTTTTTTTTTTCGTTTGAAAGGTGACTTGATCTTATATCTTCTAATCTATACTGGAAGAAAATCGGTCCAGCTGTTTGTAAGTAATCATAATGATACATGGGGTGGGGCTGGAGAACTTTAACCAATGCACGATGACTTCAGCATTATTTTTACTAAGAGCTCTTGGACAAAGTGGGCGGACTTTGTCCAAAAGAAGCTTTGCTGTTCTGTATGGAAAAATAACTTTTTTCAGAAGTAAACCTTCAAAACGGCGATACACATTTATTATTTGTTGGCCTTGTCTGGCAGAACAGGTGTCCCGATCTGTGAAGTATTGCGCAATGTAATTTAAAATTGGCAACAAACTCCATTGTATATTTATATGTATTTTTATTGTTCGATATCGGAGTTACAGCATCCTTTCCATTCCATTACTTCCATACTCTTTTTAAATGCTTAAACTGCACTATTTAGATCGATTGCAAAATTAATAAATTTAAAAACAATTTTCATAAATTTTTTATAAAAAGAATACATATATTTAAAACACAAAAGTTACATAAAAATTTTCTGAGAGATTGTAATTTCTTCTCGAATTCTTTCAAAAATAAAGAAACACATAACTTCTAGTCGCAGCACATCTTATAAATGCAATTTATGCCAAATTAACGGCTCAGCTTCTTAAACGTTGGACACACGAACAGCGTATAAGCTCCCAAAAATATATAAGATTGCTCCAAAGCTTCAGCACCAGCAGCGGCATCAGCATCTTGCATGGCCATTATATACGTTTAGTTTAGGTCACTTGAAAAGATGTTAAAATAAGTTTGCTTTTTTTAAAATAGTTTTTTTTTATTTATATTTTTAAGCAAATTAAAATCACAACCGAGCGTTTCTTTTGATTTGATGCGAATGAAAAGTATTTAATTTTTTTATATTTGAAAGCAAACAAATCAAAGCCAACTAAATATATATATTTTTTTTTATTTATTTTTTAATGAAGTGTCTAGAAACAACTGAAGTACTATAGAGTGGAAAAATTAAACTTTTAAATGCTAAAAGCATATCTTTGAATACACACACCCGAAGGCAGTCTAAACAAACCAAGCTTTTACCAAGCTTGCTTAAACGCCCTTCTCGC
This sequence comes from Tachina grossa, assembly GCA_949987645.1. NCBI lineage: Eukaryota > Metazoa > Arthropoda > Insecta > Diptera > Tachinidae > Tachina > Tachina grossa. The sequence continues at coordinate 118,437,940 of OX465278.1, read as the reverse complement.
TTACACCCTTTAAGAGACAAAGAGCAAGCGACGACATTCAATAGAACAAACAGCAGAGCAAAATTTTGATACCACGAATAGTAAAGCTTTCCAGAATACATACATACATACATACATAATAAACAAGCAATTGGGTAAAGAGATTTTTTGTTACAATTGCAAGCAGTGTTTAAGCAATAAATATTTTCTCCTTTTTCAAATAAGCATTTTTCATTTTGGGTTTTAGCATTTTCTTAATAACTAGTTTTAGCTAACAGATCTTTTTTAAAGTTTTTTTTTTTGATACCGTATACCGGTTATTTAAGTTCACAAGAGCTTTGGAAAGCTGGCAAAGCTTTAAAGCTCTCTGCAAAAGCATGGTATGTATTTTCACAATTTATGGCATACATTGCTTAAAACTAACTTAAGCTTAATAAACTAAATTAAAGCTATGTACTTTATAAAATGTATCGTTACAATTTGGAAAGAAAAACTAATTAAACGGGGCGTTCTTGTCTTGAGAGTAGCTTTTTATTTATTTGACGAATATCGCTTTCGAATTGAGAAAGTCTGGTAATTTCTGTCTTCATTTACAGTATATTTTTAGTTCACATCAGCACCTTAATTGGAATAATAAAGAGAGCAAAAGCTTTCCTCCGCGTAGTGAAATTTTTGCTTAAAAAATTCATTTATTTTTTCAATTTTTTTGTTAAAATTAAAGTAAAATTAGGAATTAAAATCATGTTTTACGATTCGTCGCTAAATATTTTTTAACTTCAGCGAATTTGCTGTTTTCTAGTTAAGTTACACAAATTAATAGCAAAAGTGCAATTTCTCTCAATTTCTCCCTTTCTTCCTCTCATGCACTCACTTTATACATCTACCCTACAAGAACACTACCAGTTAAATGACCGGTCATTTAACCGGTTGGGCTTACTGATATGTCTGTTAAAGTTTCTATTAGTTTCTTAAGAGCAAAATGTAAAAACTAACCGAAACTCTTGTGTACATGTGATTTTGCATCTCTCTCTATCTTATTAATTCCACCCGACTATCTAACTTATATCTGTGCTGCTCACTCTGTTTCCTTTTATAAGGTTATGACTACGAAAATATGGGTTAGTTCCAACTAGTTAGGGGAACGTAGATATTGGTTAGCTCTAACTAGTTAGGCAAACGTAAATATTGGTTAGCTCCAAACAGTTAGGCAAGCGTAAATACTGGTAAGCTCTAACCAGTCAGGCAAACGAAAATATTGGTTAGCTCTAACTATTAATAAATATTTGTCAATTAAAATTTACATTTTAAATCAAAGTTTTTATTTAACATAAAACAATAAATATTAATGTTCTTAAAACTAATTTAAGCAACATGCTCTTCATCTTACTAGCCAAAGATGGATGCATGCTTTCGGTCATTGGGTGTAAACGTCCGCCCAGAATTTTCTCTTATGGTATTACATTTTCCAACAAAGATCTTTATGAACTTCCATCATGCACGAGTTTGGATATTTTTATTCCAACATGCCCGTGGTCTTAGATGGATCCATACGTTCTATCATTTGGTATGAACGTTCGCCCAGCTGCTGATCTTGTGGTATTGCATTTACCAACAGCGAGACAAAATATTTTCAGGTCCTTAAATAAATGGCGAGAACAATTAAAACTTCTAAAACAAAATGATTTAAAAAACATATTACCGTTTTGATGCATTTGCGGAATAGCCAGAGTTGCTTGAATCTGTTGAGTGTTGTGGGCACTTTGGACATAGAAACGATGGCCTGGTCCCATTCTAGGCAAAGAAACCACAAGCGACATTAAGTGGGAACATTTGGCCAAGTTGTTGCATGTACCATGCCTTAATGACGGAAATTATTAAGAACATATAGTACGAATCAAAATTGATTATATTTAAAGCGCATTAAGCGTAAAAAATATTTAAAATTAATTTATTTTGTCAATGCAAATTCTTGAACATGATTCCACAAAAATTTCATCACTTTCCCATTATTTAGGCTTTATTTCACAGTCAGAATTTGAGGAACACCACTGGCCTTTGATTAAGGAATTTAAAACACAAAAATTACAGCCATATTACACAATTATTTAAATTTTATTCCAAATACATGTAAAATTTGTGGTTTTTCACAATCATGTGTTCACAAATGCTAGGTATAGCTAGTGCTTTTTATACATGCAAAAAGTATTAGCAAGAATTATTGCATGCAGCATATAAAATATATGTTAGAGTGAAACAACTGATGCAATATATGCCTGAACTGCCACTAGCAAAAATTTTTGTTCAATACGTTTTTTTTCCTAAAAACCCCCAAAATTTCGAAAACCCATTTGTATACTAATTGTATTTTTTTTGACAATAAATATTCAAATAATTATAATTTATGGAAACATTATCAATATAGTTTAATAAAACTTTAATTAAAATAAAACATATATAAATATGTACAAAAATTACTATACAAAAATATGCAATAAACATTGTAAAAACAATCCTTCAAATTGTATTGAAAAAACGAAACAGTGGCAGCTCCAGTAGCAAAAATTCAACATAAAATTGTTGCTTAGTAAAAAAGTTTTGTTTGTGTTAGTTTCGGTCATTCATTTCTTGTAGGGTAGCTTCTATCCATGTTTTCCTACTTCTATTTTTTATCCTTTTCTCTCAATCGAGCCCTCTCGCTCTCACGACAAAATATTATTCTATTTGTATTTTATTATTGCTCTGATTCCTCCAGTAAAAACGGATCAAATTTCATTTACATTCAATTTTTTTTTTTTTTTTTTTTTTTTTTTTTTTTTTTTTTTGTAAAAGTATTAAACTAGCAATTTTTATGAAAAGTTTTAAATGCCTACAAAAAGCTCTACAAGACTTTTTATAATTACTTTTCTAAAATTTTTCACTAAAAAAGCATCAATAGATTTCCATGCAGACGTACATATAAACTTTTTCATATTTAATAAAATAAAAGCTTTTATGATCATAAAGATTTCACAAAAAAAGCTTTTCATTAACGATATAAATATTTCTTAAACATTATTTTTTTCTTTGTAGAATTATAGAACTAAAAATTTCTAGAAAAAGCTCTCTAGACTGAGAAGTGTGATGCTACACCGCACTTCCACCTGGAGACCCATTTGGGTCCATTGTGATTAAAAAAGCTCTCTAAGTGCTCCTAGATGGCTTTTTACAAAAAGATTTTTCATTAAGAAGACATCAATAGCTTTCCAAACATAAATAAAAACTGTTCCACATTTAATAATAGTAAACAGTTCTTTATAATCACAAAAAGCTTCCAAACAAAAGTTTTTCTTTAAAAATGTAATTAAGTACTGCTTCATGTTTAATAAACTTAAACACTTTTTTTATAATTACAAAAAGCTTTCAATGATAGTTTAGAACAACTACGTCCAAGCACTCATGCTCTTTCGTACAGCTTTAAAAGCTCTTAAAATTTGTTCTTGTCTATTTGACAAGTAAACAACAAGCGTTGTTTTCGCCGAGATCTGATTGGATGTAGTGCTCTCGTCGGTGTGACAGCACAAAGCTTTTTTGTAAAAGATTGCACATTGTTTATATGGCTTGGACGTAGCTGGTTTAAAAATTCTTTTTAAGTAAACTTTTAGTAAATTTCTATATATATACAAAGTTGGTTCATAGCTTTTTCTTAAAGCTCACAAAGTTTGTACAGCAAATCTCTGGAGGCTTAGCTATTTTTTTTAGCGATAAGAGCAAGATGGATTGTATTGACGTGACGTAAAAAATTAAGCTTTAAAATAATTAAACTTAAAAGCTTCCCATAAGTAACGATACATTTTCATAAATACCAACACATGTATGTGTTCACACTCATTAATTTGCTTACGAACTACGTCATACACATGCACGCAGATATACTTATGAATTACGTACATACATACATATTTATGAAGCCAAACTACTAACCTTAATGCTATCATAACAAGCGGTGACTTTGCCATTTTGAACTTCAACATTTGCTGGCGGATGGGCAAATTTACATTCAGTGTCTTGGCGGGAGCATTTATTTCTTTGAAATTCCCGACATACTTCTAGCTGGAGCCAACGTGAATCTTTGCCATTTAAAAGGCTGGTCATATTAACCATAGCAGCCATTTTATATTTTAATTACGATAATTATTTTTGCTTTTGCTTTTATATAAATTAATTAAATTTGCACTAGCGTATTTTGAATTGAATTGAATCCACTTCTTCCAAAAGTGGATGTTAAGGAAAATTATTACACAAAACAAAAATAAAGACGCCAAATAACACAAGCCGTAGGGCGCAGCGGGATTAAAACTATAATCAGATAATAATGCGCAAGACTTTTTTTATATTGTTGGAAATTTAAGGTTTTCTAGTTACACACACACACACGCACGCGTACGCACTCAGCTTAATGGGAGCGATATAATGGCAGATTGATTTGATTGGTTGATTTGTGATGAGGATTGGGGGAAAAGATTTGATAATTGTTTATTCGCTTTTCTGCTCTTTCTTTATATAAATCTTTTTAAATTTAAGCAGTTTTCAAAATTGTATTTTTTTCTTTTTTTTTTTGCTTTTGTTTGTTTCTTCAATTGCTCAGAGTTGTATTAAATAGTAATAAATTTGAACAACCAACGTCTACATGTAGAATGGAATTTTTCAAAATTTAATTTTTACTAAAAACTTTTAAAAATGACTAGAATTTTTTTTTCAATTTAGGTAATGAATTCAAAAAAGAAGGCGAAACCTTTAATATTCTTTTTCTATGTTTGTTGTTTGAATGTGGTTTTTATAATGGATTTGATATTCCGGGCGAGGAAAGCAGTAGTAGAGTAGTAAGTAATGGGGAGCAATATTCAACTTAAATTTTATTTTAAGGGAATTTTTCTAGTTAGCATTTTAAGCAGCAGTTTTTTAATATGATTCAAAATATTTTTTGTTTTTTTTTTATTTTTGCAATTAATCAAAACTTATGGAAAAAGCAGCAGGTTTTAATTTCAAACTAATTTAATGCACGTTTTTGTTTTTTATTTTAAATTCTTTTAAGGAATTCACTCAGCGGTTGGTTGGTTGTAGCGTTTAGTTAAAAACAAATTTAGAAATTACAGGCATTGTTGCATAAAGTGACGACAGGGTGTTTACGGTCGCAATAGGATCTGCAAGGAGAAAAAGAAAAAAAAATATTTAGTAAATTCTTGTTATAAAAATTATAGTTTAATACAAAAAAATAAAAATGATATTTTCACTTAAATCAAAAAAAAAAAAAATGTAACATACATCAAGGATAATTTTTTTTTTGTAAAATATATATGTAGCATGTTTGTGGGCACCGTTTGTTCTTAAACGAGAATATTTTGCAATTCCATAAGTTTAGAAATTTTTAATTATAAACTAATTTAAATTACATAACGATTCATAACCGCCAAAAGAAGCGTAAACGACAAATTTTAAAAATAAGTGAAGTGCGAAAATTATGTGGCTTAAGTTTTTTTTGGCGGGATGGCACAACATATGAAATAATTTCAAGCAATAACAGATTCAAAAGTTTTCTTCAACATTGAACAAAAATAAAATTGTTAGCATTTTATGTCATAATTTTTATCCCTCAATAAGAATAAATATACTTTTAAAATTTTTATTTGCATACATAGAATACACTGCGAACTCATTAAAAAAAAAACACTTTAATTGAGCACAAGATATGAAAAATTTTTATAAGTTATAATTAGTTTTATTATTCTAATAAGCAAAAGCAAAGACAAATTCATATAAAAATCATTATAAATCTTTAATAACAAAATGAGCTGATGACTAAAAATAATAAACAAGCAAAATTATATATTGTTTATATTTCACATGTTCTTAGAGCATTAAAACCCCTAAAATATTTTGTGTATAAATTTTTTTTCTCTAAGTTACATTAGAGGCGACAAATATTGTTTTTTACTCGCTTATATATTTAGCTAAAATAAATTTGACGTAATTTAATTTGAATTTTTTTTTCTACAAAACCTTACATATAAACATAAACATATGATTTATTTATAACAGTTGCTTGCATTTGTGCGTAAGGTATTCCGAATTGCAAGAAATAAAAAAAATAACTTTTTGAAATTGTAATTCAATCTCGAGATCTGAATTTCGAAATGTTAGAAGCTCTCAAGTTCGAAAATCTGCTATATATAAAACACACACAACAAGTAGGCAATTGGAATTATTTTTCCAAGCACAATTCGAATTTATTCACAACTTCGAAAATTCAAGCTACCGAAAATCCACAAACTCGAAAATACTACACATTGAACATTCACAAATTCTGTTTGCTTAATAACATAAATGAAATTTCATTTTATCTATCTACATGTCATTGTTGTTCGAAAATTGTTGAAATTCAAAATCTGTAATGTCTGAAATACATACATATACATATATACATATATGTATATTAGAAAAGTTGCTAATATAAATAATTAAGCTACTGGCGAAATTCACAATATCAAACAGAAAGTTTGTTAATTAATTTCGCAAAATCTTAAGTTCGAAAATCTATTAAATCGAAAATCAAGAAAAGTCCTATATTCAAAAAATTAAACAAAATAAAAGTTAAGTAAAACATTAAATTTGTTTATAGAACTTAAAATTTCTCTAAAGTCAAAAGTTCGAAAATTCGAAAATTCGAAAATTCACAAAATCGAAAAATCGACAGTCTTATATTCACAACAACAACAACAACAACAACAACAAAAACAGCTGTTCATATAAATCAAATTTTGTCTCAGAATTAAAATTTCACTAAAATCCATAATATTTCACAAAATTGAAAATTCGTAAAAACGAAAATGTACGAAATCGAATTTCTCCATAAATAGAAAACACACAGAGTCTCACAAAAACTTTTAAATAAATTTTTATGCAAAGTTCGAAAAATTCGAAATTCACAAAATTTAAAAATCTGTAAAGTGTAAAATTTAAAAAATCAAGCAAATCTTGATAATTAAAAAAATAATGCGTTTAAAACTTTTAAGAAACGAAAATTCACGAAATCGAAAATCGGTTGTATATATATGTATGTATATTTTATTTTGTCTTGGAATTTGACATACACAAAAATTGGGCAATAAAAAGCTAAAAAAAAAAGAATTTATTTTTAAATTTCCACCAAAAAAATTATAAAAAATAAAATGGAAAAAAAACTAGCAACAACAAAATTTACCAAGAAAAAATAAAAAGACATGTTTATAAATTCGAAATTTAACGTTTTAATATTCGAAATTAAGAATTAAAAATTTTGCCAAAAATTTAAAATTTCGAAAAAAAATATTTATGACCCTATTGCGGTTCTCAATTCACCTCATTTTGCTCGTCTGAGAGTTAACTTAATTTTCACACAACCCAATTCTTTTTCAGTATTGTGAATCACAACTAGTTTTTACTTGAAAATGTTATGGCGCAAGACAACTACAAACAAACTCAACCGTTATGTAAATTGTGAATGGCAATACCAATGTGTAAGTTGGGTTGACTTTTAGACAAACAAACTGAGCTAAGTTGAGAACACTAATAGGCGGTTTTAACTTCATTAGAACCTCTGGTCCATTATTATTCGTTTTATATGACATTTCTAACGCTAACTACCAAAAGGGCATAAGTGTCAAAATTTTAGAAATTCTGTTTCTAGCACTTACTGCCAAAAAAACGTAAGTGACAAAATTTTTTTCTTTGTTTACACAAGTAAACTATTCCCCTGTGTAAAATTTTGTTTTTTGGCACTTGAGACTTTTGGGAAATTGTGGCGGTTTTGAGACCTTTAACATTTTAATCCATAAGAATTATGTATTTTAGTTTTAAGATTTTTAAAGAGAAAAATGCCTGTCCTAATTTTTTTTTTTATAGAATTTCCTAATTAAAATATTCAAATGTTCATTTCATTTTCAAAATTATAACACACACATGTGTTTATATAAATTTCAAAATATGTATTTAAAATATAATTTTTTTTTAGAGGAATTAAACCAACAGTATTCGTCGGCAGGCAGGCCGAATCGTTGTACTATCATCGTCTATAAATTTAGCATTTGGCTTTTAGTTCTTGTTGTTTTTCTTTCTTTTTTTTATTATTTTTAGCCTGCACATGTTTTGAAAACATCAAAAATATAATAACAAAAAAACAGAAAGAAATTATAAGAAAAAAGAAACAACTTATGAAAAAATTTATAAATTTGTGGCGAAAAGAAGAGCTTTTTAAAGAAATTTATACACATTTCTTTTAATCAATAATTTAGCTTTTACAACAATAAATATTTTTGATTAATTATGACAACAATGTGGAGAAAAAGATTGAACAGATAAAAAAAATGTACATATATTGTAGCAGAGCTGTATCATTAAACAAAGAATTTGTTTAATGATACAGGTTTACAAGGTCTTTTTATTTTATGTTTTATTTTCTTTTTGTATTAATTTTTTTTATTGCATAAGGTAATTGTTGCTTAAATTTAAAACAAAAAGTAATTAACTTAAACCAGTTCAAGAGTTTCACTTAGCCACGAAGAATATCAAGCACTCTATAGCAACAACAAAATTAATTATAAAAAATATATGGGGGGTATATTCATAAAATTTAATGAATTAAAATTTTCTTAAAATAGATTTCAAATACATTTTATTTATTTTTTATGCATATGTATAAGCTCTAGTATTTTACTTTCATAATTCTAAAAAAAATTCCGCTGTTTGTAAAAACTTTTTACTTGTAATTATGAATTGCTGAGATACTCGTAATATCAATTCCCCAAAATTCTTACTTCTCTCACTTTGTCTTTATTTTCACTCTTTTTTGTTAAAGTTTTGAATCCGAAAAAGTTTACTTTGGCAAATAAATATGATTTTTTTTTTGCTTTGTTATTTAAAATTCAATTGTGTGAAGGTCTTATCTTTGAAATGAAATGAAACACATACGAAAATACTTCATAAACAAAAACTTAATTTCATTATGATTCTTATTTGACAAGAGGCGAACAAAAAATAAATAAATACAAAGGAAATAAATACACAGTTTGGCACATAAAAAATGTTACAACAAATTAAACATCAGTGTATAGTGGCTAGCGTTCAAACAACACCCTTTTAAAATGAGTTTGTTTTCAAAAAAAAAAAAAAAAAAAAAAAAACTGCGTCCGGAAGAAATTAAAAAATGAATAGCTACACCATTTCCCTTAAAAAAGAACCTTAGAAATACAAACTAAATCTAGAAGCAAATAAAGTTAGAACAACAATAATTAATCTAACGGTAATAAAATACCAATAAAAGTTTGGTAAGAAGGATAAATATACTTAGAAAACTTTAAATTAGCTGCATATTTTGTCTTGCGATAAAATTTTTTTAAAAATATGCAAAAATATGCAATCAAAAATTTGTAAGTTCTGGAGAGTTCTTATGCATTCTTATTCTTTTTTAAAATCGAAAGATATACAACACAAATTAAACTTAGAAAAAAAATATGCAAAAATATGCCAAAATATGCAATATTATTTTATAGCAATTTTTAAAGGTTCATACAGATATTAGCATAAGTTCTTTGAAGATCACATGAAAAACATCAAAAATGCACTTGAGATAAAAAAAATATTCCAAATTAAGCAAGAACATTAAAAAATATGCACAAATATGCAAAAACATGCAATATTTTTTTATAGCAATTCTGAAAAGTACATACAGATATTAACATAAATTCTTCGAAAATCACATAAAACAAGCGAAAATGCACTTGAGATTAAAAAAAAAATATTCCAAATTAAGCAAAAATATTAAAAAATATGCAAAAATAAGCTATAATAAATCGACGCAAAAAATCTTTAACAGCTCTTGAAAGGAGCGAATTTCTCTGAAAACATTCCATAGACGAAAAATTTATTTTTAAACTAGAATATGCAAAAATATGCACTGTAAAATATTTTTAAAAATTAATTTTATAAACTCTTAATAACAAAATAAACAAAGAAAATATACTCTATCAATAAAAAAATTTTGAAAAGTACAAATATGTTCCATGCGTTTAAAAAAAATTGGCGAAATTGAAACAAATATCGTATTTAAAAATATGTAAACCAATATTTTTAGAAACGAGTTACAAATAATTTTTACAAGTGCTTAAAGTTTCCAAAAAAAAAAAAAAAAGAATGCAGCAAATTTGCCACTTAAACTAAAATAAGCAAATTTATGCAAAAATATGCCAAAATATGCAATATTTTTTGTTTCAATTCTGAAAAGTATATACAGATATTAGATAAACTCTTTGGAAATCACATGAAAACTCGCAAAAATGCACTAGAGATATAAATATTCAAAAATATGCAAAAATAAGCTATAATAAATCGACGCAAAAATTCTTTAACAGCTCTGAAAGCAGCGAATTTCTTTCAAGGCTCTCTAAAATTAAAACCAAAATACAGAGGAAAATGTGCTTCATGAATAGAATATGCAAAAATATGCACTGCAAAATTAATGCTAAGATTCTTAAAATATTTTTAAGAACTAAATTTATACACTCTTAATATCAAAATATGCCAAAAAATGCTCTAATGAAATGAATTAAAAATTTATAAAACATATAAATATGTTCCCTGCATTTAAAAAAAAATGGCGAAATCGCAACAATTGTGGCATTAAATATAAAATAAGCAAATATATGCAGTAAAAAATTTAAACCAAATTTTTAGAAATGTTAGAAATAAAGTTTCCAAAATATGCAGCATATATGCCATTTAAGCTAAAATAAGCAAATGTATGCAAAAATATGCCGTGAAAAATTTAATCCAATATTTTTTAAAATTTGAATAAATTTTTTTCAAGTGCCAAAAGTTTCCCAGAAAAAAACAATGCAACAAATACATACATATGTATGCCTTAAAAATTAAAATATGTATGCAAAAATATTATATAAGGAAACATACAAATATCTACTCCAAGCTTTAAAATTTGACCAAAAAATCAGCAGATAAGATCTTAAAACTAAAATATGCATAAATAAGCACTAAAAAATTTATGCCAAAATTCTTGAAATTTGTATAGACCAGTGAGTGGTTGGTTACAAGAATTGGAAAATTGATTTTATATATTTTTTACGATTTAAAACATTAAAGAAAGTACATTAAATAAACATTTACAACTAAAAAATGTTTTAAAAGCAAACAAAGCAAATACATATATGCTTGTATAAAGGCGAAGCCCAAATTCTTCAAAATCAATGAAAAAAAATCTCAAAATTCACAAAACATATTCATTAAACTAAAATATGCAAATATATGTAAATATATGCTCTAAAAAATATACAAATTTTTTTAATACTTAATATTTGTTTAACCTTGTATTTTAATGTCAAGGATAATGTTGTTGCCTTGGTTATAAATAATACTAGGAAAACATATTTATGAATATTAAAGAATAGATAAAATACTTAAGAAACTTCCAATTAAAATTATTAATTTATTTATAATTTGAACAGCTGCATTATAATCAAAAAAAATCCCATTAGCAAATGGTTAAACTAACATTTTCCCAAATTATAGCACTAAAAGACACAAGACCTCTCTCTGTTCCCTTCTGTTGAATGCTCTCAGCGTTCATCGAAAATTATGTCGAACTTAATAGAGTGGTAACAGAAGAGGTATACATACATATTTAAAGTCTACACAAATGAAAATCATAAAAAGTAAAAAAAAAAACTTATCAATCGTTATGATTAGATAACTTGTTTTTTGTTGTTTTTTTATCTTCATTAAATTTGAAACAATTTGCAATAACACCAACAGCGATACCAAAGTTAAAGAAAACAACTTAAGGTAAGATTAAAGTGGGGAAAATATCGAGAGCCATAACCGCCAAAAAAAAGCTTAACCGAATTATTTTTTCGACCTCGTTTTTTTTACAAAAATCGATCATTTACGATCGGAAATAATCGATTTTGGTCAAAAAATTAAGTTCGCAAATTATGTCGCTTAAGCTTTTTTGGCGCTTATGGCACGATATATGTACATATGTATGTATGTATGTATAAATAATGTGAAAGCAACAATTCATTTAAACTAAGTAAGGCTATTTTGTATTTTATGCATAGTATTTATGTAATAATATTTCGTAAGATAAAATTGCGGTTGAGCCAATTTCAGCAAATATTTGATTTTGCTTATATTACGGTTCTCAATTCAACGCAGTTTGGTCGCGTCTGACAGTCTAGCCAAGTAGCACGCAACCCAATTATTTCTTTAGTTTTTACTTGAAAATGTTATAGCACAAGACAGCCACAAACTCAAGCGTTATTTAAATTGTCAATGGCAATACCAATGTGTTAGTTGAGTTGACTCTCGGCAACCACACTGAGTTGGTTTGAAAAAAATAATAGGGAGCTTGAACTCCCCGCGATTTGAAATACATGATAGACTTTACGTAAAGCATGGTAAAATATTATTTTTTTCGTGAAATTTTTGAAAAAAAAAATTGCTCATCAAGTATTTTTAGGTTATATAATTTATTTCTTTGCTGAATTTCTCTCTGAAATATTACATACATATTACAAATTCTTCGCGAAATCTTGGAAATCTTACAGAACTACGTACGTACATACATATATAGATGGAAAATAACACAAAAGAAAGTAAATTCAAAAAAAAATATATCGTGCTACAACCGTCAACAAACAACTTAAGCAACACAATTTTCGAGTTAAATTTTTTTTTATGAAACGAACTTGAAAAAAATTTGTGGCTTAAGCTTTTTTTTGGGGTTATGGCTCGAATATAGAATAGAATAATATAAAGTTATTTAAATTAAAATATAATAAAATCATCCTTATTCCATTTGTCGACATCGAGGTCACTTTAACACAATATCAAAAAATTTTCGAAAACAACTGACATCTGTTGGCAGGTTTATGCTATTTTCTAGACCTTAGGGAACGGTAATGGATTGTCAGTAGTACAAAATTGCTCGCGAGAGCGAGTAAACAAGGCCCAATTTTTTTGTATTCCCCCATATTGTGAATTATTATTATTATTATATTATTATTATTATTGTGATTAGTTTATGTTAGCCGCCTTATACCCTTTTCACACTCACTCACATCTTTGAGGAATGCGTGGAATATGTTGAAAATTGAAAAAACCTGTTCACATTACAACATCTTTCATCTGTCATGTATTATAATACTATTTTTACGAATGTGAGCTACTAAAAATTAAATAATAAAATGCAATTTAAAAATTCAGTAGAAATTGATTTAATTGCTGGCTCCTGAGGAGCAGAAACTAATAATGCTACAATGTGCAGAATTAGTTGAAATTATGCCAGCGGACAATGATAATGAAAAAATATTACAAACTTTATCCGCAAAGTTTTCGCGTAGACATTTGCAACTACTTTTATGTAATTTATTTCGATTTGGAAAATATATAACAGATTTTATTATATGCATACATATACATACATATGTATGTATATAATAAAATCTTAGAGTAATTACGGATCTTTTTTTGGGAAGGATATTCCAAAATGTAGCCTTGAATGTATGTAAATATGTCCATGCATATGGAAATATACATACAAACATACATGCATATGTATATATTTTTATAGTATGTATGCATGTATGTATATAGTTGCATACATTTTTTCTAGTGATGACACTAAAATAATCGAAAGATGTTGAACGGAACAAAGTGAGATAGGAACATCTTTTAAAGATGTGGAAAGATGTTGAACATTCTTATGGGAAAATGTTATCATCTTGCCAAATTGATGAAAGATGAAAGATGTGAGTAAGTGTTAAAAGGCTATTAAGCATAGCTCACTTGGTTCCATCAGTAGATCCCTTTATGATACCAGGCATTTAGTTTATCAATTTATTCTTAATATCTCTGCTGTCTTTATTTTCCAGAACTCACTTTCATATACAATAGTATGTATCACTTTTGAAAAAAATACAACCCTGATCTAATGAAATCTTTTGTTGTCTTTTGATAATTTTCATTGCATTGTTCCTTCACAAAACGTCTATGTATACCATAGACGGCCAAAGTGGCTCTAGAGTGCCGAACTTCAGTCGGCTTCTTATAGAAGTGAATACATTTACACGAATACATTTCTATTGGTGGCCAAAAAACAACAATGCAAGCTTAGAGTATTTATTAAAAAAGAAAAATTGTTGTAAAAGAAAACTTTCATCATCTAAAATAGTAGGAAATATTTTTAAAATTCTACCTGAAATTTGTGAATTAAACGTTATTTCTAAGTAAATTGAAATTCGAAGTAATTTTTAAGGAACTAAATTTGTATTGCTTCAAAAGAATCTTTAAAAATATTCACGCAATTAGTAGAAAAGCGAGTTAAAATGTATACGTACTTGTTTTCGAAAAATCGTTTCCTTTAAGAAAATCGGTTTTCCTAAGAAATTTATGAACTAACCCCCGGTTTGTGTAAAACGTTTGAGTTAAAAATCTTGGCGTTTTTGTAATAGACTAAAGGAAACTTGTACAACTTTTCTTTAATCTATTAAAGAAACGCCAAGACTTCTAACTCAAACGTCTTACACAAACAGGGGATGCTTCATGTAAAAAAATTTAACTATTTCATGATATTTATTTTGCGTTTAGATTTGCATAAAAAGTTAAGTTCGAAAAATCGGCAATTTTTTTGCCATTTTCTCCGAAAGGAAAATTTATTGTAGAAGGCAAAAAAAATTCTCAACATCGCTTCGAATTCGGAGAAATCGTAGAACAGAACTTCTTTACTTCCGGAACTTTTCTCGGGAATGTGTATTTTTACTGGGAAGCAAACACACACAAAGGACCTCCTAATTGCATGCAGAAAGCCGAGTATTGGTCAAGATCGCTTTATCAAAAAAAAAAAAAAATACTGAAATCGCGGCTGTTAGTTAGTTAGTTAAAGAAATGGACATGAGTCCATGCAATTTTAAATGTATTTAGGTTGTGGATGTTCATAAAAAAACTTTTAGACGAGAGTGGTTTAAGCTTAAATTAGATGTAACATAACCATAATAACATGGCCGTAACCAAAAAACCCAAAATGCAATTGGTTTCTACGGTAACGGCTATGGCTTTATGGCAAGTCACCTATAATCAAATACAGTGTTGCCCATAAGTTTGGTTCGAACAACTGTTTTGTATGCTTAAAATAGGCACGTCTAATTTAAGCTCTAGGCTCTTGATAACTAATCATAAAATTACACATCTTACGAACTTCGTTCGTTTGTCAGTTTTTTTAAGTATTGTTTTCCAAAATTCTACAAAAAATTTGACGTATGATGTATGGCGTATGATTCAGTGCATTATTTTATTATTATTAAGCGTATTAAGTAGGTACCTACTCAACTTTTATCTTTGTAGGTATCAAAAGATTTTGTTTCAAGCTTAATTTGATTTTAATAATATGTAATAAATAATATTGTTCCCAATTAATTGCTTTAGACGTTTGAAAATCTCAAAAACATCGAAAACAACTTACATTACCTTTTTAAAAGTTTAAAGTATGACTTCATGATTAGTTTCTTTTTTTTGGCATACAAAATAGCAAATCCATAATAACAGCAACAAAATGTGAAATAAATTAATTTATAATAAAGAAATGTCAAAGATCTTCAAATAACCAGATACATTTTTTTTGCCTTAAGTCTAAAAATAGTGAAATATAAACGAAGAAGAAAATAAGAAAAAGATACACACATTAAAGGTTAAGAGAAGCAGCAGCAGCAACACATCCAGCTTATACATGAACATACAACAACAGCAACAGTAGGAAAAAAATATTTTTTGTATTAAAAAAAAAAGACAAAACGCCAAATACGTAGAGAGATGATATTGATCTTACTTTATACTAAATACAAAAACAACTATAATTACAAAAAAAAACTTAAAGCGAACTTTTAAAGATGTATGTATATACATGTGTATGTATCTAGATACGTATGTGCATATTAGGGATGAGCGAATATTTGTATTCGTACTCGAATTCCCGAATATTTTTTTTAATTAGGGGCCAAATTACGGCGCTCGTTATCGAACGAAATTACGAAATATTTCAATAGAGTTTGTATGGAAATATTTTTAAATTTCGAATCGTAACGAATACCGTAATTTGCCCCCAGGAATAATTTCTTATGTTTAGTTTCTAAAAGTTAGACAGGCGATTCGTCCAGAAAATTTGTATAAAAATCACTCAAATAAATGAGTGCTTTTCATAGGTGTAAATTTTATACTCAAGTCGGCCGTCCGTATTGGCGAAACAGAAGGTTAATCGGTCTTAAGTTCATTATTTTCAATTCTTATTGAGCGAAGTATTTTTTACCAATTAATATGATTTTCTAAAGAAGAGAATTTTTATAATTATTTTTTAAATAAATGGCATAAAAATATTTATCTGTAATAACTTAAAAAAAAGAAGTTCAAAGAATAAACAATAAGGGTTTTCATGAGAATTCTTAAAATTGCCATTTCTGCAATTGGAAAAATTTGCAAGACTTGTTCCATGAAGTCCCTCCCTTTAAAAGTTTTGGGCAAACAGTTCATGTCAGAAATGTTGTTACAAAAAAAAAAATTATTTACATTAAAGAACCAAATATGTACATATGTATTTAAAATCTATTTTAAGAAAATTTTGTATGAAAAATTTTAATTAAAATATATTTCAAACTCATTCTTAATTTTATGAATATGGAGCAAAAAGTATAACTTGCCAATAATAATAGGACAAAAAAATAAATTATTCAAAGAAGTTGTTGTTTACCAAATGCTTATAACTGGTCTTTATAAACAAATTTCCATAAAATGTTCGACTTTTTATTTACGATAGTGTGAAAATTCATAATTGCAGAGTTTGCGAAACATTTGAACATTATTATGAGGAGCCTTAATATTCCTGAAGCAAACTTGAAAAAAAGCGAAACAAACTTCTTGTTTATTAATTAACATTAAAAACGTTTAAGAACTTTTCTTCACCTAAAGAGAGGAATGTTTCATTTCATAAATAAAAGTTTGGAAGATTTTTCTAGATCAAGCCTATTACGATTAAGTGAGTAAATAACACCAACACCACTTAACATTTGTTCACTCGGAACACTTCTCGGCGTTGTAACTAAATAAAGTCCAGCTATAGGTATAAATAGCCTATACTATTGCCTATTTAGTTTGAACTATTTTTGGTACCGGGTTTTATCGCCAAATAGTCTCATATAGTTTTCTATATTTATGTAGAAGAGGCGAGGAAAGGAAATCCATGTAAACAGTTTGACTACAATTTGTCTCTAGATTGTTTGGTATTAAAGGACTTTTTTGGCAAAAATTTAAAATGAAAATTTGCCATGCTATGTAGGAATCCATTTAATTTTTTATATAAATTTGTGTTTGGTATAATTTTTTAAAGTTATTTATTGACCAGCATAAAAACATTTGATAGCTTCTATTCACCCTTATTCCAGTTGTCGACATCGACGTTACTTTAACACAATACCAATAAAAAAAATTGGGGCTTCTTTAGTCGCTCTCGAGAACAATTTCGTGCTGCTGACAATCTATTTCCGTTCCCTAAGGTCTAGAAAATAGCATAAGCCCGCCAACAGGAATCAGTCGTTTTCGACAACGGGTACACAAGACCCAAGTTTTTGTTATTGTGTTAAAGTGACGTCGATGGCGACAACTGGAATAAGGGTGATTAAATTTAATTGTACGCGAACAGGAGTATAAAATTCATTTTACATATTTTAATTTGCAGAGGTAAAAGGAACCCCAAATACTGGAATATAAATTTCACATATCGTGCCATAATCGCCAAAATAGCTTAAGCGACTTTTCGAACTTCAATTTTTGACCAAAATCGATTATTAGCGATCGTAAATAGTCGATTTTCGTCAAAAAAAACGAAGTCCAAAATATGTGTCGCTTAAGCTATTTTAGCGTTTATGGCTAATATTCGATTTCTTACTCGCGAATATCAAAAATTGTTAGTCGGCACATCACTAGTCCATATGAAAACACAGATACTTCAATACACACTCACTCGACATCACACAACGCACACAACTGTTCTTCATATAAAAACATTGAACCCACCAAATTATATAAAAAAAGACCAACAAAATGAAGCGAAAAAAAAAACTTAAAAAAAGACCACAAACAAAAGTTTCGTAAGAATTTCCATTAATTCAACAACAAGAAACACAACATATTAAAACACACATCTCAAGAAACACGATCACATTTTAAACGAAAAGTAATACAGTGCTTTAAATCAGCATACTGCAGCTGACGGCAGCGCAGCAGCCGTAGAAGCAGCAGCAGCACCACTAATAACAGCCGCACTGTAACACCTTAACATAATAGTTTTTAGTAAAGAGGGGAGACCTTTAAGGCCGGCTGTTAGCAGTTAACAGTGCTAGGGAATAAAATAACTACACTTTTGATGACGTTCTGTTTTGTTTGATTTTTAATTCTGACACATAAGTACATATGTATGTATGTATAAATTATGAATTCGACAATGAGACTAACGAAATTAATTAGAAATTTAAATGAGATTGAAAAGATACGCCGGTGAATATAAACAATCATAATTTATTGAATTTAAGAAATCTATTAAGATAAATTGGAGAAAAATTCAAAATAAATACATATGACTATTTTTGTCAGTTCCAATTAAGGATGAGCTACATACATATATTTCCATACCTGTTGCTTAAGGCTCAATCAGACGTGACATAACCATAGCCATAGAGAGCAGCCGTTCGAACCAAACTAATGGGCAACACTGTATTCGATTATACGTGACTCGCCATAACGCCATAACTCTCACCATAGAAACCAATTGAATTTTGGTTTGGTTATGGTTATGGCGTTATGGCTATGTCACGTCTAATTTAAGCTTTAGTCACAGCGACTAAAAATCAACAATCATTATTGTGACTGAATTTATCAAAAAAGATTTGCGGATGGAACAGTATAAAGTAGCTATAGTATAAGCTGAAGCTGACGACGTATGTAACTAGTATAAGCACAACAAGAAAAAATTCGAACAGAATACCTATGTGTTGAAGATTTCTGCATGGTAACAAAAAACTTTTTAAAAAGCTTGTTAATTTATATAAGAATAATATGTGAATTTTGAAACATAATAATATAATAATACATAATAATATAATAATACATAATAATATAATAATACATAATAATATACATCGAGAGCGTATATTCAATATACATAGGTATGCCAACTCAAAAAAGCTAAATTTTCAGTGGAACGAAAAAACTAGTTAATTCGCTAGTTATTATAAAAATAAATGATGTGCCGTCCATAAGATGATTTAAATATGCTTAATAAGTTATAGGTATGCAAAAAAATTTTATTTTAGTTTTATTTTGCACTGGTTTGCGTAGTTTTTTGAGATTCTATCAAAAAACAAATATTTTTTTAGAGTTAGCATAGGTATTTAGTCGGAAAACAAAATCATAGTTTTTTTAAATATACACAGAGAAAACAGATTAGTTGTGGCAACCGAATTTGTTGCCAATTGAATTTTTGGCGGTTGCAGCAACTATCATAGAATTCTGCTATAGCGACTGAATTTTCTTGTGGTACCACTATATTTTAATTATAACCCTCAACCCAATAGTTGCAGCAACAGAAAAAATTGGTTGACAGTATGGAATTTGAAATAAATGTTATTCTTGCTACCGAAAATTTGGTTAATATAATTAAAACAATGTCATAATTGGTACCTGTAAAAGAAAAATTGGCCTTCTTTGCTGAAATAAAAATAAACAATAAACTCAAATAAAAATACACAATTTAAGAAATTTATTATTTGACAAATAATCATAAGTTTATTTTAATTGAAATTTATTTCCTGGTGGTGAAGCATGTCTATATACATTTCTTCAACCACACATTTTGAAAAGCCACAAACCTGTTATCTTATGCAAAGAATTTCAAAAACCATTTGAGAATTCACAAATCAGAATATATTTGAAAGTCACAAAAGTTAATTTTTTAATTTGCTGCTATAAACTATGATAGTAAGCTCAACCTCTAGTTAGTTGCAGCAACTGATTGAAAGTCTT
Source organism: Tachina grossa (assembly GCA_949987645.1). NCBI lineage: Eukaryota > Metazoa > Arthropoda > Insecta > Diptera > Tachinidae > Tachina > Tachina grossa. The sequence continues at coordinate 118,417,816 of OX465278.1, read as the reverse complement.
TATTTTAACGTAAATGTAGACGGACAATTTTTTTAGTTGCCAATACCGAAAATTGGTACTAAAATCCAATTCCTAATATTTTATTCGGTTGTGCTAATCAAGCAGTTAATTAGTCATGACAAAAGCATACGCTCGGTTGATGCAATCAATTTAACTATTGTCACAATCATATCTTTGTTATAATTATCCCCTTATGGCAATGAACATGGATTGTTTTTTGGATTAACAGAAAATTGATAGCGTGAACTGAAATATAGTTAATGCAAAATGGACTAACCGTTTTCCAACCAATATTTTTTCTGGGTGTACATATGTATTTATTTTTTAATCAATTTGTGAGATTGTGAGATCTTTTACTCAATACTAGATTTAAAAATTGCAAAGCTACAAGAAAAAACTTAAAATACTATAAAAAAGAATAACCTAAGCCTGACTGAAAGCCTCTTCCATCTCGAGATGGTCAGCTTTGGCACTCTCTAGCTCAATCTGTATTGTAGTAAGGTCACTCCAAATTTTAAATTTCGAAAGCTTATATAATTGACTATAATCGGTCCACACATAACGTTTCTATTCGACTAACAATTTAAAAGTTAGACATATATTACCAATTTGTTTTTTATCGGAACCTCTAGTACTAATATGTTAAAAGTGAAAATATCTCAAAAACCAGCCATAGGATATGAAAATCCTTACCTGATTCGTGTTCAGTACGCCAAATGCAATGTTAAGTAGATTTATAATAAATTACTAATTTTTTAAAAATATTGGAAATTTACATGGGAGTTAGCATTTATTTTCACAAAAAAAGTAAAAAAAGTTATACTTTGAGATAGCAGAATAAAAAAAAATACTGATATAAAGCGAGAAAAAATAATTTTTTTGATTCGAAATTTATATTATAGATGAGTATTGCAGAGGGGAGCTATTTGCCATAGGAAACTCATTTTGAAAAAATTTGAGTTGACATATTTTGAAAATAAATAGGCTCTCGATATGTATATGTATATACAAACTACATATTTCCATTTTTTTTTTTAAGAAAATACAAAAGCAAAACTACTTCTATTAAGTGCTACATGTGATATGATAGCCTGAGCAGTTACATATGCCCATAAATAAGAATTAAGTCTTATAATTTAATCTGTAGATTAAATAAATTAGTAATAACAATAATTATATATGTTAATCTCTATATACTCTGCAGACTTCAATTCTATTTTTATTATCCAGTTTTTTTTTATATTAGCACTGCTAAAACACGTCACACTTCATTCAAATACGTAAGATGAGAAATGCTAAAATATCAATTCCAGCGTAAGGCGATTTGAGCAAGTCTGTATTTCACATCAACAGAAAAGCCTGGTTACTACATCAGCTACTTCTTGTTTGTATTTCCCAATATAGCAAAATATTACCATGAGATTTACCACTGGGAAATTTCAAAAAGTGGACTAAATAAAAATTTATGCCGAGTAAACAAATTCCCAATAAAATAAATCACCATGAAAAAAACAAAATTGCATGAAATAAAATTCGAAATTAAATAAATTAAAATATTTGAGAATCATTTTATAATACAAAAAAAACTTGTAAGCGAAAAGATGAAATAAATGAAATAAGATAACGCCCACTTACATACACACATACATACAGCCCACATACGAAGTGTCTCAAAAGAAATTAGATATTTAGTAGATGTATTGAAAAATAAAAACAAGGACTATATATTCAACCATACAGTTTGCGAACTTATGTCTTAAAAATAATCTGCCGATTTTGGCGTCATTTATGGATACATATATCATAGAGCTAAGAATGCTTGTGACTTGTGCTTACAAATCGAAGACAGTATTGGAAAAGCTCAGAGAAGAAATTTTCGATTTTCTTTCTTGCGCTATCAGAAATTATGAAATCAAATATTTTTTTGAGAAAAGTAACATTTGCTAGTATTTGACAGAATATTTAGAATTAACTTTGTTGTTATTTGTTTCTTGAAAATTATCACATATAATTTAACTTCCCAATAATACCTGGTGTAATTTTTTTTCTGTTATTTAATTCATGAACTTTCACTCTAAGGGGAATTGAAAAAAAATTCGCCAATTGTTTTGAAATTTTTGCCGCATTTTCGTTTTTTTTTTTTGCCACAACATTTCTTTTCACATAAGGCCTTATTCATGAAAAATATTTTTGATTTGTGTGAGGTTTTCCATATAAAAAAAAAATTGTTTCATAAACCCTTTGCAAAATAAAAAAATACTTTTATGAAGAATTCAGTTAACAATTCTTGAAATTGTTGAAAATGGAAAAAATGATTTAGTAAAATTATTTTCTTGTTTTAATATTGAAATGAGAATATTTTGTATGGTCGATAGGTACTACAACTATCTACATATGTGACGCGCAAAATAGAAAGGGACCTAAGGGTAAAAACCGGTTTTGTTCAGGAAAACCATTTTAAAGATTAAATACGTGTATCTTTGGTGTACCATCCAGCATATCTCTGGGAGCGAACACTTTTGGGGCATGGGATCGGTCTCATTCAATGCTCAGATGTTGTCCACATACATTAAAAAAAAAGTGAAAATAGATTTTTTTACCCTTAGGTGCCTTTCTCTATGCGCTGTCACATATGTACATATGTATGTACACATATATATATAATCCTTAAAATTCATATTTGCTCGTTTTCTATTACCGATGTTGCACCACAATCATGCGTTTCTAAGTGATTAACAATATTATTAAATTTGAATGTTGTCCATTTGAATTGATTAACAAATCACTTAAATATATAAGAAAACTTCTTAAGTTTATTGTGATTAAAAAGGCAAACGTGATCAGACTCATTCTTTAAAAAAAAATATTTTGGTTTTATAAAAGGTTTAATGATCAAATTTGCATAGAACATTTGTTTTATAACCCTTTTACAGACCAAAAATATCTTTTCTAAATAAGGCAGTATAAATCTAAAAAAAAAAAAGTTAATAAGAGCCAAAAGATGGCTTAACATCAAAACACCGCATATGGGAATTGCTCTTAATACTACTCGTAACTCTCAATTAATCGTGGGTGTAGTTTACACATAGAACCATTAAGAAGAATTCCCAGGTGCGTTGTTGTGGGGATTCATGTTTTAGACAATTCAAAGTTTTTTTTATTTATAAATTAAATTCTATTAAATATTCACACACACACATCGTTGGTCCCAAGTAGAAAGGCTATAACTCAAATACATAGTTGTAATTCTACAGGGGAAGGTAAAAACATAATAGAAACTGTAATTGTAAATTTTATGTAGAAATGCTTGTCAAAGCGTTATTTTTTACATATGTCGCTCATTTACTCAAACAACGTTATAACTCATCAAACTGAATTTTTGAGTTAATTATACAGAATTGTACTCCATATTCAGGGCAATCATTAATAAAATTCCGCGTGAAATTTTTCCCGGGGAACAATTCCAACTAATAGCAAGTAATAGAGAAAACAATAAATTCTAATTGGAAAAAGGGAGAAATTTCACGCGGAATTTTATTCATGATAGCCCTTAATGTGTAAAAATTTTATACAAATATCAACTCTTGAGAGCAAAATGAAGTTCCCTTTTTCCATTAAGTTGTGTAAATTTAAAACTTTAAGCATTAAACACATTCACCACAGCAGGCTACACGAACACACGACTTCAAATGCCGCTAGCAGCATTTGTCGCCTCGTAGCCGGCTACTTAATTATTTTGGAGACGGCAGCAGCACCATCTGCAGTTGATGTTCATGTACAAATACATAGTTCAGTATTGCCACTTTTATATGTTTTGCATTTATACAAATTAATTACTCTTTAAAATGTACTTGTTTTACGTAAAAGTACAAAAATGAATCAATTTATTCCTAACATAAATTTTTGGATATTGTTTCTGTTAAATAATATGAAATAATTGTACAAAATCATTCATTCAACATTTTGTATTATACTGGCAATACTAAATTTTCTCATTGTAGCCAAAGAAATAGAAATTAGTTTAACTACAACTACAAAATCAGCATAGTCAACAGCCTGCCGCCATGTTGCCTTTCTGTCTTCAAAAGAATTATTCTCATATAAACATGTGTATTTTATTCTTGACATTTGGTAGTCGGTAGCTTGCTGTGGTGAATGTGTTTAATGCTTTAAGCTCGTTTTCTAGCAAAATATTTTTTTTAGTTACCTATGTCGTTGTTTGGGTAAATGAGCAATATGTATTTATGTATAACTATTTCATTTGCCAGCCACTGTATGCGAGCCAGTTATATTTAAAAAAAAATGCTACACGTTTAAACTTCATCATCACGCGAACAACAGCATCATCATCACCATGATCAAAGTAACAAATAATTAACACACTCCTCTTAACAAATTTATATTAAAAAAAAACTGTTGCTGGAAGAGGTGGGGGAGTGCGTGACTGCTTGCTTGCTTATGATACGACGAAATGTGTGTGTTTGTGAGTGTTTACGAATGAGTCTGGCCAGCAACTCTTAAAATTATTTACATATGTATGTAAGTATGTAGTTCTTTTTATTATTAATCATATACAGAAAACTACTCGTACCTTGTTGTTGTAGTTAGAAGTTCAATTATTTTAAAAGGTTTGTTGTTGCTGTTTTTAATTTAATTGTTTTTCATTAATTAATAATTTTCTCAACGTGTTTTTATTTTCTTTAATTTACAACCGAACACTTTTAGTTTTGTTGATTAATTTCCTAATTGCAGTTGTTTCTGTTGTTATTGTTATATTATACATTTACTGTTATTGTCAAAGTAAAATACAAATGTAAACTCTCGTTTTGAGATGAGTGTAGCAGCTATTGATTTGTATTGTGTGTGTGCGTTCTCTCAAAATGACGTCATAATATGCCGGCTATGGGGATTTTTTTTCATACATACATAAGTACACTATGGAATTGATAATGTTTTTGTGTTGTTGTTGTATCTTTATGACTTTGTCGACAAATGTTAGAGAAATAAAAAGTGTTGTTATTTGTTAATACTTTTTGATTGTTAAGTAGATATAATTATTATTTTTGTTGCTGTTGTTATTTAGCACTCACTCTTAAATTTGTATTGTTTTGCTACAGCCACATGCATGTACGTAGATATGTACATATGTATGTACATATGTATTATTTATATAATTTTTTTTTGTTATCTTAGGCAATTATTTAAAACCTTTCAATTTCTAAACAATACAATTTTAACACACATTTTATTTCCTTTTGTTTCGGTTAAGTTTTGTTTTTAAAAACTGAAATTAAGAAGGAATACATATGTAAGTATGCATGTAGGTATGTACCTTCCATAAAAAGTTTTTAAGAATTTTGATTATTTCTTTCCTTGCTTTGGGTAGTTCAAGAGGGTTAGAATTATCACGAATTATTCTTTTGATACGTAGCACATCTATATTTGTGACTTCGTTTTCGTCGCCATAAAATAAATCTACATATATTTGTATCCTTTTTAACCACGACTAAAAAAAGGGGTGTTATGAGTTTGTAGTGTGTGTCTGTGTGTCTGTACAAGTACTCGTACAGACCAAACGGCTGGACCAAGGCACATTTACTACAGGTACATGCATTAGGAAAAACTCTGTGGCAACTCTGTGCTTCTCACATAGCTTTACAAAGTAATTGTCAAAAATTTGTATGCATCAAACAAGGCACAAAAGTAATTGTCAAACGAATTCTTCGTTATAAACTTGTAAACAAAAAATCAGCGGATGAGCAATATGCCTGATACGTGTACCTGTTTGATATGCCTTGGGCTGGACCGATTTTGATTTAGTTTTTTTCTGTTTGAAAGGTGACTTGATCGAGAAGGTTCTTAGCTATGTTTTATATCTTCTAAGCGGTCCAGCTGCTTAGAAGATATCACGTATTTTCTAGAAGTATTCGGGGATTTTTAAAATTTTTCATTTTTGTTATGGTAGGTATGATTTATTTGAATAAAACACTAAAAATAATAGTTTTTCCAAGAATTTGTGTTTTTTAAATTTTCACAACAATTAATTGCTTTCTTTCAAACTTGATATTTACGTATTATACATACGTACATATTTTAAGTTAGCAACGCGATGAAAATTTCAACTAAAAATCAGTTGTGTTCATAATACCAAAATACATTTTGGTCGTGTGTAAATTTGGTCTACTCTTAGACGACCAAAATGAATTTAGTTGAGAACCGTGATAGGGGCATTAAACTCGTTTTTCCTAATATTAGTTTTTTTTAGTTATGACGTTATTGAAGTAAAATATCGACATGAATTCAATGACATTTATTTTTTCTTTAAACTCTTCAATATGAAACAAATAAAGAAATTACCTACATACATACATATGTATGTATGTATGTCAGTAGAGAAAAAAAACTAAAATAAAATATAAGAATCATGTATTATCAATCAAACAAGTTTATTGATTTTGCATTTGTACACTTTAATTGTTCGGTTCAATCAAAAATTTAATTGAAGCAACCAAACCTTTACTTGAAAGTATTAATTAATAAATTTATTTTTCTGTGATGTAAGTAAGTATAGAAAATATTTATGGATAGGTATGAAATTTTTAATAAAAATTACAAAAAGTCAGGAATACGTTGTACCAAATAGATAATTTCTTGCACAAAAAATATATTATCGAAAAAAAAGCTTAAAGGTTTTAAGACCCCTTACCAAGATGGCTGACAACTTTAATAGCTTTAGCTGTCTTTTTTTCAATACCGGATTCAAATTGTTCAATAGGTAAGGAATAGGTGTACATACATAATGATTTTATATATTCCACACTACACACGAAAAAAAACATGATACATATTTACAAAACTCTACCCTCTAGTCAACCTAGGACCATATGTCTCTATGTCGATACTCTTTCTCCAGCGACAATTGCACTAGTTAAAATGTCGACAACTTTCCTTTTATGCGCGAGTAGAGATACGTTAGAGACGACAGTTCTAGTGTATTTCTGGTGATATTGTCAATGAAAGCGTCAATAGTTTGTTTTTCTTTTTTATTATGTTGTGCAATAATAGTAAATGAATACATGTAGACGAGGGTCACTAAAATCTACGAGTGAATCTTCGGTTCAAATATCTCCATATGATCGTAAAAGAACTACCTTCTCAATAGTGCTAAAGTCTACTGATAGATTTTGAATGACAACCCTATGTTATTTGTCAATAGGCATTTGCATTGGCTGGGGTACACCTAGTCAGTAGCACTATTGAAAATGTCACTAGAAAATCACTATAAGTTTACTATTGACAACGAGAGAGGATATATCGATATTGTAGACTAGAGCCCCTAAAATTTACTAGTGAATCTTTGGTGCCAATGTCTCCATGTGGTCCCGAAAGAACTACTAAGTCAGTAGTGCTATAGTCTAGTGGTGGATTTTCAATGACAAGCTAATGTTAAATATCAATAGATGATACCATTGGCTGGGGTACACCTGGTCAGTAGTGCTACTGACAACGTCAATAGTAAATCGCCACAATTTCACTGTTCGCACTTTCTGCAGGGTATGTATGTACTACATAACTATACATATGTATATGTATAAACACGAATACGTACAAAAATAACCTCCTGCATTTTTCTTAAGTCACTTAAAGTCAGAAAAATTTAAACATAATACATATATTAAAAGATTATTTTGAAAAATTAGTACGTGCTGTTAGAAAATAGAAACATTGCTCTATTAAACATCAAATGAATGCTATAAATATGTCGTTACATGTCAGACGATTTATATAGATAGAAACACAAAGAAATTAAGAAGGGGGACTCTATGAACTTCTTTTAATAAACCGTTCACACAGTGCAGGCTATACAAAAATTACCAGGGAACTAATCGCTAATCTAACACCAGTATTAACAAAAGTCTATCATCTATGAAATATTTTACATGAAGGTGAATAAATCCATATAGGTATGTATATATTCTTTGGTTATATTTTTATCGAACTATTTTTGTTACTTTATTAAATATAATTAGGCTAAAATTTCTTTGTTATGAAATTTGAATGATATTTAATAATGTTTAAGCAACAAATTAAACCTAGAAAAATTGCAAATAATCGGCATTATCAGCGGTCTATTTTTCGTGAAATGTGTGCTAACAGTTAATGCAAATTTGAAGTTTATTTCTTTTATTAAAATGGAATACGTGAAATTTTTTGATTGCAGCTATCACTTTTATTGAAAAATATTTGTGAACGAAACAACAAGATTTGCCACTAGTTAACTTGGCCTTTTTCTTATTTGTTTTTATTAAGCCTAAAGTTTTGATTCCGTTACATTAAGTATTATATAGTTTTCCAGAAAGTTGTTGAGTGAGGCTTCTCTTCTAAAAAATGTAAGATCATAAAAATTTTCCTTAGAAAAAGCTAAATATTTTATATGGCTTTTACTTTCTTACGAATTTCAATGCAACTTTAAGCATTTAGAAAGGAAAGCATTTTTGCAACAAATTTAAAAATTGCAGAAAAAAAATCAAGAATTTTTATATGAAATTATATAAGGATGTGAAATTTGACATATTACAATCTTACTCGAGGTTTTTCCTTTTTAAAAAGGGGGATACTTTCATTTTAACACTTTATTTGAAAGTGAAAGTGTGATCTTCTCGAAGAAAAGTTTTCAAACTTCAATTTTGCTTAAATTAGCAGGCATTATGAATTCACACCCACAAATCAAGCCAATAGTAATAATGTTACACCTATTCAAAATAATATTGAAATAATGAAAGTGATAAAATTTTATATTTTTGAATTAAAAGAAATTTTAGAAATATTAACAAGAAATTTCTATATTCTATTAAAAGCTAAAAAAAAAGCTCAACATGGGACATCATCATGTTTTTATATTAAATTTTAAAAATTGCTTAAGAAATAATGATATACATATGTAACTGTGATAACTATGGGCATTTCCACGGTCAAGTTAAGTAGTTGTCACGTTAAGTCACCAAAAAATAATCTTGCAATTTAGAGCCATGCTGTTCGATTTGTTCCTATATTTTACTAAATGTAGAGCTAACTATGAATGTATGTTCTAAATCAATATACATACAAAGAAGAATATAAATCATGTTTTTTTTTTTTTTTTTTTTTTTTTTTTTTTTTTGAAAAACAAACTATGCCACCAATTAACGTAACGTAACAAAAAGTGGAATTTTGTGTGGATTTAATATGTTAGTTAAATCTATCGTATTCTTGAATAACAGCCTAGGTCGATTTTTATCCATTGTGAGTTATTAATGCGAAAACGTATTATTTTTTGTAGACTCTGGGGTAATTTTTGCAACTACATATAAACAACTTAACTATTGTATATTTTTCGCAACTTTTTCTTAAAGCACTTAAGTTATTACTTCCGTATACAGTATTTTTTTCACTACAACAATTTTTACGCTATTAAAAAGCTTGTATGTATGTTGGTTGATAAACGGGATTTTATTTTATTCATACACTATTTTAGAGTTGTTTTTTAATGGACAGTGATACAATTATTATTATTTTTATTATTATTATTATTATTATTATTATTATTATTATTATTATTTTTAAAGTTATTGAAAGTAAAAGTTTATAAAAGTTAATAGCGTGTCCTTAATGTTACCGTTAAGTAATAAAAAGTCTTAAATATTTCATACTTGGTTATCGTTCTTCTCAAAAAACTGCTTTTGTAAGACAAACGCTGTTATTCATTAAAACTTGTGGGACCTGAAATCTTTGTACACGGAAAGAATTTTCGGCAGAAATTCTTTGAATTTCGACATTAATCTAATGAAGAATTCATTAAAATTCAACCAACGTCACGCTTCGTTGGATTAATGAAACCAGTTTCGTTAAAATTATTTTATTGAAAACTTCATCAAATTTATTTAACAGTGTAATTAAAGCAGTGCTGTAACTTCATCGAAACAATAAATTAATGTCATGAAAAGAATGAAATAGCTTAAATATAAAGGGGTTTCTTACTGCCTTATTCATAAAAAATATTTCAGGTTTATTTGACATATTTCTATGGGAAATTTGTCAAATAAACCAGTATTAAACCTAAAATATCTTTTATGAATTAGACCGTTATTAATTAGAAAATATTGTTGTCATAAATTCCACGAGAAATTTCTCCCTTTCCCAATTAGAATTTTTTTTTGTTTTCCCTATTACTTGCTGTTGTTTAAAATTGTTCCCCGGGAAAAATTTCTTGCGAAATTTTTAGTTCTTCTGGAGGTTCCTTATCAAATTCCCTTAGTTTGATTTTTTTTTTTTTTGTGCAAAGATGAATGAAAGATGAAGTATAATATAATATAAGCAAGCACAGCACACAATTTTCACCTTAAAATTCAAGTTACATTGTTCTTTCATCTTAAATTTAGATCCTAAATGCCTACACCGAGGAGCTATCGTGAATAAAATTCCACGTGAAATTTTTCCGTGGAATTATTTCCAACTAATACCAAGTAATAGGGAAAACAAAAAATTCTAATTGTAAAAGGGAAAAATTTCACGTGGAATTTTATTCATGATTGCACTGAATATTTGTATAAATTGTTCACTGAATGCTTTTATTTAAATTTTAGGGAGCTATATAGGTATGTATTAATTCAATTGGTTTTTAAGAGTTCTAGTTTTAATTTATAGTTTTTGTAATTGTATAGGTACACAAGGTTTTTTTTTAGGAATTCAATAAAACATTAACTATCGTATTCTAAAAAATAATTTATAAAATTTATACAATTTTTGACTTAAGCACACTTGAAATAATAATTATCTTTTTTAGAATACCGCCCTAAAAGTATCACCCATTTTTCTTTTTCAATATGTTTAAAAATTAAAAATTCGAATAGGTAGGTATTTGCTTTTTTTAGCTTTTAGTCTATTTTAAACACAACAGATTTACATTTTTATTCAGTTTCTTCGTATTAGGTATTTTTTATATTTTTTACATTAGGTTACGGTGTTATTTTTCTTAAGAAATGTTAATTTTTCAATTTATTTTTTATGTTTCATAACTATGTACGTATGTCACACATATACATATTTTCTTCTCCAAAAATTAATTTTTGATTTACATAACTGTGTATATATGTATGTATGTGTGTACATATACTCATATGTATGTATGTTTGTATGCCGATAGGCATATTTTCAATATCTTTTGTTAAAACTATTTGTATCTCAACAATTTCATTTTCCACTAGAGTTGTCAAATTTCATAAAACATAATTTCATCATTTCAGTTTTAAAAACATTTTTTTGCCATTTTTTTAACACACAAAATTGCCATGTTTTATTATTATTACTGTTTTTTTTTTAATTTCAACACTTTTTTTTACAAAAATAAACAAATCAGGCTTACGCACCGACACACATGCATACACCAGCATACGCACATAGATATAAACCCACACACGCTCATAAACAGCGACTCAAATTATATTAAATGCTTGGTAAAAATAATTTAAACAAATAGCAAAATTGAATAAATAAATATTGTATGCCCGCGTCGCACACAGTTGATTTTCACCAATATTAATAGATTTTTTTTAAGCAAAAAACTTACTTTTTTCACAAAAATTGTTTTCTTTTAATATTTTATGATTTTCTTTTCTTCTTTGTTAATCTATTTTTTTCTTGTATTAAAACAAAAACTTTATTTAATTCAACGTTCCTTTAGCGTTTTCAAGCAAAAAATTAAAAAGGCTGTGCAATGCTCAGCGCCTGTTCACAGACTGAATTTGTACATTTACTCTGTGGCTCTCAATTACCAAAAAGACCATTTCTTGAGTTAAGATAACGTCATCTGTAAAGAAACAGCAACACACACACGCGTACACACATACACACATGTACAAATATGAAGAAATGCCCTAGCAAAAAAAAGCACAACAATAAACACACAAAAACAAAGAAAACACAAAATTCTCTTTTAACATTATGTTACACACACGCACTCGTAAGTACCACAACGAAAAACAACAACGCAAGCAAAAGCAATGAGAAATATCTGTAAATTTTATGGAGAACTCTTACTCAATCAAACAGTGTGACCACTTACTTAGTTTTAAAAATAACTTTTAGGCAAACATTCATTTGAAGTAATTATTATGCAGTAAATATTTTGCTTTTTTGCTCAGATGTGATTTCGTGAGTAAAAAACTTAAATTAATGTCGTTATACAAATTAGAAGGGACAGCTGGAAATATGAGCAGCTATAGGAACAAATTTTACATATATTCTAAAAATGTTTGTTTTTCTTATTTTTTTTTTCAAACTTCTTATTTATAAATTTCAAAATAGAAAATTTATTACGTACAACTCTATTTATTTAATTTATTACGTAACTCATTGTAGTTTGGCAGTTTTAAGTTTTATACTACATTTCAATCATTAATTTAAACTTTTTAATAATTCTAAAAGACGAGTTCATATTTACGAATCAGATATTAGCAAAATAGCTTCAATTATATTTGTTTTAATTAGAAACTTCGAATTTTTTTTAGAACCTGTTATATAGTTGAAGCATAATATCTAACCAATTAAAAACTATTTGACATCTCAGCCATTATTTTTTAATTCTTGAAAATTTCCAATGACTATGTTAAACTCGCAATTGTGGAAAATAAATTTCAAACTTGTAATTTATTCGAAACTATGTAATTTATGTCGAATATTCCAGTATAGGCCACATCATACACAACATTCAAGCTATTGAAAATATATTTTAAAAAATAATTAGGGTGCTTACGAGCATAAAATCTAGCTAAGTGAAAATTATTTTCAATACGAAAATAAATATTTAAAATCTTTTTAATTAAACAGTTTTTGTTTTTCATTTAACTTTTTCAACAATAAAATTAATACAAATGCAAATGCTGTCTTAGAATTAAGTTTGTTTTAGTTTTGTTAAGAATTATTTTAGGATCTTATATCTATTTTCCACACATAATACAATTATGTGAAGTGCCTTATATGGACTGAATAGAACCAAGGTAACTGTTTAACGAAAATCCTAAGAACCAGCGAAATTCATTTTACATTAATATCTATCGGAACAATGTTGGATAATTTATTTGCTTTGCAATTACAAAATAAAGTAGTTTTTTATCTTTTATTAGAAATAAAATTATATGAATCAAGTTTGAAACTTTATTCTACAAAAAAAAAAAAAAAAAAAAAAAAAAAAATCACAAGTCCAGAATAATTAAACAAATTTTCAAATTGGTCCACACTTCACTTTTTAAGTTCGGTTAGTTTTTTTTGTTTTTTGGTGAAAAATTTTCTTACTTGCCTTAAAATTTGCTCCTATAGCTGCTCATATTTCCAGCTGTCCCTTCTAATTTGCCTCAAAAAAAATTGTTTATTACTCAAGGTTGCAAACTAAGCTCTTATTTCAAATTAGATAGCATATTGAACTCATTTCTTAAGTTCACATAATTATGTTGGGATACTAGAAAGTTTTCATTTATTTTTGTGAAAATTGTAATATACTAAAATCTTCACCAACTATAAAATTAGATTTTTTTCATTAGAAAACTACTGATTTTCACCAAAAGATGTTCAAAAAGAAAAGTCGGAGAATCGAAAACATAAAACCTAGTGTTGCATAAAATAAGAATTTTATAAATTTCCGATTGCTTAAGAGTCTATAGAATAGAGAAAATCTTTAACTATTAAGGTACAATCAGACCATTAACATAGAAAACAGCCGTTTTAGCCAAACTAATGGGCAACACTGTATTCGGTAATAGGTGATAAAGGTAATTGAGAATAAAGTACTGTTAATTGGTTTTTATATAAAAAAGTGGAACTTAGCATTTTATATAAAGTGAAACAATAAAAAAATAAAGGTTGAAAAATTAGTATGTTAAAATTTTAAGACAGTATGTTAGGATATGATATTTGGTAAAAAGAAGCTTAAGGAGTTTGTAACGAATACTGGTTGAATGAAATAAAATAGTCGGCATATTTAATTTCAGTATAAAATGTGAAAGAAAAACTTCAAAAATTATACATGAAATTTTTTGTGATTATAAGCCTGTCCGACGATGTCTACAGCATTCGACTTGTCGCACACTTACGTTCAAAGCACAAACAAATTTTAAAATTTTGTTATTGTTTTCAATGTAGCTGTGCGACAAGTCGAACGTTGTCGACATCGTGCGACAGGCCATATGTACATATTATAGCATTGCACAGATACATCTGTTTGCACTAGTTTTGCGTGTTTTTTGGTTCTGGTATGAACAAATATGGTATTTATCGTTTTCTGTTACTAGTTGTAAATGTTGATTTTTTAAGCAATTATTGTATGGTTGGGCAATGAGCAAATGAAAACAACACATTTATTTTTTTTTTGTTTTTCTAAGGCAAATAAGATACATAAAACTGCTTTTACCATAAGTGCCGTATGATGTGTTGAGCAAAAATGTAATTGGCTGATGAATGAATGAATGAAAGCAATATTGCACATACATATGTAAGTAAATGATATATGTACATGAAACACATGCATTTGTAATTACTCTCAGAGCAAAATTGTCTCTTTCTCTCTCTATACTTTTGCTGCGCCACAAAATAAGATAACGAACATCCGCACATACATCTGCACATCATGTATTTGTTTCAATAGTGGGTTTTTCATATATTTGTATTACAATATGTATTTTTTGAGCAAAAACAGACCAAACAGTTGCTCAGCAGGAATACAATAAGCAATTATTATTTGTTTTCAATTGTATTTTAATTTGGAAAAGCACGCACACACAATAACTCTTAAGGCTCAGTTAGCCGACTGTAATGTAATGTAACTGTAACGTAGAAAACAGCTGATCGACATTTTTATATGAAAGTTAGGATACGTTAGATTACATCTCTATAACCATTTTCATTACTTTTCACATAACAAAATCGATCAGCTGTATCTTACTGTTGCAGTTACCTTACATTACAGTCGGCTAACTGAGCCTTTATACTAGTTCTGTCGCTCACACTACAATTATATGGTACATACCATGGTATATTTGTTTTGGCTATACAAACGAGTATACAAATGCAACCCTTTAGTACATATATCTCTAATGAGGAATACAAATAATGGAATTTTGTGCTATCGCAATAGTGTGTACTAGTGTAAACTTTAATCATTTCTCATAATTTTCATTGTGTGGCCTTGCATACCACACAAAATAAGTAATGGAAACGAAATTTCATACATTTTGAATATGGCACCACAAAGAGACATGTATATTCACAAAAACAGATGTAAGCAATTGAAACGAATGATTTCTTTAGCATTGATTTAAGAAATACCGAAGTATGTATATTTATTTGACATTCACGGCCCTATTCATAAAAACGTTTGATATTATGTTTAAAGCTTACAATTGAACACTTTTAGGCTAAAAACTGGTTATTCTAAAATTTTATTTATAGGCACTACATAAAATATACGAATTTATAAAGAATTTTCGATTTCGATACTGGAAACATTACCTTAAGGCTGTTACTCACTATACTACACAATCGAAAAAATACAACCCTGATCTAATTAATTGCTATTGCCATCTGAAAATTTTCATACTAGGGTTGTATTTTCGTAGGAAAGTGAGAAAAACCCCTTTACTCTACTGTAAGTGATGCAATAAACTAACTTTTTTTAATTCTATTTCTAATATATTTTACAATTTATTTGATACAAGTTGTTTATGATTTTTTTGTTGTTGTTTATACATCAGTAGCATTTTTTTTGTTTTATATGTTTTCGTTAGAGTATATTTGATATTTTTTCCCACAAATTTTGCTTAACTTAAATAATTTAAACTTTAAATCTTAAACTTTAAAATTTAAAGGCATTTTCCATTATATGAAAAAAAAAACATACTTAGGGCCAAATTCTGCAAAACGGAAACGTTAATTTATATGGAAATAAGTATATAAATAACAAAAACAAAATATATATCGTCACCTGAAATCCAAAGGCCGTGAGTGCACTTTTTACTTTTTTTTTACAGGAGAAGCTTAAAGCCTTACATATTTAAGACTATTTATTTATTAGTTGCCAATTAGAATAATGAATAAAATCAGTACTTTTGAAAAGATGTGAGTAAAATTTTAAGGAAAAATGTAAACAAATATCCCGGTTAGCTTCGCAAATTGAGACCGGAGAAACGCGACGCAAACCGAAGCAAGATTTTCCGTACTTTTGTACTGATTTTTATTTAATTGATCTAGAGATTCAACTTTTTAGCTGAAAAATAGATTTTTTAAAAATTTTTATTGAAATAAAAATATAACAATTCATGAAAAAATATTGAGGAATAAATAAAGAATTATGAATTCCGTATAAATGCAAAAGTAAAGTGTTATTTTTATATTCTGAGCTTGTGTCATCCAAATCGATTAACATTTCTGCTGTTGGACTTTTGTTTGAAATTATCTCTAAGTTTGTTGGATTGTTATAGCTTTTTTCTTCAAATTAATTTCCTTATAGCAATTGATAGCGGTGGTCACATTTCTAGAGATTTCACATACATATTTGCATTAGACTTAAACGGAAAATCCGCTTTTTGTTTCTTAACTTTGTACAAACATTTTCACATTAACGATGCTAATTGAAGCACTAAAATTACGCAAATTTTAAAAAGATGCAACTTCGAAACGACGCAAACCGGGTTATTGGTGCATTTTGGTTTTTTTTATTTAACACAAACACAACTCGCAAAGCGATTAGCTTGCCTGCGAAAAACACCCAGGCTCTATGGTGGGAATCGAACCCACGACCTCTGGACTGAACGGCTAGCATCGCTACTACTTAGCCACAGGGTCACATCATAGGTAATCAAAAAGTCTATTTTAAATTTTTTGCTTGTTACGTAATTTTGGGTTTTAGGTGAGGATATTTACACACGAAATTGGCTTAACGTTTTCACATTACAAAATTAGACCCTTAGACTTCAATCTTTAATTTTAAGTATATCATGTATCTCTGTGTGCTAAATTTGCAAAGATATAATACTTTAAAATAGATATTTCGATGGTATCAATTTATTAGGGGTTTAAACTACGTGAATACCATCAATATACCTATTTTAAACTTTTCATGTTATGAGAGAGTATAATTTTATGAAATTTAGCTTAAAAATAATTATTAACCTGTTTTAAAATTTTATGAATATGGTCGTAAGTTTTTAATGTGCCTATTATGAGTTTTTCCAAGAACGAAAGGCATATAGACGGTGTTAAACCAACAAAACAAGCAAAAATTCCTGATCTTATATATTTAGTTTAGAAATCTTTTAGTCTTGTAACATGGTAACGCTGTTCTCAAGGCATAATATGAAAGCGACAGCAACTCAGTCAGTCGTACATTCAGTCAGCGTGACCGTTTGACCGAATAAAGTGGCAATTTGCCACTTTTTCTACTGCGTTTCCCCTTTTTCGACTGCCTTGCCACTTTTTGACCCCCTTTATTTACTGTGAGTTATATGAAAATACATTAAAAATAAAAATTTTGGTGCAGTTAGTGGTTTTTTTTAATTTTGCCCCTTTTTTTTGATAAATCCCATATTTGGTGCCACTTTTTGAAAAATGTCATCGGTCACCAGCGTGACCATATTAGCTATTCTGAGCTAAATTTAGCTTATTTTTTTGAGATTTAGCTGCAAAATTTCCATTTAGCTCTTAGCTTATTTTTTAGCTTTTTTTAAAAAACTCATTTAGCTTTTTTAGCCGTTTTTAATCTAAATTGCATGTTCTCAAAAATTATGTTAAAGAAATAAAATAGTTATAAGGAAAAAATTTAAAATTTTAAGCGTACTGACTAAATGGCTGAATTGATTTTCTTCAAACGACAAAAACAAAATTAAAATCGGTCTAGCCGTTTGGGAGATACGGCGTCAAAGACACACAGATTCAACTAAATATATATAGAAAAGATGTGATATCTTCTGAACATCTGGACAGATTTATTTAAAAAAAAAAGCTAAGAACACTCTCGGTCAAGTCACCTTGCGAATAAAAAATAAACTAATTCAAAATCAATGCAGCACTTTGGTCTGTACGTGGACTCGTACAGATGCACAAATGTACAGAACCACACTACAAACTTATAACACGCTTTTTTGGATGAGCGAAGGTTAAAAATTATAATTTGTTAACATTCAAATATATAAAATTTTTTCATTGAAAAATAATTTAAAAATAAAAAATGTAAATTGCGCATTTTTAGGAAAAATGAAATATTTAAAAATAGGTGACATTGATTGCAATTTTGGAGTTACAATGCCAAAAGTTAAATTGATATTGCCTATAAGACTTTTAAAGATTTTCTTTGAGTTGAGTTGAACTTGTGTTTAGCGGCATGAATTTACTTAAAACAAAAATTAGGGAATAGGTTTTCTGTTAATAAAAGTAATTAATTTAAAAAAAGGTTTCGTATTTTAGTATAAATGTTTTTAAATTTTTGGAAAGTTTTTGTGTTATTTTTCCTTAAAACTCGAATATAATAATGAATCAATAATTTAATTAAAAATTATTCAATTTATTTCAAATAATAGAAAATATGTATACGTTATTTTAGCAATAAGAAACTATTGCAACGTGGAAGAAGCCGAAAAAGGTTTAGCTTTATTTTATGGCTTAAAATTTTAATTTTTAGCTTATTTTAGTTCTTTTTGAAACGTGATTTAGCTTAACTTTATTTTAAAATCTGGTCACACTGTCGGTCACCCTGCATTAAGTATTATTGCAGAAAATATAAATGGAAATCGAATATCCCTTCCAGTATTTTGCAGACAATAATTTTATTTGTAAAATCTTGTAATACCTATTTATTGTATATGTATTGACTTAAAAGCAGATAAAAGTTTGTGCAATTGTGTCTGGTCTTTTCCTTTTCAACCGCAATAATTTCATTACCATTAAAATGGAAAATATTGTTAAAAGAGAAAGCTAATCCAATCTTAAGAGCACACAAAAATTTATCTAAAATTAGGAAGAGAATAAGTTTAGCTGCATAATTAATAAGAGAAGTTCAATGAGTAAAAAATGTTAAGAGTCCAATTGGAATTTTATAGCAGGCAAAAATTATGTTAAAAATGCAATGGCATCATAATTGCATAAAAAAAATGATTGATGAAAGCAATTTCTTCTTGTTGACCAAAATTTGAATAAATTTGCTGTATGTAGATACTTTTTTTTAAAAAGACTTAAGCAGACGTGAACTACTAGATAATTGTATGGATTTCTATTTTGTAAGTTAAACAACACCATGTGCTTTTATTCTGCAATAAATAGACTTCTCTTAAATGTTTAGACTAAATTTGTTACTAAGAAAATTACACTGGTTAACAAAAGATTTATTTATGTACTTATGTATGTGAGCATTTCAACACAACAAGATTTTAAAATTCTTTCATTGTAGGTATCACATCAAATGAACACAACTAATGTTTAATTAAGGACAGTGAGTGCAGTGCGATTTGGGATACATGATGTACCTAAAAATTTTCAAAATATAAAAATGAAAAAAATTAATTTACTAACAATTTGCATTTTTCCTGCTAACCTTATTTCTTCTATAAGAAATTTATCGGAAGTTAAGCTTTTTATAAGACAAATCTATCGATAGCTAAAATTGTATGTAGAAAAGTTATGTATGTATGTTCCATGCCAAAAATATACAATAGGAAATTTTTCGAAAACTTAAAACAAACTTAAAACAACACTGAAATGCATACAGCCATGCATGCTTAACACCCAGCATATGTATAAATTTCAATTAAAAAAATCGATATTTACATTTCCTATGGAAGAAATTTAAATTAAAGTTTAAAAAAAATCGATATCTTAAGTTTTTCATTAAAAAATTCAATTTACAGAAAAATTCAATTTACAGTTTTCATAACTTAAATTTTATGTGTACAACAGTACATTATTGCGTAAAAAAAATTGTCGACGACTTACAATTTTTTATAGAAAATTTGTCGATATATTTTTTGTGTGAAATAATCTTTCATGAATTTTTTTCATAAAATTTTCTATTTTTTTGAAGAAATTAAAATAAAATTTTTTTTATCAGAAATGCTTCGAAAACACAAATTTGCCATAAAAAATTATCCAATGGCGAATTTTCTATAAAAACTTATATCGAAAAGTTGTTGATATATTAAATTTTATATAAAATTTTTAATTTAAATTTTCTTTAAAAATATTTTCGGTTGTACAAATTTTTTGTAGAAAAATTTAGTTATAATATAAATTGAAAATTGATTTTTTTACCCTCTCTATGCGCTGTCACATATATTTTTCATAGAAAATTTATAATATCACATATTGGAAATTTTGTATAATCGAAAAATTTTCTAAAGAAAAAAAATATTATGTACATATATCAAATTAAATATATCACCAACTTTATTTAATAATTGTTTATAGAAAATTTGCCATAGCTAAATTTTCTCTGACAAATTTACATATATTGTGAAAATACTTTTCTTTAAAAAATATGAATGAAATTTTTTTTAAATAAATTAAGCTATATTTGTATGTATACTATATTTTTTAAAGAAAATATAAGTTGCGAATAAATTTTCTATAAAAAAATGTGTCATCAAAAAATTTCTTTAGAGAATAATATATTATTGTGCACATTAAATGGGAATTTAATAGTTTCAATAATTTAAATTTTCTGCAGAAAGTGATTCGATAGATGTAATTATCTGTAGACAAATTTTCAATAACTTAAAATTTTCTATAAAAAGTTTTCCATAACTGAAACTTTGTGTAGAAACATTTTCAATAACTTAAATTTTTTTCAATAGAGAAGCATGAAGTGCGTGGTGGCATAAAAAAATTTAGCTTTTCCCCAGCAAAAGTCTGGTTAAATATCTCATTCTATAATGAAAATATAAAATACTGAACTTAAAGTTCGCTTGAGAAATTATTTCTGATTAAAATGCATTTAATTTCCATTAAATAAAAAATTATTTATATTTTTCAGTAATTTAAGTTAAAAAAATGTTTTTCGATAATTCTCCAAAAAAATTTCAATAGCTCAAATTTTCTATAAAAAAATAATCGGTAATTAAAATTTGTTATGGAAACTTGTTCTATAACTCAAAATTTCTATACATGATTTTAAGATAACTTAAATTTTATATGGAAAACTTTCGCATAATTTAAATTTTCCTTAGGAAAGTTTCCGATAATTAAAATTTTTTATAGAAAATTTTCTAGAAACAGTTTTGAAGAAAATTTTTCTATAACTAAAATTTTCTATTAAAAATTATCGGGTAATTAAAATTTTCTATGGCATTAAATTTTCTATAGAAAATTTTTTTTTATTACTTAAACTTATTATAGAAATTATTTAAATTTTCTAAAGAGAAAAGTTTTCTATAATTTAAATTTTTTATAGAACATTTTTTTGATGATTTAAATTTTCAATAGGAAATTCTTCGATGACTTAAATTTTCTAATAATTTAAATTTTCTATAAAAATTTTTATTATTAATTAAATTTTCAATAGAATAGTTTTCTATAGAAATATAATTTAAGTTTTTCAAAAAAGACTATAATTTCAGTTTTCCAAAAAACATATTTTCTATAATTTAAACTTTCTATAGAAAAATGTTTCTATAGTTTCAACTTTCCATAGAAAATGCTCCAATAGCTTAAATTTTTTTAGAAAAGTTTTAAATAATTTACATTTTCTATAAAAATATTCCAATAATTAAAATTTTTTATAGAAAATATATAAACATAAAATGAATATAAACTTTCTATAGAAAATTTCTTATTATTAAAACTTTCTATAAAAATAATTCAATAATTTTAAATTTCTGTAGAAAATGTTTCAATAAATTAAATTTTCTTATAGAAATTTTTAAATAATTTATATTTTCTATAAACAATTGGATAATTTAAATATTCTTAAGAAAATTTTTGCATATAAATTTTTTTTTTATAAAAATAATTTTCTAAAATTAAGTTTTCTATGAAAATTTTTTTTTAATTTAAATTTACCAAAAAAAAAATTATTATTTAAATAACAAAAGTTTTGCTTTCTATAGAAAAATTTTTTATAATTAAAATTTTCTATAAAAATATTTGCATAATTTAAACTACCCAGCAAAAAATTAGACATTACCATCTGAACTACTTGCCATATAATGACTTACTTTTTAGATTGCCAAATTGAAGTACTCGCTTACAAAACACATTACGCAAAATTTTAAAAATAGGAAGCAGAAGTTGAACATATTCTTTGGGTTTTAAAAGAAGACGTGAAAATATTGGCAAAATAAGTAGTTATTTTAAATAAATTATAAATATTTCTAAATTGCCTACTTATTTATTTTAAACTAAAAAAATAAGCACTTACATTTTGGAAAAAATTATTTAAATATAAGTAGTTCTAAATAAATTTTTTTTTCATTTACGGTTTTAATAAAAGTTCATCAATGAAAGCAATTGAAATTTTTGTAAATATAGTATTTATAAGTAACAATAGAGGCACTGATACGAATAAAATATAACCCACTTCAATTGAGTTTATAAAAGAAATTTTACAAAATGGCATATTTCGTAGAAAAACAATAAGTTTTTTAAAATTATTTAAATTTTTCTTAAAAGTTATTATATGTATATTTAATCAAACTGAGTTTTTAACCAAGACCTTTAATTTACTCAAACAACGGCATATTTAAAAAAAGTAGTTCAATCAAGAAAAAAAATAACTATTTCCCACAACGGAAAATATAATTAATTCCTACAATAAACAACATAACTACTTCTCAAGAATCGATTATTTTAGTCCCACGCCTTGTTAAAATCATTAAGTTGGTAATCCAGTAAGGAACAGCTTCCACCAAAAATGCTTAATTCCAAACTCGATTATCTTTTTTGAAATTTTTTGCTGGGTATCTATAGAAATTGTTTTAATAACTTAAATTTTTTATAGAAAATTTCTTCGATGATTTAAATTTTGTATAGAAAATTTTTCGATATTTAAATTTTTTATATAAAAAATTTTTCGATGCTTAAAATTTTGCATAAAAAAATTTTTTTATAATTAAAATTTTCTATAAAATATTTTTTTGATAATTAAAATTTTCCTTTAAAAAAATTTTTCTTCAACTAAAATTTTAATAAACAGCTTCTAAAATTAATATGTAAAATTTATAATAGATTACAAAAACATCATTATACATTTTTATATAAATTTGGTTTTCTTATAAACCTTAGATTTTAATTAAATTTAAATATTTCACATTTAGAAACTGAGGCAAGCCATAAAAGAGTTCATTCAATACTTTAAGGCCATATATATGTATATATTTTTTTTTTGATTTAAAGTATTTTCAGCATTTTATAATTTCTTTGTTGACACAAACTGTTTTTTTTATTTCTATATATTTTATAGTCTCCACCGACGTATTTTCATCAAATTGCCATTAGTCTATGTGGGTGCATACTCAAGTTTCATTGGCTATTAATTTGCACATTAACAATTTGAATTTAGTCATATTTACTTTCGATTGATTTAAAATTTAAAAGCTGGTTTTTTCGCTTTCATTTTGACCAATATGTCAAATGATTAGGAGAAAAGAAACTATCAGTTGTTGTTTAATCGCATTAGAACTGAATTAATAAATTCAATCTCTCGCTCTCTTTTAACAATTTAGAGATCTTATAAGTATCTTTTTGACAACAGAAATTAATTATATCTCCAGTTTAGAAAAATATAATGTGATTTTTTTTTATTGCATTTCGACCAGTTCAGAAATGCTGACGCAGTTTCCTTATTTTCTTTTTGCTTTTTTTCTCTTGTGGGGGAGATTTGAAGGCCACAAAATGCTTTTTCGTCATACATATTTAGATATTGATTTAATGCTGTTAAAACGAAATGGAATAGAGAGCAAAGCCCATAACATAAAAAAATAAGTCTGCGCTAATATTTATCATCTACATAAATAAATTTTTTCCATTGTTTCGACGAATATTATTGAAAATTCCAGTGTAATAATATTGTTCGATATCGAATGCCATAGTCTCAAACTGAAAAAAATGTGCTCGTATCAGCGCGTTATCGAAAGCGACGATTGGCCCCTGATATATGTATATGTATATACATATGTTGAAGTTGAAGTTAAATTTTATTTCTTTATTAAATTTTTTTATTATTTTCTTACTTATTTTAAAATTTTTTTATTTTTTTTTCAGGGCAATTGCAAATTTTGATTATGCAATTAAATGAAAAAAAAATTTTGTGTCAAAAAAAAAAATATTTTTCAATAATAAATTTTATATAAAGCAAAATTAATCGATACTAAAAACTTTCGATAACCGAAAACAATCGATAACGAATTTTCTTGGTTGCGAAATGTTTATCGATAAAAAAGTTTATATATCATACAGTTAAGTCATATAAAAATTTTAGCCTTAGAAAATATCTTTCAATAATAATATTTATTCCACAGAAAAATTTATCAATACTAAAATTTGTGTATAAGCAAATTTATCCTTAACAAAATTCATTGAAAAACATAATTTATTGATAATAATATTTATTACAAGAATAATCAACAGTATTTAATTTGCTAATAAAAAAAATTATCTTAAAAAATTAACACTTAAAATATGTATCGATAACAAAACTTATTGATAAAAAGTTTATCGATAATAAAATTTATTGATGACCAAATTCGCAGTCATAGCTATCGGTAAAAAATGATGGACAATTAATTTTATCAAGAAACAAAGGCTTATCGATAGCCTTTGTTTCTTATCAATTAAATAGATATTTTATCAATGACAAATTTAAGTTTAAAATTTTTAAACGCACTAATAATCCCAAATTAATATTTTACTTATTAAGTAAAATATTTTTTTATTAAAAACACATTGAAATTGATAAATCCCTCAATAATCAATTTCAATGTATTTTTAATAAAAAAATATTTTACTTAATAAGTAAAATATTAATTTGGAATTATTAGTACGTTTAAAAATTTTAAACCTAAATATTTTTCGTCTTGTATCGAAATACTTATGCAGTACCTAGATTCAGTTACAAAAATCCTAATTTTTATCGATATATTTATTCGTTTGCAGTAACGATATTGTTATTCTGTAATTTATTTTTATCGATAATTCATGTAAACTTATGATATTATTTTGTTTTGCTCCAAATGATGCGAATATCGTAAAAATGTGTTTCTATGCCTCGTTTCTGTAAGGAATGTGAGAAGTTTCAGAGTCGAAAAAATTATTATCATCCAGTGAAACACAAGGGAGCAAGAACACAACTGAATTTGTTGATATTTTTCGTAAGTTTATACAAGTTTTTATGTGAGTAACCTTGTGTAAAGTAGAATAACAAATATACATAATTATTTAATTTTTTCTCGATGCAAAAACTTCTCACAACTTACAGAAACGGGGCACTGGATAGCAAAGTCGATAAGTTTTGTTTATAATTATTATATCGTAATAAAAGTTACTGACAGTTGATTAAAATTTTAATCAGTAATAAATTCGTAATCTGGCTTAAGTTTAGTTTAGTTTAGTTTTCAATTCTTATTGAATCAAATTTTTTTATTGATTAATATGATTTTCTTAAGAAGAGAAGAAAAATTAAACAAGACCTTATAGATGGGGGAAATACCGGCATTTTTCTGTGCGGAAGCGGCTAAGCCGTCACCGCCGACAAATTTAATCCCTTCAGCTGCCGCCGAAAAAAATTGATCGGCTTGCTTCTCTGCCACGCACTTCAGCTAAAAAGTCTATTTTCATTTTTCTTCTCTTCTTTAGAAAACAACATTAATCAATTCAAATATCGAGCATTTTTTCGATTTTATCGTAAGTGACATGTTATCGAAAATATACTTTTTTATTGAAATTAAAATTTGATGGGCCTACCCATAGTTTAGAATTATCAAAATGTTAAAATTGCAGATGAAAGCTTTTGAAAAACGGACTGTAAAATTTTATCGTAAGCGACAATTTAAGTATAAAAACTTATTTGAATATTTAAAAAAAAACCTTCTTGTAAAAAATTTAAATTTTGTCGCTCACGATTAAATTGAAAATAAAGCTCGATATTTTATTCAATTAGAACCGAAAATACTGAACTTAAACTCGATTAAGAAATTATTCCTGAGTAAAATTCATTCTAGTTGTTTTTTATGGTAATTGTTACAATTTAAATTTAAAATTTTTTGAACGCACTAATAATCCCCAATTAATGTTTTACTTATTAAGTAAAATAGTTTTTTTTAATTAAAAATATATTGAAATGGATTATTGAGTGGTTTAGCTGGATCCTATGTGCATTTCACTATTGCTGATGCAGATCATCAGGGAACCTTTACCCCAAGTTTCTTAGAACAACTAGAGTTATTATGTTATAAACTTTCATTTAAACAAATGACAAAGTTGAAACAAGAACTCAATAATCAACATGTTTTTTTATTTTCTTACTTTACCATTGCTACATTGGCTGACTTTTTTCAGCTTCAAATTGTAGTCGTAATACCCCTTTTACACACGGAAAGTTTACTTTGCAAAGTCTTAATTCAGCTGGGAGAAAGACAGAAAGACAGAAAGAGAGAGTATTCATGCCTCTGTCTTTCACACGACTGAATTAAGACTTTGCAAAGTAAACTTTGCCTCTCTAAAAGGGGTATAAGCAGCGTTACCGTTGTGCGACTAAAGTCGCATTTTGCCCCTTTTTCAACTGTCTTGCCACTTTTTATGCTCCTTACTCTTAAATCCCCTTTTAGTATCATTTGCATTATTTTGTGCCCCTTTTTGTTCAAAGTCAACTTTCGTTTTTATTTTGACAATAAATGTGCGCAGATTCTTACAGATTCTACCACATTAAACAAGATCTTATTTACTATGTGTCAAACTTAATATAAAAACATACACCTTGGTATGAATCTTTTCATTTGTGTAAGCTTTTTAAATATACGAGTACAATTACACACTCATACTCGATAATTCTAACTGTATTTTCGATATCTATTGTAATTAAAATACATATTTTTAAAAGGCTGTTCTGTAAACCTATCGAGTTGAAATCGCATGATTTTAGAAAACTAAAACAGCCAAACACGTGGCCAATTCCCAAAAGCAAATGATCGAAAAATATCCGAGTTTTTACCACAAAAAATAGTTATTTTCGGAGGAAAGTGACTATTGCTGATGATAAGTTGCAACTACTCGTTTAAGTCAATGCACAAATGGGCCAAATTAAACGCAAAAATATACCCAGATTCAGCAATTGCAAGGTCGGTGAGTTACACCTTATTTCATCTTTATAAAAAAACTTACAAAAAAAAAAAAAACAAAAAGCGTAGACTGAAAGTAGACACTTGTCTGTCCATGCTGTCTGCCTTAAATTTATTTCAAAACCGATTTGAAAGAATGGATTGCAAGTGAAGAACTTATTAATAAATACAGATGTACAATTTCAAAAGAATTGATATTGAAGATATTTAATAAGTATGCATTATTCATAAAAATAATACCATAAATATATTATCCTCTTCAGAATCGAAGTTTAAAATTTTTTATCAAAAGTGTTTAAGTAAATTTTTGAATTATACTGGTTTTTAAGTAAAAAAGTGATATGCCCCAAAAGATGCCAAAAAATTTATTAATGTATTGTTACGAAAATAGCCGTCGACAGTTTTAAGGCAGCGTTACACAAAAATATTCCAACAGGGTTAATGTAAGTGTTACGCGAAAATATTCCTACAGGGTCAATGTAACGAATAATCTAGAATAGTAGCAAACAACTAAATAAGCATGCGCAGCCAGCATATATGCATAAGCTTGATTAAACGTAAACAAGCAAAAGCAACAGCAAAAGCGCCTGCTTATTAAGAAGATTCACATATTTACACACATACATACATGCTAATTCAAACGAAAAGCAAAAGATAAACAACCACCGTGTATTGCTTACATAGTTAATGATGTACACACGTATGCATATACACATGTATGTACATAGTTACCACATGAACTTAATTAGGCAGCATATAAGATGATACTGATCGTCTAGACATTGCTTAAAGCTTCTAGTGGTATTTGTGTGAAATATAAAAAGAGGTGACGCATCCAATAAGTCAGTTAGTTGCGAGTCAGTTATAGTTGTGTTGTGAACTAGTTGCAGTTGCGAACAAGTCAATCAGTTGCGAGTGAACAAGTCAGTTGATAATTAAGTTGTGAATTAATAATAGTCTGCGTTACAGTGGTGAGTTAAGAGCAGTCTGTGGTTTACTCGTGAGTTGGAGTAAAGGAGAAACTATAGGACAGTCTATAGTGATAGCAAAGTCTGTCGTGGAATTGAGATTAGTGTGGAGTCTATCGTGTCGACTGGAGTAAAGGGAACAGCGCAGCGAATAGACGTGTGTAAGGTTGTAAGTAAAGCCAGTGAGTTTTTATTGGTGTATCAACTGTGAGTGTCGGCAGAGTGAGTGCCGTGTGTGATAAGCAGCAGACAAAGAGGTATTGGTGTATCAACTGTGAGTGACGGCAGAGTGAGTCTCCTGAGTGACGAGCCGCAGACAAAGAGGTGTCACGTGAATACTTGCGCAGCCAGCTAAGAAACGTGCGCAAACTACAGCAAGGAAGGCGTAGTGGTAACCAGTGGTGAATATTTGTGTGTAATTCAGTAGTTTAAGTTGTATTAGTTTATATAAGCTCT
This sequence comes from Tachina grossa, assembly GCA_949987645.1. Classification (NCBI taxonomy): domain Eukaryota; kingdom Metazoa; phylum Arthropoda; class Insecta; order Diptera; family Tachinidae; genus Tachina; species Tachina grossa. The sequence continues at coordinate 118,389,054 of OX465278.1, read as the reverse complement.
TGATTAATTTAGTTTAAGTGTATTTGTAAATAAAACTTGTATCATTCTTAACCCTAATTACTACACTCGGCTCTTGTATTCATTTGCAAATCTTCGAGTCCACGGAAAAGCGTTTTTATAGAGAGAAAAACGTAACAATACATTTTAATTTTTTGTAAATTTTAAGAACTGGGGCAAATTACGGCATTCAATATCGAACAAAATTTCCACTTATTTTCTATTGGAATTTGATCCACATTTTGACCAGTGTTTCATTATTATCATAGAATTTATGATTTTTTATAGTTATTAGCAGGGAAACCAAAAATATGCTCTAAAAAAAGTGTTTTATACGCATTCAATATGCACTAAAAACTTGAAAATATTCACTAAAGACTCAAAAATATGCACTTAAAAATAAAATAAATAAATGAAAATATATTTTTAATTCAAAAATTAAACAAGATTTTCATATAAAATAAGACAAAAATAAAATAATCAAAAGAAAGAAAACAATACAAAAATTAATAAAGAAGAGCACGTTAAAACAAAATTGCCATAAAAATTTTTACTAAAACAAATAATATAAATTATTATTATTTTTTTTTTGATACTCGTGAAAATTTAACTTCGATTTCAAAAGAGATCACGATATGAAAATTAAAACTTTGTAACTGTATTTTGGATAAATAAGACAAGATTTTTATTTAAAATTTTTATTGCAATAAACAAGAAAGTATTGACCTAGCTTTTCAAATAAAAATCGTTGCCTGCCACATCTAAGTAATCTTTTATACATTGACAATGTTCCTTCAACGTCTACTCGGGGCAGAATCCGTCACAACTAGCAAACCGAATTTTTATTATTAATAACTGCGTAATATAAATATAAGAAAAATTTATGTATACGTGGAAGATTGGAAATGAGATTTAGATGGTGCAAAATAAAAATGTTGACCAACAGATAAGCTTGAAGGCATATTAAAATAAAAAATCTATAAAGTATAAAAATATGCCCTAAAAGCGTAAATTATGCTCCAAAAATTGGAAAATATGCTAAAAATATGCGTGTAAAAGTGATATATGCAAAAACATGCTTCAAAGGGTAAAATATGCAAAAATATGCACTAACAAATCGATGCCAAAATTCATAAAAAGTTCTGAAACGGATAAATATCTTGTCCCCGCATTAATACGTCATACAAGAAAAAACATGCAATTTCATATTTGCGGTTTCCCTGCTTATTAGCTATCTATACTACGTTTATACTCGTCTTATTTGTAAATAAAAACTGTATTTGCAAATACTCAACTAGCCGGTATTATAGAAATATATTCACAGTCGTCAAATAAACAATTTTAAAATAAAAAATTTCTTTTTCTGTATACATACATCTCATCCCCAGTAATCAGTAATTGTTCACGTGAGTTAGAAAAGGCTTCATTATTCTTCACTTTCTGTTGATGTTCTGTGCTGTGCCGTTCTGTTTCTAAATTTTAATAGTTACATTTTATGTCATAACTTATCACCTGTTTCTGAGCAGAACGGCCACAGTTTTCCACTGAAGTGATGAGTTCGTCTATTTTTATGTTTCAAAATAATTTTATGTTTTCTGATAAAAATTAAATTTTTTTAATTTTAAAAGCATAGTCACAATTTTTATTTTATTTGTGCTGTCACTCAGAATTACTTAAATTTTTTTTTTGGGATTTTCACAGAGAACAGAACGAAACAGAAAAACTAACGACTTGTGTCAGATTTCTGAAAGCAAAAAAGAGTCAGCTGATTCGTAACAGAACAGAAAGTAAAACCTAATTCTGCCACAAGTTAGAATTTTTACTTGCAAGTAAAACGTACGAATAAACTTATATGAGTTCTCATAAAATAATGTCTGTGTACTTTTTATACATGAGAAATTTGTTTTTATTGTTTATTTTTAATAAAATAGGTTGACATATATGTTTGTTTCTTTAATTTGTGCCCCTTATTGAAATTTTTCAACGGTAACGCTGGGTATAAGATTATGTAAAAAGAAAATAAATTTAAATAACAACAACAGCTATTTAAGAATAGAGTGTTGCCACACAAGTATTTTTTTGACCTGGTGCAGTCAATTTAATAATTAGTTGTTTTTTATGGGAATTGTTACAATTTAAGTTTAAAAATTTTTTAAACGCACTAATAAACCAAAATTTTTAAACTTAAAATTCATTCTAGTTCAATTAAATTTAAAATGTCTGAGTTAAATTAAAATTTTCATTGCTGCTGCCATTGTTCGGCTTTGCGCTAATTTATGTTCGGTGCATTTGTTGTTGTCCACAAATATTGCATTTATTTCTAAGGCAAAGTTTTTTTTTATTTTTTTCATAAAATTAGACTGAACAAACAGATTATTAAGTGTCACTCTATTAAATTAATTTCAAATGGCTGTCACACTTCACTTACACAATAACCGCCTCCTCTCAGTGTACGCTAGATAAAATCTATAAATTATATTTTTTCCCAAATGCCAAATAATAAACTTTGTTTTTTCAAAAATAATTTTTAGATAGTCAAAAATAGCGAAGGGAGCAGAGGGCTGCCAGCCAGGCAGCATAATTTTGTATCTTTTGAAAATAAATCTTTTAAAACAAAAACCAATTAATATAGAAATAGAAAAAGGAAAAGCTATAAACCTATTAAAAACAACTACAACAACCAACCCATCTGAGGAAATAGACGAAAAAAAAAATATATTAAAATTAAAATTGATTTTGTGTGTATTTATTTATTTATGTATGTATGTATATTCTTTAATTTACGTGCGCGGCTGGCTGGCTATCTTTTATATTTACGCCAAGCGTATCTGTGATTTTTCTATCTCGAACACGGCCAAAACACACATTTATGGATTTCTATTTAAATTTCATTCTTAGATGCATACAAACAAACTGGCAAGTATGTATGTATGTATGTGCGTTCATTTTCTGTTGGGAGAAAACTCGCTATATGCAATATAGAACAACAAATAAAGGCAACAACTATTCTTAACGCCCCCGCAATGTTTTTTTATTTTTGTTTCCAAACATATAATCGTATGTATGTATGTAAGTATGTATCTAAAATTTTGATTCTAAATGCCAGAGCATTCTGGCTGTTATCATTGTTGTTGTTGTGTTGTTGTTGTTGCTTACTAATAATAGATTGATTTACATTTCTTTTTTTTTTACTTTCAGCAGCACACCACAACAATGTATTTTTCCAATTAGACACTGCTTGTTCTTATTCCTGTTATTGTAATTGAGAACTAGTTGTGTTGTAATACCGGAGATACTGGAGATTTGCTTGTGAAAATATTTTCCCAACACATTTGAAAGTTGCTAAAAAATTTTTTATTTAAATAAAAATAAACCGAATTTGGAGCAAAAAGTATCTAAAAAGATATGTACATACACATTTTTATTATAAACATTAAAATTAAAGCTAAAACATACAGTGGGAAAAAAACAAAAAATAGAACTAACAAATATTAAAAAAAAGAATTATTCAAAGGAAATTTGTTCGTTAATATGTATGTATTAGAGAGCTGCGTAAACAGTCTTGAAATGTAAAAACATCATGATTTTTAAATGTATTCACGTCGCATGTATTATACTAAACTAATAATAAATGCTGCCGTACTATAAGCGAAGCACGATGGATGTATTGGAGTACGTGTATATCAGTGTTAACAAGCGAAAACGCCAAGACAGCTTGTTGGTAACAAACGCTCAAAAGAAGTACTGTTGATTAGTGTATGCTTGTTATTTTTCATATTGTACGTTTGAGTGTGTGTGTAATATGTAGATGGTAAGCTATTATGTGGTTAACCGCATACATACAACTAATGTTAATGCATGTGTGTTCCTTTGCATGTGCGCAGAAAATAAAAAAATCATACACACATACATGCATGACGTTTGTACACGCGCTCATGCGTAGAAAGAAGCAAGTATCACAAATTATTCCGTCACGAAGTGTTTTCTTCTTTACTCTTATACCTACAATACTCAAACAAATTTCTTGCAAACAATGTTGTTAACGTTTGTTTTATAAGATTTCGCTGTAGTAAAGCATTTGAAAAATCCCTCATGTCTTGAAAGTTTTTAAAAGATGTCTTGTGCAGGAGACTAGTATGTAATTACATATCGCTCATTTACTTCAATAGTGGCACAACTCAAAAAAACCAGTTTTGCAGAAAACGCGTTTTAAGTTTTTAATTTGCATACAACTCAATGGAGAAATGAAAAAAAATTCTTCTCTCAGGAGGTGATGGTACAAGCTATTTATATGAAATTTTGACACAAAATAAAATACAAAATGCCGCATCTTTCTGTATTATTAACTCAAAAAACTCATTTTTTGAGTTATGCCACTATTGAAGCAAATGAGCGATATGTATGTGATGCTAAAAACACGCCATATAAAATATTTCTACTCTAATACAATTTTACACCGAAATTCTTAACTATTCACAATTTTGGGAAAAAAAATTTTATTGTAATTTTCCAAAGAAAATTTTTCTTGAAAAATATTTCACTAACTACACATTTTTAAATAAAATTTTCAGTTTTCAATAAATTTATTACAAAAATTTTAGGTTGCAATGAATAAAAAAAATTTTGCTACAAAATATCGATCCTTATTTATCGATTTTTTTTAAAATATTCAAATATGTTTTACATACACATAAAAAGTATTCACCAATTAATATTTTCAATTAAAAATTTAATTCATTCAATTAAATTTTTAATTGTGTTAATTAATTTGAGTGGAAAAACTTAAATGATATTATCAAATTGCTTATAGGTGAAAATTTAATTAATTTTTTTAATTGATATTACAAATATTTTAATTAGTATTACAAAATCATTCATATTACTTGTTTGTGTGTATGTAATTGTCGACTACGATAAAATTTCACAGCACGTATCTTCAAATTTATCAACAATTTTGGCATTTTGATAATTCTAAACTACGGGGGTAGGCGCATAAAATTTTAATTTCAATACAAAAAGTTTATTTTCGATACCATGTCGATAAAATCGACGATAAAATCGAAAATAAGACTCAATATTTCTAGAAAATTATTTCTTATCCACAAATCTTATACAAAACCTTTTTGTAAGAGACAAAATAATTTTTTCTAACAATACATGTCTTATAACTAGAACACTTATTGATAAATTTGTTGTAAAAAATGTTTGCTATACTGTGACGATAATTTTTGTTATCGAAAAATTTTCTTTAGAACATTTTAATTAAATGATTTTTTTATGTTTTCCATAAATTTTTCTAAATAAAATTTTTGTTATCGAAAAATGTTCTATAGAACCTCCTTTTAATTAAATGATTTTTTTTTAATTTTCGATAAAATTTTCTATAGAACACTTATCGATAAATTAATTGCAGCAGATTGTTGCTATATGGATACAGATAATTTTTGTTATCGAAAAATTTTCTTTACAAATTTTTAGTTAAAGAAATTAATTCTTTACAAAATAATGTTTTTTTTAATATATGTAAATTTTCGGAAATTTTTCTATAAAAAATTTTTGCTATAGAAACATTTTATAGATTTTTTTTAATAAAAAAAAGTCTATAGAACTTTTTCTTATCGATAAATTTTCTATTAAAAATTTTTGTTATCGATAAGTTTTTTACAATTTGTTTGCCATTTTGTTATCGAAAAACTTTTCTACACCAATGCATTTTTTCGATTTTATCGTAAGCGACATGCTGTCGAAAATTGACTTTTTTATTGAAATTAAAATTTTATGGGCCCATGCATAGCTTAAAATTATCAAAATGCCAAATTAATTGATAACTTTTAAGATACAGGCTGTAAAATTTTATCGTAAATGACAATTTACGTATGTATATAAAACATATTTGAATATTATAAAAAAAACCTTCTCCTGAAAAATTTCATTTTTATCGCTTATGATTAAATCGAAAATAAGGCTCAATTTATTAATGATAATTATCCAATTAAAAATTTTGTTATCTAGAATAGAATATAATAGGAGGAAGATTTGGTCCAAAGGCCGACACTGCGACACCTGATGGATCTATTGTACCATAGATCTGTGAATTAGATAAAATCAATCTCTGTATGACTCTCCTTATGAAAGTCAGTAGAGATATTGGAGAAGCCCGCCTAATATCATCTGAACATAGAAACTCAGAATGAAAAATACGCCTTCTACTGTCACATAATACGATACACTACCAAAGAATGTGTGTGGTCGTCTTGTCATCTTTCAAGCATAAACGAGACAAATGTGAACGAGCTTGGTTACTTTTTCACAGAGGATAGTTCATTCCAAAGTGACCAGAAAGAAAACCAGTAATAAGCCGTAAATTATTCCTATTGAGGTTCAGGATGCCATTATAGGTAAATGGCTGCATCAAAGCTTTGGCCTGCCTTAAACCAGAAGAAGACAGCCACATTTCGTTAGCGGTCGAAGTGTCATCTTCTTTGATCAGAGATGTTACAGTCGACCGACTTACGTTACAAAACGGCTCTGGGCCCATAAAAGGAGCAGCGGAGGCCCTCTTGGCCAGTTGATGACCGCTGTGGCCAGGTATCCAATAAATGGAAACCTTGTTCCATATAGATAGCTTTTGTAATGAGACAAAACACTCTAAAACTAGCCTGGAATGGAATTCCCATGAAAGGAGAGACTTAAGAGTTGCGGTAAAGATAGCTATATGTGCACTTCTAATGCCCCTATTTAAATTAATGCCAACACATTTGGTGCATGCCTTGTATTTCTGCCTGAAATACTGCAGGCCATTTGCTCATGGGCAAAGAAGTTTTTACGTTGGGCCCAAAAACTCCAGCACCAACTCCATCCTTCGTTTTGGATCCATCCATATACCAACACAAACTTCTGGAATCCAAATCGGGACCGTTTTCGTCCTATACTGCCCTGGAGTGGAATTGTGACATTGAATCTCCTGTCGAACCTAAGTTCACAGTTTATCCTGTCACTAGGCATTTTTAGCAGTCCTAAGCTGGGCATTGTACTCAGGACCGGCGAGTGCCCGTTGCCAACACAACGAGTAGATGTTGCGAGGCCCATCCTATAAGCTGCCATTGCCGCAGATGATCTTATAAAGTTTTGTATGGGCCTCAATGCCTAAGGTTGTACATGACCTCATATTGTTATCTATATATTTTTTTTTAATTTTTATTTATGATACATTTTTTACTAAGCATTTTTGCCACCGATAAATTTGTGTTATCGATAAGCTTTCTACAAGAACTTGTAGTTTTCTCTGAAAAAGTGAAGCTGTTCGAAAATTTGAGTTTTCAATAAGTTGTCTATTATAGAATATTTAGTTATCACTAGTGCTTAAGCTGACTTAAGTAGTTTTTAATTGATTTTTTAAAACTATTTCTATTTTTGTAAAAGATGTGACTTACTTGCGGACCCATATTATTTAAGTTCACTTAAAGTTAAGTTTTTATTGCAAAAAAATGGCATATAAAAATAAAGTAAAATAATTTCGCTGTAACCTTCTTAAAAATCACTTATGCAAATAAATTTAAAATTTTTCATAGGTGTAGTTTTAAAATGGGAAATTATAATGGATTTATTATTTAAATTTCGATTTAAATTCTTTTTCGCTTTTTCTCAGAGAAATATTTAACAACAATTTTAAGCACGGAGTACAGTGGGCTGATTCGTCTTGAAAATTTGCACGAAAATAAGTCATAAAAATTAGTGCTTATGAAATAAATTTTATACTCAAGCCAAACGTCTGGATTGGGTAAACGGCTCAATTTGCAGTTTTCACAATGCAATCAAGCGGCTTTAGTAGAATTTTAGAGTTTTTCATATATTTTTTGCAGACAAGGCGCTTGCCTGCATTGTGGAAACTACAGTAAAAAATTATAAAAATTAGTTAGTTTAAAAAAAATATTTTTCCACAAACTTTTAAAAAAAATTATGTATTAATTTTTATACATATAACTATACGAAATTATAAAATACCAAAAATATTTTAAACTTAATTTGATATTTTAAGCCTACGTCTCCACTAGCCATCAACTGGGACTTCATCAACTTCTTTGTTGTGGTGAATACGTGCGATGACCATGTTCAGGCATATCAAAGTGATTTGCGTTAGTGCAATAGAGATGGTATATTTACCAATTTCGTTCTGTCTCTTTTCTTTCTATTGCTAATGGCTGCGGGCTGAGCTGAACATTGTTGCTCAGACATATCTATGTTCGGGCATCCATGTCAGAGCATGGACGAAAGTTGGACATGAGCGGTCTCCATTAGCCATTTGCGATGTCCGACATGATACGCAAACCAAGTTCATGGCTGGTGGAGACCGCTAGTAATAAATTTTTAGTTATAAAAAAACATTTTAATTTTGGTAATTTTTCAATTAAAGAGAAATGATAGAAAGAACTGCCTGCTGGTGTCGTAATAAAATCTAAAATGTGATAGGAATATGTATGTATATTTTACAAACAAAAACTTAAAACCAGCAGCAACAATTAATTTATAAAAAAATGCTGTTGCTTTTTTTCAACAACACAAATCATTAACGGAGAAAGAACCAGATCACCGAACGAATAGGGAAAAACTTGTTTAAACGGATAAGTTTTTTTTTTTTGTATTTAAATAAAACGTACATTACGTACCAAGTATAAAAAACACACACACACGAACAAATGTTTTAAATGTCAGTATGGGTTTCGAGGACGGTCGACATTTTTTTAGCTTTTAACTTGGGTGCTGCGCATGCACAGAGTTTAATAAATTGTTTTATGTTGCGGCGGATAGTCAGTCAGCCAAACAGACAGTTTAATAACGACACGGGTTAAAAAGCTTAAGTTCATAACACGAAACTATCAGCATGTTTATTTATGAAGAGAACTTTTAGAGAAACATGCACACAGGCTCAGCTACAGACGGACCTGACAGACAGCATCTGACTGACAAAAAAAAAAAAAAAAAAAAAAAAATAATAAGGCGCAGCAGACTCTTTAGTAGACCGGCCACGACAACGCGCTTAAAATCTGTTGAACAACTTTTGATTTTTATTGCAACCGGTTTAAAGAACTACTTTTAGTTTGTATTTCTTATATCAATTCGATTTTTTTGTATGTATATTTTTTAAATTCTCACTCTCCACTAAAGCTTGTATCTTGTGGATTGTTTCTGACTGCATTGTTCTCTGTATCTTTAGTTTTTTTTTCGTTGTTCTTTTTTTTGTGATATAAAATGTTGTTTTCATATGTAGTTAGCAGGCATAGTCTGGTAAGTGGACAGACATAAAAGAATGACTTTGTTGTTTTAGGGTCTTTTATATTCTCAGCTTCGTTCGTCTTTCTCGATTTTGCAAAAAGTCTATATAAAGAAAAATTTTATGTCTTTTATTGAATTTGTGAAAGTCGATTTTTGCTTATATTTTGTTGCCTCACTTATAGTTTCTTAAGGTTGTTGTTTTACATATTTCTTTTTATATTTTTCTTCTTCTGCTTATTTGTTTGCTAAAATAATTTAAACCTGGTTTTGTTTAAGGCTTCGCTGGAATATATGTACAAGCAAATCTGATTAACATAAATTGGCTTCGCTTGGAGTCTGCATTTGCATTTGACCAGTTTTTGTGTTGATTTCAAACAAAAATTTTAAATGTTAAAGAGCAACTACATATGTATATGGGGTATTCACAAGGGTGTCCTAAGTGTCATAAAGTCATATAGTCCTAACATTTTAAACCAATTTAAAAATATTTTTATTTTCTTTCATATAAAAGGAGTACTATATTAATACAATTCTTCACTCTATGTATTTGTTACTGTCATAACTAATTATTTTGCTTTTTACTTTTCTTTTTCGACAAAATGTCCATTTACGTTTAAATACGTGCAGTTTTTCTTAAGCAAATTTCTACTCAAATCATTATATATTGCAAAAAATATAAAAATTCGCAAGGGATTAAAATAATGGAAACAATATCCTAAAGCTAATTATATAGACCGCAAAAAAAAAGTAATAACTCGAGTATAGACTTACAGCATATAAATCGCGAAAACTTGCAAAAATGAAGAATATCTTCTAAACATTTCCAAAGCCTCAAAAACTGTAAACGAGCAAACTCAGTAGATTTTATGAATCAATATTTATCTCACGTGCAAAAAATTTGCGAAAATTCGCAAATAATTTTTTAATTGAAAAGAAACTTAAAATTTATTTAAAAAAATGCTTAAATTGTAAGGAATGCAGAAAACTTTTAAAAATCCGCAATTACGAAAATTCGCAAAAACTTGCTGACATCAAAAATATATTAAAGTCTGATACTTAATAAAAAAAAAAAGTTTAAAACTGTTTAAAAAAAACAAAGAATTGGGAACAATCACTTTTATTGCAAAAATTTGCAACAAATTGCGAAAATTGTAAACAAGCTCCAAAATTACTTAAGCTATGTACAGACGGTTGTCAGATCTTACAATATTGCAAGTAAAATGTGCTCAAAATTTCTTACAACCGTGTGAACTGACAATTTTTGTCAGACGTCGTTGCTAGAAAAAGCATTGTCAGTTCATTGCAAGACTAGCACCTGACAAAAAATTGTCAGACATTTTACAATCGTGTGAACACATTGTAAAATTATTGCCAGATATTTGTCAGACATTTTAATATTGTCAGATGTGCGAAGCTTATGCATCTGACAATGGCGTCATTGTAAGAGAATTCTTTCTATGGGCAACACTGCACACGCTTGATTTTAAAGAAAAAAGAGAAAATCATTGCAATTGCTTCTTTATGGTCCATAATAATTTATACTTTCACTTTTTACATTTAAAACAAACACAAACGGTAAATATTTTAGAATTTCTAACAAATGCTTTAAGTCTGGCAACGCATAACAACAGATCTAACAATTTTTGCATATAACAACCGTGTCATATTGCCAGACAATAAATTATAAGATTTTCTGACAACCGTGTGAACTGACAAGAAATATTGTGCTGGCAATTTTCGATTGCCAGTGCATTGTCAGCACATTGCCAGATCTGACAATATTGTAAGATCTGACAAGTCGTCTGTACATAGCTTTAGAAACACCTAAAGATCTAAGAAATTCCAAAAATCGCAGAAAATTGGCAAAATTATGAAAATTCACACAAATAGATAGATGTATTAAAAATCGGTAAAATGGTAAAAAGGCAAGCCCTGAAATAACACATAAATACTTAAAGATATAAGAAATTCCAAAAAAATCGGAAAAATTCGCGAAAATGAAAATTTGCAAAAACTTGCTAATACCAAAATGATAGCAAAGTGTGATATAAAATAAAAGTCGTCAAATGTGTAAAAAGAGGCAAAAACTGCAACAACAAAAATAATTCAATCAGACAATGATGTGGCTTGATTCAATCCTATTTTGTTAAAATTACACACAAGAGCAATAAACTTTATCAAAAATTACCTGATCGCAAAACTTAAGAAAATTTGCAAATAAATTCCAAAGCCTTAAAATTTTAAAAGGTCAAATGCTCGAAAAAATTTTGTTTTACATATTACAAAAATTCGCAAATAATTGTCGAAAACAGATAGAAGCCGTTAAATAATTTTCTCATAATTTTGCATATTCGTACCAAATATTATTTAATTTTTGTAATATTTTTTCTCATTTGTTTTGTATCATATTGTTTATGTTTCAACTAACACACTAAAATATGAGGCGTTGCTCACAGCAGTCGCATTTTAAACTAGTTTAAAAGTTTAGATCATTATGACGTTATGACTTTAACACTACCGTGTGAATACCCCAATAATGTATTGTATCAAATTTATTTTAAATACCATTGTTACCTTGTAAATGATAATTAGGAATTAAAATCGAGTTGAAGACAAAATTATGTTATAAGTGTAAATAATATTTGGAGGACTTCATAATTATATTAGACACTAATAAGTTTCTTATGCAAATTTTTGTCATCGATACATTTTTGTCCACAGTTTTTGAGATTGATAAATATTACATACATATTTCGTAATTTCGATTTATTCTTAAGCCAAAAATATTAAAGTTTAAAAATTTTAAACTTAAAAATTTTAAAAATACATTTTTTATTTTAATCAACTAATTAATTTCTTATTATATTGAAAAATTTTATAATTCATGAAATCGGTAACGAAATTTTTTGTATTGACAAAATTTTAATTGAAAGTATTCTTCGTCCGTTTAAGATTAAAAATTATCGTATAAATATTTTATCAAATGAGACATTTTTTAGATTTTTTTTAATTGAACTATAGTGAATTTTTAATCAGAAATAATTTTTAGTCAGGCTTAAGTTCAGTAATTTGAACTCTTTTATTGAATGAAATATTTTATTAATTAATGTGAGTTTCTAAAGAAGAGAAGAAGGAGTAAGAGTGCTATATTCGGCTGTGCCGAATGTTATATAGCCTTTACCAAAGTGTTTTTATGTAGTATAGAGATACATACATAAGCACATACATAAAGTATAAACAAAAAGAAAAAAATAATTTGACCTAGTTACTTTTATGTACAAAAAAATAAATTTACAAACCCTAGAATCATTATATTAGATTTTTCTGATTCCTTATATCAATCTAGTAGTTCTTAAAAAAATATAGAAAGTGTGTTAAGTAAAAAAAGAAAAAAGGAAATTAAAAAAAATGTTTTATTTAGTTACTTTAATATCCAGAAAAAAGGTCAAAGTTTACAGCTCTGGAGCTGTGGTTTTTATTTTTATAATTTTTTACAAAAAACTTTTCTTTTCAAAACGTACAATATGTATAATCTATAAAGGAAAAGATAAAAATTAATTAGACTTAGTTACTTTTATATATCACAAAAAGTGTAACTTTCCCTACCCTGAGATCATTCTCTTTGATTTTTCTGATTTCTTACACCAATCTCTTTCTCTTAAGAATTTACGATATGTTTAATTTATAGAAAAAAGGAAAAATTTGTTTTAGTAAGTTATTTTTTTACAAAAAAAGTTAAAGTTTTCCAACCCTGGAATCGTCTTTTTAAGTTTTTTAATTGTTTTTTTATATTTTAAATACCAATTTTTTTCGTAGTCAAGCATAAAATAAGTTTATTTAATAAAAAAAAAAAAATAAAAACTAATTTTTGGTAGTTAATTTTTTATATATTACAAAGAGTGTAAGTTTCCCAACCCTGGAATCCCCCTTTTTGATTTTTTTGTATTCTTAAAACAATCTTTTTTTTAAGAATATAATATATGTTTAATTTATAGTAAAAAAGGAAAAATTTGTTTTAGTAAGTTACTTTTGTATAAAAAATAAGGGTTTCCAACCCTGGAAACTTCGTTTTAATTTTTCTTAATTTGAAATACCAAATTCATTCGTACTGAAGTATAAAATAAGTTTATTTTATAAAAAAAATAAAAATAAGTTTTCGGTAGTTAATTTTATATATCACAAAAAGTATAAGTTTTCCAGCCCTGGAACCGTTCTTTTTGATTTTTCAGATTTCGTACATTAATATGTTTCTTTTAAGAATATAAGCTATGTTTAATATATAGAGAAAAAGAAAAAATTTGTTTTAGTAAGTTATTTTGTATAAGAAAAAAGTTAAAGTTTTCCAACCCTGGAAACGTCTTCTTCATGTACTTACTTTTTTTATTTTTAATATCAATTTAATGTATACTGCAGTATAAAATAAGTTAATTTAATAAAAAAAATAAAAAAATAGTAAGACCTAGTTACTTTTATATATTACAAAAAGTGTAAGTTTCCCAACCCTGGAATCATCCTTTTTAATTTTTCTGATTTGTTACACCAATGTCTTTCTTTTAAGGGTCTAAGATATGTTTAATTTATAGATAAAAAGAAAAAAATTTGTTTTAGTAAGTTACTTTTGTATATGAAAAAAATTTAAGTTTTCCAACCCTGGAAACGTCTTTTGAATTTTTTTAACTTTCTTTTTTAATTTGAAACACCAATTTAATTTGTACTGAAGTATAAAATAAGTTAATTTAATAAAAAATATATAAAAATTAGTTTACGGTAGTTAATTTTTTATATCACAAAAATTTTAAGTTTTCCAACCCTTGAATTATCCTTTTTGATTTTTCTGATTTTTTAACCCAATCTCTTTCTTCTTAGAATATAAGATATATTTAATTTATAGAAAAAAGGAAAAATTTCTTTTACTAAATTAATTTTGTATAATTTTGTATAAAAAAGTTAAAGTTTACCAACCCTGGAAACGTCTTTTGAATTTTTTTAACTTTCTTTTTTAATTTGAAACACCAATTTAATTTGTACTGAAGTATAAAATAAGTTAATTTAATAAAAAATATATAAAAATTAGTTTACGGTAGTTAATTTTTTATATCACAAAAATTTTAAGTTTTCCAACCCTTGAATTATCCTTTTTGATTTTTCTGATTTTTTAACCCAATCTCTTTCTTCTTAGAATATAAGATATATTTAATTTAGAGAAAAAAGGAAAAATTTCTTTTAGTAAATTAATTTTGTATAATTTTGTATAAAAAAGTTAAAGTTTTCCAACCCTGGAAACGTCTATTTAATTTTCTTAATTTTTTTATGTATTTTTTTTATTACCAAATATTAATTTTATTCATACTAAAGTATAAAATGAGTTTATTTAATAAAAAAAAAATAATAACTAGTTTTCGGTAGTTATTTTGTATGGCAAAATGAAGTTTAAGTTTCCCAGCTCTGAAACCGTCTGCTCGATTTTGCTGATTTTCAATACCAATCTTATTTCGACCATTTCTGACACACCAGTCCAAGAACGAAGTCTTTAGCTTTCCTGGGAGCTTCGGAAAACCGATTTCACGTACAGACAGATGGACAGACGGACAGACGGGCATCGCTTATTCGTCTTCCCTATGCATAACGATCCAGAATATATATACTTTATGGCTCGCTTATTAATATTCTAGATATTATATACAAACGGAATGACAAACCTATATATATACCCTTTTACCATTGTTTGGTAAAGGGTATAAAAATTAAATTAGACTTTTAAGCTAGGGGAAATACCGATATTTTTCTGTTCTGTGCAACAGCGCACTTCATCAGCACCCTAGTCTATCTACTTGGGTAGAGATTGTTATTAACATCAGAATTGAAATTACTGAACTTAAGCCTGACTAAAAATTATTTCTGATTATTTTATCAATTTTTTTTTGTATTTGTATCGAAAATTTTCCGTATTGAAAGCAATAAAATTTAAAATTTTTAAAACTTTCGTTGTCAATTTAAGATGGAAAATTATCGTACGAATATTTTGTAAATTTTTTTTTTATTTGATATTGAAAATTTTCCATCGAAAATTTTTGTTATCAACACACGCAATTGATAATTTTATTACATCCATGAAATTGGTATCGAAATTTTTTTTATTGAAAACAATAACATTTAAAATT
Source organism: Tachina grossa (assembly GCA_949987645.1). NCBI lineage: Eukaryota > Metazoa > Arthropoda > Insecta > Diptera > Tachinidae > Tachina > Tachina grossa. Next base: position 118,373,623 of record OX465278.1, on the reverse strand, counting down.
TTGGTCGTCCATTTAGGATCAAAACCGTTATCGAAAATTTTTTGGAAAAAAGTGATATCTCTCTTATTTGTGGGTTTATTTACAAAAATTTTGTAATTTTCTATTGAAAATTGTTGCAATCGAAAATTTTTTACTGAAGTTTGTTGTAATCGATAAGTTTTTTTTATCGAATACTAATGTTATTTAAAAGTTTTCTAAAAACAATCACTGTTATCGATAAATGTTTGGGGAAAGTATTTACTAATGTTATCGAAATGTTTATTAAAAACAATTTTTATTATCGATAAATGTTTGTGGAAATAATTTTTTTCCGAACGACGACCAATTCTACACACAAAAATTTTTTTATCGATATATTTTGCACCCATAATTTTTTGACATCTAAAAAAATTAAAAAAAAAATTTCCATAATCTATTTGATTTATAAAAAAAAGCTTAAAATACTATAAGAAATAATTTATATAGCTAAAAAATTTTATCTTTCCCAAATTTTTTATAGAAATTTTTTTCTCGTCGTTCGACGAATTTTCTTAAGAAAATTATTCCATGAACAATACTGGCATTGATAAATTTTTGAACGAAAATTTTAGATATTAATTAATTAATTTTTGATCGTACATCGCTGTCATCGATATATCTCCTTGTTAAAATATTTTCTTATCGCGAAACCTTTTAATGCAATTTTTTTCTTTTGAAAAAGTTTATATACAATTTTTTGTTCAATACAAATGGTAATCGAAAATTTTTGTAAGCGATGTATAATAATTTCATCAATTCCAATTTTCAAAATCAACAAACTTTCATCATCGAAAAAGTTTGTACTGAAAAACTGTGTGATTTGAAAGTTTTTTAATGAAAATTTTAGATTTTATGCAAAATTTTTGCAAAATATTTTTTGCTTTATTTTTATTATTCATAAATCTTCTATCCAAAATGTATGTTATCGATAAATATTCTATCAACAGTTCTATCAAAATTTATAGATAAAAAAATCTCAAAATTTGTTCACTTTAATTTTAAAATTTGTATTTATTTTACTTTTTCCGCAATAATATAAAAGTTTTTTTTTGTTAAACATTTTTTATGTATCATATGAACATACGTGCATATCCAGCCTTATTCTCTATTTAATCCTATGCGACAAAAATTAAATTTTTCACAAGGTTTATATTTTTTATAATATTCAAACATCTTTTACATACGTAAATTTTCGCTTCCGATACAATTTTACAGCCGGCATCTCAAAAGTTATCAACAATTTTGGCATTTCGATAATTCTAAACGATGGATAGGCCCATATTATTTTAATTTCAATAAAAAAGTCGTATATTTTACTATTTACTAGGGCTCGAATCTTGTAACAGAAATTTGTTATCGATAATTTGAATTTTCTTATTAAACATTTTGTGTTATCGATAATGTATTTTTTGGAGAATGTTTATTATCGATTTAATTTCTAAATATTTTTTTTTTAATTTTTGTAATATTTTATGTAAACTTTCGATAATTTTTATTTTTATGTTTAAGCTAAATTAAAGCTATTTTTTATTTTTTTTGTCTTAACCTTGAAAATTTATGTTAATTAACAAAAAAAAAAAGGTGTTAATATGTATATTGTCTGTAGTTGTAAATTGGTTGTTGCTTATATTTAAATAAATAAATGAAAAATTTATGAAATATTTACACAATTTAACTACATATGTATGTATGTATGTATATTTCTCTAAAGAAGAAAAACTTTGGATAAACGAAGTAATAAAATAATTTGATCAGCTGTAAAAATAAATTAGCTTTTACTTTTAAGCAGCAGCACATTCGTTATATCTACCTAAAAGTTAACTAGTTTCTGTTGTGCCTTAAAATCGATTAATTTACATTATGCAAGTTTTCATATGTACACACATATAGAATGTAAAAGAAACTTATAAGTATAGAACGTTTTTTATACAATTCTTGTGCAAAAGTGAATCACTTTAAACTTTAAAGTTTAAACGTTATGGATATGTTGCTGCCTGCCACACTACTCCAAGATTCCCTTTCAAAAACGGGTTTAATTTGCAATTAACACAAATAAAATATATCGTTTATTTATTTATATTATTTTGCATTAGAAACATGCATACGTGTTTACGTGCATATTAGCTGCAACAACTTCAATAAAAAAAAAACACTAACAATTACCACCAAAAATAAAAGTTTAACAACAGACCCTAAAACAACAACAGCGAACACACAAATACTCCAATAATGCTCTCATGATCTTTAGCCAAAATATAATAAAACAAAAAATAAATAAAGCAAAAAATTCATATTAAACTTGTTTCTTTAAAAACGCAGCAGCAACTGCTCCGCTACTGAGGAACAGAAATAAGTAATAATAATGAAATTGCCAAAAAATTAAACTAAGAAAAATTAAAAATAAATTCAGTAAAGTGCGACTCTGACTCGCGTACGAAGGGTTCCGTACGAACACTAGATATGTAATTTAATACAAACTTCATCCTATATAATATATATTTTTGGCATTTTTTTTCGTTTTTGGGGTCTTTTCGGTTTTTTTGTTTTGGCGTTTTTTGCGATTTTTCGGTTTTGGCGATTTTTTTAAGCTTTGGCTCTTTCTTATTTTAGTTTTGATACTTTATTTTCTTGTTTTGGCGATTTTTTTCGGTTTTTGGCGTTTTTTCACTTTCGCGATTTTTTTTTATTTTTGGCGATTTTTTTCATTTTTGCGATTTTTTTTATTTAAAATTTTTTTTTTAGTTTTGGCGACATTTTCGCGATTTGGCGATTTTTTTCGATTTTTAGCGTTTTTTTCATTTTGGCGTTTTTATCATTTTGGCGATTTTTTCGAATTTGGCGATTTATTTTAGTGTTAGAATTTTTTTTAATTTTGGCGATTTTTTTCGTTTTGGCGACTTTTTTTTAATTTTTGGCAATTTTTTTTTGGTTTGACCCCTTTTTTAGTTTTGACACTTTATTTTAATGACGATTTTTCGGTTTTTGGCGTTTTTTCATTTTGGTGATTTTTTTTTATTTTTGCGATTTTTTTTATTTAAAATTTTTTTTTAGTTTTGGCGACATTTTCGCGTTTTGGCGATTTTTTTCGATTTTTTTTCATTTTGGCGTTTTTTTCATTTCGGCGATTTTTTCGAATTTGGCGATTTATTTTGGTGTTAGATTTTTTTTTAATTTTGGCGATTTTTTTCGTTTTGGCGATTTTTTGAAAACTTTTTTAATATTTTTTTTTTGGTTTGACGATTTTATAATTTTCAGTTTTTTTAGTTTTACCGTTTTTGAAAATTTTAAGGGTTTGCCTCTTACGGTTTCCAAGATATAGCAAATTGTCAAAATTAATAGTCAAAATTGCACTAACTGATGGACCACCCTTTAATTTTAATTTTTTTAAATTTTAGTATTTATTGTTGTGGTCTGTATAAAAATACACTAATTTTTGCAAATTTCAAGTTTCAATATACATATGTACCTGATTTACATTAAGCATTTTTTCATGAAATTTCATGAATTTTGTTGCATGCAACTTTTTCTATTTGCTAATTGCAGCGCTATAAAAAAGAATTTTATAGAAAAAAGGGCTTAGAATGAATCTCTGATGCATTTTTGAAAATTTTTTTGATATAAGTTGCTCCTCCAGGCCTCGTATTGGCAAATAAAAAATTTTCATGCAACTAATTGCATGAAAAAAATGCTTAATGTAAATTAGGTAATGTTCATTCAATTGTATTTATATTACATGGATTTTAACATTTTTCGTTGCTCGTTTTGGAACACCCTTTAATTTTTAATTCTCATGTATTTGTTGTTGTAGCGGCCAAGGTTCCACATACTGTGTCCAAATTTCAGGTCCGTAGCTCTTACGGTTCCTGAGAAAATACCGTGTGACGGACAGACGGACAGCGTAGCGAAAACAATAGGGTTCCTTTTCACCTTTGGTGTACGGAACCCTAAAAAAACATCACTTCAGTGAAGAATAATATAAACATGTGATTCATAAACTCTAACATAACAGCAACACCAATACATTCTGGCAGAAAGCAACAGGGAAATTAACATTTGATCACTATGTTAATGTTATCTTTAACAGGCAGCCGGTTACATTTACATTTTTTCATTTCTCCATTGAGTTGTATGCAAATTGAAAACTTAAAACGCGTTTTCTGCAAAACTGGTTTTTTTGAGTTATGCTACTTTTGAAGTAAATGTGCGATATGTACTGCAAACTCAATACCGTTAATTGAGTGGAATGAATTATGCAAGGAAAAAAAGTGCTCGAGCACAAGGGGTGGATGTTAAAATAAATGAATTTGTTGCAGGGATGGAATTTATGGTACAATTGTACTTTTTTTTTGGTACATTTTCGATCTTCTTGGTACCGTGGTACTACCGCGACATACTTGGTACAATTTAAAAATCTCATCGAAAGTCGGTCAATATTCACAAGTTGGACTCTACCAGAAAGAACGTGGTCTATTTTAAAGTGCTACAAAAATAATTACAATTATTTACTTATTGATGAAAGAGCGGACTGTACTGCCCCGAAAATCTTGACAGTTGTTGTTCGAAGTTTTGGTGGTCATGTCATGTAAGATTTTTTTACATAAAATAGATTCAAAATATAATCTCGCATTTGTATACAAATGGATGTATTTGCCCCATACTATTTATATTCGACATCATTCGCTAGCTGCTAAAAAATATAGTATTCCTAATGAAATAGACAAATCTATCAGAGATTTGAATTACCAATTTTGTAATAGTACTAATCGAAAGAGATTATTTAATAAAACTTCAAGAATATTTTGGAATAGAAATTCACATAATCTTTAAATATTCATCAACAAAATCGATCACTCAAGAGGACCCTCCTAATTATCATTTTCTATTGTGTCTTTTTAATATAAATTAAAATAAAAATTCAGTAAAGTGCGACTATGACTCGCGCACATAGGGTTCCGTACGAACACCAGATATGTAATTTAATACAAACTTCATCCTATATAATATATAGTTTTGGCATTTTTTTTCGTTTTTGGGGTCTTTTCGGGTTTTTTGTTTTGTCGTTTTTTGCATTTTTTTCGGTTTTGGCGATTTTTTTAAGTTTTGGCTCTTTTTTAGTTTAGACACTTTATTTTTTTATTTTTGGCGATTTTTTCGGTTTTTTGGCGTTTTTTCATTTTGGCGTTTTTTTATTTTTGGCGATTTTTTTTAATTTTTGCGATTTTTTGTTTATTTAAATTTTTTTTTAGTTTTGGCGACATTTTCGCGTTTTGGCGATTATTTTCAATTTTTCGCGTTTTTTTCATTTTGGAGTTTTTTTTTCATTTTGGCGATTTATTTTAGTGTTAGAATTTTTTTTTTAATTTTGGCGATTTTTTTCGTTTTGGCGATTTTTTTTTTAATTTTTGGCGATTTTTTTTTGGTTTGGCGATTTTATAATTTTCGGTTTTTTTAGTTTTACCGTTTTTGAAAATTTCAAGTGTTTGCCTCTTACGGTTTCCAAGATATAGCAAATTGTCAAAATTACATAGTCAAAATTGCATTAACTGATGGACCACCCTTTAATTTAATTTTTTTTAAATTTTAGTGTTAATTGTTGTAGTCTGTATAAAAATACACTAATTTTACAAATATCAAGTTTCAATATACATATGTTCATACAATTGTATGTATACTACATGGGATTTTAACATATTTCATTGCTCGTTTTGGAACACCCTTTAATTTTTAATTCTCATGTATTTGTTGTTGTAGCGGCCAATGTTCTACATACTGTGTCCAAATTTCAGGTCCGTAGCTCTTACGGTTCCCGAGAAAATACCGTGTGACGGACAGACGGACAGCGTAGCGAAAACAATAGGGTTCCTTTTCACCTTTGGTGTACGGAACCCTAAAAATGGTACCTCCATCCCAGCAAAAAAAAAAAAAAAAAAAAAAAACATGACAAATCATGTCTTGAATCATGGGTTCAAGTGATGACGCATTGGTGCGATTTAGGTGAAACATGTATGATTTTTACATTAGCTTGTCATTGGAGATTATGTGTTTGGGCGAGAATTTAATTACTTTGATATCAATTCAAATTAATGAATTTAAACCCATGCAAGTTCCCTGATTCACGTAAATACAAAACAAACAAAGAAATAAAAATTTTTGTCGCAGGAAACGAACCGAGCTTTTCTCACTCTCAAGGCATACCACGGATGGAAATCATGGTGCAATTGTACATGGTACATTTTTGACCTTGTTGGTACCGTGGTACTACCGCGAGTTACTTTGTACAATTTCAAAATGTCAATGTTTCACTATATGGTAACATTAGTTTTGCCTATGTTCTCTTTAATTTGTTTGTGTGTGTTTTATTTTAATCTCTAATATGATAGTCGAATCTATAATGAATGTAATATTTAATATTTTTTTGTTATTTTTTATTGTATACAGAATTTTTATACACATTTGTGTTAAGTTTCTGTTTTTTATTGTAAACTTCTGAATTTTTATACTAATTTTTTCTGTTTTTATTAATAAATATTAAAAATTGGTACCGTCATGGTCTAAAAAGTACATTTTATTTTCATAGTTGGTACAAAATCCAAGAAATCATTTTCCTTCCCTGAGGCACACTCTCTACCAGTTAGCTACTGTACTCTTGTCATTTGTTGGAGATAAAACTTGTTTTATGAAAATATATTACCTCGTAATACGTCATGCGTTTTTAATGAGTTCAAAAACTATAGCACTACTTACGATTTGCGATGATATTCAGAATGCATTAAAAAAAAACAAATGCTCAAGAAAGCATGAAACATTATTTCATTTTGAACGCTTTTATTTATTTTTTGCTGGGATGGTATAAAAAGTACATTTTGTTTTCATAGATGGTACAAAATTATAAAAGCTATTTTCCATCCCTGATTTGGTGACTGTTCGTTTTTCACAGTATTTTTTCTAAAAGTACGATTTTGTATTTGAAGCTGTCTGTTGGGTTAAATGGATCGCATCACAAACAAAAGCACTCAAAGCAATGACTGATTTCTATACCAATAGAAAATTATATAAAAGGGCGGCAGTAATAATAAACGGCCAATATTTAATAAATATTATTTCATAAATCCTATAAAACTTTTCATTTTAAAATCGATAAAGTTTTTATTTCTGCATTTTTCTTAAAAAAATATATATACATACATACATAAAGGGTGTTTTTTATTGGGGTATAGAACTTTAAGTTGGCATCACTTTTTTAACTGGCGGCCATTTTGTCAGCTGTCAAGTGATTAATATTTAGTTTGGTTTGCCATTTCATCATGAACAGGTTGACAAAAGAACAACGCTTGCAAATCGTGCAAATTTATTTCGAAAATAATGGTTCAGTTCGCGAAGTTTACCGCAAGCTCCGTCCATTTTATGGTCGACATAATCGTCCATCAGAGCAATTAATTCGGTTAATCATGGATCGTTTTCGCACTACGTTTACTCTATGTGATGATACGCATCCGCAGAGACATCGAACAGTGCGCACCGAAGAAACAATTGCCGCTGCAGAGCAAAGTGTTGAAGAGGACCCGAATGAATCGATTCGCCACCGTGCACAGCAATTGGAGCCGACTAACCGACTATTTTGTTCCCGAATTGGATGGCATGAATGTGGATGAGTTGTGGTTCCAACAAGACGGCGCTACATGCCACACAGCGCACGTCACAATCGATTTATTGAAGGAAACATTCGATGAGCGCATAATTTCGCGGAATGGACCTGTCAATTGGTCACCAAGATCGTGTGATTTGACACCATTGGATAATTTTCTTTGGGGATATGTGAAGTCGCTCGTCTACGCCAACAAACCAGAAACGTTAGGGGACTTGGAAGCCAACATTCGTGGCGTTATTGCCAACATACGGCCCCATATGCTCGAAAAAGTGGTTGAAAATTGGACCTGTAGAATTGCCTTTATTCGAGCCAGCCGCGGCGGCCACATGCCCGAAATCATATTTAAACATTAATGGCATAAAATTATCCTTCCAATTAAGCCAAATTGATGGACATTAAAACGATTTTTTTGTGTTTTATTTCATTTCAAAGTTTTATACCTCTTAAAAAACACCCTATACTTACATACATAGCTGCAGTATGTCGATAACAATGTTATGTCGTCTTGTTTATACATTTATTAAAAAAAATTGTTTTCGAAAATGTTTGATTCGAATGGAATAAAAATAATCGAACAAGTTATACGAACGCAATTTATTATATTTTTTGTGCTTAAAAAATAAATTTTTTCCAATTAAGCTTATTTAAATGAAATTTCATTAAAGCAAAATTTATTCGATCAAAATTATTCGAACAAAATTATTCGAATAAAAATATAGAAATTAAAATTTTTTGGATAAAGTAACTGAAATTGCTTCGTTTAAAAATTCAACATTTATTAAATTCTGTTTCTGATCGATCACTTAATTCTTATATAAAATCTTTTTTTTTTAATATTTCGGCAACTTTCAAATTACTTGAGTGAGTTCTTTAGAAATTTCTGGTGATTTTGCCAAATAAAACAAATTTTTGATTTCGGAAGTGTCTTTTCAACTCTTTAGCGCAATTGAAACCATGTTGCCAATAAGTGATTTTGTTTGATATAAATTTAAAATGTATTAACTTTTTTTGTTGACTATACGTTAAAAATATCATTTCTCCTATTATAACTTTTTTTTTGAACAAAACCTTTTGCTGGAAAAGAATTTACATAGTATTTGAAATTTATCGCTTTTAAATTTCTGTCATTATCATCTGTCAAAGCCATTTCTCTAAACCCTATTTTACATTTTCTACCCGCAGCGGTTGCCTTTAATGCGACAACATTTGGAGTCAATTATTCAACTGACATGTAAATCATTTTTAAAGGAAAGAAAAAAAAAGAAATTCCTACTCACATTCACACATCCATATACACAGGCTCACACTCTCACTAACATTTGCACTAAATGCAGTTGACTTTTGTGTAACTTAAATTTATCTTACGCTTTCTATTCAAATTTTCCTTTCATCGCTATAAGAATTTTCCTTGTCTTGTTTTCTTAACATTTTCTTGTGCAGTTCAGCTTCTTTTTTTGTGTCAGTTGCTGGTGAAAATTACATGGCAGCTAAAATTCATATTTGATGACTTTTTGATTGTGATGCAGTCAGTCAGTTAGTTGACTTTAATTTCTGTTTTTTCTTCTTGCTGTTGTTGTTGCTTTCCCCAGGTAGTCAGTCGCAGTCTTACTAGTACTGGCATTGGTGTTACATTTTTAAAAAGGTTATTCCTTTTTTTTAGTTAAGTACTTTAGCATACCTTAACACACACACACACACACACACACGCGTTCTCTCTCATTCGCTCACATACACAAACAGTTGCTTTCAAATACATAGTATTTTATATACATGTCTCGTTTATTACTGTGGCTTCTTTTACCGTTACAATGTGAACAAAAAAATATGAGAGCAAAAAAAAAGAGGAAGCTAAAAAATTACTGAGCACTTTATAACGGTAACGGTATTTTAATGCCATTCTAAGACATGCCAATTCAGTATGTTGCACATACACATACACACAAAATATTTATGCATATGTATGTATATAGTAAATAGTTATATATTATTTTCCTTAAATTTATAAATATAAAGTGAAAGAAATGCAAGAGAATAATAGTTTTATATGGCAAGCATAGTTAAAGGTTATGAATACGTGAAACCTGAAAGTATGCTAATAAAAATAAAATAAAACAAACTAAACACTTTTCTGCTGTTAGTATTTACTGGGAATTTTTATTTTTAATTAAATTTACTCTCTTTTAGATAAAATTAAAAAGTATGAAAAATTCATAGCTTCTACAATTTTGTCACTTGCGTAGATATTTTCTTTATTAATTAATTTTTGGGGGTAATGCTGCTTGTTTTTCCTTTAACATGCTGTTTATTTTCAAAATTAATTATGCCCTGGTGTTGGCAAAGGACTTTTTTATTTTTTCTAAATATTGTATTACAAAGACAGAATTTATTATTGATGCTTCATAGTTATGATTTGGTTTTCATCTATTAAAATTCTGTGAGTAAATTACATCACTCAGCTTATTTATGGTCCTTCGGATCGTGTTTAAGGTGCTTCGAGTTACCTTTTAGTTGATTCTGGATTCTTGTCAGAACTACAGTGTATTTGCAGGGGATGCGAAACTACAAAGAAATTGTCTGCTGCTGTAAATTGGTTGTGTTAACACCACTGGCGTCCGACACCGCCCCATGCAGCTTTATAAAGCACTATAAGGGTTGCTAAATACGCACATAGTTTTCCCTGAATATGGCTGAGGTACTCGACTTTTCTAACAGTGTATGTTGTATAGCAACAGCAGCTAGAATAGTATCTGTTTGACCGCGTCACAACAATCAAAAACATTGATTGAACAGTCGAGACCTAAGACTAATATCCCAGCGATTTACTTAACATTACATTAAGAATCCTGACGAACGCCTCATGAACTGTGAATTTTATTCTCATGTCGTTTAATTAATCTCTTTATTTTTTTTTATCCCTTTGCGAGATATGGCAAGTCAGCGAAATTAGAAGTTTTCCGCATCTATATAAAGCTTATGATGCGTGGTGCTTCACATGAATTTTGTTGAAATTGTTGAGATTTTTTGGGGAAAATCGGTATGCAAGGACATGCGTTTATTATTCAAATATATTATGATCACAAGGCGGTCAAATATTTGCGAGTAGTCTTAAAATAGTGCAGTTAAGAAATCTAGCATGATTCACTACAATATATAAACACAACAAGCATATGCTCCATACATAACAACTTTATAAATAATACAATCAAGCTCTTTAGAGAATTTCATGGAAATCGATATAAGAGCCTGTTAAATTAAAATTATGAAAAAAATTCAGCAAAACTTTCTAACAACTGTAACAACAATGCAATTTAGCTCTTTAAAGAATTTCATTGAAATCTATGCAAGAACCTGCTTGCTTCCGATACATCATTTTTTTGAAAAAACTAAAATTATGATCAGAACTTGGCAAAACTTTTTAACAACTTTCAAAATAATGCAGTTTATCTTCTTCGAGGATATTATTGAAATCGACGCAAGAATATGCCTGGCTCCTATATATCCTTTTTCAGAAAATAAGATTATGATTAGAAGTGCAACAAAACTGCGTAATAACTTTAAAAATAATGCAATTTAGCTCTTTAGAAAATTTCATATAAATTGAATGAGGAGTCTGCCTGCTTCCCATATATCCTTTTTTTTTTAAAAAATTTAAATTATATTTAAAAATATGGCAAGACCATTTGACAACCTTAATTACAATGCAGTCTAGAATTTTATAGAATTTAATTGAAATTGTGGCAAGAATACGCCTGCTTCCCATATATCCTTTTTTTGAAAAACCCCTATTTTGATCAGAATATGGCAAAACTTTCTAATAACTTTAATAGTAATGCAATTAAGATCTTTAAACAGTTTCATGAAAATCTATGAAAACTATATGTATCTTATTTTTGCGAAAAAAACTAATTATGATCAGAAAGCAAGAAAAAAAATTTCTAACAACTTTCAAAATTATGCAGTTTATCTTTTTCGAGAATATCATTGCAATAAATGCATTAATATGGTTGGCTCCCATATATCCTTTTTTTTTTTGAAAAACTAAAAGTATAATTAGAATGCAGCAAAACTTTGCAACAACTATAAAAATAATACAATTTAACTTTTTGGAAAATTTCATTGAAATCTACGCAAAAATATGACTAGCTTCCATACATCCTTTTTTTTGGAGAAACTAAAATTATGAATAAAAGTGCAACAGAACTTCGTAATAACTTTAAAAATAATGCCATTTAGCTTTTTAGAAAATTTTATATAAATTGAATGAAGAGTCTGATTGCTTCCCATATATCCTTTTTTCGGAAATACTAAAATTATGATAAGAACGCAGAAAAATTACCTAAAAAGTTTTAAAATAATGCAATTTATCTTCTTCGAGAATATCATTGAAATCGATGCATTAATATGACTGGCTCCCATATGTCCTTTTCTTGAGAAACTAAAATTATAATTAAATGTCCAACAAAACTTTAAAAATAATCCAATTTAGGTCTTGAAAGAAATTCGCCGAAATCGATGCAAGAACCTGCCTGGCTCTCTTATATCCTCTTTTTTTTCTCGAAAAAACTCATATTATGATTAGAAGGCAGGAAAACTTTCTAATAATTTTCAATATAATAAAATTTACCAATTTCAAGAATATCATTTAAATCGATGCATTAATATGCTTAGCTCCCACGTATACTTTTTTCTAAAAACCAAAATTAAAACATTGTAACAATCTTAGAAATAATGCAATGTAGCTCTTTAGAAAATTTTATGGAAATCAATGAAAGAACCTGCCTGCTTTCCATATATCCTTTTTTTTCGAAATTTGAATTTCAGTTATTATTTATATAATTAAGCTGCAAATTTCTTAAGTTAAACACTTAATCATCTATCTTTAACAACTTTAAGCAACAGCCACTGCTCGTGTATCCATAATTAAACAAATTTATTTATAATACTTAAAAGGTTGCAGCCAAAATATATGAATATCTTTTTAAAAGTACACAGTAATGCTCCCTATAAAATTTAAATTCAGTGGGTGCAAGCCTCTATCTTACTCTTATGAAAAACAAAATTTTATTGCCGATTACAAACAGCATGCAAACAGAATTTTTAGCAACTTTAAAACTAATGCAATTAAGCATTCTAGCAAATTTTAATTGAATCTGTGCCAGAATGCGCCTACCTCTCACATGTCCTTTATGGGAAAAATAGAAATTCAATCAAACTGCCACAAAAATGAATGGCTATTTGTAGAATATTGCCAGTAATCTACCTAGCTGATGTCAATCACTTCAAACGGCGGCTCAAGGAAACATTTATGCTTTGAAGGACTTTATATTATCTTCAAAATTACATTTTGGCTAAAAAAAATTGTTTTGCTTGTTTTGACAAAATCAATAATTTAATAAAACAAAAAGAGTTTTAATTCAATAGTTAAGACCGTGAGCCAGAAAAAATGAAATATCTAAAAAAACTGTTTTATTTCATAAAGTTTCTTTTTCTTTAGGACAATTAGGACAATAAGCCTAAAAGTATGCAAAACATTTGGGGAAGCTCTAAAATCTTATGTTTTATAAAGAAAAAATATAATATTTAATAAGTATTAATATTTTAAAGTAAAGGGCTATTATAAAAATATAAGAAACTTGTATAAATTTAATTAAAATAGGAAGGATTAATATTTTTTTTTTTGCTTATTGGTACAAACTATTATTTTTGAAATTTCTTTTTCACTATTTTATTGAAACACTTGTATTGTATTATATTTAATTTCTTTTGGTGCTTTATTTTTTTATAGCTTCATGTTAAACAAAAAATTTCAATTATAAAAAAAAACCAACCCATAGTGCTGCGCCTTTCAAATAACACTGCTAATACAAACATGAATTTAAAAACATGACTTGCCAGGAGCTGTATGTAACTTGTGTGTGTTTTTGGCTTTTTTAAATTCAAAGCATAATATACACACAAAAACACATTTGCACACCCAGCCAGTGAACAAAATGAAAATGTTTACTGCACGCATGTAAGTGCTTGCTTCTAAATGTGTGTGTGTGTGTGTGTGTAAAATTGTTTTGTAATTTATATCGAAGCATCTCTTAATTACCGCGATTATTTTGTCAAATTGAATTTATTACGCAACACAAAACATTATTTAACATGTGTATAAAATGTAGTAGCTGGTATTGTTGTGTGTGTTTGTGCTGCTGCATTTGCGTTGGTTTTTTATTTTGTTGTTGTTGTTGTTGTTGTTGTTGTTGTGTTGCCTTGCCTGCTGCTGTCTATTTTATTTCAAATAATTTTGTTGGCGCTAATGCTGTATATCATTTGAATAAAAACAGACAGACACACGCCAACATTTAAAGTCTAACAGATATTTACATTCTAAATTAAAGGCATCCAATACGATTTATATATACTCGTGCACAGGCACTTGTCAAGTAATATTTTCTATGTTTTTATCACAAAGTGTTTAGGTTTTTAGCTGCATGTGTATCGCTATGTATGATAGTGTGACTCTTTTACTTTTAAATACTTAAATCATCTATGGAAAATTCTCCCATACGCTTTTAAAAATTTCTATTAAAAATAAATGATTCATTTAAACTTAAAAATTTATTTGTTTTGGGCACAGGGTGCGTATGATTTATTTCCGGTTCAACAGCATTAATCATACGTAGGAAATGGTTAGTGTTTTAAAGCCTAAAAGTATGCAATTGAGTCGCAAGTTTTTCAAGGCACATGTGTATGCATATCGTTACCTTAATATGGAAAGGTCCCAACTCATTAGTTTTTGAAATCGAAATTTTTGCATTTTCGATACATTAGATGTTCTTCTATCGAAATATACAAGAAACTGGGTTTCAAAAAAAATAATGAGTTAGTTCCTTTCTATATTAAGGTAACTATATGTATATATATTATTATATATAATATATATATATTATTAATTAGGGATGACAACCCAGCAAAAAATTTCAAAAAAGGTAATCGAGTTTGGAATTAAGCATTTTTGGTGGAAGCACTTCCCTACTGGATTACCAACTTAATGATTTTAACAAGGCGTGAGACTAAAATAATCAATTCTTGAAAAGTGCTTACATTTTTTTTTATTTGTCAACATTTCACGTAATCTATTTCGTCTAAAAATATCATTCTCTTCATTTAGCAACTTGCACGTCATTTTTTTAAATTTAAGGTAATGTGATTTGTAAGCGAACAATGAAAATTGGCAATCAGAAAAGTAAGTCATTATATGGCAAGTAGTTCTAATGGTAATGTGTAATTTTTTGCTGGGAAGTTGGGCGAAGTAGGTAAATGGCCTTAAGGTTGCCGTGAATCAAGCATGATCAAAGCAAATATATATTTTCCTCTAATACCCCAAAAAAAGATCTTGAACACGAGGCTGAATAATGAGATTATATGGCTTAATGCTAATAAGGATTTCCTCTATCGTTCAAGTTAGGCACTAACTTTATTATCATTTAGAAGTACATGAGTGCTCAACACATATTAAGAACCATCCAAACACTAAGGCCATCATTTGGGCCTCTTCATACTTTTCTTCCCTCCCTGCTACCCCCTAAAAATAACGAAAACTTTCACTTTCCTAACGAAATTGTTTTATTGTTATTTCCTTTTTTATTATTTATGTAAAACATTATAAACAACCACCCGCCAATACATTCAGCCTAAGAGCAACAAGCCCAAGGACATACAAATTAATTTATCAGCACAGCAAAAAAAAAAAATTATTATCTATTCTATACTAAAACACTTTAAGTCGCATGTTTTTATTTTTGTTAATGAAATTTTTATGCAAAATTATTAGAAAAAAATGTATTTTATTGCCGGGCATTATCATTCACAAAATATTTTGTATGTATTATTTATTACATTAAATTGAAAACATTTGGTTGACTACAAAAATACTCTAAATTTGCTTTGGGGTAAATTCGTTGTTTAAAGATTTTTTTTTGCAAGTATAAATAAAACAAATAAAAAATTGATAACAAAGAAGAAGCAGACGTTAACAACTGCTATTTTAGTTGACATTTAGTTTCGGTTAAGCGGACATATTGACGAGCCACTTGTATTAATATATAGCTGCTCGACAGGATTACAAAAAAAACAAACGTTTTTAAAACTTAATTTTTTGAACAGTTTTTTTTTAAAGTACTTTTTTAAAAGGTTATAATGTACTCTAGAAAAATATTTCATTTCAAAAAGTTGCATTTTAAAAGTTACTTTCTTATCAGAAACGTTTTTAAAAGACACATTTAGAAAAAACTCTAATGTGCGTTTTTTGAAGAGCACTTTTCTGAAAAGTACTTTTTAAGAAAGTTTTTTAAAGCACTTTTCTTAAAATACTGTTTTCAAAAGGTACATTTTTAAACGACAGGTTTTAAAAAAGTACTTTTTTCGAATTGTACTTTTATCAAAAGGTACTTTATTCAAATTGTTCTTTTATCAAAAGGTACTTTTTTGATAAGGTACTTTTTTTCAAACGCTTTTTTAATACTTTTATCGAAAAATACTTTTTCAAAAGGCACTCTTTCAACAAAGTACTTTTATATAAAAGAGTATTTATTTTTTTCCAAAATAAAATTATTTTCCAAAATAAAAGTTTTTTTCAGAAAGTACTTTTGTAAAAGGTAGTTTTTTCGAAAGAACCAAAATGTACTTTTTCTAAAGGTTTTTTTTTCTAAAAAGTACTTTCATTTAAAATGCATTTTTTCAAAATAGTACTTTTCTCAAACTTAAATTTTTTCAAAGATATTTTTTTCAATAAGTTTTTTTTTCAGAAGGTACTTTTGTGAAACATATTTTTTTTTTTGAAAACTGGGTTTTTACAAAAAAGTACTTTTTCAAAAGGTTGTTTTTTTCAAAAATAAGTAGTTTTTTTAAAATGTAGCCTTTTAAAAAATTACTTTTTTTAAATTTACGTTTTTCGAAGGTACATTACTTGAAATTTTTTTTAAAAAGTATTTTTTTTTTGTTCAGAAAGTACTTTTGTAAAAGAAAGATTTTTCGAAATCTAGTTTTTTTTTACCAAAGAGTACTTTTTCATAAGGTACGTTTTTCAAAAAGAACTTTTATTTAAAGTATATTGTTTCAAAAAAGTACTTTTTAAACTCACTTTTTCTGAAAAGTACTTTTTTAAAGGTATTTGTTCAAAAAGTACTTTTGCACAAGTGAGTTTTTTTCGAAAGCTATTTTTTTACCAAAACGTACTATTTCATAAAGTACATTGTCCAAAAAGTACTTTTATTTAAAAGTTATTCTTTTAAAAAGTACTTTTTTAGACTTATTTTTTTCGAACAGTACTTTCTTAAAAGTAATGTTTTCAAACTTTTTCTAAAAGTAGTTTAGCAAAAGGTAGATTTTTTGAAAGCAAGTTTTTTTTTTGCCAAAAAATACTTTTTCAAAAAGTTTATTTTTTCAAAAATTACTTTTGCATAATATGCCATTTTCAAAAGGTAATTTTATTTAAAAGATATTCTTTCAAAAAGTACTTTTTTAAACTTCCTTTTTTTCGAAATGGACTTTTTTAAAATTATTTTTTTAAAGTATTTTTTCAGAAGTTACATTTGTAAAAGGTGTTTTTTTTAACTATATTTTGACTAAAAAGTACTTTTTCATAAGGTACTTTTTCCAAAAAGTACTTTTGCATGGGGTACTTTCTCCAATAAGTACTTTTATTTAAAAGGTGTTCTTTAAAAAAAAGTACTTTTTTTTAAACTTACTTTTTTTCAATAAGTATTGTTTTCCAAAGGAACTTTTTCCGGAAAGTACTTTTTTAAACGCATTTTATTCAAAAGTACTTTTCTGAAAATGTCCTATTTTCACAAGGTATTTTTTTAAGGAATATTTTTTTTAAAGTGCATGTGAAATACAAGGTAAAGTATCTTGTTTTATATTTAATTATTGCAAAATTCACTTTTCCGAATGATTACTAAAAACGTAATTTTCTAAAGAATACTTTTTGGAAAAGTACTTTTTTCGAAGGTACTTTTCTCAAATTCCAAGTGAAAGATCTTTAGAAATTTAATTTTTTAATAATAAAAAAAAGTTACAAATTACTTTTTCCCATTCCTTGTAAACATATTCGGCTGCTTGCAAAAAGCAGAACCCCTTGACACATTTGATCTTTAAACGTGAATGCCTAAAATAAAAAACTTTTTGCCTGCAGTGCTATTAAATATCTTTTTAAATTGAATTTCCCGCCAAACAAATTTTAACAATTAAAAAGAAAAAAAAAAAAACAAAATGAGAAATAAACAGCAAAACAAAATTAAATCAAGCTGCCTCGTGAAGACGATTTTTCAAATGGAAAACTTAACAAAACATTTGCAAAACTGCTCGTAAATGCTTTTTAATTTTAACACTTTCGTCGGCATTGTTGCGACTGTTGCTGCTTCAATGGCAACAGCAACAACTACTACAGCAACAACTTTCAACTCGTTGACAGTCATTGTGTAATACTTTTATTATTCAAACTTGCTGCTGGTTAATTGTACTGCTTCTTTTCCTTCCTCTTGTTACATTTTATTTCATTTCGATGGAACTTTTCGTGTGTTCTTTATTTATTTCCTTTTTATTTTTATTTTGTTTTATTTTTGTTTAATTTTGTTTCACAATTTATTTTTGAAACATTATGGAAAACATAAAGTTTAAAATGAAACATTTTCAAAAGTTGTCTAAGGAAACCTTATTGAGATGTCATATGAGAGCTGTTACAAAGCGTAAGTATTTATGTGAAGGAGGCGCAGGAGGAGCAGGAGGTACGAGCAGTTCAAATGGCAAAGTAAAAGAAATTTAAATTTTATTTTGTGACAATAAAATTTTGATTTTTTGTCATTGTAATTTAGCTTGAAAATAAAATACTAAAGTTGAGACTTTTTAATAAAAAGTTTGATTATTTTGTTGAGCAATCAAAAGGCCCAGTAGAAGAGTGGAAATATTGGGTTTTAATTTTTTTTTTTTACAAAAAACTGGTTAAAGTTTCGAATTAATTATTAACTTAATGGTGAAGTAATGCCAGGAACACAAATGGGACGAACGACGAATTTCATCCACGTCGATGCAAGAGATATATATATATATATAGAGAGAAAGAGATAGAGAGAGAGAAGAGAAAAAGAGAGATATAGAGAGACATAGAGATCTGTAGAGAAATAGAGAGAGAAGGAGATAGAGAAAGTTGTGTATGGAATAGATCCCTGCACAAGACCACTTACAAGATCTTTTAGGACATGAGGGATTTTTCAACTGCTTTACTACAGCGAAATCTTCTAAAACAAACGCTAAACAACACTGTTTGCAAGACATTTGCTTCAGCAATTCCAGGTATAGCACTAAAGAAGAACATACTTCGTGACGGAAGAATTCGTGATGCTTGCTTCTTCATACGCCCTCATATATACGTACATCAATACATACATCGTGCTTCGGTTATTAAACGATATAATTTATTTTTGATTTAATATAATACATGCTACGGCAATACTTTTAAAAAATAAGTCGTATTTACATTTCAAGACTGTTCATGCAGCCCTCTATTATGGAACGTTTCCCTAGTTTTTCGGCTTCCTTGACGAATTTTATTATTGCCTTTTTCAAAAATTGGTATCCTAATTTAAAATTATGTTAATGGCTTTATTTAGAAAATTCGTATCTTATCTTTTTTTGGATTTTTATTTTTAACATTTTCTCTTAGTCAACGTATAATTAAATCCTTCTTTCTGAAATAAGTACGTTGCAAATAAAAATAGGAGATTTAAGGTCACTTAAAAAAATAATTTTTCCATGTAAATAATTTTTAGGGTTCCGTACACCAAAGGTGAAAAGGAACCCTATTGTTTTCGCTACGCTGTCCGTCACATGCTATTTTCTAAGGAACCGTAAGAGGTACGGACCTGAAATTTAGACAGAGTATGTAGAACTTTGGCCGCTACACTGAACCAAAAAGGTGCATAAATTCAACGAAAAAATTCGTTGATTCAAAGAATTTATTCCTTATTTTTCACCTAAGGAACATGTTCATTGAATTCAACGTATGCCAATCATTGGCTTGTTGAATTCAACGTACCGTTCGTTGAAGTTAAGAATCCATACGTTGAAACCTTACATAAATTCATTAAATCTATATATTTATGCTTTGAATTTAATGAAATAGTTCATTGAATTTAAAGAACCTATTCCTTGACCCAATGAAAATATTCATTGATTTTTATGAATTTATTCCTTGAACCAATGCACCTATACATTCAAAATTTCACTTTAATAAATATATTAATACACAAGTTCATACTAAATTGAGTATTTTATTTAAAAGCTTATATAATAAGAAATAATTTATATTGTAATTATATGTAAGTATGTATTTACATAAAAATTTACCGCCTTATTAAAGTTAAAGAAAACTCCTTCACGTTTCCCAAAAGCAAAGCCAAAGTCTTTGTCAATCTGAAATATAGTTATAAATATTTATTTTGCAATAAATACAAAAGTATAAAACAGTAAGGATTTGTATACTCACATATCGAAATCTACTCGGTTTCTTATACTTAGGCCATCTTTTAAGAACTTCGGCTAAAGTGGAAGCTTGGTTTACTTCATTAATTCTGGAATTGCTGCATGCCAGCCAAGTGCTATTAAATCCCTCTGCACTCAAATTTGAGGCTTCTAACGTAAACCTCTACGTTAGTTCTTGAATATTTAAAATTAACATAGATAAACATGTATAAAATTATACTAGTTATCTAAATAGCATGCAATATAATATAATTACTTACATAAAACTTGGGAATTTGAACCAATAATGTCAGGAATAGATGCATTTGGAACTTATTTTCTAGCTTTAAGGTAGTTCAGGAAGTGTCTGATATGCGGGATATTATACAACTATATTTATTTTGCAATTAAGAGTAATTATAATCACTTCTTATTATTAATTTACTTTTTGGCACTTTTTTAATTTAAAATTTTCTTTTTTAATTGCTCACAAACTTATTTGTTAAACGAAGAACAACAACTGATTGCTCTTTGTTTATTTTTTCATTTCATTATGATTTTTCCCCGTTATAAAACAAGGAACTAGTTCGTTGAATTGAACCATTTAAAACAAAAATTCCAATGGTGGTTCCTTGAATCAAAGTACTCGTTCATTGAATAAAACATCTTCTTCTTTTTCTTGAAGTCAAATTCATCGTACATTACTTAAAATCAATGAACATGTTCCTTGAATCAAGGTACGCTTTCTTGAAATTTACTAAACATTTTTCTTTTATTTATATAAGAAAGAACGTGTTCCTTAAATTCAACGTATTATACGTTAAATCAATAAACTGGTTCGTTGTTAAATTCAACGAATAATATCAAGGAATGGTTTCAACGTTTAGTTCATATCTACATAAAATTTTGCGTTGAATTTCAAGGAATATTGTTTTGAAACAACGTATAATACGTTGATTTTCAATGAATTTAAATCAATGAATTCGAGTTCGTTGAATTTATGTAAAACTGTTTTTTCAGTGTACAACAATAAATACATGAGAATTAAAACGAGGAACGACAAATCTCAAAATCCCATGTAATATACATACAATTGTAAATATGTACATATGTATATTGATACTTGAAATTTTGTAAAATTAGTATATTTTTATATAGACTACAACAATTAACACTAAAATTTAAAAAAAAAATTAATTAAAGGGTGGTCCACGAGTTAATGTAATTTTGACAACTTGGAAACCGTAAGAGGCAAACTCTTGAAATTTTCAAGAACGATAAAACTAAAAAATCCGAAAATTATAAAATCGCCGAACCAAAAAAAAAAAAAAAAAAATCTCCAAAAAGCAAAAAAAATCGCTTAAACGAAAAAAATGCACGAAATTAAAAAAAAAATTCTAACACTAAAGTAAATCGGCAAAACCGAAAAAATCGACAAAAACCGTCAAAACGCGAAAAAAGAACCAAAACTAATAAATCGGCTATATGAAAAAAAAATTGCCGAAATGAAAAAAATCGCCAAAATAAAAAAAATCGCCATAATGAAAAAAACCTATAAACCGAAAAAATCGACATAACGAAAAAAAGTGTCAAAACTAAAAAAAAGCGCCAAAAACCGAAAAAACGCAAGAAACGCCAAAACTAAAAAACGCTTAAAACCGAAAAAACCCAAAAATGAAAAAAAAGCCAAAACTATTTATTATATAGGCTAAAGTTCATATTGAATTACATATCTAGTGTCCGCTACAACAATAAATACATGAGAATTAAAACGACGCACGACAAATCTTAAAATCCCATGTAATATACATACAATTGTATGTACATATGTATATTGACACTTGAAATTTTGTAAAATTAGTATATTTTTATATAGACTACAACAATTAACACTAAAATTAAAAAAAAAATTAATTAAAGGGTGGTCCACGAGTTAATGTAATTTTGACAACTTGGAAACCGTAAGAGGCAAACTCTTGAAATTTTCAAGAACGATAAAACTAAAAAATCCCAAAATTATAAAATCGCCGAACCAAAAAAAAAAAAAATCGCCAAAAAGCAAAAAAAAAATCGCTTAAGCGAAAAAAATGCACGAAATTAAAAAAAAAAAATTTCTAACACTAAAATAAATCGGCAAAACCCGAAAAAATCGACAAAATGAAAAAATCGCCAAAATAAAAAAACCCAAAAACCGAAAAAAATCGTCAAAACGCTAAAAAAAGAACCAAAACTAAAAAATCGGCTATATGAAAATAAATCGCCAAAATGAAAAAAATCGCCAAAATGAAAAAAAAATCGCCATAATGAAAAAACCCATAAACCGAAAAAATCGACATAGCGAAAAAAAAGTGTCAAAACTAAAAAAAATCGCCAAAAACCAAAAAACGCAAAAAACGCCAAAACTAAAAAACGCTTAAAACCGAAAAAACCCAAAACTATTTATTATATAGGCTAAAGTTCGTATTGAATTACATATCTAGTGTCCGTACGGAACACTTCGTGCGCGGGTCAAAATCGCACTTCACTGAATTTGTTTATAAATTGTTTTTCTTCTGCGATAAAATATTGGAAATTCGAGTTAAGGTTTTCTGATCTTAAATCATCAATATGTAATTCGATTTTTTTCGATTAAATAAATTTGGTTTATTGAACGTTACACGACATTTTTAACCCCCGACTAAAAAAAGGGGTGTTATAAGTTTGTAGTGTGTGTCTGTGTGTCTGTGTATCTGTGTATATGTGTATCTGTGTGTCTGTCCGTGTCCACGTACAGGCCAAACGGCTGGACCGATTTTCATTTAGTTTTTTCTGTTTGAAAGATGACATGATCGAGAGGGTTCTTAGCTATGTTTGAAGAAAATCGGTTTAGCCGTTTAGAAGATATAACATCTTTTCTGAAAAAAGTCAGGGGTTTTTTTTAAATTTTTAATTTTTAATATCTTTTGTTTCTTTTCAATTGATAATATTTTGAGGCCATTACATATCTGATTTAATTTTTGGTAAGACTTAGAGTTGCTAAGTGCAAGTATAATTTGCACGAGTCCTTGATATATGTAAATAATAATTTTATTACACATTTTTATCAAAAATAAATTAAAGTCACTGACATATTCTGACTTCATTTCCTAGTTTGATTATTTAAAATCTTTACTTTCTCCATTGAGACTTTAATTTGAGTGTTAGAGCACTCAAAAGCTCTTTTCAATAGTTATAAATTATGCCAATGTAATCCTTTACTTCCTTTAAGCTGCACTTTACTTTTCTTCATCATTTTAATTTCACTTTGTGAATAAGTTTCATATTCAAAATTAAAACTTAAGTGAAACAGATTTTGGGTATATAAGAGACAAAAAAAAAATTTAAATGAAATGAAATATAATAGAAAACAAGGCACACAAAGTATAATAGTGAAGGAGAACCAAATATAATTGTTGCAGTAAGAGACTCATGATGATTTTAACAGCAACATTACAAACGAATAAGAAAACTTTTCGTTTTGGAATACAGTTGACAGTAAATGAATGATAATTCCAGAAATGAAAAATGTTTTTTTTATGAATGTAAAATATCTGTAAGTGCAGGCATAAACGGAAAGGAATGCATACATACACACACACAGATGAGTGACCAAGTACGTAAAAAAATCAAAACAGCTTAATTCATAATTTAGGCTACAAAAGGAAAATACATGCATAGAAATAATGATGAAAAAATTAAGGTTTGTACTCGTTTATTCAAAAAAACTTTAAGGTTTTCATATACCTTTTCTAGAGAAGTAAAATGTTAAGGTCAGGTTTTTTTTTCAAAATTAAGGATATAAGGAAAGTATTCCTGCTCTTCTAGCAAGTAAAATGACTTAGAAACAACCTAACTTAAAACCATAATGTTATTATTAATTAATAGTTTTGGCTATATTTTTAAAATTAAGGATATTTGGGAGTTATGCATATCCTTGACCAAATTTAACTACAATTTATTGCAGACCACAACTTTAAAAATAATCCTAAAACGTCCTATATCTTAACCATAATTGTACCTAATGCTTTTTTTTAATATCAAGGACATATGATTGGTAAGCATGTCCTGGGACAAGGATTCTAATAATTAATTGTATATTACAAATGCCAAAAAATTTTTGCTGCATTTTGGCCTAAATATGAGTTAAAATAAATTTTTTATTACTAAAGACATGTGGGAGTTATGCATGTCCTTGCACTAATTGAAATGAAATTCATCAAAAACCTTAAAAGTGTATGATTATTCCAAATAATCATCAATTTTACTAACATTTTATTCATAATTTATGTTAAATAATAGCTTTTAAAATAAAGGATATACTGGAGACAATCTTGTTCTTGCAACTACTGAAATCAAATTTGCCAAGGAACTTAAGTATACAAACTTGGAAATAGTTACATCATTTTCGCTGCAATCTGCTAGTTTTTAAGACCAATATTTAATTTTCACTATTAAGGATATATGGGGGTTTAGTATGTCCTTGCACTGATTGAAATGAAGTGCATCAGCAAATTTTAGTTTATGACCTTAAAATAATAACTGCTCAGAATATTGGCTTAAGGAAATTTTTTTTTAAATAAAGGATATACAAGAGCTAAGCTTATACCTGCATCGATTGTAAAGAAATTTTTCAAGCAGCTTTCGCATATCAATTTGCAAATAGTTACATTATTTCCTCTATAAAATATTCAAAATTAAGATTTAAATTTACATTTTCACTACTACGTCTTATTACCCCCAGAGGTCGAGCATTGTTCAACACTATTTCATAAATGGGCTTGGATGTCATTTCGAGTGGTGAGCCCACTTATTGGCCTACTGACATACAAAAAATTCCGGAAGTTATAGATTTTGGCGTCATAAAAAATATCTCTAGGGATTTAATTCAAGTTCAAGCTTCTCTTGATCTCTCGTCCGATCACTCTCCGACGATCATTACAATGTGTAGTCCATTAAGAAGTAACTTTCCTGACCCATATGTTAAGATGATCAATCGTGTTGATTGGCTGGGGTTCAAACAATATCTCAGTAGTCATATTGTACGGAAAACATTGCGCTTAGAACATACGATGATATTGAATCTAACATTGCCAATCACAGCGAGAATATTAAACAGGCTGCTGAACATGCCACTATCTCCCATCCGCAGACTGGGTTTAATAAAATTTATTCTACAGACATTGAACGTCTCGTACGTGAAAAAAAAGCTAGAAGGGAATGGCAACAGCACAGATCACCACAAAATAAAATCAGATTTAAAGAGTGCACTAAACGACTCCAAGAGTTGCTTGCGTCTGAAAAAACTGCATCTCTTAAAAATTATCTGGAAGGTCTTGATGTCACACCAGCGTCTAATTACTCTTTGTGGCGCGCTGCTAGAAAGCTTAAAACACCCACTGAGTATAAGCCACCTCTAGCACATCTACCGGAAGTTGGGCAAGAAGCGATACTGAAAAAGGTAAAATATTTGCTGAGCACTTAAAATCCGTTTTTACGCCAAACATATGTACTGGTGTTGCTGATTTGCCGAATGTAGTCGCTCTACCCCGTCAACACATAAAGTTTAAGACGCGTGATTTACAAAAATTAATTGCCGAACTCAACCCAAAGAAAGCTCCGGGTATTGATGGAATTAGTAACCAGATGCTGATGAACTTGCCTCGTATTGCAATGAGAATCCTATTATTCATATTTAATGCCATTTTACGACTGGAGTATTATCCACACAGCTGGAAGCTTGCCAAGGTTAAAATGATTCCAAAGCCGGGCAAAGATCTAACCAAGGCTGAGTCATATAGGCCAATAAGTCTACTATCAACTATGTCAAAGCTTTTCGAAAAACTGCTCAAAACAAAATTGTCCCCAATTCTAATTAGTAGTGGGTGCATACCAGACCATCAATTTGGTTTTAGAAGTCAGCATAGCACCATTGAACAAACTCACAGACTGGTTCAATTTATAAGAAGAACTTTTGAGGAAAAAAAAGTATTGTTCTGCGCTGTTTATTGACATTTCCCAGGCATTTGATGAAGTGTGGCATGAAGGCCTAATTTTAAAATTGAAGACTTACTTACCAATAAACATTTTAAATATTTTGGAAAGTTACATTATTTCCCGTAAGTTCACTGTTGTGGAAGGAGACTTTACGAGTAGGCCTGAAACTATTTCATCCGGTGTGCCACAGGGGAGCATACTGGGACCAGTTTTATATTTGATTTATACTTGTGATATGCCTGTGAGCAGTAGTATCCATACTTCCACATTTGCCGACGATACAGCCTGCCTTAGTATGCACGAAAACCCTGATGAGGCATCACGCAAACTCCAGGAACACATTAGCCAGATGGAGCTTTGGTTAAACTTATGGAGAATTAAGGTCAATGAACAAAAGTGTATCCATATAACGTTCACCCCAAGAAGAGATACTTGCTCCCCCATTCGGATTAACAATCAAGTTGTTCCTCAACATTCACATGTGAAATATCTTGGTTTACACCTTAATCGACGACTTACATGGAAACACCACATTGACTCTAAGTTAACTCAAATGAAACTTAAATTAACTCAGGTACATTGGCTGATTGGTAGAAATTCAACACTTAGCCTAGACTGCAAACTTTTAATATACAAGTCGCTTTTAAAGCCAATATGGTGCTATGGAATTCAACTATGGGGCACTGCTTCAGCTTCAAATGTAGAGAAAATTCAACGAAGGCAAAATAAAATTTTACGCATGATAACATCGGCTCCATGGTACATCAAAAATTCAAATGTACATCGCGATTTGAATATGCCCACTAGTGACTGAAGAAATTGTAAAATACGCAGGCAAATATCTAACAAAACTCGAGTCACATCCTAATCCGCTTGCTCGTAATATTTTGAACTTTACTGGACACATCCGCTTAAAAATGAGAGATACACGGGCTCTAATATTCAACACTCTCGATGATGAAGCTGCTTGAAAACACTTTTTTCTTTTTGTTGCTTATCACTACTTATGTATTATTAATAACTATCACTAAGCTTATGTCCGACATTGGTCGGGCCTAATAATTTTTATGTAGATTTAAGATTTGAATACTTATTGTTAGTTCATATTTGAAGATACAATAAATAATAAACATGCATTAAAAAAAAAAACTACTAAGGATGTATGGCAGGACATTTGTCCTTGCACATATTGAAATTATATTTGCAAAAAATCTTAAGCGTATTATATTAAAGTGTATTCACAAATTTTTGTCGAGTTTTTAACGCAATTATAGCTCAAAGTCAGTATATCAAATTAAGGATATACGGCAGGAAGTTCTAACTTCTTCTAAAAATTGCTATAAAATTAAAATGAAAGCTTTATAGTGTAATTTCAGATATATTTAGAAATCTTTGTTTTACTTTAATCATAATTGCAGCCGAAATTAAATTTTTTACATATAAGGATATGTGAGAGACAAACATGTCCTTTTTCTTATTTTTATGAAATTTCTCGAAAAGTTTAATTTACAGTTTTAAAAATAGTTTAAACACAAAATATATGTTCTTTTGGCATTAAGGATATAAATATATGTATATAAACCTTCAATCAATTGAAATTAAATTCAAAGGAGGACTTAACAGCACGATTTAAGCAATAGCTACTACCAGTTTTTACTATAAACTTCCAGCAATAGCGCTAGAAATTAAATTTTTTATATTAAGGACATATGAGAGGCAAAGATGTCCTTGCATGCATTGACATACAATTTAGCAAGAAAATTTAATATTTTAAATTTTTATACTTTTAAAAGGTTTTGGTTTATTTTAAAATTATAATTAGAGCTGAAATCTTATTTTTACCATACAGGATATATGACAGGTTGGCAGGTCCATTTTCCTAAACGCTACACAATTTATTAAGAAACGTGATTGTAAATAATATTTGAAAAATAAAATTTAGCAAAATTTATTATAATATTTATTTTAAGGACATGTGAAGTGTAGGCAGGTCCTTGCAGTGATTCTACAGGTCCTTTTTCCTAAACGCTACACAATTTATTGAAAAACGTGATTGTAATGTTTGAAAAATAAATTTAGCAAAATTTATCATTATTTTTATTTTAAGGACATTTGAAGTGTAGTCAGGTCCTTGCACCGATTCTACCAAAACTTTCCACAGAGTCCTAAAAGCATTTTTTTTTATAATTTATTAACTTGATTGTGCTAATTAAAAACTAAATTTAGTCAAATCTATAATTATTATTTAAATTAAGGACATGTGAGAGCTGGGCGGATCCTTGCACCGATTTAAACAAAACTTACCAAAGAGCTTAAGTGCACTATTTTATAACAAATTAAGTCTTTTTTTGTGACTACATCTTTATAATGACAGCTAAAATTTAATTTTTAAGATTAAGGATATATGGGAGTTCGGCAGGTCCTTTTATCAAATGCTATGTTATTTATCAAAAAACTTGTTTGTGTTATTTTAAAAATAAATTTAGCTAAATTTATTTTTATTTTTATATTAAGGACATGTTTGATGTAAGCAGGTCCTTGCAACGATTGTGGCAAAACTTTCCAAGGAGCCTTAAGATCATTATTTTATAACTGATCAATTTGATTGGGTTAGTTTATAAATAAATTAAGCCGAATTTATAATTATTTTTACTCTAAGGAGATATGAAACGTGAACAGATTCTTACAACGATTTCAACACAACTTGCCAGAGAGCTTACGTGCACTATTTAATAACCAATTAAGTCTTTTATCATAACCGCATGTTTGTCATGGCAGCCAGAAATCAATTTTTAAGATTAAGGATATATGGGAGTTCAGGAGGTCCTTAAGACAGCTGCTAAAAAATTGACAGGAGAGCTTAATCGCATAATTTTAGAAACTGTTATTAGTGTTCCGAGTAATATAAGTAGACATAATCTTGGGTAAAATTAAGTTTTTAATTTAAAGGATCAAGGAGAGCTTCTTGCATCGAATAAATCAAAAGCTTAACAGTGTAATTTTCTTATGTATTTACACCGAATTGCCAGCATTTTATTCATATTGGTAGCTAAGATTAAATTGTTTAAATTAAGGATATATGAGAGGCGGGCAATGTCCTGGCACTGATTTCCTTCAATACGATATCAGACGCAAAGTCGCTAAGTTTGTATATACATATGTACATATGAAACTAGTTTTGCCTACTTACGTCAAAGGAAGTCAAACCTTCCTCTAATCCCAACCCAGCCCACCTTTTTCTAGGCTTCTTACGAGATAGTGAGAGAAGTTTTATTTATAATTCCCATATTTTTTTTTTCGAAAACAAATTTTTAAGATTGTTTAACGACATATTGTTATTAAGAGGAAAAAAAATTATTAGAAAACTTGTGGTAATTTCCTTATAAAAACAACTTCAACAATTTTTATTTTATATTTTTTTATTTTCGTACTTTTCATTCTCCTCAATTTTTTGTTTTTGTTTTTCTTTCGTAAGAAATTTTTTCTTATACTCGTACTTAGTTCTCTTTTTGGTTTTTATTAGTCGATTTTATAATATAGAAAAAAAAGCACAAGTAAAAATATCAAAATAAAAAACAAAATAAAAATAACCTACTCCACTGCAAATTGTAGTAGTTTTCAGTCAAAGTGTGCATGCGAGGACATGCAAACAAAGAAAAAACTTATTTTTAATATGACTATGAAGTGCTCGTAACGTATGAATAACTTAGAGTATCTGTGATGAAAGTGATTTAAAAGAGTTAAATGTTTAGCATTTAAATCGAGAAAAAAAATGCAAAATGTTTCTACAAAAAAGGATATTCACACTCAATTTTCAAATGATTTTAGACAACATAGTTTTCGGCGATGTGTGCACGATTTGTCCTCAAGACTTTTTAAGAGAAGGTGAGCGACAAGATGAGCGACAATGTCATCAATCCAATTGCTCATCTGTAGGTGACAAATGAGCGATAAAGTCTTCAAATCGTTCATGAAAAGCATTTGTGAAAAAAATAACGGTACTGAAAAACTTTTATTTGTTTTGCATATAAAATTTCAGAAATTGTCGCTTTTGTAGTCGTGAATGGCATGAAGCGGGAAACTATCGTTTGCATAAGCGTTGACAATACTGTGGTGGACATTGTTGCTTGTATGTCGTCCATATGTCTACCAAATTTTTCTATTATCTTGTAACCATCGTTCCAGATGTCTGAAAGTCAAGGCCAGCTGGGCAGTTAGAAGCTCTTACAATATTCCCATATGACTTTTTTCTTCAATGCCATTGTATTAGTGGACACTATATTATTCTTATCTTAACCCTTTTAATGACATATTTCCAAAACTCTTCTGTACCAAGGATGTTCACAATTAAGAGACAACTAAAACTGCTTTTTTACTTTTCATTATTTGAGTGGACATTGTAACATTATTATTTAAGATATGACAAACAAATGAAACGCACTTTATAATATTTCATACAATTCATTCTTTAAATACTCTGCACCACAAACATGCACAGTGGCGTGAGTAGTTTTTTTTTTTGCTAAATAAATTTATATGAATGTTTATTTGTATTGCTTTCAATAGTTTGTTATTTTTGCTCATATTCATACATATTCTCGTACATTTTCTTTTTTGTTCCTTTTCGGTTGAGTATTTTTTTCCTGGTATTACTGATTGTTGTAATATTATTATTATTATTGTTGTTTGTACTTCTGCACTGCAGTCATTTTGTCGACTTTTATTTGCCATTTCGACGATTTTACAACTTTAGTGGCGCCGTGCATAATCCTAAAGCCGCCCTGTTAATACAACTAACTGTTTGCTGCTCGTGCCAATATTGGCTGCGTGCTCGTACCACGAAAAAAGGAGTAAATTGTTATGAAATTTAATTTTCGCACTGAATAAGGCAGTAGTTGCAGTCAGGGGAGAAGAGCTACCTTTTCAGCTCAGAGACATGAAGGAAAAAATGAAAGGGGGAATGAACCATGGAAATTAGATTGAGATCAAAGCTGTAAAAGTAATTTGTGCAAAAAGTACCTTTTTCAACAATTTTTAAAATAACCGTGTTGGAAAAAATATTTGTATACAAATTTACTTGTTTTGTTCCTTTTTTTCCAAGGTACATATTAAGAAAACTACTTTTTTTTAAAAGTACCTATTTTAAATAAGTACCTTTTTAAAAAGTACTTTTTCTAAAAAGTATCTTTTTAAAAAAATTTACCGATTAAAAAGAGAACATATTTAAGAACGTCCCTTTTATAAAAGTCCCTTTTATAAAAGTACCTTTAATAAAAGTACCTATTTAAAAAAAATTACTTTTCTTAAAATTAACTTTTTTTTAAAAATATCCTCTAAAAAAATTCCTTTTTTTAAAAAGTACCTTTAAAAACGAGTACCTTTTTTAAGTACTTTTTTGAAATAGATACTTTTATAAAAGATACTTTTTTAAGCTTGTACTTGTTAAAAATAAACTGTTTTAAAAGTACTTTCTTAAATATTTACTTATGTTTCTTAAATTGGTACTTTTTATAAAAGGATCTCTTTGAAAAAAGTACCTGTTTAAAAAGGTACCTTGTTTAACAAGTTTCATTTTTTAAAAAGTACATTTTTAAAGAGAACCTTTTATAAAAAGTAAAAATTTAAAAACCATAAGTAAATATTTAAGAAAGTACCTTTAAAAGAGTTTATTTTTAAAAAGTACAAGTTGAAAAAAGTACCTTTTATAAAAGTACCTATTTCAAAAAAGTACATTTTTGAAAAGTAACTGCACTTTTCATTAAAAGTACTTTTTTAAAAAGTACCTTTTAAAAAGTACCTTTAAAAAAAATTATTTAAAAAAAAATCTAGGCCAGACCAAGTTCTGGCCAATGCACGCAGTGTGTATAATATTTACAGGAAGCCATTCGAGCTGTTTTTACCCCCCTCATAACTTTGTTCCCCGCAATCGTAAAATTATAAAATTTTAATCATAATTAGAATAAATTCATGTAACACCTCATATGCAAAGTTTGAAAGTTTTGCAATGAAAGGTTCCGGAGATATGAAGATGCAAAAAGTGCATATTTTAAGACATACTCACTGACCACTGACACACTCATCAAATTGATGAAGCACTTCCGCTATAGCTAGAGAGCTAAAATTTGGTACACGAGAAGATCTAGGTGCGCAATGAACCAGAAAAATCTTAAAACCCTAAAATTTTAACCAAGGGGGCGGGGCTACGCCCATAAAAGTTAAAATTTGTGCTAGTGAGCTGAAATTTGCTACAAAACTAGACCTAGTTTGGTGGAAAATAAAGTAAAAAAAAATTAAAATCCAAAAATTTTGGCTAAAAGGGCGGGGCTACGCCCACAAGGGCTAGAATTAAAAAAGCAAATCTAAGGCGCTTAATGGAAGCTATTTTATTGAAATTCGGCATACATACTGCGATAGGGCAAGCCTAAAAATTGTTCATTAAAAAGTGGGCGTTTACACGCCCATACCATTTCAACTTCGTTTTCGTGTACTACGCCTCAGCATATTTAGATATACTATTTCTGTATGTATTATTATCCGTTTGCAACGAAACTTGGCACACATAATAAACACTGGCCGAAAAAAATCTCAAGTTTGGAAAAGTGGGCATGGTTACGCCCATAAATATTAAAAATTAAAAGTTGCGCTAAGGAGCTGAAATTGGATACACGAGTCGGTATAGGTGAGAAAACAACAAGAAAAACCTGAAAGCCCAGAAATCTTAGTCAGAGGGGTGGGGCTGCGCCCATTAAAATTAAAAATTAAAAGTTGCGCATATGAGCTGAAATTTGATACATAAGTAGGTCTAGGTGAGAAACCAACTAAAAAAATCTGAAAAACCAAAATATATTACCAGAATGGGCGGGGCTACGCTACTATTGCTTGAACCTGAAAACTTACAGCCTTATTTATAAATCTTATTAAGGCTTTTCAAGAAAAATTTCTTATGAAAATTTGTCTCAAAATCCCTTTATAAAGCCTTAAAAAGTTTTATAAATAAGGCTGTCAATATACAGCTTTTAACTTAAGCCATTTTAGTGAAAACTTGCATATACGTTACACGTATACAAAACTTTAAACTATCACCTAAAAAAGTGGGCGTGATCACTCCCATAAAATGTTGGCCTTGTGTTTAATCTACTTCGGTCTAGCATATTTTAGAAGAAAATTAGCATGAATTATAAGCGCTGCTCACAGAAATATTGTGAGTTTAAAAAATGCTCATAAAATTATTAGGTACAGTTCACGCTAGAGAGCTGAAATTTTATACGCAAGCAAGTGTAGATAAGTAAGCCAATGGGAAAATCTTAAAACCAAGAAGATTTATCCGCTAAAACTCCAATTCACACTAGAGAGCTGAAATTTGGTACACAAATTAATCTTAATCAGAGATCACTAAGAAAAATCTAAGAAACCAGAAGTTTCAATCAGGGATTGGGAAGAAGCACTGTAAACTCAAAATTCAGTTCAATTTTATTGCAACTTTTCATACAGATTTCACTTATTCAAAGTAAAAATTTCCTGTTTTGAAAAGTGGCCCATAAATCTTAGCTTTTTCTTTCATGTACTTCGGCTTATCAGTTTTTAGTCTATTATTCATGTATTTCTCATTAGCTTTTTCTTACGAAACTTTACATGAACCATAAGCACTAGCAGAAATAAAAGTCAGAGGGCCAGGCCCATATAAATTTTACGTAATATTATACTGTCGAAAGCTGACATTTTGTAGACAAATAGTCCTAATTGATTCATTCAATCGGAAAATCCAAAAATTAATGCACCACCTACCCTATTGAAACTTTGCATGCACATGGGGCATATCCTTTGGATTTATGTACTTCGGCTAAGCAGACTTTAATATGTAAATGTATTGAGAAAATAGCCGGGATCACTCCCACTAAAATTTACGCTGTATTTTACATGTTTCTTTCCAGACGACTCTTAATAAATTGCGTACACATTGGCGACCCGTTGTAATAACAAAATAATTCATATTTACTCACCTCTAAACCATTATTTTATGCAACTTTGCCATTTTTAACTGGTAAAGTGATCATGATTAGAAATAAAACACACTAGAAATTTTAAGTGTAAAAAATGTTATCATAGCAAATTTTTCAAAAAGTAGTCAGATCCTCACAAAAACATAAATGTGAAAAAAGGCCAAGTTCCTATAAAAAAGTTCGGCCATTAAAAGTAGTGAGATATAAATTTTGACCAAGTTCTTGTTTGATACAATACCTATCACTGAAATATGCTATGCATTATATAAATTTGTAACACAAAACATACAGAAGTGTCACGAGACGGAAGATACGGGTATTTTTCAGTTTGTTTCGTTTTCCCTCAAATTTTGTCGTCGGTTTTGTTTTGCTACGTCTTTCTAGTGCAATACATTTTTATTACCTGTATTAATTGGTAAGTAGTAATACACTACAGTATCAAATACACTATGCTTTTCTCTTTCTTCCATGAATTTTAACAAAAACCTGATTGGAGCTTTTTTTACCTGTCACTTTCTTCATTTCTGTGTATTCTGTGTTTGTAATCGTAAGATTGACATATAATTTCTAGATAATCTACTAACTTGGCAATATTTTTAACTTTCTAGAAAAGGAGAGAGTAATGTATATTTGTTCATTTCTTTATATCGGTTAAAATGTTGTCAAGTTTGCAGATTATCTAGAAATTATATGTCAACCTTACGATTACAAATTTATATAATGCATAGCATATTTCAGTGCTAGGTATTGTACCAAACAAGAACTTGGTCAAAATTTATATCTCACTACTTTTAATGGCCGAAATTTTTTTATAGGAACTTGGCCTTTTTTCACATTTATGTTTTTGTGAGGATTTATTTTTCAAAAAGTTACTTTTTTAAAAGTACATTTTTTAAAAAGTAGTTTTTATAAAAAGTACCTATTTTAAAAAAGTACCTGTTTTAAAAAGTACCTTTTTTCAAAATACCTTTATTTTTTTAAGAACTAGATTTTTTAAAAAATACCTTAGGTACTATTAAAAAAAAGTACATTTTTTAAAAACAGTATCTTCTTTAAAAAATTACCTCTTTTATATGAGTACCTTTTTTGTTTAAATAAAGCTTTTTTAAAAAGTACCTTTTTAAAAAGTACCTATTTTAAAAAAGTACCTTTTTAAAAAGTACCTTCTTTAAAAAGTATATATTTTAAAGAAGTACCTTTTTGAAAGTACACCTATTTTAAAAAAGTATCTTTTTTAAAAACAACCTTTTTTTAAGGTACCTTTTTTAATAAGTAAATTTTTTAAAAATTCCTTTTTTCAAATTGTACCTTTTTTAAAAAAATACCTTTTTTAAAATGCTCCTTTTAAAAAAAGTACCTGTTTTAAACAAGTACCTTTATTTGAAAAAGTATATTTTTTAAAAAGTACCTTTTTTAAAAAAAACCTTTTAGAAAAGGTACTTTCAATAAAGGTGCTTTTTACTTTTTAAAAAAGTATTTTTTTTAGAAATTATTTAAAAAAAAAGTAAATTGTTTAAAAAAATCTTTTTTAAATACCACTTTTAGAAAATGTGCCGTTTTAAGGAAGCGCACTTAAAAAAGTTTAAAAAGAAAATTATAAGTAAAATTATTCTTGTTAAAAGCATTATTTAAAAAAAAAAATATCGAAATTTTAAATAAAGTGTATATTATTATTATTTTTGTTATTTTATTTATTTATTTTATTTTTATTGTATTTTCAATATCATTTGCCACGCTTCTGACGTGCGTTTAAACACACAAAATATTCTTCGTTTTTTTTTTTAGTTCGCATGATATTTTTTTATTATTATTTCAACTCTCACATGAATTGAATTGAATTGAAATGAATGACTGGCAGAGGTTTTCAGTCTCATACTAATGCAGCGGCAAACTGGTGTTTCGGATATACAAGGCGTTCTAAATATTTTAAGCTGGCTCACATTATATCGCACTCAGTGTGGAAAGCAAGAACAATGTGTGTTTCTGTGTTTTGTTATTGCTTTACTCTCGTTTGAATTTTTGTTTTTATTCTTATTACTTTCCTTAATTTTTGTGGATTTTCAAATTGTAGAATTTCATGACAAGCGTCGCCGAAATGGCGTTGCGTGTCCAAAGAAATGGGCAGAAGGACTATAAAAATTATAATAGTTGTATGGTAGGAATGAACATAGAAATGTTATTTATGCTCAATAATTTATTTCTTAAGCACAAAGTGCTTGCCTATTTGAAAGTGTGTTGCCACGTTGCTGATTTGCGTTTTATGTTAGACTCTTTTCGGAAATCTCATCAAAAACTAAGCTAAATATTAAAGAAAGAATTTTTTTTTTTATAAATTAAAAACTCATTATACAATTGAAAGTACTCGTATTTGAAGAGCACATTTAAAATTAATTTGACTTGCCGTGGTAACAATGTGCGGGCCCAAAACTGTGTTTGTGTAGCAATTTTCTTACTTTTACTTCCTCTGCGAGAACTAAAACACAAATGTTGCCAGGCAAATGTAAAACAACAATATAGTGGTGTGAAGAAAATAAAGTATTCTTTATCTTTTGGTAATAATTTGCTTTCGAAACAAAGAAACATATGTTTATATTATTTTAAATAATTGTCTTAAGACGACAACACACATACAAACATGCACGTATTAATTTATGTGCTGGGACTGTTATTTCAAACATTTGTAAAACGGAAGTAAATTAGAAACAATATTTGTAGCATGTTTTTAGGCTGTATTTGTTAACAACTAATGTGATGTATAAAAAAGGTTAAGTTGTAGAAAAATAATATTTTAAAAGCAATTTTTAAGAAATAGGACCATATAGCTAAGAATATTTACAATAAAACAAATTCCTTTTGGCTAAATTTCATAAAGGATATTAATTTTTGGTTTATTATAATTTTTGTATAAAATTTTTTGAAGGAGTAGCAGCAGACTCACAAATTTTCGGCTTTTTAAAATAAAAAAGATGATAAAAAAATAAATAAAAATTATGGACAAATATTGGAAATTGTTATCAGTTTAAGATTTGTTTACAAGTTTAAGAGTTTTCATATGAAATCGATGTTTTGAGGTCATGGGAATCTGTTGTGGCTATTTTTAAAATGACGTCCGTGTAGATGTATTTCGATAATATAGAACAAAATTTTTGTATTACTTCAGAAATCTATGGATTTTTCAGCAATTACTGGGATTGCCTGCAAAGTCAACTGTTTCCCATATTTTTTTTTTATACAAAATTAAATTTAAATTGATTATTGAAAATTGCATCTTGTTTCTATGCGCTTTTCAGATGACCATATATACCAGCATCATGGAATATTTGCTCCGTGGTTTTCATCCCTAAAGAAGGTAAAGCCTCCCATCACCATATCAGCATAACTACACTACAGACAAATCAGTTGAGACTGTACTCCAATCGCCGGGTGTTTATATTGAGAAATCTATACAGGAGAAGGAAAAGATATTGGTGGCCTTCTTATAAATAGAAGGTACTTTCAACAATGTGAAACCGGAGACCATCGTAATGGCCCTAAAAAGATTGTAAACCAAGCAGATGTGCTTTACTTTCTTCTGTGCAAGCTTGCACTAAACCCTCTGCTCAAGGAAAATGTAAAATTTTTCTATGTAATTTTTGTTGCTGAAATTTTACACTTACGAGATGTCGCATGTGACCATTTTTATAAAAGTGCCACGATTACAAATATTTATATTTTTCAGTAAGATTTTTTTTATTTTACATGAGCAGTGTGCAAAATTGAAAATTTAAAATTTTTGTGTGCGAATTTTTTTTTTAAATTTTACACTTGCAATGTCGCACGTGACCAACTTTATATAGGTGCCATGATCACAAATTAATTTTAATATTTAATTTCTCTGTTCTAGTCATAGGCGTAGAAAAACCCATTCTGGGGGTGCATTGCTTTGCCAAGAATTGCTGTTGCCCCTCCACTAGAATTCTTAAAAATTTCATGTTATTATTTATTTGAATATTATTCATAAAAATCTTCCCTAGAAAAAATTAATAGCTACACCAATGGTTGTACTGAATATTTGATGAGCTTTCTGCTTGTACAAATGTTCTTTTTCAATGTTGCACGTGACATCGAAATATTTATTGTAATGGGCCCACTTTTTTCAATGCAAGATTACATTTTTTTACAGCTCAGTACCTGGATTCAGTAACTTTTTGCGAACCGAAAATCCTAATATTTATCGACATATTTATTCGCTTGCGATAACGATAATGTGATTCTGTAATCTTATTAACTATTTAATTCAATGTTATGTGGTAGCTCTGTATAGAAAATGTGAAAATAAGCGAAAAGCACAAAGAATAATAAAGAAAAACTGAACAAATATGATTTTGTGAGTTAAATTTGTTTTTCTTCAACCGACAGCGAATATCGTTAAAAAATGTTACTGAATAGCAAAGACGATAAATTTTCGCTATATTCATTGTAACGATACGATTATCGTTATAAAAGTTACTGAATCCAGGCACAGGATGTGTGCAAGGTTTCATAAAAATCGACAAAGTAGAACAACGTAAAGTCTAACATTAAATTTTAATGGGCGTGTTCCCGCCCACATTTTTCAAATCAAGATTGAGTCTTTTTAGAGGTCAAGGTGTGCCCAAAGTTCCGTAAAAATCGTTTAAGTAGAACCACGTGAAATAAAATGTTAAATTTTAATGTTTAATTTTAATTTTTTTTGCCCACTTTTTTTAAAGCAAGATTGAGTTGTTGTTAGAGCTTAGGGTGCGTGTGAAGTTTCTTAAAAACAGGTTAAGTAGTAGCACATGATATAATAATATCTTTTTAATGGGCATGGTTCGGCCCATTTTTTAAACTTCAAAATTGTGTCATTACGAGAGTCTGTAAAAGATCATAAAGTCAAGGAAAAATTTTGTGGGCGTTTTCCCACCTAATTTTTTATAATGGTACCAGATGGAAGCTATACACTCAGGGAAAAGCAGCAACTTAAAAATAAGAACACGTCACATTAATTTAATAATTTTCGATATAAAAGAAAATGTATATCAAAAAATAAAATTAATACATTAATTCTGTAAAATAAACTTGTTCATATTGAAATAAGAAATTTTAACATGACTAGACTTTCGTTAATGTTTCTTATTAATTCAATATGGTTTTTATTGAATTTACGCTGTTTTTTCTGTGGATGAACCCTTTCAGAAAAAAGTAGTTTTTAAAATCGGTCTTAAAAATATCGAGTTATGGAGTAACAAAGATAAAAAATACATTCAAATTGATATCCTTCTCCTTTTCGAAATCGGTCATGTCTTGTTAGTTTCTTTTTCTTCAACGAAGACATAATTTGACTGCAGCTATTCTTTCTCCATATCTTTCAAGAAAGTCCTATTTTTACTAATTTTTTTTTGATTTACCATTTTACAGAAGATTAAAGAGTTTTTTGTTCCAGCACATTTTTGCTTTTACACAAAATGTCTTGTTGTTTACTTTGAAAGGACATCTTCAATTGTTCACATACATATTTCGGAATTTTTCTCTCTTCTGGTATTTACTCGTAGACAACACAAACAAAGTCCTGTCATTATTGTATTGAATTAAAGAGGAGGTTTATTATTTAGACATTCATTTATATGTCCATTGTAAATATTTGTATATTTGTGTGCGTTGCAGTTCTATGTCCACATGCTGAAATGCATGCTTGTGTTTATCAATTCATATGCACTTTGAAACCAGCCTTGTGTGTGATTGTGGTTTTATTGGTTAAAGTTAAAGTGACAGCAATATTTTTGGTTAAAATTTAATTATGCTTTGTTTCATTTACCATATACAAAATACATAAAACAATAATAAAAATTATATGTAACACACACACACACGCTACAAAATACAATGCAAAATTCTGTTGCATTGTGAATAGTATATCTATAAACGAACGTTTCAAATTAATGGAGTTCAAATGTCAGGAATACATTGAGGTTAAAACAAATGATTATTGTTGACCTGATGTTGCCAAAAACGAAATAATTTGCAACAAATTTGTTTTATTAAAAAAAATACTAACATACATCTATGTAAATAAATATAAAATGCAATATGGTAGTTGTTATTTATTGAGTGGTTTCAAAGTTAAATAGTTAAAGAGGATTAAAGGAATTTGCTAATGATACAAATGAAGTGTTATTTCGAAATGCTTTTTAAAAAGTAGAAATTAGTAAAAACGGATTGGTTATAAATTTACTGCACAATATAAATTTTCATAACAATAAAAAAAAAACAAGTAAGAGTGCTATATTCGGCTGTGCCGAATCTTATATACCCTTTACCAAAGTGTTTTTATGTAGTATATAGATACATACATAAGCACATATATAAAGTAGTTATAAGCAAATAGAAAAAAATAATTTGACCTAGTTACTTTTATGTACAAAAAAATAAATTTACAAACCCTAGAATAATTATATTAGATTTTTCTGATTCCTTCTATCAATCTAGAAGTTCTTAAAAAAATATAGAAAGTGTGTTAAGTAAAAAAAGAAAAAATTAAATTTAAAAAAAAAATGTTTTATTTAGTTACTCTAATATCCAGAAAAAAGGTCAAAGTTTCCAGCTCTGGAGCTGTGGTTATTATTTTTATAATTTTTTACACCAAACTTTTCTTTCCAAAACGTAAAATATGTATAATCTATAAAGGAAAAGATAAGAATTAATTAGACTTAGTTACTTTTATATATTACAAAAAGTGTAAGTTTCCCAACCCTGAGATCATTCTTTTTGAGTTTTCTGATTTCTTACACCAATCTCTATCTTTTAAGAATTTAAGATATGTTTAATTTATAGAAAAAAGGAAAAATTTGTTTAAGTAAGTTACTTTTGTACAAAAAAAGTTAAAGTTTTCCAACCCTGGAATCGTCTTTTTAATTTTTTTAATTGTTTTTTTTATTTTAAATACCAATTTTTTTCGTACTCAAGCATAAAATATATTCATTTAATACAAAAAAAATTAAAACTAATTTTCGGTAGTTAATTTTTTATATCACGAAGAGTGTAAGTTTCCCAACCCTGGAATCCCCCTTTTTGATTTTTCTGTATTCTTAAAAACAATATTTTTTGTAAGAATGTAAGATATGTTTAATTTATATTAAAAAATGGAAAAATTTGTTTTACTGAGTTACTTTTGTATAAAAAATAAAGTTTCCAACCCTGGAAACTTCGTTGAAATTTTTTTTAATTTGAAATACCAAATTCATTCGTACTGAAGTATAAAATAAGTTTATTTTATAAAAAAAATAAGTTTTCGGTAGTTAATTTTATATATCACAAAAAGTGTAAGTTTTCCAGCCCTGGAACCGTTCTTTTTGATTTTTCAGATTTCGTATACTAATATGTTTCTTTTAAGAATATAAGCTATGTTTAATATATAGAGAAAAAGAAAAAATTTGTTTTAGTAAGTTACTTTTGTATAAGAAAAAAGTTAAAGTTTTCCAATCCTGGAAATGTCTTTTTCATGTATTAAACCTTTTTTTATTTTTAATATCCATTTAATGCGTACTGCAGTATAAAATAAGTTAATTTAATAAAAAAAAAAATAAAAAAAATAGTAAGACCTAGTTACTTTTATATAATACACAAAGTGTAAGTTTCCCAACCCTGGAATCATCCTTTTTAATTTTTCTGATTTGTTACACCAATGTCTTTCTTTTAAGGGTCTAAGATATGTTTAATTTATAGATAAAAAGAAAAAAAATTGTTTTAGTAAGTTACTTTTGTATATGAAAAAAATTTAAGTTTTCCAACCCTGGAAACGTCTTTTGAATTTTTTTAACTTTCTTTTTTAATTTGAAACACCAATTTAATTTGTACTGAAGTATAAAATAAGTTAATTTAATAAAAAAAATTTAAAAATTAGTTTACGGTAGTTAATTTTTTATATCACAGAAATTTTAAGTTTTCCAACCCTGGAATTATCCTTTTTGATTTTTCTGATTTTTTAACCCAATCTCTTTCTTCTTAGAATATAAGATATGTTTAATTTATAGAAAAAAGGAAAAATTTCTTATAGTAAATTAATTTTGTATAATTTTCTATAAAAAAGTTAAAGTTTTCCAACCCTGGAAACGTCTATTTAATTTTTTAATTTTTTTTTATATATTTTTTTTTATTAAGAAATATTAATTTTATTCATACTGAAGTATAAAATAAGTTTATTTAATAAAAAAAAAATAATAACTAGTTTTTGGTAGTTATTTTGTATGGCAAAATGAAGTTTAAGCTTCCCAGCTCTGAAACCGTCTGCTCGATTTTGCTGATTTGCAATACCAATCTTATTTCGACCATTTCTGATACACCAGTCCAAGAACAAAGTCTCTAGCTTTTCTGGGAGCTTCGGAAAACCGATTTCACGTACAGACAGACGGACATCGCTTATTCGTCTTCCCTATGCATAAGGATCCAAAATATATATACTTTATGGCTCGCTTATTAATATTCTAGAAATTACAAACGGAATGACAAACCTATATATACCCTTTTTACCATTTTTTGGTAAAGGGTATAATAAAGTTTTTAAAAGCCTTCATTAGAATAAAACCAGACAGTAGGAATAAGTTTCATAAAAAATTATTTTTTTCCACATTTACTGATGTTTTTCTCTTTCGAAACAAACAAAAGTTTTGTTAATTGAAAATAATTACTTCCATTAAACTAAGAATAAAGAACTAAAAAAGCAGACACCATGACCGCCAATTTCTAATTTTCAGCTTATTGAAATATATTCGCAAAACTACTTCAAAAAGCATTAAAACGACTCACAAAAAATACACGAAAATAAAAAAGCATAAAATAAAAATTATTTAAATAAAAAATAAAAGAAACTCCTTGCTTGAAGTTCATTCAATTTAGTTTTTTTTAGAACATTTACTTTTTATCTCATCTCACTAATTTCCTTAGCAATATTGAAGAAATAAATTATTATTAATAATTGATTGCATGTTGATTTACCAAAAATACTATACACATCTATACAATATATAGAAAAAGTGAAGCTAACATCCCTGCATCTTATAATTTAAGGAGAAAAATTCCTTTGACCCCCTTTTGCTTGAGTTGTTTTATAAGAATGTTGGCTTAACAAATTATCATCATCAACGTCGTCATCATGGCAAAAATTCAATAATCACTTGTATTAACGCATCAATAATCTGAAAATGTATTTCCGTGGAAAATGCAGCGAGCATTATTATTATTATTATTATACAATAAGGAAATACAAGTAGTAAAAGAAAAAAAATATTCTTAATGCGCAGATCCTTGAATTTTTTTTAGAGATGCTGCCAAAGAATGAAAGTCAAACAATTAAATAGAAAAACCATAGAGAAAGTGGAAAAATGTTGAGCAGAAAAAAAAAGTTAAAAACCATAAAAAAATTCATATTTCATATTTTTTTTTTGCAATAAAGGTAAGAGAAGTTAAACAGTGTTGAAATTTTTATTTATATATTATGAACGCACGATGTAAAAGTTAAAAATTGTATGAGAAAAAATAGGGAACGCCATCTTTAGTCAGCATACTGAAATTCCAGAGCGATCTCGGAGTTGGTAACCGCCCAACTGCTTTACGAAAAATGTATGTGGATTAAAAGAAATTAAAAATAATAATACACCACACACACTGGACCAAGCACAAAGAACGCTGATGATGAATGTGTAGTGGCCTTCGAAAACAGCTAGTTGTTCCGTTCTAGGGAAAATTTGTTGATGAACTAATTTTTTAAATAGAAAACTTATTG
The DNA here is from genome assembly GCA_949987645.1 of Tachina grossa. NCBI lineage: Eukaryota > Metazoa > Arthropoda > Insecta > Diptera > Tachinidae > Tachina > Tachina grossa. The sequence goes on along the minus strand of OX465278.1, from coordinate 118,329,663 downwards.
CTAAATTATATTTTTACAGAGCAAAGTGGTCGATTGCTTTAATTTCTTAGAAAAAAGTTATCGAAAACATTAATTTTTAAAGAAGATTTTTCCATAAATATAATTTTCTTAGGAAAATTATCTAACAACTTTAATAATTACAAAAAAATTAGCAACAAACTTTATTTTGCTACAGAAATAATATCGTTAAGCATACATTTTTGCGACGCCTTATCGATAACTTTTATTTTCTGGAAAAAGGTTATCGATAACTTTAATTTTTCGGAGATGAATTATTGACAACGTAAATTTTTTAAAGAAAAGCTATCGAGTACTGACGATTAATCGGAAACTCTAATATTTCATACACGAGATATCGATAACTCTTATAGCTGTTTAGGAAATTAAAGTCAAATTAAAGGCAATTATCGATAACTTTAATTTTCTGAAGAAAATTTATCGATTACTTAAAATTTTGGAAATGATTTATCGAAAACTTTAATTTTACATGCACAAATAATCGATAACCTTAATTTACTGAGGAAACTTATCGATTACTTTAATTTCGGTGACGATTAATGGATAACCTTAAATTTTCACAAACGACTTATCGATAAATTTATTTCTGTTCAGAAAATTACGGCCTGTCCCACGACGTCACTAGAAATCGTTCGATCGAATATTTATATTGAAAACAACAAACATTTTGCAATGTTATTGTTGTTTGCAATACAAGCTGTTGATCGTTAAAGTCAAATTTAAGAAATATAGGTTATCCATAACTTTGATTTTCTGAAGAAAAGTTATCGATTACTTTAATTTATCCCAGGCGAACTATCTACAACTTTAATTTTCTGAAGAAAATTTATCGATTACTGAAATTTTTAGGAGACGATTTATTGATAGCTTCAATTTTCTAAGAAAAATTATAATTTTCTGAAGAGAAGTTATCGATTACTTTAATATTTCGAACACGATTTATCGATAACTTTCATTTTCCATGCACGCATCATCGATAACTTTATTTTCTAAAGAAAAGTTATAATTTTTCTAAAGAAAAGTTATCGATTACTTTAATTTTCGGAGACAATTTATCGATACCCTTAAAATTTTACACACAAATTATCCATAAATTTAATTTTTTCAGAAAATTAAAGTTACCGATAAGTCGTCTCAAAAAATTTACGCTATCGATATTATTTTCTGAAGGAAATTTATCGATAACCTCAAATTTTTGCAGATGAACAATAGTTAATTTTAAGTTTCTAAAGAAAAATTATCGATTAGTTTAATTTTTCGCATACAATTTATCGATAACTTTCATTTTTCATACACGAATAATCGAAAACTTTAATTTCTTAAAGAAAATTTATCGATTACTTTAATTTTCGGCGACGATTTATTGTCTACTCTAATATTTTTATACAAAAATTATCGATAACTTTTATATATTTTTTCAGAACATTGAAGTTATCGGTAAGTGATCTAAAAAAATTTGGGTCATACTTTAACTTTTCGGAGATGAATTAACGATAACTTTAACTTTCTGAAGAAGAGTTATCGATTACTTTGATTTTTCCGCAACGATTTATGGATAACTTAAAATTTTCATACACGAATTATCGATAACTTTAATTTTGTGAGTAAAGTTATCGACTACTGTAATTTTTTCGGAAGATTTATCGATAACCTTAATTTTCTGCAGAAAATTGATCGACAAATTTAAATTTGTAATGAGATATTGTTGTTAATATTACCTGTTTGACAAAAATTTTTAAATAAATTAATTTATGCACAAAAAGAATCATTAATTTGAATTTTCGTTAGAAATGTTGCCGGTCGTTTTAATTTTCTATAAAAAGTTATCGCTAAATGTTCCTTGCCATATAAAAGTTATCTATAACTTTCATTTTGTTTAGACACACTTTTGATATCTTAATATTTTTTAAGAAAGGTTATCGAAAACTTAAGTTTTATGCATTGAATTCATCGATGGTCCTAATTTTCAATAGAAAAATCAACTATAAAATTCCAGTTTTACAGGAAATTCAATGTTCTGCTTTTTTTTGTTAAAATTACTATCGATAACCTTAATGGTGTACAGAAACGTGGTTGAGAGATATGCTTTGCTATAAAATTTGTGCATGGCTGTACTTTTCCATGGAAAAATTATCGATAGCTTTTATTCTTTAGAGAAAAATTATCGCTATTATCGATAACTTTAGCTTTCTACAAAAAGTTATCGATAGCTTTGATTTTTAAAACAACTATAATCCAAGACTTTCATCTATTATTTATTAGTTTACAATGCTAAAGATAACTTATTGACAACTTTTATTTTCTACTGAAAAACTGCAAAAAAGTAATCGATAACTAAACTGTTTCCTAGAAAATTTTTTAATAAATTAAATTTTCCACCATAACCTTACTTTTCTACAGACGACTGATAGAGAACTCCACTTTTAGGAAGAAGACTTTTCGATTAACTTTTCAAATATTAGAAAAGGTTATCGATAAAAAATTCTTTTTATAAAATAAAAAATATCGGTATAGAAAATTTCTAGTTTTAATTTAACATACAAAAGTTGTCGAGTTCTTTGCTTCGCATAAGAATTATCATCAACTCTAGTTTCATTTTAAAAAGCTTGGGTTAACCTGAACTTTCTCGAGAAGAGATATCGTTGTCAAATTATTTATTAATTGAAAAGTTATAGAAAACTTTAATTTTCTATAGAAAATTATGCATAACATTACTTTCTATTAAAACTCTGTTGAAAGATTTTTCTGGCGCTTAAAAAGTTATAGATAACTTCATTTCTTTTAACTTCCCATAAAATCACTAATTTTTTTGTTAAATTACAAAAATTTGTATACTCGTAGTATCTTTCTATTAAGAAGTTATTCATAATGTAAATTTTGTGAAGTTATTTTTATTGATGTACATTTTTTCCTGTTATTTTCAGTTTACTTGTTTTCAACTTGTAAACTGATTTACAACCATCATGTTATTTATATAAATTGTCTTTTGATTACAAAAAAGCAAAGTTCAATTTCAAATTCATCAATAATAAATATTGTTACATTTGTCTACATAATTTATTTTTTTCACTGTAGAGAAACACAAAACTTCATCTTGACCATTTTTATATATATTATTCGATATTATTCAACCTCATCCACAAACTTTTTTTTTAAAAGGGTGCATAAATTTTCTTGCTGCCATCATTTTCTAAATTGAAAAAAAAAACTTTACTTTTTGATGGGAAAATGCAGAGAGAAAAACACGAAATCTAAAAACTTAATTCAAACAAAGGATTTTTCTACTTTGAATTTGTACTTTACGAAAGAATCATGTTACTTTTATACTTTAACAATTGTCTGTGACTATTTACCATTTCAAATAAATTGAGAATGAGTGGTCGAGTATGGCAAAAAAAAAAAAACTTAAGAAAATTTTATTAAAAAATAAGAAAAATGTGCAATAACAAAAATGTAATAAGAAAAAATCGAATGAAAAATCCTAGAGATTGTTGCTTATATAATACTCACACACGCACAAACAAACAAACAAAACTCAAAGACATAAATGCAGTGTGCAGTTTTCCAAACAAATACAGACAGACTGACTGACGGCAACAAAAAAGACAATTTGCAAATAAAGACAGTGGGAGTGAAATGGAATTCTATAAATTTTTTAATTTGTTCATTTATTATTTAAAATCAGTTACTGCCAGCTTAAAGAAAAAATTCCATTATCGAAAAAATAAGTTATCTCTAGTCCTTCTTCAGAAAAGTAAGGCAATCCATAAGTTTAGCAATAAATTTTCTTTACACAAGTAAACTTATCGATATTTTATTATTATCTAAGTGAAGTTTTCTAGAACGTTAGTTCCCAATAGCAAAGAACGATAGCTTTTTTTTTAGAGAAAAACAAACTTATTGATAATTTTTCCATAGAAAAGCTAAATAAAGTAAAGTATCGAAAAGTAAATTTATCGATAAGATTTCCATAGAAAAGTAAAGTTATCGATAACTTTTCCATTAAAGAGTTAAGCTAAAGATGACTTTCCCAAAGAAAAGTAAAGTTCTGGATAGCATTCCTATGAAAAACCTCAAGTTATCGATAATTTAAAATTTAAAAAGTAAAGTTAACGATAACTTCTATATAGAAAAGTATACAAATGCATAAAGACGTAAAGTTATTGACAATATCTTCATAGGAAAGTAAATTTGTCGATAACTTTTCTAAAAACAAGCAAAGCTATCGATATTTTTTTTTTTAAATCACAGTTATCGATAACTCTTCCACACAAAACTAGGATTATAGAAAACTGCTCTTTCAAAAAATATATAATTAAAAAATAAAGTAGGGTTATCGATAATTTTTCTACAAAAAAACAAGATTATCGATAACTTTTCCACAAAAAATAGGGCTACATACAATTTTTCCCATATCTATAAATTTTCTCTAGAAAAGTAAAATAAAATAAAGTTGTCGATTACTTTTTTTGGAAAAGAGTACTGTTATTGAAAATCTTTTCATAGCACAATCATCGATATCATTTATATAACAAAGTAAAGTAATTTAAAGCTTCTCTATAGAACATAAAATTTTCAATCGCTTTTCTATTCTTTTTTTTTATTTTATCGATAAGTTTCTTGTAAGAATTTAAGTTGTCAAAATTATTTCAACAAAAAAATCAAATATGTGGATAATTTTTTTTAGAACATTTAATTTATACGCTACTTATAATCCTAGAAATTAATTATGTTTACTTTCTACAAGAAAACTTAGAAATATCGATAAATTTTTAGGCAGAAAAAAAATTGTTTTTTTTTCTAATTTACTTGCAATCTATTTTACAACAATGAAAAAATTACATTATTTTATTCATATATTTTGTGTAGAATGATAAATTTATCGATAACTTATCAAAATAAAAATATCCAGCCTTATTTTCGATTCAATCATAAGCGACAAAAATTAAATTTTTCAGGAGAAGTTTTTTTTTATAATATTCAACTTATGCCCTAATTTTATTCGACGATTGTGCCGTCTTGTCTATGGACGGAAAAAAGCCGCAGTTGTGATTCTTTAAAACAATTAATATTTATTGTCTATGCTAGAAGGTTCGTGTAGTTGCTTTATGATTTGGTTCCAAACATTATTTCCAACACATATTTTTTCATATATTTCTCAAACTTTTGTATAATACTTTACAATAATTTTTATGTTTTACAAACATGGCAAAAATATTTTTATTTTTCATTATCAAAGACAACAACCAGTTTTGAAGAAAATAATTTAGAAAATTCAAACACAAGAACTCAAAAGTATTTTTAAACAAAAACGTCTTAAATCTTCTTACTGAATTAGGGCATTAGTTTAACATATGTAAATTGTAGCTTTTTGTAGTATAATAATAAACTTATCGATAACTCTTCTAAATAAAAATAAAATTATTCTAAAAAGGCTATCGAGGACTTTTCTATAGAAAAACAAGGTTACGGGAAACTTTTATTTGAAAAAAAAATAAAAAATAAAATTATATATAACTTTTCTTCATTTCATTCGTAAAATCTGAAAGTATATACATATATCAATAACTTTTCTTAGAGAAAATTAAATTTGTCGATAACAAAATAATATTTATCAATAATTTTTTTTGTCTTAAGTAAATTTATCGATAGCTTACTTACATAAAATCAAGGCCAAAAGAAATTATCTTTAAAATTAGTTATCGATAACTTTTCGAAATAAAAGTGAAATTATTGATATATTTGTTGTAGAAAAAAAATTATCGATATCTTCTCTATAAAAAAGTAAGGTTATAAATAACTTTTCCGTAGAAATGTTAAGCTATGGATACGTTTTCAATAGCAAAATTAAAGTTATCGATAACATTTCAAGAGTAACCTTACTTTTATTTCGATGGAAAACGTTTCTTTTTAAAATTGAAGTTACCAGTTGTGATTTCTGTAAAAACGTAGATTGCTGCATAATATCTATAGCAGTTTATTTTAAAAAATATAGTATAGTATAGTTACAAAAAAATACATTTGAGTTATTGATAATTGTTCTATAGCCAAAAAAATTTATCATTAAATTTTCTATAGAAAAGCTTAGTTTAGTTATCCATAATTATTTAATAGCAAATTCTGTAGAAAAGTAAGGCTTTTTATAATCAATTGGTTCATAAATTTTCTATAAAAAAGTAATCGATAAATTTTGCATTAAATTTTTTTTATCGATTTAAAGTTCTCTTTTGTATTTTATATATTTTTTTTTTTATTAAAAATAAGTTATGACTATATTTTTACAAAAATCTTTTCAATACACTTATCTACATACGTATATCGAATTGTTTTAGGAGTAATTTTAATTTTAAATTTATTTATTTGATTCCACTGTTGCCTTGTAACAATTGAATTTTTGTTTGCATTTGGTACTCGTATATATTCGGTTCATTTACTTTCATCTCAAATACTTTGAACTGAGCACAGAAGTATAGAAGGACTCATGTTTCGAAGAGGTTCTCAATGTTAACAATTGCTTGGTTGACTCTTGTAAAAGATTTGTAATTTTTTAACTATATTCGTTTTGCTTTTTTTTTCATTAATTCTTTTTTATTTGGAAAAAGGCAAATAGAAAATAGTAAAGAAAAGTAAATACAATAAACTTTCAAAGACATTTAACCCTTGAAAGACAGAAGATTGTGAAGACTTTTAAAAAGAACATAATTAAATAATTTAGCAAAAAAAAAAAAAAACAATACTTTGCTAATAATTTACTTATGCTGAAAACAATCTTAGCAGGCAGACTGATTGCTTTTGCTTAAGAATTTTTGCTGAACTTTTTTTTTTGTTCTTGGTGGGGGTTAAATGTTTAGACAATTTAAATGAAAGTTCATGTTAACTAAAATGGATGTGGGTATTTTTGAGTTTGTTTGTGTGGAGTAATTTGTCTCTGAGCACATACATACATACTCGTACCTATGCACGCATATACGTGCGTATGCATGTTTGTATGTATATGTATGTTTTGCTTGTGCATGGTATAATTTGAACTTTTGTTGAACTTCCGGTCAAATGTTAAAGCAACTTATCTCCTGCTTCACATAATGTTTGCTTACTTTTAAGCAATAATTTTCACTGTGTAGAGCATTTAAAGCTGCCTGTTAGTGATGAGCGAAAGCGTGATTTTTTAATAATGTTGCTCCTTGTGAACGTGATTTCTAAATCGCTGTTCTTTTAAACTGTGACTGTGATCACAGTTTAAGCCGCGTTCAGACTATTATACTTTGTATTTATACTTGTCAAAAATTCAAATAATACGTGCAAGTGTGATAGTCTGGACGCAAAATGTCATCAAAGTGGCAAATAATACGATACAAATTTTGACATCCCATAAGACTTTTTCGTTTTTAGAAAATTTTCTAAACGATAATACTTTTCATTAGATCAGGGTTGCATTTTCACACAAACCAAACTTCCAAGTCGGTTGTGTCGCCGCCGATAGCGTGTCGTCATTGATGTCATGTTTTGTAATATGTATATCGGCTCAAAATTTTGAATAAGTGAATCGTATGGAAGTATATTTCGTTGACGTATTTTTTTAAAATTTTTGTAATATCTTTTCTTAAATTTTTTCTGTTATTTACATAGAATATTTTTAACTGCTGAATTTTTTCAAGTGCCGGCACGTCCCTGCGTACATGAAACCGCTTTGCCGCCGCTAGTCAATGAATAGCACAGACATTTTCATTGAACAGCTGCTTTGATTTCTGCTTGTATTACACATTTTATTTGAAGTGTGATGGTCTGAACACAATATGTGATTTTACGTTAGATTTTTTGACAGTCGCAGCGACTGTATTTAGATTTCGGTATCGTAAAATGTGATGAAAGTATTAATACTTGTATAATAGTCTGAACGGGGCTTTAGCAGTATTTTGTTTGTAGCAGTTCTGTTATTTTGAGAAAATCTAATAAGAAGAGCAGCAGTGAAATTAAACAGTGACTGTGATCACCAGCGTTGTCAACTTTTAGATTTCAAAAAGCACTAAATTGAAATTTTTTGTTTTATAAAAAATATAGAAACCGTTTGACCTTGCATTTTATCCCTAAAACTTCAAATTTTAAGCATCCGATACACATTTTGATTTTATGAGAATCAGTGAATTCTAAAATCAATTTGACGAAACCTTTTTAAGTTATTATAAACAAATTTAATTTTTTTCGTCAACGAAGAAACAAATCACCTGAAATTAGTCAAATTAGCAGCAATTGGCAAGTCTTTTCGACTTGCTGATTAGATTTTGAACTCGATGGGAGAGTAGTAGTTAATTTTTTAAAAATTAAGACTTTCAAAATTTGATTTTTATTAAACAATGCTGTGGAAACATTCTTTCACAGCAAACGCAATATTAATAACAAAAGTTACAAAATTAAAAAAAAAGTAATTTGCAAGTTAACCAAGTTATATAAACTTAAATTATATGTACTATTATTTTAGAAAAAAGGAACGAAATAGGTTATAAATATGTAACCTAAAACGGCAGCTCTATTAGCAACACAATTTTTTCGTTTCAGACCGCTTTTATATAAAGCCAAATGTAAGGACCATTTTTTACGTATTTTAGACCTAAATAAAGTAATAAAGGTAAAAACGTGATCAACTTCTGCGGTTAAACATTAAAGTTTGATGGGAATGCAATTTCGATAATGCCCCAAACGAGTTTATATCAAATGAATCGTTATAAGACTTTATTTCTGCCCAAAACTCGATAGCGAAATCAAAGTTTATCCATTGCATTAAGTGAATTATTCTCTTTTTACTGTATATACTAGAAAATATTTCGCTATTAGACTATACTTGCATTATGTCTTCTTTGTCGTGTGGCAAAACACTGTTTCCATTAATTGTGCTTAAAATGTGAAAGTTTGAGAATAAAATGCACGTATTTCTTCAACCAAGTTTTGTACAATCTTATTATAATATTTTGAAATATTCCATTTAACTTCAGTGCTTATGTTTTTTAAATGTTAGACTTCTCCAAAAAAAAAACATGTATATTATATAAGGAAAATACTTTTTGAATTTTGCGTTTAGTGCCACCGCCAAGAAATAAAAAAAAGCAATATGAGTCCGATCACAGAGGAGATGTGTAAACATCTAGTAATGAAATTTTTTTTAAGTTGGAAGTACTTATGCTTTTAGTATCTTTTTTTAAATTAATTAATTAAAAGTATCAAAACTTTCAATATTGTAAATACATATGAATTTGTTGGTTTTTATTTGTTTTATTAAACTTATTTGGTTAGTAAATGGGCACACTGCATTTATATATATATATATATATATATATATATATATATTAATATGTAATGCATTAAAAATTGCAGTAAGCAGTAAATTTACTGATTACTGAAAAAATTCAGTAAATTTGTACTCCTAATCAAATTTAATTTGGATTACTAGTAAAATCGTAGGGCCGTAGCAAGTGGCAAAGTTTTTTCATTCAAATTTTGAAACTTTTGTATGAAAAACATTTAGCCACTTGGTAGAATTTCATTATGAATACGGGCATTACTGATTACTGAAAATTAAATGCACCTCATCATATAACAAATCATTTAGGCAATTTATAAAATTTGTAGAAAAAATTTTTAGTAATCAGTAAAATTTTTTTTTGTTTTTACTAAAACTTTAGTGGTACTGCAGTGCTCAGCTATGGGGTTTTTTTCATTTTGGCGATTTTTTTCTGTTTTTGGGGTTTTTTTATTTAGGCGATTTTTTCATTTGGGCGATTTTTTCACATTGGCGATTTTTTTGTTTAAGGATTTTTTTAATTTTGGCGATTTTTGCGGTTTTTCGCGATTTATTTTAGTCCTAGTGATTTTTTTTAATTTGGTGCTTTTTTTCGTTTTGGCGGTTTTTTATATTTGGCGATTTTATAGTTTTTTGATTTTTTAGTTTAACCGTTTTTGAAAATTTCAAGAGTTTTACTCTTACGGTTTCCAAGATACAGCAAGTTGTCAAAATTACAAAGTCAAAATTGCATTAACTGATGGAACACCCATTGATTTAAATTTTTTAAATTTAGTGTTAATTGTTGTAGTCTGTATAAAAATACACTAACTTTTTAAATTTCAAGTGTATATACACATGTACATAAAATTGTATGTATATTAAATGGGATTTTAACATTTTTCGTTGCTCGTTTTGGAACACCCTTTAGTTTTTAACTCTCATGTATTTGTTGTTGTAGTGGCCAAATGTCTACACATTGTGTCCAAATTTCAAGTCCGTAGCTCTTATGGTTCATTTTCACCTTTGGTGTACGGAAATATACAGAAAAATAACCGGCGGCGGCGCACCGTCGGCTTCGAGCCGGTCGACTTGTTTCTCTGCTTGGTATTGCTTCTTTCAAACACTAATACACTCGTACATAGCTCACACCGATTTGACAATGCAAAGCAAAAGCAAAAAGCAAAGAAATCTCAGCAAAGAAATCAAAGTCAAAAGATTTTTACCCCCTAGCGTATAGATGTTTACACATCAAAAAGCACCAAAAATTTGTTTAAAAAAGCACCGAGCACTAACTTCAAAATTTTTCGCGTCGAAAATTTCAAAAAGCACTAAAAACGGTGCGAAAAGCACCGAGTTGACAACGCTGGTGATCACGGTTTAACGCATTTCAGCTCTTCTGCTTTGAAAGTATTTATTAGTATTGGTATTTTGATTAATACTAATAAGAAGCAGGGTTGTCAGATATGGCGATTTCTCGCCAAACGTGACGATTTTTCAAATTGTTTGGCTTTCAAGTTTTTGGTTTGGCGACATGGCGATTTGTCTGGCGATAAATAAATTTGTTGGCGATTTTCCTGGCGATAAATAAACTTGTTGGCGATTATTATGGCTATTTTTTAACAAATTTTAACACCAAAATTTGTATAATTCAAGAAAATTAGTTTGTTGAAGGAGTAGTTTCAAAAGTAAATCCTACCAAAACTCGTCTGCAAGAAGTTAAAACAATTTGATTTTAATGATTTTTCTTACATTTTGGAATTTGGATGACAAAAATTTGCAAAAAATAATTTTGGCGATTTTATTTCCAATTTGGCGATTTTCTGATAAATTTTGATACGATCATTTTATAAAAATTTATATTAAAAAAGTGTTATATAAAGACAAATTTATTATCAAATATTTACTAAGAAAAACTACATAAAACTGATTTTTGGCGATTTTTAAAATCAATTTGGCGAAATAGGTTGGTAAAAATCTGACAACCCTGATAAGAAGAGCAGCAAGAACAAACAATTAGCAATCAACCCAGTGTGCACACTTAATTTTTTTTAAATTCGGTAGAATCGACAAAAAAATCGGTAGATTTTAATGAAATTCGGTAGAAATTTTTTTTTATTCAGATAAACATAAAAAATAACAATTCAAAGAAACATAAAAAATAACAAAATATATGTACTTATGTATATATAAAGGGTAAGTGCAAGGAGTATCAAACTAAACAGGTTCCAAAAGCGCATTTAAAACTTCACACGTGATTGGAAATTAAACTGCCATAAACAATGAAGCATTTCCAATAAAAAAAGTGTCATCCTCAGTTATTTGCCCTTACCCTTTATAAAAATAACTAAAATATTTGACAAACATTTGTATCTACAAAGATTATATGTAAGATTTATTTATGAATTTAAGCTTTTGTGCGAAAATTATTAAATCGTTGGTAGGAATAAATATTTCATCCCCAAAGCACAATTCTTTGCAAATATTAGGTTACTTATATATAGTTTCAGTTTTTAACCGATTTCTTTATTCTGTCTTAATGATTTTCATGAAAGAAAATGACCGCTCTGCGGCCGCACTGCTATTTGGCAAAATAGGCAATTTACACATATATCGACTTAAATTACTAAATAACAATATTCGGTAGATTTTAGGCCTTGTTCGGTAGAATTGGTAGATTGTTAAATTCACAAACATATTCGGTAGAATCTACCGAATATCGGTAGAAGTGTGCACACTGAATCAACCCCGTTCAAATATTCACAATAAATAAAAAAAAATTATATTTATAAGAGGCAGAGAGACAATAAAATTGCAAATATAAATATGTGAGTTGTACATAGGTAGTTGCCAGAAAAGATGATTTGACACGATTTGACGATTTTTTTCTTGACAAAAGCTGAAGGTATAAAAAAAATGAATGTGGTAGTTTTATTTATTGTAAAGTAAGCATGCAAGAACAATCACAGTTTGTATGAAAGAACTATATTTTCAAAAGCTGTTACTTGATAAATTCAGTAGCAGTTGTGATTTGTGATTTTTCAATCGCTGTGAAAAAGTAACAGGTTTCTAAATATCGCTCAACTCTAGTGCCTGTTTAAATGTGCTAAAGTAATTTTGTATTTAATAAAAAAAATTTAGTACAAAACTTTTCAGACATATATTGTTGTGAAAAGATTTTTATTTTACACCCCGGAATAGTAAAATATTTTTTCAAGCTTAAATTCCAAGTTTAGGAGTTTGTTGTTTTTTTTTTACTTTCTGCAGCCCATTAAGCTTTCCATATAATTGATTTTAACAATTGCATATAAATTTAAGGGAAAGCTTTCAAAAAAATTGCTGGTATATTAAAAGGAGACACTGAAAGAAAACCTTAGTACTCCCCTGGGCAAATAACTCACTTAAGCAATTGTTATGCTGGGCAGGTAACGAAGGTGGGGCGAGCTAAATTGAAGGTAAACAAAATAGGGAATAAATAGTATTTGCTTTCAAATAAATCAAATGAAAGAAAACTCTAGATAGTAAAGCATAAGTAGTGCTTGAAAAAAAAAGATTGTATAAAGATTATTACAAAAAAAAAAATAAAATAACGCTGAATAAAGCTGCCGAGATGCTCTAATTAAAAATTAAATATTTAAAGTATTTCTTCTTAAACTCCAGCAGTACTTGTATGTAAAAATCATTCGATTATTCAAAATAAAAAAAAATATTTGCAATCCCAAAATCTCAAATAAAAAATTATAATAATTTTTTTCAACTATACTAGTAAATACTATACCCCTGCAAAATACCACTTACAAGAACTTTTAAGATATAAGGGATTTTTCAAATGATTTACTACAGCGAAATCTTTTAAAACAAACGCTAAACAACACTGTTGACAAGACATTTGTTTCAGTTATTGCAGGTATAGGAGTAAAGAAGAAAATACTTCGTGACGGAAGTATTTGTGATGCTTGCTTCTTCATACGCATGGTCGCTAGAGCTGCAAAACTATCGATAGTTGCTCCATTCGATAGTTTCGATAGTATTTTTTGATCCCATCGATACTATCGATAGTTTTTGATTCTTAGAAACACCCCTTTTACACACGGAAAGTTTACTTTGCAAAGTCTTAATTCAGGTGTGTGAAAGACAGAGTGATAAATACTATCTCTTTCTGTCTTTCTCCCTGCTGAATTAAGGCTTTGGATGCAGTTAGCTAAAAAGTATTCGTTTAACAGAAGTAGAAGCAAACTATTTAGCGTCACCTTTTATTTAAAAGTAAAGAGCGTAGACAGTCCAGTAGTCGTCAAATTTAGCCGCCGTCAAGTTTCTTCAAGTATCAAAGCCGTTGGTACATAATAATTTTATTTTTGTGCAATTTGTATCTAGTAGATAAAAACTGACATCTTATGTTGAAACAAATCAAAACTAATTAATTTGTTTTCACATTTATATATGTAATGATAACCATTACCAAACCAGGCGGCGAAATTTGAATGTTGCATTTTTTATTACACAGTCGTCATCATTCCGTTTTTATTGACTTTGATTTTTTCTCTTTTAGTATTGTTTTTGTCGATAGTATCGCTATCGAAAAAAATATCGATAGTCCACTTAAAATAAAACCATTGATACTATCGATAGTACGATCGATAGTTTTGCAGCTCTAATGGTCGCGTATACAAACGTCATGCATGTACATACGCACACACGTTGTGTGTATGCAAAATAACAAGCATACACGCATCAACACAACTTCTTTTGATTGTTTGCTACGAACAAGAAGTTTTCACGGCATCGCTTGTTAACACTCATATACACGAAAATCAATACATTCATCGTGCTTAGCTTATTAAACGGCAGCGTTGGTTTAATATAATACATGCCACGAGAATACATTGAAAAAACAATTTCAAGACTGTTTACGCAGGCCTCTAACTTGTACTCATTTGTGTTTTAGTGGTGATTTGTTCAGTTGTTCGAATATATGTTTTTATTTGAATAATTTAACAATAATAATATGAACTCGATTATACGTATAGAACTTATATTATATTTATTTTTTTAAACATTTTTAACACACTTATAGTCCCAAATTATTATTTAACTAATTCATTTAAATTTTTTTAATTAAAAATACATTTAAATTAATTATGGAAAGGTTAAATAGATTCTATTCATTTTTCACTGTTGCTAATGCTCATTTCCTTATTGGAGCAAAACTTTTAGTTCCTTTTTTATTCGAATAATCATGTTTTAAAAATATTAATGTAATTATTACAGTTGGGTTTTAAATAAAACAATAGAGCTGCAGTATTTTTTTTAATCCAATTAACAGTATAAAATTTTTATTCATTGACTAGTTACATAATTGAATAAATGTTAAAATATATTCGCTTGCTTGTAAAGAAAAATAATTAAGTCCAAAAAATATTTTGTGCTAGATCCTTATTAATATACATACTACACTACATACTATACTATACTACATACTACATACACTTCATTAATCGAATAAAATTTTTATTTCCGTTTTATAAGAGCTTATGAGTTATTAAAAAATTTGGGTGATTAATGGAATCGTGATGCTTTTAGTTGCTTTTGAATTCAGTTAGTCGAATAAAATTATTTATTCGTTAATTACTCAAATAATTGAATGAAATGCTATCATATATTCAATTGATATATTAAAGCCCAAAAATATTTGATGCTCGATTTTTATTTCATTTTATTGTTCGAATAAAATTTTCACTTGTTCTTTTATTTGTAGCCGTTTTGTAATTTACTTATTCGAATAACATTTTTAATTCCTTAATTACTCGAATATTGAAAATAAGGTAATATCAAAATGCTAAGCCCAGAAAATATTTCGATCTCGTTTATTATTTACCTATCTTATTATTATTCGATTAAATATTTTTCTACTTTATTATTCGAATAATCATATACGATTAAAAAATTTAAGTGATTATTGCAATCAATATATTTTCAAATCAAACAATTATAATCGTTTTTTAATTCAGTACTTGGAATAAATTTTTGTATTCATTAATTATTCGAATAATTGAAAGAAGCTTATATTTATATGTAAGATTGCTAGTATTAAAATTCTTCGAATAATCATATATAATTAAAAAAAATATTTTGTGTTTGTTTGAACAAATTTTATTAATAAAACAGTAATGCTGGCAGCCTCCTTTAACTCAGTTGTTCGAATAAAATTTTTATTCGTTAGTTATTCGAATAATAGAAAAAATATAAAATGTTTGATGGAAATCTTACAGTCAAAAATATTTCATGTTTCATTATTATTGATGTATCTTTTGATTATTCGAATAAAACTTTGCCTTTTATTTTATTCGCATAATAATATTGATGTAAAAAATGTCATTATGTATTTGATACGGATTTTAATAAAACAATGATGCTGATAGTCCTTTTTAATTCAGTTATTCGACTAAAATTGGTATTCGCTAATTAATTGAATTATAGAATAATATACATATGTATAAAAAGTTTGAAAAAAAAAGAAATTTTACAGTAAAAGTTTTTTCGTTCTCGATTATTATTTATGTACCATTTTACTATTCGAATAAAATTTTAACTTCTATTTCTAATTCGCATAATCATATACGAATAAAAAAATATGATAATTCGAATCGATGTTTAAAAAAAAGCCATCGTGCTGGTAGCCTTTTTTAATTCAGTTATTAGAATAACATTTTTATTCATTCATTATTTGAATAATAAAATAATACATAAAATTTTTGATTTAAATTTTATATTGAACAATTTTTTTGAGCTCTACTTTTATTTATACATCATTTTATTATTCGAAGAAAAAGTTTAACTTTACTTTTCATCGCAGCGGTTTTTATTTATTTAGTTATTCGAATAAAATTTTTTTATTCGTTAACTATTCTAGTACGTCGTTAAAAAAGTAAAATATACATATCTATATAATCACTCATATAGATTTTTTTAGGTCAAAAAATATTTTGTGTTTAATTTTTATTTATATACCATTCAAATATTCGAATAAAATATTTTATTCATTTTATTCGAATAATAATGTACGATAAAAAATTTTAGTTCGATTAGAATACTTTTTTTTAATTCAAACAATAATGCTGTTAGACTTTTTTAATTCAGTTTTAATATTTTATTCGTTAATTATTCGAATAACTACAAAGTTGAATGTATACATATGTATATGATAAATCGTGTAAAAATTTTTTAGAGATTTAAAAAAATTTATATTCGACTTGAATATGTTTTTTTTTTAAATTAAAACAATATTGCTGTTAGGCGATTTTTATTCGTTAATTATTTGAATAATTAAAAGAGGTAAAAAAGATACGATAACTCGTATAGAAATTTTTAGCTATTAAGTAAATTAATGTGATCGTTACAGTATTTTTTTATTGAAGGCGTTTTTTTAATTCAGTTTTTGTAAAACAATATTGTGTTCATTAGTTATTCGAATAATTAAAAAAAGGGAAAATATAAAAATATAACTCGTGTATAAATTTTTAGCACAAACATTATTTAGAGGTGATTTATTTACGATTAAAATGTTTAGTCCATTGTTTATTTACGGTCTAATTCATAAAAAATATTTTAGGATTATTACAAGTTTATTTTACAAATTTTCCATAGAAATATGTCAAATAAGCGCTTAATAAACCTGAAATATTTTTTATGAATAAGACAGTTAAAATATAGTATGACATAAAAAATTATTATTATTTTAATAAATAATAATAAAAAGAAACTTAGCTACTACTCGTTTTTTATTCGTACTTTATACATTTATGCGAATAATCGATTAAAACTTAAATTGTATTCAATAATCAGTATACGAGTTTTTGAAAAAAGAAATTAAACTCTCATTTTCCATTTTTATTGCATTTCATTATTAAAATTTAAATTTTTTCTTGCTTTTAATTTTTACAGTCTAGAGCATTTATAGGATTATTGAAATATTTATTAATAAAAAGACATACACTTTTAAGGCGGGGTCGTGAGTTCTAATTAGGAGTAATCCAGAGACTCTGGTTTATTAAATAAATAACTAAATGAAAATGTATTTGATTAATTGTACTTGTACATTTTCGATTAATTACGAACTCGAATAATTGTAATACTCCAGCAAGTGATAAGACGGAGGCAAGACTGTCAGTGAAGAAACAATTAAAAGTTTAGTTGCAAATGAGAATGTAAGCCTTTAGTTTTTTTTTTCAGTATAAAGCCATGTTTAAACTTTAGTTTTCAATATTTAAGTATTTTTATTGTTTTATTTTATTTATTTTTAATGTGCTTTAATCGCTTTTGCAATTTTAAAGCCAGTAAAAGGCAATTTATTTATTTTCAGTTAAGTTATTATAACGATTTTTAACTGCATTTAAATGTCATATAAAAGTGTTCGTTCGTATGTGTGTGCGTGTGTGAATGTAAGTGAATGTTAAAAAATTAATGACATTTTTTAACACTTAAGTCATACATATATTTATCAAAACAATTTAAAGACCTTTAGAAAATGTCAACTGCATTGAGTCAAATGCAACGACTGCTGTTGTAGTAAAACTGTAGTAATGTTTGCATAACAAATACAAATACAAATACACACACATACATATACGCATTTAATGCAACTGAATTAAGAGTAGCCTCACATACGTATCTACATACACACATTGGTGACAGCCCAGTCAGCATGTGGAAGATTGTTTCACCAAACTGAGTCTCTTTCGAATCAAAAACTGATTAATCAGGGGGCAAATTACGGCACTCGTTATCGAATGAAATTACGAAATATTTCAATAGAGTTTATATGGAAATAATTCGTAATTTCGTTCGATAACGAGTGCCGTAATTTGCCCCCAGTTCTGCGCTTAAAATATGATTCGAAAATTAATCCCAGAAACACTTAGGAAGTGATTTGTTTAAAAAACAAAAACAAACAGCAAGCTCGTGCAGTAAAATCAAGAAAATATAAAAGTATAAAAATTTAAAACAAAAAAAAAAAAAAAAACTGAATGTAAATACTCACAAACTGTCTCGAAAGTGAAATTGATCAGAAATGCGAGTCATAAAAGACTCTTTTAGAAGACTCGCGGATAGGGTACCATTTTCTCCCGAATGAACAGTCATTTTCGACTCGAAAACGAGCGCATAAATGCTTATTTTAATCTTGCGGAGGAGTCGAAAAAGACTCGAATATGATCATTAAATTCATAAAATGCTGACTGGGAGACTACTGATGAATGTGTGTGCGTGTTCGCAAACCCATTTGCTTATACAAACAATACATTATTTACTAGCATCGATTAACCCCTAGAAGAGCAGGAGGCAGAGACGGTGGCAGCGACTGCAAGTCTGTACAAAAAAGACAAATAAATGCAAAAAGAAAACAACATAAGTAACAAGGAGGTGTTAATTTCATTTGCATAGACAACAAATTAATGGGAAAACAAAAGCAACAGCTAAACATTTTTCGTAACAATAATAGCAACAGCAAATAAATTAGAGCCAAAAAACAAAAACAACAGCATTAACAATAACAAAGAGAGTAAAAATAAAGCAAATGACAACAAAATTGTATGCAACAAATAAATTGCCTTTGTACAAGTAGTGAAATGTGACATTTGTATGCAAAATTATGCACTCACACAACTACATATACACTCACACATTTTTAAGCACATTCGCTTGCTCATCAGTGTTGCCGCTTACGGTGTAATATTTTTTGGGCCTATATCTGAAAAAAAATCTTCAAGCTCATGTCTTAATTTTTCAAATATATTTTTGTAAAAAGTGTTTCGATGACAAGAATGAGGCATAAAATTAAGAAGTTAATAATAATTGTTCTTCTAAATAGTTCAAGTGTAAGAGTTTGTTATGCTTTTTGTTGCAACAAATGTTTCACCAACTTTATTTGGAGTCTTCATATATACGAGTTCAAAGTTATTTGACTTTTGTGTTAATGTAGCTGAAAAATTACAAATTAAAATATTAACTAACAATTTATTCAGTTAATCGAGTAAATATAAATACATAATACAAAATTGATTTTTATTCGATTAAGTTATATGCACATAGAAAACGAAGATTAGTAAGATTTGGAATTTCTTTTACAGTCTAACGAAGTTAATATGCTATCCATTCGAATGAACAATAATGAATTTTATTCGATTAAATAAAATACATAACGAATATAAGATAAATTTGGATTTTTTTTTTGCAATCAAATAAATTTAACGTTTTAACAGATAATTCGAATGAATAATCGGATTGCTGATATGTATGTACATAAAAAAACAAATATTTGTTAGATTTGAAATTTTTTACAATCGAATAAACTTAACATTTTATGCGATTATTCGAATGAATAATAATCAATTGAATTTTATTCTAGTAAATAGCATGCACATAAAAAAAATATTAAAAAGATTTAGATTTTTTTACAACCCAATAAATTTAAAAATGTATACGATTATTCGGAAATATAATGCCTTAATTTTAATTTAATTTTTTATGAGACATTTTTAGATTTTAATTGAACTTTAGTGAATTTTTTTTTAATCAGAAATAATCTTTAGTCAGGCTTAAGTTCAGCAATTTCAATTCTTTTATTGAATGAAATATTTTTATTAATTAATGTGAGTTTCTAAGGAAGAGAAGAAAAATTAAATTAGACTTTTCAGCTGGGGGAAATACCGATATTTTTCTGTGCAGCAACGCACTTCATCAGCACCCTAGTCTATCTACTTGGGCATCATCAGCTATTTAACGTAAATTCTAATGAAACGAAATGTGAGAAATGATTGTTGTGTTTAATTATTGATTTACCTTTGGGAAATACATATGTAAGTATCACTATTTATTTCCCCTGTTTTTCCATTTTTTTTTCATTTTTCTATTTAGGTTAGCACGAAGTTATATTACTCTACCTATGTACGTATGTTTAACTATTCTTGCTTATCTTTTTACGAACATCACATTAATTATTTTTTACTTATTCGATGTACCGTCGGTACATACATGTAAGTATTATAGTAGTGGATATTGTGTAAATCAATAATTGTACACAACAATCATTTCTCACATTCTGTTTCATTAGAATTTACGTTAAATAGCTGATGTTAATAACAATCTCTACCCAAGTAGATAGACTATGGTGCTGATGAAGTGCGTTGCTGCACAGAAAAATATCGGTATTTCCCCTAGCTTAGAAGTCTAATTTAATTTTTCTTCTCTTCTTTAGAAACTCAGATTAATTAATAAAAATATTTCATTCAATAAAAGAATTGAAATTACTGAACTTAAGCCTGACTAAAAATTATTTTTAATTTTTTATTTGAATAATTGAATTAATTTCAAAAATTATTCGACTAATTAAATTGCTAGGATAAAAAATATTTTTATTTGGTGAATCGAATCACAGAACATTTATTAGCTTAAATTTTTTTAAGATACAATTTTTATTTGAATAATCACACATAGTAAATTGCATTCGATTACCCGATGAATAATTCACAATGATGTGAAACTAGAAAAGTAAGATTAGTTTAGATTAGATTTTTATTCGAGTAATAATAATAATTGAAAATTTCGTTCGATTATTCGTATGAATAATTAAAAAAAATATTATACAAAAATATTATATAAAAAACTCGTCTTTTGTTGTATTTTACAATATTAAGACCATATTATATGTGTACCTATATATGTATATATATTCGACTATAACAAATTTTAAGTTTTATAAATTTTTTTTCAGGAACAATTCTTTACACACTTTTTTTTTGATTACTCCAATAATTAATTCACAATGAGATAAAGGCATCTAGTAAATAAATACATTTTTATTTGTGTAATTTTATTCGATTATTCGAATGAATAATGAATACAATATTATATACAAATCAAAAACGCGCACTTGTCTATTGTTGTATTTTACATTATTAACACAATATTATTCATTGGACAATAATACATTTTTGAACTTTATACGATTGTTTAATTTTTTCCTGGCGAAATTTATTTTTCGATTAATCGCACATAAAAAAATTTTATTGGACAAAACCGATGAATAATTCGCCATGAAATGGAAGGCAACTAGAGAATCGAAAAAAGTTTTGATTTGGTTTTTATTTGATTAACCGCATAAATTTAAAATTTTATTCCGTTATTCGAATAAATAATGTACCAAAAAAATCCATGTGTGCAAACAAAAAACTCATAGTTGTTTTTTACTGTTCTTAACAATATTAAAACAACTTTTTCATTAGACTATAAAAAAATTTCAGTTTTATTCGTTTATTGACCTAAACAACAAATAAAATATTTTGATACATTAGTCGAACACACAAAATATCTGGTAATGAGTCGAATATTAATTTTTTGAAAAACTTTTTATTCGATTAACTGAACTTAATTTTTTTCACGGAGCTTAGGAAACAAGTTTTTATTCGACTAATCGAATCAATTTAAAATTTTATTCGCTTATTCGGATAAATAATGAAAAAAAGTGTTTGCACCAATAAAAAATGTTGACTAATCTTAATTCATATTTTTAAATAATACTATCGAGAAATTTACTCGAATAAATATTCGATTATTCTTATGAATTGTGAAAAATAATATGATACGAGGATCAAATAAGGTTTAAGTTTTTAGGGTTTTTTGTTATATTTACAAATAAAATTATTCAAAAAATCGAATAAATTTTAAGTTTTACTCGGTTAATCGAATTAATTATGAGACACAAAGTTATAAAATATAAAACAGAAATCATATGATATATGCATGCTAGTCATATTTTTATTTGTTTTTCTTTTAACACAAAATTTTTTACTCGACTAATCGAATAAATTTTAAGTTTCATTCTATTATTCGAACGAATAACATGACACGCAATTAATTTCATATAAAAAATGCATATTAATAATATCATAGTTTTTTTGTTGCAATTCAAAATTTTTTATTCTATAAATCGAATAATTTTTAGGTTTTATATGATTATTGAAATAAAATACGAGTAAACACAATTTTCTTTAATATAAGAATAATAATAATTTAATATAAGAAAAAAAAAATTAAAGCTACTTTTAATCCTTTAATTCACTTTTTTTATTCGATTAATCGGATGCAAATTATTTAAAATAAACAAATAAATAACGAATAAAACTGAATAATGAGTAATAAAATGAAATACACCTTTAAAATAAAACAAATATTAATTTGAATATTTATTTCTTTGCTAAAAAGATTCAAATAGAATCAGGTATGCCTTGCTCTATAATAAGAAACGAAGTAAAAAGTGTGATATTTTGTTAACACAAGGTAATGCAGGAATATGCAAACTTTTCAAGTCAAACATTTTTTGATTATCCTGTAAAACCAAGGGTGAGTAAGACACAACTATATTTATATTTATGTATATATTTTTTGTAAGTTTAAGTTTTTATATGCGTAACCCTGTGTAAAATAAGGCAATCAATATAATTATTAAATTTTTCTCGAAGCGAAAACCTCTCACAAGTTAAAGAAATGAGGCACTGGGACTACTATCATAAACAATTACATAGCTGGGCATTTCGACGAGAAAGTGTCCTTTTTTGTCGCGTGCGACAGCTAGAAATTAAGCTTGTATTTCAGAACAATGTGGCTCGATTTTTCTCAAAATTTTACCCAATGTAGAGCAGCTGACGGCCTACACGAATATATGTATAAAGAAGTAAAAAAAATGTTTCGTTTTTTTTTTTTTTTTTTTTTTTTTTTTTTGAAAAAGCAAACATAATTCTTTGGTGTCGCACGCTACAAAAAGTTGACATTTGTGTGGATTTGGTATTATGTAAACTTAAAATAATCTTCTTGAAATTATTTTTATTTTAATTAAAGACAAATTCCCTTTATAGAGTAAATTCTACTAAGGTAAAAACTTTAATAAAACTAAGTACTGAGCAAAAAATATAAATCCATTTTTTATATTCTTTTTTTCCAGCAATTTGTTAAGCTCTTTGCATTATTTTGGCTTTGTGAAACTAAGCCCGCAACTCTGGCACTACTGTTTGTTGCTCAGCCAAATATTCTATACAAATTCATGCATTTAATTTCGTTGTCTCTCTTTGTATGAGTATTTCATACATTTACATTTAAATATTGTGAGAGCTCGGGGAAAAAAATTATAATAACGACGACGACAACAACAACAACGTGAGATTCATCTTCGAGTGCATCAGTCACAACACACAGAAGATTATATTCCAAAAGTATAAAAATACCAGTCAGTATACAGGAAAACAGAAGTTTGAAGTAGTGAAATCTTAAGTTAGCAGGAAAAAAGTTTTCTTAGGGTCTGTCTATATATTATTATATTATTATGCTCTAGGGGGAGGGGGCGTTCGAGTTTTGTTACGATTTGTTATGGTGGGGGGGAGGGGATCTTTGAAAATGTTACGTAACAGAAAAAATTACTAATTTTGTACAAAAATACGTATGTTTTTCTCATTTATTTATTTAATTGATCGTGCGTGTTGCCTACATACATATAATATTATTATGTACGAGTAGTATACATACATCTGCCGAATGGCAACTTTTGATATTCGCGAATTCGAATTCGAATATTTAAAACGATATTCGCGAATACGAATATCTATTGTATGGGAAATTTATGGACATTTAATTGGGGGTCTATATTATTATGCAAAATTAAATAAAAAAAATGTGTATGGAAAAGAACTTCATAATTCTGTCCGCGTACATTAAAGTTTGTGAAAACTATCCAAAAGTTAAAATAACATTTGAAAATTATACAAAGTTTTTATAATAAATTAAATAAATTGTAGTCAAACTGAATTGAACTGGTTCTGAATTCCTCATCTTTCTTTATCCATTTACATTCTTAAATATTCGTAATATATGTATGTACATACATAAAAACTTCTTTCCATATTAAACTGCAACATATGTTAACATTAAATCCACCAAATACATAGAAGGAAATGGTATTTGCAGAAGTTTAGGAAAAGGTTTCTTGCAATTCTCATGGACAAACAAGTGTCCTTTCAAAAAATATATTCTTCCATATATGTACATGACAATAACAAATTATTTAGTTTTAACATTTTTGTTGGTCAACTTGAGGCTACAATGTTTAAGTTTTGACAGATGTGTTAATGGAAACTTGCATACATAGACGTATTTTCATAAGGATATTATTTTAGTTTTTTATGCAACAGAACTTAAAAAAAATATTTTGAAAACAACATTGAAATGCGTTTAGGAACTAGATTTTGTGCCCCCTAATTTTAAGGTATTTTTAAGGTATATTTTTTTTAATGGGCAAATATCTATTGAAAATGTAATGCTGTAGAAGGGACAAAAATCAAGAAAAGAAAAATTGCACATCTTTCGTAATTCACATCATTTTGAATCATTTGATATCCCAACAATCTGTATGTTTAAAGCGGGTTAAAAATGTTCTCTTATAGAAAATGAAATATAATTCACCATGGCAACCTTTAGTCAGTGATGCCAACTTTTGAGACTCAAAACGCGTAAAAATTTTTGTAAAAAGGGCTAGAGAGGCTAAATTGAAAAAAATATTCAAAAATAAAAAAAAAGTAAAATTTTTTCGAAAAAGCGCGAAAAGGGGCTATTATTAAAATGTTTCTGTTGAAAATAAAAACGTCAAATCAATTTTTGTAAGGTAATTTATTAGAATATAAATAACTATCATGAGATCAACACATACATAGCTTTAGAACTTCAATATTGTACATATTTCATTTACATTTCATATTACATTTCAATAAGGTATGTACATACATACGTAGATTAAATAGTTAGCATCTACATACATATATAATAGAAATATATATACATATGTATGTTTACATAAGTAGATACATTTTTTTTTTTTTTTTTTTTTTGTTTTTTTAAGAGAAGTAACACTCAGGCAATTAATGCCTACTACTATTACTAGGTGTTACCTTCTTTAGGAAAGGGATAGTGATAGAAGATAGGTGGTGAAGGAAGAGATAGAAGAAAGCTTCATTCTTTTTACAACTGCTTTTTGCACGCTTTTTAATAATGCAGTGTTACAGCGCCTTCTGATGTTAAAATGAGGCGTATTAAATGTTGAAGCTGTGTTTTTAATAGCCATTTTATTGGTTATTTTACTTCGCCGATGATTTTGCTACATAATACCGACGAAGGAGGGCGCTCTGATATAACATTAGGATTAGCATATGCTGAAGTCGGTGTAGTTCAGTGACCAGTGACTATGCCTTCATCACTTGAACTTTCCAACAACAGCTGATGCAAAGGGACTCTAATGAACATCAGAAAAATGCGTGGTGTTGTTATTTGAATGACTGTCGGATACAGGGATTGAACCTAGGATCTTCAGTTTTGTAGTCGACGTGCTAACTACTTCAGCCACCGCCACCCTCGTTTAAAATTGGCCGTTATTAAATAAAATTTCGATTTCTCGCTCTTCCAAAAATATACATTATCTGCTTTAGACTTTACGGAATAACTTTCAAGGCATAAAAAATTTGGAAGAAATAAAAGATTACTCTATATTATTATTCCTCTTTAAATTTGTAAAGAGCTATCGACTAGATTAAAGGAAGAAAAAGTTCGCAAAAGTCTAACTGTAGCCATATCGAGCAAAAACTAAAAAGGGGCTAAAAGGGCTGAAAGATTATTCTCTTCTTGGTGTTTCAAATACTGCTCAGTCATCAATACGGAAAACTATAGCAGATTATTTGGCAAGCAACGCATAGCAAAAAATAAAAAATAATTTCCTTTTTAGTTATTACAAACTAATATTTGTGTACCATTCATTTAAATTTCGTTTTGGATTTATGAATTTCTTTATATATTTTTTTAAACGAATACGAATATCTAGAAACGGCCGAATGTTTTGGAATTCCAATACACATCACTAATGCATACATACAGTTTAGGAATAAGCTCTTTATAGAGAGCCATAATTTTTGGAGTTTGAGGATACTTGGAAGAAATTTCAAAATAGTTTCGCCAATATATGGAGTACGTTCATATGTAAGCTTATTTAATTTTTGTCTACGCACTGTGCTAGTCTAACAAATGAATTTAATAAAGCAATAAATTAAATTAAAGTTTTTTTAATAAAAACTTTTAACTATTTAATTTATTTTTTATCTCATTGTTACGTTATTCCTGGGGGGAGGGGGGGTTCACAGTTTTGTTACGATCTGTTACTATTGGGGAGGGGGGGGGAGGTCAAAAATCGGGGAAAACAGCGTTACATAATACATGGACAGCTCCTTATTGTATTTTTATTCATAATCAATTTCAATGCATTTTTGAATAAAAATATTTAATTGAAAATATAAATGAGTAATTTGGGAAAATGAATGCGTTAAGAAAAATTAAACTTTTATTAAGTTTTAAAATATTTGGGGTATTCACACGGTAGTGTTAAAGTCATAACGTCATAATGTTCTAAACTTTTAAACTAGTTTAAAATGCGACTGCTGTGAGCAACCCCTCATATTTTAGTGTCTTAGTTGAAACATAAACAATATGATACAAAACAAATGAGAAAAAATATTACAAAAATTAAATAATATTTGATACGAATATGCAAAATTATGAGAAAATTATTTAACGGCTTCTATCTGTTTTCGACAATTATTTGCGAATTTTTGCAATATGTAAAACAAATTTTTTTCGAGCATTTGAACTTTTAAAATTTTAAGGCTTTGGAATTTATTTGCAAATTTTCTTAAGTTTTGCGATTAGGTAATTTTTGATAAAAGTTATTGCTCTTGTGTGTAATTTTAACAAAATAGATTGAATTATTTTTGTTGTTGCAGTTTTTGCCTTTTTTTTACACATTTGACGACTTTTATTTTATATCACACTTTGCTATCATTTTGGTATTAGCAAGTTTTTGCAAATTTTCATTTTCGCGAATTTTTCCGATTTTTTCGAATTTCTTATATCTTTAAGTATTTATGTGTCATTTTAGGGCTTGCCTTTTTACCATTTTACCGATTTTTAATACATCTATTTATTTGTGCGAATTTTCATAATTTTCCCAATTTTCTGCGATTTTTTGAATTTCTTAGATCTTTAGGTATTTCTAAGTAATTTTGGAGCTTGTTTACGATTTTTGCAATTTGTTGCAAATTTTTGCAATAAAAGTGATTAATATATTTTTGATGTCAGCAAGTTTTTGCGAATTTTCGTAATTGCGGATTTTAAAAAAAAATTTAAAGTTTTTTTCAATTAAAAAATTATTCGCGAATTTTCGCAAATTTTTTGCACGTGAGATAATTATTGATTCATAAAATCTACTGAGTGTTCTCGTTTACAGTTTTTGAGGCTTTGGAAATGTTTAGAAGATATTCTCATTTTTGCAAGTTTTCGCTATTTATATGCTGTAAGTCTATACTCGAGTTATTACTTTTTTTTGCGGTCTATATAATTAGCTTTAGGATATTGTTTCCATTATTTTAATCCCTTGCGAATTTTTATATTTTTTGCAATATATAATGATTTGAGTAGAAATTTGCTTAAGAAAAACTGCACGTATTTAAACGTAAATTGACATTTTGTCGAAAAAGAAAAGTAAAATGCAAAATAATTAGTTATGACAGTAACAAATACATAGAGTGAAGAATTGTATTAATATAGTACTCCTTTTATATGAAAGAAAATAAAAATAGTTTTAAACTGGTTTACAATGTTAGGACTTTATGATTTTATGACACTTAGGATACCCTTGTGAATACCCCAACTGTTTTTGTTAATTTAGGGCCAATTTCAGCCACTTATTTAAATATCAATTCATATTTAAAAGTAATCTTTCCATAAAGAAATTAATGAAAATCGACATTTATATATGAATAGATATTTAAATAGAGTTGGTGAAATTGGCCTTAGAAGCTTCTAAGACGGCCATTAGCGTTCAAACTGATCAAAGCTTTAACGTTTTTAATACTTATTTTTTTCTTCTTTACTGATTTTAAAATAATTTAAATATGAGCAATTTAAAGAAATATTTAACTTTAATCTGGCAAAATATTTCATTAGTATATAACGTGATTTAACCGAAAATAATTATTGCACCCTTTTAAAGTCCTGGCTCCTGCACATATGTAGAACAATGTCATGTGTGACACCGTACATGATGTATTACGGTTATCTTGCATTAATATAGAGCAACGAGTGCTGCTGAGTCGAAAATAAGGATGAGGATCACGATGAACAAAATGGCGATGGCGATGATGATGATGATGATGATGATGATGATGATGATGCTGATTGTTGTGGAGATACTAATGTGTATGACATAAAAAGCAAATCTGTTTGTATGTTTGCACAGTTGATATGCAAACAAAAATAACAACAAATCAAATGTGAACAGCAACAGTATTTTGAAATACAACTGCAGCAACTAATTCAGATACACACACACACACACACACACACATACACATTGCCAAGCAAAGCTATAACAGAAAAAAAATGTTTACAAAAAAAAAAATGGAGAAAACAGACTAGAAGTCAACACAAAGATGTTCATAATTTATGAACATGAAGTGCAATATGAAGTCAAGATTTAACAAATACTTGTGCATTTACTTCATTCACTTCACTCACTTATGAAAAGTAAACTTGAGTTGTGGATCCAAAATATTATTTGATTATGTGACCAAACTAATGAATAAGTGCTTAAGAGTTATACTTATTTTTTTGTGTGTGGTAAAAAACAAATTAAAACATTTAGATATATTTGAGTTTTTACTCTTTACCTAAATTATTTTTGCAATTAGAAAGGGAAAGATTAAGTCCACATTACGGTTATGAGAGAGCAAGCAAATTATAGAAGAGCGGTCTGACAAAAGTTAGACGAAATGCAAAACTTTTGTATTACATTTTGGTTTTATGAATTATTATTTTTAAAAAATAATTAAGTTAGGCTAACCTCGATAAAAATAAGAAAGTATATTTAATGGACATGTGATAGTTTTTTAAGAAACGAATAGACTAACGAAAGCGGCTTGAGTAGTATCGGTGAAAGTGAAATCTCATAATTCTAGTTGAATTCTTAAAGGTAGTAAGGAAGGAAACATTTAATCATTGTCACTACATTTTTTGTCAATAGCGTTCACATGATACACTTTCTATATTTCTATATGTGCATATTAGAGTATTATTAGGATGTATAAAAGAATTCAGACAATTCGACGAGTATTATTATGATATTTAGTGTAAAATTGATATGTTGAACATTGGAGCTGAATGGGTCAACTCTAATACGTGCCCCTTTGAGGCTTAATATTGCTTAAATCGTCCATTTTCTAACAATTCTTTAAAAAATTCTGCTTTGAAGCGGTTCATCAGAAAAGCGTGAGAGTGTTCTTTTGAATATGCTAAATTCTATGAAAATATTTTTAGGGTTCCGTACACCAAAGGACGCTGTACGTCTGTCTGTCTGTCTGTCTGTCCTTCACCAGCTGTTTTCTCGAGAACCATAAGATATACGGACCTTTAATTTCGACAAATTATGTAGAACTTTGCTCGCTACAACAACAAATACATAAGAGTTAAAACTTAAAGGGTGGTCCAAAACGAGCAATGAAAAATATTAAAATCCCTTGTAATATAGGGTACGTTCATAAATTTAGCAAATTTACGCATTTTTGAACGAACTGCAAACAATTTTAAGTCGGCAATTAATTTAATTTCAGAAAATCTTGATAATAAAAGTAACAATTTTCTTTTAAATTATAGTAAGAACAAGTAAGAGTGCTATATTTGGCTGTGCCGAATCTTATATACCCTTTACCAAAGTGCTTTTATGTAGTACAGAGATACATACATAATCACATACATAAAGTATAAACAAAAAGAAAAAAATAATTTGACCTAGTTGCTTTTATGTACAAAAAAAAAAAAATAAACTTTCAAACCCTAAAATCATCATTTTAGATTTTTCTGATTACTTATACCAATCTAGTAGTAGAAAGTGTGTTAAGTGAAGAAAGAAAATTCAAAAAAATGTTTTATTTATTTACTTTAATAACCTGAAAAAAAGTTCAAAGTTTCCAGCTCTGGAGCTGTGGTTTTTATTTTTATAGTTTTCTACAAAAAACTTTTATTTCTAAAACGTAAAATATATATATAATTTATGAAAGCAAAGATAAAAATTAATTAGAGTTAGTTACTTTTATATATCATAAAAAGTGTAACTTTTCCAACCCTGAAATCATCCTTTTTGATTTTCTGATTTCTTGCACCAATATTTTTCTTTTAAGAATATAAGATATGTTTAATTTATAAAGAAAGGGAAAAATTTGTTTTAGTAAGTTACTTTTGTCCAAAAAAAAAAAAAAAAAAAAATAAAGTTTTCCAACCCTGAAATCGTATTTTTAATTTTTTAATTGTTTTTTTTTTTATTTGGAATACTAATTTTATTCGTACTCAATCATAAAATAATTTTATTTAATAAAAAAAAAATAAAAATTAGTTTTCGGTAGTTAATTTTTTATATCACAAAGAGTGCAAGTTTCCTAACCCTGGAATCCTCCTTTTTAAGTTTTTTTTTCTCATTTCTTATACCAATCTTTTTTGAAGAATGTAAGATGTGTTTAATTTATAGTAAAAAGGAAAAATTTGTTTTAGTAAGTTACTTTTGTAACAAAAATAAGGTTCTCCAACCCTGCAAACGTAGTGTTAATATTTTAATTTTTGTTTTAATTTGAAATGCCAAATTCATTAGTACTGAAGTATAAAATCAGTTTATTTTATAAAAAAAAATAAAAATTAATTTTCGGTAGCTAATTTTTTATATCACAAAAATTGTGGGTTTTCCAACCCTGAAATCATACTTTTTGATTTTTATGATTTCTTATACTAATCTCTTTCTTTTAAGAATATAAGATATATTTAATTTATAGAGAAAAAGGTAAAATTTGCTTTAGTAAGTTACTTTTCTATAAAAAAGGGTAAGGTTTGACAACCCTGGAAACGTGTTTTTAACTTTTTTAAATTGAAATACCAATTTTATTCGTACTGAAGCATAAAATAATTTTATTTATTTAAAAAAGTTAAAATTAGTTTTCGGTAGTTAATTTTTTATATCACAAAAAGAGAAAGTTTCCTAACCCTGGAAAAATCCTTTTTAATTTTTCTGATACCAATCTATTTCTTTTAAGAATCTAAGATATCTTTAATTTATAGAGAAAAAGGAAAAATTTGATTTAGTAAGTTACTTTTGTATAAAAAAAGTTAAAGTTTTCCAACCCTGGAAACAACTTTTAAATTTTTTGAAGGTTAATTTTTAATTTGAATTACCAATTTTATTCATAGTAAAGTATAAAATAAGTTCATTTAATAAAAAAAATAAAAATTAATTTTCGGTAGTTAGTTTTTTATATCACAAAAAGTTTCAGTTTCCCAACCCTGGAATCATTCCTTTTGATTTTTCTGATTTCTTACACCAATATTTTTCTTTTAAGAATATAAGATATGTTTAATTTATAGAAAAAAAGGAAAAATTTGTTTTAGTAAGTTACTTTTGTATAAGAAAAAAAGTTAAAGTTTTCCAACTCTGGAAACATCTTATTAATTTTTTGAAGTTTAATTTTTTATTTCAAATACCAATTTTATTCGTGGTGAAGTATAAAATAAGTTTATTTAATAAAAATAATTAAAAAATTAGTTTACGGTAGTTAATTGTATATATGACAAAAATCTTAGGTTTTCCAACCCTGGAATTATCCTTTTTGTTTTTCTGTTTTCTCACATCAATCTCCTTCTTTTAAGAACATTACATGTGTTTAGTTTATAGAAAAAAAAGGAAAAATTTGTTTTAGTAAGTTACTTTTGCATAACAAAAAAAGTTAAGGTTTTCCAACCCAGGAAACGTCTTTTTATTTTTTTTAATTTTTTTTTATTTTTTTTTAGTTAGAAATACCAATTTTATTCATACTGAAGTATAAAATAAGTTTATTTAATAAAAAATTATTAAAAACTAGTTTTCGGTAGTTATTTTGTATGGCAAAATGAAGTTTAAGTCTCTCAGATCTGAAACCGTCTGCTCGATTTTGCTGATTTTCAATGCCAATCTTATTTCGACCGTTTCTGACCCAGCAGTCCAGGAACGAAGTCTCTAGCTTTTCTAGGAGCTTCGGAAAACCGATTTCACGTACAGACAGACGGACAGACGGACATCGCTTATTCGTCTTCCCTATGCATAAGGATCCAGAATATATATACTTTATGGCTCCCTTATTAATATTCTGAAAATTACAAACGGAATGACAAACCTATATATACCCTTTTACCATTTTTTGGTAAAGGGTATAAAAAGATTGGAGACAAAATTAAAGCGGCTATTTCTTGTAAAAACTGTCTTAAAATGAAAGAACTCTTTTGAAGTAGTAAAAACTACTAAGATTTGTGTTTCAAAATAATTTTCGAATATATATCACTCTTCCTTTTTGTTAAAATTCGAAACATGTAATAGTGTTTTCACACTGACATGGCTTTAATAAAAGTTGGTTTTAACGTTCAAACCAAGTTTTAAAACCTGGTTTTAACATAAAAATTGTTTTTGTTAAAACCAAATAAAAACCATTTTTGAATTGGTCTTATGAAAGGCAACCTCGTTTTCGCTGTGATAAATTCAGTGCTGCCAAGTTGAAATGACCGACAGCAGCTGATAATGTTATGCCAGTGAATACCAATAGATGGCGCTTGAAAATTTTTCAACATAAAAATGGATGCAGCAGCAACATTAATCAAAAAATTATGAAAATAAAATAGTTTTTTGGAAGTAAAATAAAGAAAATATTTTAAAATGAACTCTGGAAAGTGAAAATAGACAATATGAATGACATTCATCTGCCAATAAAAAATGTTTATCTTATAATGTATATGTGCATTTTTATGTTATTAACAATATTTCTAAGTACTTCTTCATTCTGTATAAGAAGTTCCATATTTTAAAAAAATTTATTTACAAAATATAAAATAATTTCCATTTTAGAGCGCATTGTGAAATATCTCAGTTTTTCATACAAACAAAAACAGTTGAACAGTATGTCCAACAAGTGTTATTAAAAAGCAGAAAAATGCAACAACAAATACACGCATTTCGACAGGAGATTTATTTTATTTTTGAACAAAGTTATTAGACAGTCTGTGAGTTAAAGCCTGAATTTAACAAACTTGCAGTGTGAATGCAAAATCAGCTGTTTATGGTTTTAACGTTAAAACTATGTTTTAGCTTTCAGTGTAAAAACACTATAATGTAAATATCAAAATACATGCATATGTATATTCAACTTATTGTTCCACTGCAACTTATTGCATCTTAAAATAATTTACTGCACCATTTGGAGAGATTTGCGGCAAGTATGCCATTTACATGCATTAAAAAACGGTTCACGCTAAACAATGCTGCCAAGTTATACATTTTTAAACGTAAGATGTTCTTGCTGCTGCAGACGTGCACTATCAATGCATTTACGAACGTACCCATACATACATACAATTGTATATTGTATATATTGTATATTGGTTTATTGGTTTATTTCCTGTACAACAAGAGTTTATCTTATATTTACAGTACAGAAACGGATTTCGTTAAAAAAAATAAAAAATTAAAAGCAATTGCAATTATTACATTCGAATTAGATGCTAATTAATAAAAATATATAAAAAATATAATTAAAAAATAAATATATATGTATGTATGTATATTAAAAGATTGCACATAATATAATATAAAAGAATTACCTACACATTTTTATTTAAAGGAATTAACTAAAAATCTTTTGAAACTATTAGCGTTACTGTTCAATTGCTGACATAGTGGAAGATTATTCCAAAGTCTAGCGGCATGCACATAAAATTGCTAGGTATTGATGTCGAGGTATTATAATGTTTCGGTTTCGTGGCGATTGACAAAAACGTATACTTTCAAAAATGTATTTGGGAGTTTGAGTGTGTATTATTTTATGCAGAAAAACTAGAGTGCGGATTTTTAACAGGCTATCGAAGCCTGTTAAAGGTTTTTAGAAACAGAGGAAACATGATCAGATCTTCTCAATCCATACACATACCGTATAATATTGTTAAATAAAACATTTTATTTTCTTCGACTAACAGAGTCGCAGTTTGCAAATAATTCACACCCATACAATAACGAAGGAACCAAATAAGTCTTGGCAAGCAATATTCTAATTCAATATTCTAAATATACACTTGAAATTTCTAAAGTTAGTGTATTCTTACACAGACTACAATAATTAACATTAAATTTAAAAAAATCTAAATTAAAGGGTGTTCTATTAGTTAATGTAATTTTGACAATTTGTTGCATCTTGGCAACCGTAAGAGGCAAACTCTTGAAATTTTCAAAAAACGGTAAAACAAAAAATCCCAAAATTACAAAATCGCCAAACCGAAAACAAAATAGCCAAACACCGAAAAAATCGCCAAAACGACAAAAAGCACCGAATTAAAACAATTCTAGCACTAAAATAAATCAACAAAATGAAAAAAATTGCCAAAATAAAAAATCGCCAAAATAAAAAATCGCCAAAAACCTAAGAAAATCGCTAAAAACGAGAAAAAGTGCCAAAACTTAAAAAACGCCAAAAACGCCAAAAACCAACAAAAAAAAGCCAAAATTAAAAAAAAAACATATTAAAAAACACGCTCAAACCGAAAAAAATTCCAGAAGCGAAAAAATGCAATCAGATATTATCACATATTTGGTGTCAGTACGGAACCATTTGTGAGCGAGTCAGAGTCGCACTTTACTGAATCTATTCAAGTTGTTTTACAAAAATACAACCGACTTGACAACCTTTTGCTGTTTTGAAGTCGCTTAGCAATAATTAGACCACAATGAGGCTTAAAACTAATATTTTTATTGTTTCAGAAACCTGGAAGTTCACACATAAATTTTCTAGTTTTTTATTCTGGCAAACACTTACAGGTATTTTGATTAATAAAACATTTAAAGCTCCTTACCTGCAAAGAAAAAAAAAGCAAAAAAATTTTTATTTTAATATAAATTGTTTTACAATTAAAGCAAGTTTGTAACTAAATGGTTTAAAAGATACCCAGTTGTCCAAATCGTCCTAGACGACATTGTCTTCGACGATTCATATACGACATGTCGTCTGTAGATTAAGTTTTCTAATCGACAATTTAAAAGAAATCGGCGTTCATGACTATCTGAACGACAATGTCACACGTTTTCTCTTCAATAAAATTTTGTTGGGGACCATCTGAGCGACAGTTTCATACGTTTTGTCTTCAATAAAGCCTTGTCGAGGACAATCTGAGCGACAATGTCCCTCGTTGTGTCTTCAATAAAGCCTTGTTGATGACAATCTGAGCGACAATGTCGCTCATCTGGTCTTGTGTGACCTCGCCGCCATTTGTATGAAAATTTCGTCAACGATTTGTATGGAGTTGTCTTTAATATGTCTTCTACGACTTACCATTGTCTTGTACCCGTCGTCAAAGATGTCTTAAAGACGTGGCCAACTGGGTAAACAAAAATAAACTTAAACACATACATATGTACATACGAGTACATAAATAAAAAGTAATTAAGAAAACAAAATAATTAGAGAAAAAAACAACTAATTGCTTTTAAATGTTCATAATCAATTTTTCTCGTATAATTGTTGCTTTCATTCAGTTTAAACATGAAAATTAATAATACGCTTCGTTAAATGTTTGCACTGAATGTTGTTGCTTCCTTCTTGCAGTACGTTTTGGTCATTTGGAGCAAAAAAAAATCCAATAAAAATAAAAACATCATATAAGAAATATTATTAAATAACTAGAGAAAAAAATGAAGGAATGTTGTTAAGAAGGGGGAAGAAGGGGGTGGGGTGCTGGTAAACTTGATCTAAAGGAAAATTAGTTATAAAAGTAAAACACACAACATATGTATGCTTCGTATGCGAACTGCAAACATAGTTTTTTTTTTCTTTAGAAGTCTTACAAAAAAGGAATTAACAAAATGTAATTTGTTAAGGACAGCAAAAGTTTCGAAGAGAAAACTATTGAAATGAAAGATTAAAAGTGCAGTAGTAAAGTTTTCATGTTTACTTGAAACATAATTTTCAAATAAATGATAATAGAGCAGAAAACTTTTAGCAAGAACATATGAAAAGTTTTCCCTTTTAGCTTATTTAGGAAAAATTAAATTCATACATTTTAGCGTTCTGCATGTGAGTAAATAAAAATTTGCTATTTTTTTAATTGTCCTAATTACTTAAAAATAATTTCATTAGAATTCGCCTTTTGACATTTGTGACGCTTAATCGATCAATTACATCCACTTCGTCATTATTATCAACAACACATTTCAAATCAGGTATCAATCATTTGCATTGGCGATTACGACACTTTCGCTATGGCAAACAATGTAATTCGGGCATTATGTCATTTCAAATCATTGCAGTTTGTATTTCTGCTTTTGCACAACACCTCCTCACTATGGCACGTTTCGTGTTACTTGACTTGTTGCAATTTCCAAAATAATATTATTGTTCTCAATCAATATAAGCGGCAATAATAACAATGAAAATAGTAAAAAAAATATTATTGATGAGGCACTTTTTTTTCTCTGTGTGTTAAAGTTGTTGTTACGCCTGTTTGATTATGTTACTTTTGCAAGTTGCTTGCTTTGCTTCTTACTTTCTTGTAAAAATTGCATGTTACTCTTATCGACTTGAAATGGCTTGACTAATAGAGTTGGAAGGGGCGAATGGACGGATAAAATTTCTTTGATATATTTTTCCGTTTTACCTCAACAATAAATTTAATTTTTCTTTGTGTTAATTTATTTGTTTATAAAGCATTTCTATGTTTTCTTGAAATTATCGAAACATGGGTATGATTAAGTGCAGTAGAGGAATTATTTTATTAAAAAAAAAAAATGTATGTTGCTTAAGAGACACTTACATGGGCGCTCTCTACAATTCTTTAATAAGGTTATTATGTTTTAACTCTAATGAGTCATTTGAAATGAATGTTCATTAAAAAATAACCTCGAAAAAGTGTAAAATATTCCCCCTTATTGTGAAAGGCGTAGTCGACATCACATCAAGGCGACAGTAAATATTGTCACTTTACCGGAAACAATTGGCTCTTATTGACAATATTTTACTAATCGCTAAGGCTTTGTAAGTTGATGGAGCACGTTAATGGTAGCCAGTTGTTGTCGACAAAGAGTACACAAGTGAAAATGTTTACTGTCGTCTTGATGTGACGCTGCCAACGCCATTCGCAATAGGGGTTGCGAATATATATATATATATATATATATATATATATATATATATATATTTTTTTTTTTAACTCGCTGCTATTTGAAACTTCGCTCATCTTCTCTTAATTTAAGATGGGTAGTTGCTTGGGCTTCTACATCCGATTTAGGATCTGGGCTGTCAGTAGGTCTCCAGTTATACAGTTGATAGTAACAGCACGCATGACCGTTCGTCAGAGCCTCTCTCTCAGGTAAAAACAGGGTACTCCGCGTGTTGGTGAGGTTGACAGTTGAACCCCGTACTGTGGGTCGCGTATGCACTAATGTTTTATTTAACTATATATAAACTCTTTTTAACTTTTTCGTGTCATATATTGAAAATAGTTGAATTTTTAGTATCAAATTATTGCACTAAAAACTTAATTTTCTCTGACGTTTTAAAGCGGCTGAAGACAAAATCTGCTAACACTGCCTTTCTCATGCCAAATTTGCCTCAAGTATGAGCCTGATACATTTGCCCAACTTCATAGGAGGAGGATTAATAAAATTTCATTTTATTTATTTTTTTTCATAAGTATTTTAAAAGACAAATTTTGTAAATAGAAATGTTTTTTTCGTTTTGAAAATTGTATGGAAAAAATATTTTTCGAAACGAATTTTCGTTATTTTTCATACAAATTTCAAACGTTTAGAAACGAAATTTTTTACAAAATCTGCCTATAAGACAGTAAATTTGACATAAGATGTAGAAGTGTGATTGT
Source organism: Tachina grossa (assembly GCA_949987645.1). Lineage (NCBI taxonomy): Eukaryota > Metazoa > Arthropoda > Insecta > Diptera > Tachinidae > Tachina > Tachina grossa. The sequence goes on along the minus strand of OX465278.1, from coordinate 118,291,316 downwards.
CAAAGAAATTCCATAAAAGAATAGCAAGACAATACGGTTGTCCTTTGCAAATCAGTCAAGCAGTGCGAGCGAGACAAAAAGCTCTTACAAGCCTGGCCATACTTAAGAAATAATTACGAGCGCTTTAACGACTTCATTACATTTCATAATAGCCCAATTCACAATATTGAGTAAATGGTCTTGCGTCCCAGCATATGCAAAATGGTATAGTATATTGATACTCACCACTTAAGAATTCTTAGTGGTGAGTATGAATATACAGTCAAATCCTGATAATTCGTACCCCGCTAAATCGTAATTCCCGATAATTCGTAATAAGCTATCGGTCCCTTAAAAAAATCTCGTTAATTCGCAAAATTTCCATACATTTTGGTCCCCTCGCTAATTCGTAATATTTTCTTCAAATAAAATCTTCTTTACCTCTTATAAATCGTAATTGTTTGCTAACTACCACTTATAATTCGTAAAAAAAACAACAAAAACATGGAACGAATGATTTTTTGTTTATAAGACACGTCGGTGTTACAAAAACAACAAATTTTTATTTTGTATTTTATTTCTAAAAATCGTTTTAGTAAATAAATTGAAAAACCCGTTAATTCGTATTTATTTTATTTTAACACCGTTAAATCGAAACCCCGCTAAATCTAAAACCCCTATAATACGTAAGACATGGCCGGTCCCTTGCGATTACGAATTATCGGGATTTGACTGTACTATAGCATTTTGCACAAGCTACGATGCAAGATCATTTGCTCATGACTGTGAATTGGGCTAATATCTTATATTGAAATGGGCGAAGTCGTATCCAAGATTGTGTTGTTTTAAATTCTTAAAGTGCTTGCAAAAGCTTCCTAAGAAACGATTCATAGCAATTGCATAAAATGGAATATTAAATTTGAAGGGCGAAATGCCGCCAGTTTTTCAAACACAATGTATGTCACTGAAATAGCCTAAAATGTGCGACAAGTTTCATAAAAATCGTTTAGGTAGAACCACATGATATATAATATAACATTTTAATGGGGTTGGTCCCGCCCACTTTTCCCAATGCAAGATTATTCTGTTTAAAGAGGCCAAGGTAAGTGAGCAGTTTAGCCAGAAATCTAAAAGGTAAAAGTTCTAAAAAATTATCCCCTTATGCAAAAAAATATTTTACTTTAGCTTTAAAGTTCATAGTAGTTAATAAGCACTTTAAGGCTAACATAGCTTTATTAAAAAATCATATGCAAAAGACAACTTTAAATATTTTGTGATTTAATAATAAATACTGGTAACACCACCGTGTTCAACAACCACTTCACAGCTTATGATGTAAAAAATTGAATACAATTTCATTCGGGTATTCAAATATTTTTTTTATTTTATTAAATAAATTTTTATTATCTTGAAGTAAAGCAACCTAACTTAAAAAATATGAGCTTCTGACTTAATAGGAAAACAGATAAACACAACCATGAAGTAAAAGTAAAAAAATTTGAAAAATTATCACAATTTGTTTTATTCGAATGAAACGAGTATTTGAATATCCAGCTTTTTTCGATTTGTTTTGATTGTATGTACATCACTAAAACATTTTTGTATAATTGTATTTATTTTAATATTTTTTATGGATTTTGCTATGTATTTCGAAGCAGTTGGATAATTGGGTGATGTTTCCCATTACATGACAGAAATAATAAATTTAAGATAAGAGCAGGCACTTCCAGCTTCACTTTCAGATATAACATGAATCAGTATGTGCTATATTAGTAAAAATATTTGAGGTACAAAATACACATTTTGGAAATATCAACTTAAAGTAGTCTTAACAAACGTGGGTGCCTACTTTAGAATTTTTATACAATAATTTTTTTAGAATACAACTTTACTTAACATTGCTTGGCAAAGCTTTATTAAGTTTTTTTGCATAAGACCCTTAATATCTATATTTGGTAGGCGTAAGTAACCTCGCCCTCTTAACCAAACTGAACTTTGTCATTCTAAAAGCCTAAATAAAGTCTCCGGTTTCATAGAAATCAAATGGGTGGGGTACATAAAATTTTAGAAATTTTTTCAGTGAATATTGCTCCGCCCATTTTCATTTGATAATGGGATAATGGGCTGTATTTTCTCCAATATTTTTTTTTATTTGAAATCAAGTAACAGGCTTATTTATGAAATAAAGCCGAGAGGTCCCACTATCTGCACAATATAACGAGTTTTGTCGTCTCACTGCAATAACGTTCCAAGTAATAGAGGCCAATCGGAAATTTGGCAACTAGTACTGACTGACACTTGGATTACTTTGCAATGTAATCAACTGACTATTTTAACAATGCGATGTCCTAGGCGGTAGTCAATTGTCTCACTTTGCACTACTTTAAGCTAACTTAAAGTTGACTTTTTTAAATCACCTGGTAGTCAGTAAATTAAAAAAAAATTTCTGCGGCTCGAACATGTAACATCACACGTTGTGTACTCAACGCGCTACCACTCGGCTAAGCTGCCATCTAAAATAACAACAGCAAAATGTTAATATAAAATTGGGCTCCATGAAAAATCGCCCAAAACCAAATCGCCGAAAAATTAAAATGAAAAATCGCCCAAAATTTCAAAATGAAAAATCACCCAAAAAGAATGAAAAATCGCCCAAAATTTTCAATATGAAAAATCACCCAAAAAATTGAAAAATCGCCCAAAAAAATGAAATATCGCCCAAAATTAAAAAACACCAGAAAAAAATTAAGATTATAGTAATTTCATTTTTATATTAAAATGAAAAAAGAAAAGTTATAGAGAAGTGTAAATAATGTTCGTTCGTTCGCGAATTTTCTACACCATAGCGTTCCTCGACACGGCGCTGCCTAATGAAAATTTTCTGCCTTGCAAAGTTTTCCTGTTTAAGAAAGTTTTCTTGCACTGACGGCCTTCGGCCGGGCTTAAGGATTTTCTCCACCATGGTGTTTCCCGACAGGGCGCTGGCTAATAAATATTTTCTGCCTTGCAAAGTTTTCCTGCGTAAGAACGTCTTCTTGCACTACCGGCCTTCGGCCATGCTTGAGGATTTTCTCCACCATGGTATTTCCCCACACGGCGCTGATTAATAAAGATTTTCTGCTTTGCCAAGTTTTTTTGTTTAATAACATTTCCCTGCACTGCCGGCCTTAAGAATTTTCTCCACCATGGTGGGTGTATTTTTCCCTTTACTTTTTAAATGTTTGAACATTTATGTTTCCATGAAAAATCACCCAAAACCAAAGCGCCCAAAAATAAAAATGAAAAATCGCCCAAAAATTTTTTCATACAAATTTTAAGTAATTTTTCATATGAAAAATCGCCCAAAATTTCAAAATGAAAAATCACCAAAAAAAAAAAATTAAAAATTGCTCAAAATTTTTGGGCGTTTTTTCATATGAAAAATCACCCAAATTTTGTATGGAAAAATTTTGGGCGATTTTTCATTTTTATTTTTGGGCGATTTGGTTTTGGGCGATTTTTCATGGAGCCATAAAATTGAAATGAGTTTTAAAGTAGCTGAGAATAAATTTGTTGGCTCTCACCAAATTCGATTACGTACTCAACTTAAGATATAGTTTTGGGTTTGTTCTGGATGACTTTTCAGCTAGCTTTTAGTCAGTATAAGAAAAGTTAACTATAGGTTAACTATTTTTGTAGTCAACCACACATTCTCCGACAGGGAAACAATCAAAAGAAGTAGTGTTGGTGCGTGTATGCTTGTTATTTTGCATATTGTACGTTGTTTGAGTGTTTGAGTAAGATGTATGCAGATGGCTATTATGTGTTTAAGGGTGTTTTTTTTTTTAAAGCAAACGCACACAACTAATGTCAATGCATGTGCGTGCGTTTGTATGTGCATAGAAAAATAAAAATCATACAAACAAAGTGTTTGCGTATGTACATGCAGAACGTTTGTGCGCGCGCCAATGAGTATGAAGAAGCAAGCATCACAAATTTTTCCGTCACGAAGTATTTTCTTCTTTACTCCTATACCTGTAATAACTGAAACAAATGTCTTGCCAACAGTATTGTTTAGGGTTTGTTTTAGAAGATTTCGCTGTAGTAAAGCATTTAAAAAATCCCTCATGTCTTAAAAGTGATCTTTTGCAGGGATATAAAGGGTCCGCCAGATAACTCTTTTTTTTTGAAAATGTAATAAAAAAAGCCGAGTGTAGCTGCGGCTGTGTGGTACGTAGCGCCGTCCTGTTGAAACCAAATGTTGCCAATACCCTCCTCTTCAATTTTTGTGAACAAAAATTCGTTCAACATGGCCCGATAACGATCGCCATTGACTGTAACGGCCACTCCGGGTTTTCTGTGCCCCAAATGCGACAATTTTGCTTGTTTACATACCCGCCAAGATCAAAATGAGCTTGATCTGAAAAGATAATTTTTTTTTTGCAAAATCGGCATCTTCTGTGAGTCGATCGCAGGCCCACTTAGCGAAGCGAATACACAACCATATTCGTTCAGCGGAAGGATAAAACTAATTATCTGTCAAATCAGACATTAGCTAGTGTTACCATTCACGAAATAAGCACTAGTTGAAAAAAAAAACGTTAGATGGCGGACCCTTTAGTAAGTTATAGGTCAAAATGGCCTTATTTCTTTGTTAATTCCGGAATTAGTCTATATGGCTTTATTACCAATGCAATGTGGTGCAATGATATATTTATGTATATTTCAATTAGCTGATAAATTGGGCCAATTTAGCTTATTATTTATGACTTTACTTGTATTTCAGTGAGTCGACGAAAATCGGTACAATGTGCCGATAGTGGGATCTAGGCTTAAGACACATAAAAAATACAAGAGAATTGAAAATTCAACCATTTATAAAAAATTTAAAAAAAAGCAATATGAGTCCGATCACAGAGGAGATGTGTAAACATTTAGTAATGAAATTTTTTTTAAGTTGGAAGTACTTATGCTTTTAGTATCTTTTTTTAAATTAATTAATTAAAAGTATCAAAACTTTCAATATTGTAAATACATATGAATTTGTTGGTTTTTGTTTGTTTTATTAAACTTATTTGGTTAGTAAATGGGCACACTGCAGTATATGTATATGTACTGCATTAAAAATTGCAGTAAGCAGTAAATTTACTGATTACTGAAAAAATTCAGTAAATTTGTACTGCTAATGAAATTTAATTTGCATTACTAGTAAAATCGTAGGGCCGTAGCAAGTGGCAAAGTTTTTTCATTCAAATTTTGAAACTTTTGTATGAAAAACATATAGCCACTTGGTAGAATTTCATTATGAATACGGGCATTACTGATTACTGAAAATTAAATGCACCTCATCATATAACAAATCATTTAGGCAATTTATAAAATTTGTAGAAAAAATTTTTAGTAATCAGTCAATTTTTTTTTTGTTTTTACTGAAACTTTAGTGGTACTGCAGTGCTCATCTATGGTAAATGCCTTTATTTTTACATTTTAATTTTTAATTCCTGTTGTTGACTTTGACTCGCGCACATTCGGTTTTGATAATTTTATTTGATTTAGCTTGCTTAATTTTTTAAGTTTTTTCAGTTTAAACGATTTTTTTTCAGTTTTATCGCTTTTTTCTCGTTTTGGCGTTTTTTTTTCTCTTTTTGGGTTTTTTTAATTTTCGCAATTTTTTTTTCATTTTGGCGATTTTTTCATTTTGGCGATTTTTTTGTTTAAGGATTTTTTTAATTTTGGCGATTTTTGCGGTTTTTCGCGATTTATTTTAGTCCTAGAGATTTTTTTAATTTGGTGCTTTTTTCGTTTTGGCGATTTTTTTATATTTGGCGATTTTATATTTTTTTGATTTTTTAGTTTTACCGTTTTTGAAAATTTCAAGAGTTTTGCTCTTACGGTTTCCAAGATACAGCAAGTTGTCAAAATTACAAAGTCAAAATTGCATTAACTGATGGAACACCCATTGATTTAAATTTTTTAAATTTAGTTTTAATTATTATAGTCTGTATAAAAATACACTAACTTTACAAATTTCAAGTGTTATGTACATACAATTGTATGTATATTACATGGGATTTTAACATTTTTCGTTGCTCGTTTTGGAACACCCTTTAGTTTTTAACTCTCATGTATTTGTTGTTGTAGTGGCCAAATGTCTACATATTGTGTCCAAATTTCAAGTCCGTAGCTCTTACGGTTCATTCTCACCTTTGGTGTACGGAAATATACAGAAAAATAACCGGCGGCGGCGCACCGTCGGCTTCGAGCCGGTCGACTTGTTTCTCTGCTTGGTATTGCTTGTTTCAAACACTAATACACTCATATATCCTTTATGTCAACGGCAACATACCTGGGTATGTTTTTAGTTTTGAAAACGCTGTAGCTTTAAACTGGATAACCGGATCGACTTGAAATTTCTTGATATCCTAGTCAAAACTGTTTTACGCAATAGTTCCAAGTTTGGTTAGGATTAGATCATCCGTTCGGAAGATAAAGCCCATTTACAAAGTTGCACCCTTAAGTCAACAGAATACATACCTGGGTATGTATAGTAAAACGCATGCGAATATGATAATATAATATAAAAGTATAGTTTATTTTGAGCTAAGTTTTGTAATTATTATTTTATTATTATTATATAATGTCAGTTTTAATTATTTTTGCTTAAAATTATTGAAATTCAAATACATCTATCGCATTGAGGTAAGTCTTTGGAATGCTCTGCGCACACTGGTTTGTTGCATAATGTGCATGCTTTACGAGTAGGGCGTCGTTTCGAGCAGATGTAGCAATTCCCCTTTACCTATAGCCGGCCCGTACTATCACGTTCCTCCGATGCATGTGCCTCAGCATCCACAACTCCGATGGGCCCACCTTTCATGGCTTCGATGGCGTTGCGCGTTGAAAAAACTCTGGATATTGTGCTGTTATTCGCCCTTCTTTCCATTTCTGGCTTGCACAATTGCTCGCTAAGATGATGGAGAAACATCCTACGGCGGCTTGTAGATGTCTTCAGGTGAGTGTTGTTGTCAATGTATATTACGTATGCAGCAAACGCAGCAACGTCCACAATATTATAAAAGAAAGCCAGAGGCCATCTATTTGTGCGCCGCTTCGTACTAAATTCGGACAAGCACTTGTCCATGTTATCAACGCCACCTTTGGTTTTGTTGTAGTCCAATATAAGCAATGGCTTCTTCTTAGGACCGGTCGTTTCTGTTGTATAATGAGTAGTGGACAACATTACAACTGCCTTGTTTTTCTTGGGAACGTACGAGCACATCGTAACGTGATTACAGAACCCAAACATTGATGATTCAGCCTCACGTCGTTTCGGGTTGGCAAATGCTGCTGGCACGAATGTACGCCTTTTGTTGCAAGTACCCAATATAGATAAATTGTTGTCTAACATCAAAGTTTTTGCCAAGTTGTAGCTAGTGAAAAAGTTGTCACATACAATATTTCTTCCACTTCCAGCAAAAAGGTTGACACATAATTCCTTTACTACTCTTTCGCCAACGTTTCTTTCACGTTCACCAGACGGTGCCATTCCTGTATAGATTTGTCCCTGCATTGAAAAATTATATTCAATTTAGTTATTTAGATTTTCAACAATTTTCAACAATATTCATTGTACCTGCAATGGATAGGAAGAAATGGAGTCGCACACCCACCACACTTTTATTCCATATTTGGCAGGTTTTGATGGTATGTATTGCGTGAAGCCAGTTCCACCACGATAAGCATACAATTGTTCATCTACGGTGACGTTGGCTCCAGCCACGTAATATCTACGAAGACAGCTGTTAAGCATCAAAAAAAAAAAAACGTCCGATATTGCTGCTGCTTTGTCAGTTTGTTTTCGTTGCTGGCGTGTGTTTCCATTATCAAAACGTATGAAGCGGCTTATTTCCCAAAATCGTCGTACACTCATTGCGGCACGATATAGTGGATGTGAAGTAGTTTTCCACAAATCTTTCGTATGCACGTAACCAGAATGTGTAACGCCACTTAGCAAAAGTAGGCCCAAATATGCATCAAATTCACTTTTTGGATCTTGTTGGATGTTTTGCGTTGTCAATATCATAAAATTGCCTTGCCTTTCGATTTGATTCACGAATAATTATGTCGCATATTTCGTTTGACATTATCAATTGGAACGTTTCTGCAATGGTCAAACCCTGCGTTGCCCGTACTGGTCTAAATTCTGCACTTCTTAGAATGTTGTGCGTACGGAATCTTACAGGTTGTGGTTGTATCGAGGACCAAACATTACCATCTCTGGCAGTAAAAACTTCGCCAGTCTCAATTGGTGCATCTTCAAGATCTTCATCAGAATCACTGTCGCCCTCTGTGTCATATTCTGGTAACATGGGTTCTTCAACGTCTGAGTCATCTCCACCAATATCACCTAAAGCCTCGTCACCAACTATTGAATCGTGGTCACTTGTTTCTTCTTGGCTCTCTTCAAGCGCTTGCCGAATATATGCTTGTTGTTCTTCGTACGAAAGTGCGCTTAGTTGTCGTGGAGTAAGCCATTCACCATCAGCCATTTCACTTTTGATATTTTTTTATTTCCACAAAATTAACAGAAACGTCTTTTCACTTCGAATCACAAATGTAAACTAACGGCCATATGTATAATCAAAAATTGACATGAAGCTAGCATAAGTGGCAAAATTGAACATGGTCTTAAGGTATTTTGCCATGTAATTTTACATTAAAACTCATGCTAGGATGTAATCGTGTGTTAAAACTAAATTATGCGTTGATTTTTACTGTCAAATTGTATAGAGAAACTCGTCAACACTTAGTTCAATTTTGTTAGTCATGCTAACTTCATGCCAATTTTCGATTATACATAAGGCCGTAAATTTTCTGACGATACTACAAAGAATGAAATTTCCGCAACAATAAATGTTTGTACCTGCCTATATTATATATTTATTATATACGTATGTCGTCTACCTATACAACCACTTTTTTCAACAAACAATGACTGTGAGGATGAAATTGGTTATCATAAATTTTTTTAGCCTTTTGTCCATTTCTAACAAACTAAAAAAATAATTCGGAAATTCCAACAAACCAGGTAGATACGTAATTAGCATTTTATGCATACAAAACGTATGTACATACCCAGGTATGCTGCTGTGGACGTGCGTAAAGCATTTCTGCTGTTGACATAAAGGATATAGCTCACACCGATTTGACAATGCAAAGCAAAAGCAAAAAGCAAAGAAATCTCAGCAAAGAAATCAAAGTCAAAAGATTTTTACCCCCTTGCGTATAGATGTTTACACATCAAAATTGTATATACACTTTTATTTCTCTCTCTTTCATACACATAAATAGAGATCAATTACATGTAAAAAATTTTGCCGAAAACAAATGCGTTAAATCAGTAGTTATTACATTATTCTTATAATCCATCCCACTATGCTGTAGATGTCAATAACTGATGAGTTGTACAAGAGATACAATTAGTTCAAAAAGGAGAGCTTTGAACAATTTTAATAAAAATGTATTTCCAATTCATGATTACCACATTCTAGCACACTAATATCTATTCGAAAGGATTCTCTTTGATATTTTTGAAAACGATTTCATGATAATAAATGTAAGGAGCATGAAGACTCTGACTCCCATAAAGTTGGTTTAAGAGCCATTATTACAGCTTAAAGTTATTTAAAATTAAGGTTTTATTGGACTCATAAAAAGCCTTTCATTATTCCATACAATTTTACTTTTACCTAAAGAAAGCGATAACTTAAAAGCAACTTTATCCTATCTGGTATATTAAATAAAATTTTTTCTAATAAAAATGTTTTCATACGTCTGATTAAATCCCACTTTTAACTAACTTTAAGTTGTAATAATGGCCCTGAGAATCTTAATAATTTATTTATATTCTACAGGTATAATTTTTTTTATATGCTTAGATATAAATTATCCAAACACAAATCGAATTGCTCACACACTAAATAAAATTTCCTTTTTAACAATTTATAACATTAAAAAAATTCAAACATTTTCTTCATTTTGTTTTTCTCTTACAAATCATTAATTTAACATACATCGTCTGTAAATAAAATCCTTAGAAATTAAAATGTCTAAAGAAATCCTTGTGGACCTGTACGTGTGCGTGCGTACGTATGTACGTCTGAGTTGTAAATATTGCATAAATCTTTTAAACACAAACACTGTGGCAATTTAAGTTTATTCTTTTAGCAAGAGAAACAAGAAATAAAGATTTGTTTTTTTGTTTGTTTTCCAAATGCTGGCAAATTGTTCTTTCATTTATATTCTTTCTTTCACTTATTTTTTGATTTCTCATCTTTCATTGTTTTGTGCATGAGATATAATGCCTCAAACTTAATCTTGCAACAAAATTTTCCTTCTCAGCTTTTTAATTTTATTTGATGTTCTGTATTATTGTTGTTGCTGTAGATGTTGCTGTAGCTGCTGTTAAGTTATTGTTTACTTGTGTTAAAGCCAACGCATCAAAACGATACTTTTGTTGCTATTTACATTGCTGCATTTGTATTATTATAATAATACGGCTGTTGTTGCAACATATTTTCTACTTGTTGTTGCACGAAGAATTTTAAGCGAAAGTATAACATTGTTAGGCATTTTCATTATTGTTACAGTTAGCATATACTTTCAAGGCATTTTAAGTGAGTGTTTGTATGGTATATCAACTGTCTTCGGAGCACTGTGGACCCCAAATGCAAAAATATTCTTTACTGTCAGAGCTTGGTGTCCCAAGTTTTACCATATATTTTAAAACTGTTAACCTTTATACTTACTTACTGATTTCAGTTAAGTTTAAAATTTAGTTTAGTTTTTTATCTCAAATTTTGTAAAAGTAATATTGCAATCGAATTTTTGATTAAGTAAGACCACTGTAAAACATCAAATTCTGCAACACTAAATCTTAACATTGCAAAAGCAACTTGCCCCATTATAAATTTTACTAAAGAATAAAATAGAAAGCAAGCATTTCTTTAACATGATGAAGACAATGAATAATAAAACTGGCCAGCAGCTTTAAGCTATTTCATAGGCTTTATAAAAATTATAAACTTCATAAAGTTTCGTTTAAAACATTAGCTGTTATCAGACTACTTAATACTATAATTTTCTAGAAGCTTAAATTTAAAAAAATTCGAGAATTTTTTTCCGGTGTTCGAATTTAATTTAGAAGTTTCGAAGATTTTTAAGTAATTAGATCAAATCCAAGCTTCACGAAACCTGATAGCAATCTTTAAAAAATTATAAAATGCCTACACATATATTAATTATTGTGAGTTAGTTCGAAGCTTATAACTTTGTTTCGAAATTTTGTTATATTCACCGCATTATTACAAAAATTTTATTAACATGTTAATATTAAAATATTAAATATAAATACATACATATGTATGTATATATGTATGTAAAATTTGTTGTGCTAAAAAATATTTATGTGTTTCGAATTTCGAAGTACGAAATTTCGAACATGAAATTTTGCATATAAAAAATTTGCATACATAAAATTTTTAAGTATTTGATACTGTTAACATGTTTATAAAAATGTTCGAAAATTCGAAATGTATTATGAAAGCTAATTTTTTTTAGGGTATTTCATATCATAGCTTACGACACTAATAAAAAAGTTTAAAAATAAAAGATTTTTAACAATGTTCGAAAATTCGAATTTAATATCGAAATTTTTATAAAATTGTTCGGTAATTCGATATGTATTATAAAAGCTCATTTTTATGGGGGATATTATATCATAACTTACTTACTAATGAAAAATTGCAAAATTAAAGATATTTAACAATGTTCGAAAATTCGAATTTAATTTCGAAACTTTTATAGAAATGTTCGAAATTTCGATATGATAATGAAAAATTGCATAAGTAAAGATTTTTAACAATGTTCGAAAGTTCGTATTTAATTTCGAAATTTTTATAAATATGTTCGAAATTTTAAATGTTCTATAAAACCTAATTTTCGTAATGCATGTTATATCATAGGTTACGGTATGTATGGAAAACTGCATAAGTAAAGACTTTTAACAATGTTCGACAATTCGAATTTAATTTAGAAATGTCGAAAAAAGTTAAAATTTCATTCAAAAAAATTAAAATAATTTATAATAACCTTAGCTGTTGGTTGTTAGAAATCTTCGACTTAGAAATGTTTGCAAAGATATATTTAACTTTTTTTATTTTTATAAAGGAAAAGTGGTTTTGAGCCAAAAATTAAAAAGAAATTCCTGATACATGCAAGTAGACCAATTTATTCAAAAACTAATAAATATTTTTTAAATGTTTATTTCTATAGCATTTCGAATTTTGGAGCACACGTAGAAATTATATATAAAAATATTGTATTTAATATAAAGAAAAATTATTCATGAGTGTTCAGAAGCTATGCAAAAAATTAATATTCTGTTTGCTTTTATTTAGTTTGGATTTTCGAAAATAAATTCGAAATGCAAAAATTTTTTTTATATGACGTCATATTATCAGTGAAAAACCTCAAAACTATGAATTTTATATATCTTCGAAAATTCGAACTCAGTTTCGAACTTTAAAAAACCAGTAAAAATTAAACTATTTGAGCGAAAAACTTAAAACTAGGAGTTTTAGACATGTTCGAAAATTCGAAGTTAAAATTAAACTATTTTAACGGTTAAAGACAGTAACCACGAACGTTAGGCGAAAAATTTCTACTGTGGTGTAGATTGTGTGTTGCATGTAATTTTAAATATAAATATACATACATATATATAAAGTATTATTTGATATTAAAATTGTTAAGAAACATTAAAATTTTATTTCATAAAAATAAAAAATATAGACTAGATTCTTTTTGCTCTACACTGTACTTATTCTTTTGTCATCATTCGCAATAATATATGTATGTATCCATCCATGTTTTGCCTGACATTACAGTTCCAAGTTGTAAAAAGTCAAAAGACTTTATTCATTAAGTTCCCTGAAGTTTGTATACGATTAGTTCTTAATACATCTGAGTTGTGTACAAAAACTTGAAAAGTAGTTTTTTTTTCATTTACTCCTTCTTTGTATTTTCACTTTAGATTTCATTTCGAATACAATATTGTGCTTAGGATTGAAAATGGTTTATAATGTACAACTTATTAGACATGTGCTGTCATACAAACCTAAAATGAAAACCTGACAAACCAAAACTTTAACAGCAGCACCAAAATGAAGATGAAATAAAAAATAAAGAAAATAGACAAGAAAATTAAGAAGGATATAATATATTGCAGTCGCTTATACACATGTGAAGGATTTTAATGTAAAAGGATCTTATGTAGTTTTGATGATTCTCTAGAGAAGCAGACTTATAATTGATAAGACAAGCGTGCTGCTACTAAGCACAATTAAATTTGTTTGTATTTAGTTTTCTTTTCCTTTTCTTCAAATTAGCTAATTTCATCTGCAGCAGAAATTGCAAAATTTGCAAAAAGAAAAACTGTTAAGGAAAAGAAAGATGTAGTTTCACTATATTATTTCACAATTGCTTTTTTAAATTTTATAGTGTTGTTTTGATTGAAAAATTTCAACTTGCATTATAAAGTTACTTTCGAAAAAGTACTTTTTTTAAATGTACTTCTTTCAAATTGTAATTTATTTCAAAACAACTTTTTTAAAGGATATTTTTTTTAAACTTAATTTTTTTTTAATAACTATGTACTTTTTGAAAGGTTCTGATATTAAAAGTACTTTTTAGCGGTATCTTTGGAAAGTGGTAAATCTTTTCAAAAAGTAATTAAAAAAGGAACTCTTTAAAATTAATTTATTTCAAAGGTACTTTCCATCAAAAGGTAAATTTCTTAAAAAGGTACTTTATTGAAAAAAAAATGTTATTTTTAGAAGGTTTTTTAAGTTTTAAAAGGTAAATTTTTAAGAAATTCTTTTTTTCGGTAACGTTTTTAAAGGTATTTTATAGTCAGGGTATTTTTTAAAACTGCTCGTTTTTAAAATTATTTGTTTTTAAAAGGGTACTTTTGTTAAAAATGTAATTTTTTTCTAAGGTACCCTTTTACGGGTACTATTTGTTAAGATAGTACTTTTTGTGAATGGGTACTTTTTAAAAAGGTACTTTTGTCTTAAATGCAATTTTTCCTCAGGTGCTTTTTTGAAAGGTACTTTATAATGTACTTTTTTTAAATTCCCATTTTAACAGGTACTTTTTTTAAACAGGCACTTTTATTTGAAAATGTACTTTTGTTAAAAATGTACTTTTTTGAAAGGTACATTTTTTACGGGTCCTTTTTTTTGAAAGGTAGGTTTTTAAATAGGTACTTTATTAAAAAGGTACTTTTGTTAAAAATGTACTTTTTTTGTAAGACACTTTAAAAAAAAGTACTTTTTAAAAAGTACTTTATTAATAATGTACTTTTTTGAAGAGGTATTTTTTAGATATGTAGGTGCTTTAAAAAAAACTTGTTTAAAATGCAATTTTTTTCTCAGATACTTTTTTGAAGGTACTTTTTTAAAAAGGTGCTTTTGATTAAAAAGGTACTTTTTTGATAATGTAATATTGTTAAAAAACTACTTTTTTCAAAGGTATTTTTTACAGGCGCTTTTTTTAAAAGTTACTTGTTTTAAATAGGTACTTTGTTAATGAAGGTACTTTTTTTAGAATTGTATTTTTTTCAAAGGAAAGAAGGTACTTTCTAAAAAGTACTTTTTTAAATAGGTACTTTTGATTAAACTGTACTTTTTTTTTTTTTTTAAAAAATGTACTTTGTGAAAAATATTTTTTATGTACTTTTTTAAAAATATACTTTTTTAAAAAGGTACTTTTTTTGAAGAGGTTCTTTTTTGAAAATATACTTTTTTTTGAAAAGGTACTTTTTTAAAAGGGTATTTATTTTGAAAAGATACTTTTTTTTAATAAGATACTTTTTTTAAAAAGCTTGTTTTCAAAATTTACTTTTATTAAGTTCCTTTTTATAAAGGTACTTTTTTAATTATTATAAGGGACTTTTTAAAAGGATTTTTTTAAAAGGTACTTTTTATAAAAGGTCCTTTTTGAGAAAGTACTTTTCTTAAAAGTGCATTTTTTAAGTAACTTTTTATAAAAGGTCCTTTTTGAAAAGGATACTATTTGAAAAGGTATTTTTTAATGGTATTTTTTTTAAAAGGTACTTGTTTTCAAAAGGTACTTTTGTTTAGAAATACTTTTTTAAATACTTATTTTCTTCAATTTCTTTTTTCAATATTTCATTGTTTTTATGGAGTATAAAAATAGTAATATGTCTTAAATATTTGTTTCAACAATCATAATTAAAAAAGACTTGCATTTTTGCAATAAAAACTAAACAAAATAGCCAAATTCACAATCTTGTGCAAATGGTCTTGCATCGTTGCATTTGCAAAGTGGTATAGTATATTGATACTCACCACTTAACAATTCTTAGCGGTGAGTATCAATATACTATACCACTTTGCACATGCAACGATGCAAGACCATTTGCACAAGATTGTGAATTGGGCTAATGTTATTATTTATCTGCGTATATTGTTTGGCGTTTCTGTTTTTGAGTTTTTATATTAAAAGTACCAGTAGCCACAAATCGTATCGCAATTAAGTTGAAACTCAATAAACAATTGGCACAAATGAGTTAAGCTGCAACATAAAAGAAAATACAAAAACCTGTCATTACTTTGACGTTTTGCTCTAAAAAACCAAACTGATGCAATAGTAATTATCTATGACGACTGCCTGTGTAGATAAGTGGCAAAACATAAAAAAAACAATCTTTGTAAAAAGCTCACCACAAATCAAAGCAACAATACCAGGCAACATCAATAATAGTTAAGAAAAAAAAAGTGAAATTAAAAATCATCAGCACAAAGCAAAACATTTCAAAATGTTTTTTTTTGCAGCGTTTTACTGACGTTACCTAATCAATTTACAAAAGGCCCAGTTATGACTATAAAGTCATGTTGTATGCAATACAACAAAATAGTAAACAGGAAAATACTCACAAAAATGCCAGAAGAAGAAAGAAGAAAAAATTATTACAAAAATTACAGTGGTGGTTAATAATGTTGTGCGGTTAATTATTTCAATTCTTTTGCTTTAAAGTTGGCTTTTTCTTGGTAACAACGTTTAACTGAGATAGAAAAAGTGTAAATAGCAAAATATGGCCTAAAAGAAAAACTACTTTTCCTTTTACTGCTGCTGCTTTTTATTTATTCCTTTTTGATCTCATTATTGCTTTACATCATTTTTTACATCATATTTTCTTGTTGTCTGACAACTGCAAATACGTTTGTGTTTCTGGTTAAATATTTAATATTTGTTGCTGTATCTTAAAGCAATTGTTGTTGCTGCTGTTACTGTTGTAGATATTTTTTCTGTGCCTTAAATGAAATTACCACAATTTATACTTTTACTAAGAAGTTTGAGAAAAAAAAAAATATGTAAAGAAGAAAACAAAAGCTAAAAGAGGAAATGTTTTGCCAACATCTGCAAAAGTAAAACGACTACAAAATGTTGCTTGGTTATAAGAGGAAAAGAAAAGTATGTTAAAAGAACAAAAAAATTAGAAACAAAAGTGAACTTGATAATCTCGGTTAAACTTGAAAATTGTAAAGTTTAAATATTTTTCTAAATGAGATCAAAAGAAACATGTGTCAGAATAGCTTATTTTACTAAAGATTTATTACAGCCCAGGATTATGATTATGATTTATGTGAAAAGAAAGTGTTTGTAGCCATTGTGCTTAAAAATAGTGCCTCTAAATTCTTTTAGTTAATGCAAATGTAAAATAAAAAATTTTCGATAATATTTTTTTAGCTAAATAGTGTTTTAAAATATGCTAAAAAGAAGCTCTAACGTAAATTTAAAATTTTAAAATAACTATTTTTTTTTTATTTTAATATCATTGTAGCTTGAAATTATTTTTTTTCAATTAAAAGGATATATGGGAGGCTGCCAAGTCCTTGCAAAAATTGCACCAACATTTTCTAGAACGCTTAGTTACATAATTTTAGAAATATTTAGAGGATATATGGGTCAAAGTTGTAGTTGTAAATAATTTTTTAAAATGAAGGATCCAAGGAGCGAAAGGATAATCTGCTAGCTAAGGAAACAAAATTTGTGAACTTAGGAAGCAGCATAATTTTGAATGTAAGTACACATTTTTACTAGACTCTAATAGTTATTTTGGCCACTTGTAAATTTTTAAAATAAAGGATATATGGGAGGCAGGCATATCCTTAATCCGGTTGCAACAAAATTTGTACATAATTCGAGTTCTTGATTTCACAAGTATTTCTAAGCTTGCGTTGTGTTGTGGTCATAATAATATTCAAAATTCAATTTTTAAGATAAAGGATATATGGGAGGCAGGCATATCCTTAATCCGGTTGCAACAAAATTTTGTAGATAACTCTAGTATTTGATTTCACAAGTATTTCTAATATTGCGCTGTGTTGTGGTGATAATAATAATGAAAACAGAATTTTTAATATAAAGGATATAAGGGATGTAAGTTTGTCCTTGTAGCAAATTTGATGAAAATTGATATTTAACTTAGCTAGACCATTTTACATGTTGCTACATATTTACACTAACCATTTTTCACATATTTATTAATATTAAATTTTTAACATTATGAAGATAGAGGGCGGTACAAATTTCCTTGCGCTTATTGAATTGAAATTCACTACAAATTAAGCTATATATAACTTTTAAAACTATTGCTATACTATATAATTTTTTTGAAATATTAGTTTTGAAAACTAAGGATATATAGAAGGTAGGATTGTCCTTGCGCCATCTGCAATGAAATTTGTTTGTAATACTAAAATAAATAGAAATAGGTACCAGCTTTCGCTGCTTTTCACTCACATTTATAGTTGTAATGTAATTTTTAATATTAAGGATATATGGGAGATAAGTATGTCCTTTCACCGATAAAAAAAAAGAAATTTGTCAGGAAACTCTTCTTTATTATTCTAGATACAGCTTTATTCTACCTTTTGAAATTAAGGATATATGAAAGAAAGACAAAGACATTCTTGCCCTAATTGCAGTTAAATGTAAAATCTTTAAATCTAATCTAATCTAATTTAATTTTATAAATAAAAGGATATATTATAGATAGGTATGTCCTTGTATCATACGTAATAAAGCTCAGTAGAGGTTTTAGTAGTTACAATAAATTCAAACTGTTTTGTGATTATAATTGTGGTTAACATTTCAAAATAAAGGATATATGAAGGACTTGCCTGTCCTTGCGTTTATGCAAGAAAAATTTATCAAGGAGTTTCAGTATAGAATTTTTGAAATAGTTAAATATTTTCACCACATTCTGGCAAAAATTATGAAAAGGTTTTAATTTTTAATATTAAGAATGTGTGGGAAGTATAGATGTCCTTGCATCGACTTTAGTAAATTTTTCCAAAAAACTTAATTGGATTATTAACCAAATTGTGAAGAAATTGCGGCTGCATTTTCAATATAATCCTGCCAAAATTTTAATTTTTAAAATTAAGGATATATGAGAGGTACAAATGTCCTTCCATTGTTTAAGTTTAAGTTTATCGGGTAGTTGTGCTGTTTAATTTTAAAAAAGGGTGAGAGCAACATTCTGATATTAGTTTAGACATAATGAAAAGTTTTTATGCATCAATATTACATAATATAGATGAAATTCGATTTATTAGGCCAAGGATATATGAGTGCTACATATATCCTTGCACTCATTACCATAAAACTTAACAAGAAGCTTAACCGCATTATCATAGAAATAGTTATTAATTTTTGCTGCTCATTGTGATGATAATTGTGGCTAGTGTAAATTCTTGTTTAAATTAAGGATATACGACAGTGGGGCATATCCTTGCAAACATTTCAATATAATTTCGCACAGTTAAGCTGAACTGTGTGAAGTTTTGACTTTTGATGTTCAAAATTTTCCTGAGTGTACAAAGCGTTAATAGAAATTGTGCGATTGTAAAAAATTTTAAACTTTTGCTTTATTCGATGTCACATGCAACATTGAAAAACATCATTTGTTATCTGTGCGTCGAAAGTACATGCAGGGAGCTCATCAAATGTTCAGTAAATACAAAGATATCTAGTACAATTAAAATAAAAAAATTTGCGTGATCGTGGTACCTGTATAAACTTGGTCACGCGCGACATTGCAAGTGTACACTCAAAAAAAATTTCATAATTTTAAATTATTTAAATTGAAGCCAATTGAAGATAAAATATGATTGCAAAACCATAAATAAAAAACCAAGGAAAGGATGCGGAGTGATAGCAGAAAGTGGAAAGGGTTGGCTGAAGGAAAAAATTTAGTATTTAAAAAGAAAAGGTGGAGTGGCGGCATAAGTAAAGGACAAAGTCGATAGAAGCTGGCAGAAATGCGAAATGCCGAACAATTGCTAAGTAAGCCTTAAAAATACTTGGAAACTTTGGTAAAAGCTGTAATTTTTTTTCTTTCTAATTTACACTTAAAAGCCAAAGAAGTAGAAAGTTTCCAGTTAGAGCGAGTGTTTCATTTTTTTGCTGCAATAATCAAGAAGTAAAATCAGCCGTTCTATTAAGAAAAAAAATTAATTTGGTAATACTGATACTATTTTAGTTTAGTACTCATACTACTTTATTCCAACTACATATCGATGGTTTAATATCAAAAAATGTATATATCATTTTTTTTAACGTTTTTTGGTAGCCAACATATAATTACGTCCTGCCTAAGGAGCTAAGTATCACTTGATATAAGAGAAAAGTTTATGACCACTAAAAAATCATTCTTGCATACAAACTCTTCTGTTTTTATTCAGTTTTTTTCCTTTTTATGCAAAATATTGAAAATTTGAGTTAGGACTTTTTGGTATTAAGCCATCGTTATGTTTGTTAAATTTGTTGTTATTAAGCCAAAATAAATAAATTGAATATTATTGTTTATTTATTAAAATTTATAATTTCACAAAAAAAGAAAGAAACCGTATAAATATTATGATGGTAAAAAGGTCACGAGCGACTGTGATTAAAATTGAACTAAAAAATATAAAGAATTTTTGGACAAAATCAAAACCATTTTGCAAAAACATCAGTGCACAACATTTTAAGATTAGTAGCATTTAAATCATGCTTAAAGTTTCACTCAAATCACATTTTTTTAATCGGTGGCCGCAAAAAACTTCTGATTTTGTCACATGCAAATGCCTTGGTTTCTTGCAATTATCTTGAAAACGAAATATTATTCAAAATCAAACTAAGCACAAATTATAGGGCTAATTTAGAGCTACAAGTAACGCATTGTCAAAAAAACGGAAATTTCTTTTCACTTTAAAAGTGTACAACGGTCACGTTCGACATCAAAGAAATGTCCACATGCTTACATCGATTATTTTGAAAATAGCTAGAGAATTTAATAGTATTCTTTTATATATATTTATAAGCTGTCATTACCATTATACCCTTTACAAAAAATGGTAAGAGGGTATATATAGGTTTGTCATTCCGTTTGTAACTTCCAGAATATTATTAAGGAAGCCATAAAGTATATATATTCTGGATCCTTATGCATAGGAAGACGATTAACGATGTCCATCTGTCCGTCTGTCTGTACGTGAAATCGGTTTTCCGAAGCTCCCAGAAAAGCTAGAGACTTCGTTCTTAGACTGGTGGGTCAGAAATGGTCGAAATAATATTGGTATTGAAAATCAGCAAAATCGCGCAGACGGTTTCAGAGTAACTTACTAAAACAAATTTTTTCTTTTTTTTCTTCTATAATTTAAACATATCTAATGTTCTTAAAAGAAAGAGATTGCTGTCAGAAATCAGAAAAACAAAAAGGATGATTCCAGGGTTGGAAAACCTAAACTTTTTGTGAAGTTTAAAATTAACTACCGTAAACTAATTTTTTATTTATTTTTATTAAATGAACTTATTTTATACTTCACCACGAATAAAATTGGTATTTCAAATAAAAAAAATTAAAAAATTTAAAAAGACGTTTCCAGGGTTGGAAAGCTTTAACTTTTTTTTCTTATACAAAAGTAACTTACTAAAACAAATTTTTCCATTTCTTTATAAATTAAACATATCTTATATTCTTAAAAGAAAAATATTGGTGTAAGAAATTAGAAAAATCAAAAAGAATGATTCCAGGGTTGGGAAACTGAAACCTTTTGTAATATAAAAAATTAACTACCGAAAATTAATGTTTATTTTTTTTTATTAAATGAACTTATTTTATACTTTACTACGAATAAAATTGGTAATTCAAATTAAAAATTAACCTTCAAAAAATTAAAAAGATGTTTCCAGGGTTGGAAAACTTTAATTTTTTTTATACAAAAGCAACTTACTAAAACAAATTTTTCCTTTTTTTGTATAAATTAAACATATCTTATATTCTTAAAAGAAAGATTTTGGTGTAAGAAATCAGAAAAATTAAAAAGGATGATTCCAGGATTGGGAAACTTACTCTTTTGTGATATAAAAATTAGCTACCGAAAACTAATATTAATTTTTTTATAAAATAAATTTATTTTATACTTTAGTACGAATGAATTTGGTATTTCAAATTAAAACAAAAATTAAAAAAATTAAACGACGTTTCCAGGGTTGGAAACACTTATTTTTTATACAAAAGTAACTTACTAAAACAAATTTTTCTTTTTTACTATAAATTAGAAACATCTTACATTCTTTAAATAAGATTGGTATAAGAAATCAGAAAAATCAAAAAGGAGGATTCCAGGGTTCGGAAACTTACATTCCTTGTGATATAAACAATTAACTACCGAAAACTATTTTTTTTTATTAAATAAAATTATTTTATGATTGAGTACGCTTAAATTAGTATTTCCAATAAAAAAAAGACAATTAAAAATTAAAAACACCATTCCAGGGTTGGAAAACCTTAATTTTTTTGGACAAAAGTAACTTACTAAAACAAATTTTTCCCTTTCTTTATAAATTAAACATATCTTATATTCTTAAAAGAAAAAAATTGGTGTACGAAATCAGAAAAATAAAAAAGGATGATTCCAGGGTTGGAAAAGTTACACTTTTTGTGATATATAAAAGTAACTAACTCTAATTAATTTTTATCTTTGCTTTCATAAATTATATATATATTTTACGTCTTAGAAATAAAAGTTTTTTGTAGAAAACTATAAAAATAAAAACCACAGCTCCAGAGCTGGAAACTTTGAACTTTTTTTTCAGGTTATTAAAGTAAATAAATAAAACATTTTTTTGAATTTTCTTTTTTCACCTAACACACTTTCTATATATTTTTAAGAACTACTAGATTGGTATAAGTAATCAGAAAAATCTAAAATGATGATTTTAGGGTTTGAAAGTTATTTTTTTTTTTGTACATAAAAGTAACTAGGTCAAATTATTTTTTTCTTTTTGTTTATACTTTATGTATGTGCTTATGTATGTATCTCTATACTACATAAAAGCACTTTGGTAAAGGGCACAGCCGAATATAACACTCTCACTTGTTTTTAATATAAATTTACAAATAAAGGATCCATGGGAAATGGGCACGTCCTTGTTCCGCTTTCCTTTAAACAAAAAAATTTTTTTTTATTATTATTTTGATTTCACTTATTTTTTTTAAGAAATGATAACTACATATTGCCAAATAAATAGGAATGTCAACTTTTTGTAGCGTGCGACACGAAACAAATAATTTTGTATTTCCAAAGAAAACGAAACTTTCACTTTACTTCTTTATATATTTATGTAGGCCGTTAGCAGCTCTACATTACATAAAATTTTAAGAAGAATCGAGTCACATTTTTCGGATATACAAGCTTAATTGTCTACTGTCGCACGCGACAAAAAAGTGAAAAC
Source organism: Tachina grossa (assembly GCA_949987645.1). Taxonomy (NCBI): domain Eukaryota; kingdom Metazoa; phylum Arthropoda; class Insecta; order Diptera; family Tachinidae; genus Tachina; species Tachina grossa. Next base: position 118,268,486 of record OX465278.1, on the reverse strand, counting down.
GTGATTTTCTATGAAATTTTCTTATTGTTCGTGTGGTCGCTGAACAAAATGACAAAAGTTATATAGCACTGAGCACTTATGTCTTTTTTAAAGTTATTTTAAGAAATGTATGTGAAATTAATTCAACTCATTTTCAAAAATAGCAATTGCTTTTTTGTTCTAAAATCGTTCCATTTTGTTTTGCATGTGCTTAACAATTTTCTTTCAATTAAAGTGGAATTGTGTGTTAATGGCATCAGATTCTTAATGATTATTCCAAGCATCAATTACATGTTCAACATTCTCTGTAAATAATACACCTCAGATAATTAAACTAAAACTCCTACATGAGCAAACAAATCATTGTTAATCTATTAGATGATCACAATACCTCGGGCTTAACAGCGCTTACCTTTCCCCAGCAAACTTTTTGTGCTCCAATAAAAAGAAAATATCATGCAATTCACAGAAACCCACCCACACATGCAAATAATATATGTACATGTGAATTAATGATGACATAAATTTTGAAAGAAATTTAAATGCCAGCAGCTACCCTAATTTGGCAGCAACCATTTACAACAACAGTAGAAATTTAAATTTGTTGCAATCAAATTTCATAGAAAATTTTCTAAGACTTGTATAATACAACCAGCAACAGCAACAGCAACAGCAACAACATCGAAACCAAAACTACTTATACCAAGAAATAAGAAGCAAAATAAGCAAACAGGAGCAACAACAACAATAAAAAAATAATAAAAAAAATCTAAATAAGAAGCAGAAGCAGCAAACACCAACAAACTTCTATTTAGTCTCGTACATCAACAAAAACTTAACTAAACATCGTTTTAAACAACTTCTCGGTGGTACGACATGAGGAGCACATGCAAAAGTTTCTATGAATGCATAGAAGAAAATACATATCAACACATACATATGTATTTACAATATACTCGTACATATGTATGTATGTATGTACATACAATAAATAGGTTTCAATACATTGACATGGCACAACAAATATCTTGATGTTGGGAGATGCTGATGCATTTAACGATGAACAACAATATTTAAAATTCTTAGGGAAAATGGGAGACACTTTTAGTTTTAAGAGCAAAATAAATTAAATATCTTTCGGAGTCCTGTTTATTATTTGCTAAGCTTTTCTCGGAATCATAATTCAGTATGTGATTGCAAATTTTGCTATATCCTTTGAGTTATTTTAGCTGGATGTTAATTTGTAAAAAAAGGATAAACAGCAGCAGACTACGACTGAGCAAAAATATAAAGAAAACTTTACAACATGATTTCAAATGTATGTTTTCTAAGCTTGCGCTGGGTCGTAGGCGTAATAGGAAATAAAATGGAGTTCTTAATTTCTTAATATCAAGGATATATGAGAAGTAAGCCTTAACTTCAAGTTGGTTGCATTTGAGATACGACGCTCAGTTGTTCAAAATAAGTTTTCATCAATCAAGACTCTGTAACTTGTGAACTAATCAAGATTTTCTTGTAACTCTGTTTTTGTGGATACATAATATGTAAAGATTCTATACAAATTTAGGGGCTGGCGTTAGTTGAAGTAGGTAGCACGTTGACTACAAAATCGAAGGACCTGGGTTCGAGCCAGGTGTCTGATGTGCATTAGTGTCCTCTGTTTATTACAAAATTCCCAAAAGATTTTTGAAAAAAAGGTTATGGGACCAAAGTGCAAGTAAAACCTTAAAAGAATTGAAAATCTGCCTATATATGACAAACTTATGCTTTTGAATAGTGGAGAGGGGGTAAAGGGTGTAGAGCCAGTTTACCAGGCGATTTTCTAAAAAATTATGAGTCTAAACTGCAGGAAACCCTCTTCAAACAAAAATAAAATAATTTTGAATATCGATTTACAAATGAAAAAAAATATGAGACCAAACTGCGGAGGGACCAAACTGCAGGCAATTCCTTTCAGAAAAGAAAAATAATTTTTTAAGTCCGTTCACAAAAGACAAAGTTATAAATAAGGGGAGCAAATTTTTTCCCTCCGATTTGTGAAAAAATCAGTGTTAAAAAAGCTGCAGTCCACTTTTATTTCTTGACTGCCCAATCACAATCTCTTGTTTCATACTAGTTCCACTACTGAAAATTCAAAGAGTCGCAGTCAAAGTAAATACAGTCAACGAATAGATAAACATAACGAAGGGCTATAGCTGACGACATGTTCGGACAGGGCAGCTCTTCGTTATGTATATCTATTCGTTTATAGTGTTAACTTCGACTGCAACTCTTTGAATTTTCAGAAGCAGTAGTATGAGCAGTAGCAACATAAAATACGAGAGAGACATTTTTAAATGCTGAAAAAAAGATTATGAGACGAGTTTCGTCAAGCAAACCCTTTCAGACAAAAAAATGTTGAAAAATGGTTTACAAATGAAAAAACAACTTGCAACTTTGGTACAATTTTTTAAAAATAAATTTTGAGTATTTTCATTGAAATAAAAAAAGTTGTGGCGAGTGTAAAAGTATAAGGATATATTCTTAAAGAAGACACTTCGATCTTTCTTTTGAAGGGTTTGGTTTTTTTACCCCTTTTTGATAATCAAAATTTTTATACTACTAAACTTAAAATTTTAGAAATTATTGCATGGCACCCTAGAAACAATTTGTACAGGGTTAGCACTAGATATGCTGATCGGGACAGGTTTTTAGAAATCCCGGGCTTCGGGATTTATTGATGGTGTCTCGAAATCCCGACCCCAAGCCCCGGGATTTTCGGGGCTAACAAAATCACGAAATAATTGTGAACAAATGTGCGTCTTTATATTAAAAAAAAATATTTTTATTTAACAATTTACTTTTTTTTGCATATTTAAAAGGTGCATACAGATGAACTTATATAGTCCAGACTTTTAATTAAAATGTTAAATACTAATGCCGTTTTCGTTTTTAGAAAAAGTTTCACATTTTTTATTTTTTTTTCGCTATAAAATTTGGCGTTCGTGTGATACAATAATTTCTAATAAACTCTCTGTTTCAAAAAAAAACCTTTTTATTGCAAATTTTCATTTCATGTAATACTTTTTCCTAGAAAAGATGGCGTTTCCTTTTCTGTGGCAAAAACAAAAAAGTGCTTAAGTCGAGATAAGCTGATTTTGAGTTAATGGTACCTCCGTATCCCTGGTTAAAATCTCAATCAATTTGTGTGATTTTTCAGGAAGTTATAGCGCTATGCCTTGCGACTTATCTTTTTTAGACTTCTAATCTCATTTGGAACAATAGCTTAATTTAGATTATACTTTAGTTTATTTCAACTTAAATATATTAATTATAGTGTGTACAACGATATTTGCTTAAAAACTAACGATTAACAGAGAATTTCCCGATTTAACTGTAAAAGAAACAAATTTCTGAAAATCGACGTGAAAGTCCAAAAGTTCTCTCCTGCAAAACAGTAAAATATGACTTAAGCACTTTAGTATTTTTGCCACAGATATACAGGGTGGGCCAAAAGAAACCAAGGGGTGTAAAAGTTTAATAACTTTTTTGTTTATTAATTTTTTTTTCATTTTTTCTTTCAGATTATATAGACAACACTTGGAGAATTTATAATGAATGAAAATAATAAATGAAAATCAGAAAATAAGAAATGAATAAATGAAATCAACTTTATTGAAAATTTGATTATGAGTGATGAAGCTCATTTTCATTTGAATGGCTTTGTTAATAAGCAGAACTGTAGGTTCTGGGGTTCTCAAAATCCAAGAGCCATTCATCAACGCCAATTCCACCCCATCAGGTGTACAGTATGGTGTGGGATCACATCTGAAAATGTCATTGGGCCCTACTTCTTCGAGAATGAAGATGGAAGTGCTGTAACCGTAAATGGAGAGCGGTATCGGTTTATGATAGACAATTTTTTACGTCCTGCTCTTGAAAACAGACCTGGTATGTGGTTTCAGCAGGAGGGAGCCACTGCCCATACTGCCCGAGACACAATGGCACTTTTAAGTCAAAATTCGGAAATTATTTGGCCAGCACGATCGCCAGATTTGACAGCACCCGACTATTTTCTTTGGGGTTTTTTGAAGGAGCGAGTGTATGTGAACAAGCCAGAGACAATCCTTGAACTCAAGCCAAACATTGTTGCAGAAATTCAAACGCTACAGCCACAAGTTTTGAAAGATGTTATGGAAAATGCTCTAAAAAGAGGCCATCAGTGCGAAGCTGAAAACGGTGGTCATTTAAGAGACATCATTTTTCATACTTAGTGTAAAAAAATTTCCATTTTGTATATTATATAATCTGAAAGAAAAAATAAAAAAAAGTTAATAAACAAAAAAGTTATTAAACTTTTACACCCCTTGGTTTCTTTTGGCCCACCCTGTACATATACTGACTTATTCATAAAAAATATTTCAGGCTTATTAAGCGCTTATTTGACATATTTTTATGGGAAGTTTCTCAAATAAACCTGTAATAAACATAAAATATTTTTTATGAATTAGACCGATATTATGTACTCGTATACACAATATAAAATTATCTACTAAAATATTTATTCAAAGCAAATGTTTTATTTTAACTTGTTATAACAGGGAGTTTGTAATAATTTTTAATATAGAAGATGACAGTCAAAAACATTATTTATTTATCCCGGGCTCCGGGATTTGCATAGTCCCGTTTAGCATCTCTAGTTAGCACATGCCATTTATTAAAAACAGCAGTTTACCCAAAATAATATGAGAAACCACAGCCCGTTAGTGATAATAGTTTTCGAGGAATCATAATATATTTAAAATCAAATATGATAAATTTGTGATTTTTTTTAAAATTAAAATACATTATTTGCTTTTAACAGCATGCCACGCCCAATACTGCAAATATTTTGATCTAATTTTTTGGCTACCTCAGCTTTGATATGTTTGCTTTCTGATGGCGTGAAAATTTATTGATTCTTATTCAAGAAAAAAATTTTGGCCAATGAGAATCGATTCTGGGTCCTTAGCTGGCGCCTTCTGCATACACTTTTGTTGTTGTTGTTGTTGTTGTTGTTGTCACTGTTTTATACATTTTTATTAGAGATGTGTATAAGTCGTGATTTTCTATGACGTGACACACGAATTAGTCACACGTGAGTCACGCATGAGTCACGCACGAGTCAGGCGTGATCGTGGTTGTATTTATATACATTAGAGACCTGCGTAAAAGGTCTTTAAATGTAAATACGTCATGATTTTTAAATGTATTCACGTCGCATGTATTATACTAAAGCAATAATAAATGCTGTCGTACTATAAGCGAATCACGATAGATGTATTGGTGTACGTGTATATCAGTGTTAACAAGCGAAAACGCAGAAAAATCAAAAATCATACACACATACATGACATTTGTACACGCGCTCATGCGTAGAAAGAAGCAAGTATCACAAATTCTTCCGTCACAAAGTGTTTTCTTCTTTACTCTTATACCTACAAACAAATTTCTTGCAAGCAGTGTTGTTAACGTTTGTTTTATAAGATTTCGCTGTAGTGAAGCATTTGAAAAATCCCTCATGTCTTGAAGGTTCTTATAAGATGTCTTATGCAGGACACTAATATACATTAATGTTAAAAAAAATTTACGTATGTGACCTTAGCTAACTTTCTTAGCCTTGTTAAATAATCTATTTTTATATAATTCATATTCGAAGTCAATCAATGGCAGGTAATTCGTCAGGAGCGTGCGTGAATAAAAAAATAATGAATTTTTGCTTGTTTTGTTGGTAAAGCACCGTTGATATGCATTTCATTGCTGCTTTGATGTTTCTTATAAAAAAAAAATATACAATCATGAACATAATTGATTAATAATCAGTTTGTATATGCGGGGTACCCGAATTCCCCTTCTATACCGCCAACATTTTCTTGGAACATGTGCTTTAATCTAAGAGTTGTTCACATGAAATTTAGTGACCCTTACTATTATAGTTGTAGAGAAATAAATTAATCAATCCGTGTAAAAAGGTGGTTTAGTCCCACTGTGCATCGTACGGCGGAGAGAATAAGAATTAAAAAAAGTTTATTTAAGATCAAGAGCTAAGTGAACGCTTTGGTTTATTTCAATACTACATGTTGATTTTATAAATCGTTCCCTCTGGGTTTCAAGTTTAAGGGACTATTTTTGTAAAACGAAAAAGTTAAGCTTTGACAAATTTTTTATGTACTTGTATTTTGTTTTATATAGTTTATGCTTTTCTATATAAAATTTGTCAACGCTTAAGATGTTCCGTTTCGCAAAATTTGGCCCTAAAATTTTTTATTGAAATCTAAAGTCATTTTACTTTCCCCAACTATTTTAATGAAAAGTTTTCATGGCAAAACTTTAAATGTTGTAGCGCTTACATATTTCTTCAAGTAAGTAAATAAATGTGTATGCTGATGATGGTTTAGTTGGGGCGTATGAGTGTGTGTGTGTGTGTGTGTGCACGCGCCTAAATGCAGTATAAATGTTGAAAACAATTTAGGAATATCTTTGCAAAGTATTCCCGCTATTTTTTTTACTGCATTTCTTAGAAATAAAACCATACAAGTTCAGATCCATGATTAACAAAATGGTATAGACAAACTATGAGATGAGTATGAGTATTTTTGAATAAATTCAATTTAAGATATACTTGAACACACGCTTACACAGCAAGTAAACATAAATAAATGAATAGAAGTGTGTTGTGTAGTTAAAATGATTAAATCAAAAACTCTTCTGCTAAATGTTGAAAAAAAAATAGAATTAAAGTTAAGAAATAAAAGGATTTAGTTTTAATTCAATTAGGATTTTTTATGGTGATTGATGTAAAAAGGATCTTGCTTTATGGAAATTGAAAAACTTTATGGGCTTATGTAATACAGAATGATATCATTCACTTGATTCATTTCACTTGAGTTATTGACATGAAGAAAATTTAAATGATTTGTCAAAGAAGATATTTTAATTTTTCCTATTGCATGTAGAAAATAGGATGTTTACTCTATAATCCAAAACGAAATAAGATGCTTTCGAATTAACATATTATTAATATACAAATTGGAAAGAAGTAGCTGTATTTATTTTATTTTTATTTATATTTAAGTAAAACATGTAGAAAAGAATTGATATCATAAATGAACTAAAGAAGGCCTTCTTCGTCCAACAAAGGCTTTTGTTGCATTCCCACTTGCGTGATTGCTTGTGTTTAATAAACTTATCTAAAACTATAATCAAAAGAAAAATAAAAGCAACAAAAAAAACTTAATTTGTTGTTTCTACGTTCTGGTGTAAAAAAAATATACAATTTTGTCTAGAGTTAAAAGGAACCAAAGTTGAACTGAAAAAGTTAAAACCAAACCGAACTGTTGCAAACCAAGCCGACAACCAGCCAGTCAACTCAGTCAGTTAAACATCCATCCAGCCAGTCAGCCAACCAAACCGTCAGTCAGCAGCAAGTCTTGCGACTAACCCAACCAACCAGCCATCATTTCAATCTTCAGGGCTATAGAAACTTTCCACCCATCATGTAGTGTTTGCGTCATTTACTTCCGCCACAGAATGCTCTGCCGTAACAAATGCGACATCAAGTATTAAATGTAAAACTATACAATTGCAGTAACTCTTTCCACTTTGACTCCTTACAGACCTCTAACACCACCCACTTTGCACACAGTTTCTTAATAAAAAAATATTAAAAAAAAAAATCTTAAACAAAAACAAAATTAAAAATGTTAGGATAATCTTAGAGAAAAACTTAGAACTACACCAATTCCCGGGTTAAATGAAAACATTTTAAAATTTTAAAAAAATATATGAACTGGGAGCTCAATCAGGCACCAACATTTGTACAACACCAAAAGCACACACGTATTTTGTTGGTAGAAGACAACAAAATAGTGTAAAAATTTTGATGTATTTTCCTGTGGGAGTTTTTGATATCAAACACGCATATCTATCCGACAAAAAAAAAAAAAAATTATTACCATTTATTTTGCAAAAATCACCACTGTGCAATGTAAAATCAACATGCAAAGCTGTTGATTACACTGTTCTGCAAAAAAATTTGTTTTAAATAAAAATATGTGTTACATGAGCACATTAATGTGATAAATTCAAATAAGTTTGCAGCATTTACCTATCACGTGCATATTTTTTAATGGGCGTGGCTAATTTGACCCCTAAACAAGGCGGTCACACTGTCTTATTTCAATAAAACTCGATAACGGTTCGTGTGATTTTTAATAAATTTAATACTGAAAGATGCAACATAAAATTATCTTTAAGTTCAACTTATATATTTTTTTTTTGATTTTCCTCGGTTTTGCAGTTATTCAGAAATTGTGGGTGAAAAAAAGTATTAGTTAATATTAATTATTATGGTCCGAACTTTATTTGTTTTTATATTTATGATTTGATAAGGCTAAATTATATGTGATAATTATAAATGAACAAATAACACCAAAGTTAGTTATAAATATTCTGACAAACAGGTAGTAAAACGGAACAACTAGCTGTTTTCGAAGGTCACTTCACCTTCATCATTAGTGTTCTTTGTGTTTTGTCTGCAGTATGCGGTGTCAGTTGATGTCAGTCTTTATTGCAAATGCAATATGTGAATTGTTTTGCTGGAAGAAATTTTCGTAATTAAAGCATAATTTTATCATCTCTAAATTTACAACAGTCTTACCATTGTCGTTTGTTCTTTACTAATTATGCACATGTTAGTTAATTTGCTTATTTTTTTTCTATTTAAGATAAACTTTTTTGGTTTGTTACTATAAGGTTTATTTTTATTTTAATCTTTTGCCCCAAGCCCATAATTATTAATTTTAGCTAGTTTTTTTTTATAACTGATTTGATTAGTCTTAAGTTCGCATCGCTTTTTAAGCCAAATTACATGTGGTAATTAATAATGAACAAATAATTCCCTACATATTTAAAGTTGTTGTGGCTCCAGCCCGTAGACTAATACGATGACTTTGACACACAAACATTTAACTGATGTCAATGCCAGTACACGTTATCACGTAAGCTAAATAATTAATAAAACAAAATTACAGCATTAAATTAAATTCATGTTGTTTCAACTATAAAATAGGTTTGATTCAACACGATTCCTTATTTTGATTCACTAGCATGTTAAACCAATACGAAATCAAGTTATTTCAAAAGGAATAACTTTCCTTGAAGATAATAATGTTGAATTAACATGAATCAAATACGAATCAAAATCATTGCGTTCAAATGTTGAATGTACTTTTTTTTCGTAGATTTAGATAGTTCCTACTTTAAGCCGACAATAACTTTGTAACGCAGCTTTATTTTCCAGCTGATGTAAACGTCAACCTGTTCAGGATCTTAACAAAACTACGCTCTTTTTGTAAATAAAAAACACAAGTATGTTTGGTGTTTTATTATTCCATGAACACGGTATTTTTTTATCTACGAAACTTATGTAACTAGAACCCGCTAAATTTGTCACTCGACTTCTGTTGTTGACTGTATAGTAGACCCCTGCAAAAGACCATTTCCAAGAACTTTCGAGACATGAGGGTTTTTTCAAATGATTTACTACAGCGACATCTTCTAAAACAAACGCTAAACAATACTGTGTGAGAGACATTTGTTTCAGTTATTTTGCTGGTATAGGAGTAAGGAAGAAAATACTTCGTATACTTTGTATACGCTTCTTCATACGCGTGGGAGCGTATAGAAAAGTTATGCATGTACGTACGCACACACGATGTGTGTATGATCTTTTAATTTTTCTCTTTACAAACAAACACACACATGCATTAACATTAGTTGTGTGCGCTTGCTTTAAAAAAAAAACTTCCTTAAACACAAACATAATAGCTTGCCATCTACATCTGAAGACACTATTTCTTTACATTGCTTGTACACATTCATATACACGAACATCAATACATCCATCGTACTTTGCTCATTAAGCGTCAGCATTTGTTATTGGTTTAGTATAATACATGCCACAAGAATACATTTAAAAAACAAGACGTATCTATATTTCAAGACTATTTATGCAGGCCTCTACTGTAAACAAGCAAGAGCCTTTTCCTACCGTAAAGTTGATTTCGGCAGTGTTTCTTTAAATAGGTATTATTGATTAATTATGATTATGAATACCTGAACACATGCGGTAGATCGAACATTAAGCGGCCCATACACTACAACAGTATGCACGCACAATCAAGCAATTGAGCATTCATGCTCGAACCACACAACATACCAGCAAGCTGGTACAATATTCATTTCTTACAAAATTGCGGGAAGGGTGGTTACGAATAGTGACACAGTTTTTGCTGCAATTATTATTGGTATGTTGTTAAAATTAGCAGCCATGTGTAACTAAAGTGCTAAAATTCTGTTTTTCATTGAAACAAAATATGTTTCAACAAATTATATTACTTAAATGGATGTTTACTCCATGACAACTTTGCTCAACTGACTCACCATATACCACACCAGCAAGCTGGTACGATCAACAAAATATCAAACTCCACTTGAGATCGCTATAGCAAACCGTACAATCGCACAAAAGGTCCATATACGACCAAACCGCTGGTACAAACACTTGATTGCGCATGCATGCTGTTGTAGTGTATGGGCCCCTTTAAGCTAACGAAAATTCTGAGGATCGTAATTACTTGACTAAATCCAATACATCATTCACCTAATTATTTAATGGCAATAATCGGTAAAGTTACCAAGCAGCAGTTCAAGCGCTCTACTTGTCACTACCACCCATACGGAGTCGTGTCTTGCTCTCCGATTGAGTTTTAAGCTTGAAGTATTTATTTATTTATTTATTTATTATTAGTCTATGAAATTCAATTTCTTACCGGCGATTAATAATATTATTAACTGATATTAAATTAACATTCCACAACATTAAGGGTCATTATTAGAACTTAAAGTTAGTTAAAAGTAGGATTTAATCGGTTGTATAAAAAGCTTTCCATTATTGCAAATTGGATTTAACTTACCAGGTAGGATAAACTTGCTTGTAATTTATCGCTCACTTTAGGTTAAAGTAAAATTTTGCAAATGATAAAGTTTTTATACGTCTGATAAAATTCTACTTTTAACTAACATTAAGTTGTAATAATGGCCCTAAATAAATTACAAAAAATATAAAAAAAATACAAAAACAATTTCTTCTGAGTTTAGAGAATTTACAATCGCAAACATACAAATCTATACAATTGATTAAATTCGTTACCAGGGTGACGGTTTGAGCGACTAAAGTGGCAAATTGCCACTTTTGCAACTGCCTTTCCCCTTTTTCAACTGCCTTGCCACTTTTTGACCCCCTTTATTTAGGGTGAGTTATATGAAAATATATTAAAAATAAAAAGTTTAGTGCAGTTTTCTCGCTTTTTTTAAATTTTGCCCCCTTTTTTTGATAAATCCCCTATTTAGTGCCACTTTTTGAAAAATGTCATCGGTCACCTTGGCCAGAGAGAGTGAGAGTGAGACCATTCACATTTGCAAACTATTCATAAATTCGTTGCTTTTGACATGCATTTATTCGACAACAATAACAAATGTAGTGTTGCCTTGCTATAATTCGTTGTTTTTGTTGATTGCTCTGACACACTCTATTATTGCAATGCTGTTATCATGATACAATTATAACAGGTACATGCACAAGCCCAGCCTGTTAATGTATACAATACCTACAGTTGTCAAACTTTGTTTACAAGCTGCAAAAATGTTAGTGTATGTGTGTGCATAAAATGATTTCAGTGTTGCCAATGAAATTATACATGGCTGTGTTTCCAATTATATGTTGAAGAAAATTACACTACACATCTTTTGTGTAGGTTAAAATTAAAACAAAAATAAATAAAAATTCAAGCCAAAGTAGAATTACACACAGATTATACATGAATGTAATTACATGGCCTACAAATGAGAGTAATTGCACACCCTGTGTAATTACACACCTATTGGCAACACTGAATGACTATAATCATTCATGAATGCCGCGTCTGCAATTGTACTTTAGTTACCCTGTAATTGTTATTTTTAAAAACAAAAGGCATGTGTTTCTGACAATTATTCGTTTGTTTATACCAACAAAATGAATGTGTTTTTTGGTGTTGTAATTTTGTTGTAGTCGTGCATGTACCTAGTATTATTGTACCATGGCTGTTATAATATAAGCTAGAGTTGGGCAAAATCGTTCCTTTTGTGGAATCGTTCCGACCGATCAAAAAGTCTCAAGGAACTAGGTCGTTCCTTTCGGTCATCGTTCCGGTCTTATACTTTTAACAGTGAATGAATGAGGAAAGAGAGAACGTGCCTGTTGCTCGTAAAAACGTCAACAGAAGTTTTTTATGGTTTATTTTAATTTTCTTACAAACTAAGAAAAAATAATTCTTTGTTTTCATAAAATATTTGTAAAAAAAATAATAGCCCACAATAAGCAATACACTTTTGAAATTAGCAAAATTTATCATAAACATTACAAGTAAGTGAACGAAACAAGTGTAATACACGTTCTTAAACGTTTGTCTTTGACGTTTGTCAAAACAAATTAATTGCACCTCAAGACGATTTGCCATTACAGAACGAGGAACGATAAAAAAGAACCTTTAAAAAGTCCGTACTGTTCCTTTTTAGGAATCGTTCCGCACCGATCCAATTAGGGAATCGCTCCATGGAACTAGTTCGTTCCGGAACGGCACAACTCTAATACAAGCAGCAAAATGAAATGATGCAGCATGAATTTATGAATATTTCTTTCATACCATTCACTGGAGTATTCGTTGATCTTTTGTATAATACATACATACATATAAATACCTACATTTCAAATCTATATCGTGTTTTATGAATACAAATGTAACAGCATACATATGTACATATGTACGTTTTATACAAGATTACGTTGTGTTCAATCACAATAAAAAGTATTCGCACCATTCACTGAGTATTCGCTGCTTTTGACAAGACCAGTGAACATTTATATAAAACAAGCAATGCAGGCAATAATATTCGCCACACTCATCTCTTTTGATTGTGCCATGCGTTGTTTTTTTTCAAATGTTGTGGATTGACAACAATATGCAGGTTTTTTGTGATTGCATTCAAAACAGCAAAATAAGGCATTCAATCTGATATCTGGTTGGTATATACTTATTAGGCATGGTGTATGTAACATAATATACATATATGACCAATGGATTTTTTGTAACGTTATGTTACAACTTTGACAATCTCTTATAAATACCAGCCTTGTTTTATTTACATTTCATATTTCATGATAGTTCTGAATTAAGTTTACTTTAATTTCTTGTTATAGCAAAAGAAGACATTCTCTCGTCAACTCATATTGAAAACAACAATGAAATATATTTTTAGTGTTTTTTTTATGGGAATTGTTACAATTTAAGTTTAAAATTTTTTAAACGTACTAATAATCCCAAATTAATATTTTACTTATTAAGTAAAATATTTTTTTATTAAAAATACATTGAAATTGATTATTGAGGGGCTTAGCTGGATACTATGCGCATTTCAGTGTTGCTAATGCAGATCATCAGGGAAGGGAACCTTTACCCAAAGCTTCTTAGAACAACTAGAGTTATTATATTATAAACTTTCATTTAAACAGCTGTTGTTGTTATTTACATTTAGTTTCTTTTACATACTCTTACGACTACAATTTGAAGCTGAAAAAAGTCAGCCAATGTAGCAATGGTAAAGTAAGAAAAAAAAACATGTTGATTATTGAGTTCTTGTTTCAACTTTGTTATTTGTTATGAGCTTCTCATTTGTTTAAATGAAAGTTTATAATATATATAATAACTCTAGTTGTTCTAAGAAGCTTTGGGTAAAGGTTCCCTTCCCTGATGATCTGCATTAGCAACACTGAAATGCGCATAGTATCCAGCTAAACCCCTCAATAATCAATTTCAATGTATTTTTAATAAGAAAATATTTTACTTACACAGAAAAAAATTAATTGTAAATACAATTAATTTTTTTGTTATATCAATTAAATAATTAATTGATTTTGAACCTACAACGATTTTTGTAAATACAATTAACGAAATTCTAAGTTGAAGGAAAATCTTAAAAATATTTTCAATTAAATATATCAACAAATAATTTGTTGAAATTTGTTTTTTTTTCAAGATTTATTTTTGTTAGATTTCAAAGTTATTTCAATTAAAGTTATTGTTATATTAACAATGTGAATTGTTGAATTTCTGTATCATAATTGTTATATTAACAAGCTTTTTATACACAATCACAATCCTCGAAACGATTTTTTGCTTGTCTGGTCTGCGAAAAACACTAAACGTCTTTGGGCGGAGTTCAACCGGCAACATCAACACTAATAAACTGACTCACTTACCTGTCAGCTAAAGAGCAACACTTTATTAAATACGCAAATGATGAATACACACAAAATATGATTTCTTGTTTCTTCTACATGTGCGCATTCCATTATGATATAATTTAGCAAATAATTTTGTTGAGTAATTTAATTGACTACAAAAATTTAAATTTGTTATATCAACAATGATGATTGTTAATTTTTGAATTAAATGTTAACAATTTCTTTTGTTGGTTGCATTTCGATGATATTTTTTTCTGTGTAATAAGTAAAATATTAATTTGGGATTATTAGTGCGTTTAAAAAATTTTTAACTGAAATATATTTTTTTTTTCAATTTGAATTAACCAACGAACATTTGCTTTCAGGCTCTTAAATTTAATAAAAATTTTATTTTTCTTAAACTTAACAAGGAAATTAAACTGTTGTTGTCTCTATTTCTCTTTCCCTATCTCCCTTTCGCGATAAAACTTCAAAAGTTGTTGGAAAGCATATCAAATTATTCATTCTTATTGTTGGTGAAATCCGTTTGGAATTGGTTTAAATTAAAAGTATGCAGCAAAAAGCACATCTAAGTCTTATTTTATACTTGTACTCTTACATTTTCCACTGTCTTGGCGGAGTAGGAATGCAAGGAAAGCAGTTGGCATTGCAAACAAATAAAAATTTTCAGCATGTTTTCTTTCTTGGTTCCCCTTTTTAGATTTTTTTTTGGTTATTTTCTAAATTTTTTCTGCTAAACGTATTCTTATTCTTGTTGTATAAGACATTTATGAAAGTTTTCTTTTTCTTTTTGTTGTTGTTGTTGCTGATTTTCTTACCTCTGGAAAATATTTGGGTAGTATTGGATATAAATTTTTAAGCAGACATGCAGTAACATTAAATGTCATGTTTGAAGAAGTTTTGAGACGCCAACATGTTACAATTCTTAGTTTTGTTTTATACTCAACAGCAAGGCGTGCATACATGCAGACGAATGTATATTTTAATATACCCCGTAGTTTGCTTATTGGAAGAGGATGGCAATATTTATGTATACAAAATGTGAGCATGGCTGGGCCATATCAGTACTACTAGTTCAGAAATTTGGTTAAAACTACAGCCATCTATTAAGAGCTTTCTACACTGTGGCAAATTAACGTGCGCTTGTGAAGAATTACGACTTTTTCAAAGCTAAGTAGCTGAGACACAAACCAGAATGAACACCAATTTTCCCAAAAAACTCTTTTTTCTGAAATCTACTTTTGTAGTCTCATCTACTATTATAATTTCATTAAATCTCAGGCCAAGTTCCGGCCAATGCACGCAGTGTGTATATTTACAGGCAGCTATTCGAGCTGTTTTTACCCCCCTGATAACTTTGTTCCACGCAATCGTAAAATTATGATATTTAAATCATAATTAGAATAAATTCATGTTACCTCATATGCGAAGTATCAAAGTTTTACAATAAAAGGTTCCGGAGTTATGTAGGTGCAAAAAGTGTATATTTTAAGACATACTCACTGACCACTGACACACTCATCAAATTGATGAAGCACTTCCGCTATAGCTAGAGAGTTAAAATTTGATGCACGAGCAGATCTAGGTGAGCAATAAACTAGAAAAATCTGAAAACCCGAAAATTTTAACCAGGGGGGGGGGCGTGGCTACGCCCATAAAAATTTAAACTTGTTCTAGTCAGCTGAAATTCGATACAGAACTAGGTGTAGGTGAACAATCAACTAAAAAAATCCGAAAACCCGGAAATTATAGCCAGGAGGGCGAAGCTACGCCCATAAAGGACGGAATTAAAAAAACTAATCTAAGGCGCTTAATGGAAGCTATTTGATTGAAATTTGGCATACAAACTGCAATAATACAAGGCTATAAAGTTTTTGTTAACAAAGTGGGCGTTGGCACGCCCATACAATTTAAACCTCAATTTTCATGTACTACGGATAAACTTGTTTAGATATACTTTTTATGTAGGTACACTGGTAGAAATATGTCATTCTAAAATTAAGAAAAAAATTCTTGAATGTAGATTGCAAAAATCTTCAAGTTTCAATCTTAAAATATTTTTTAGCAAGATTTACGTTCTCAAATTTCAGAATAAGTTCTTGATTTGTAGAACGTATTTTCAAAATCAAGAACGTTATCTTAATTTTAAGATTGTAGTCTTCAATTTAAGAACGTGATCTTAAATTTTTAGAACACATTCTTAAATTCAAGAACGAAATCTTAATCTTAAGATTGTATTCTTGAATTTAAGAACATATTCTTAAAGTTTAGATTTAGTTCTTGATTTTTTAAAATTTGACAACAATTAGAGCGTGTTGTGTCATAAATTGCAAAACGCTGACCGAAGAACACGTGTTTAATAAAAGTGAAAAAATAAATATTAAATAATGGAAAACCAGAACTTAGAGAAAGACATAATTGAAGATCATAACGTAGGGGAAGTAGTTCTTATAAGTTTACCTGTGAGTGAAGACGCTGGCTGATGGACAATATCATATGAACAGCACGCCGGAGGAAATTGAATCGGATTTGTCGGACGACACATTGTTAAAAAACCTTTTACAAGAGTTTCAAATGGAGTCTGTTTTCAGGTATCTTAAGGGTAAACACTCCGTCATATACATTTATTTATAAACAATTAAGAAAACGTGAATATTAAAAGAAATGCGTGCTAATACAATATTGTTTACATTCACATACATACTTGCCTGCATAAAATGATTTAATCAGCTGTTATTGGACATTGCATTTATTTGTTTCAGACTGCAAAGTGACTTTTAAAAGTTTGCAATACATGAAAAAGGACGACATAAAAGAAGCAATTCCTCCTCTGGGACTTCGAATGGAGGTTTGTAGGAAATAGAAGTTTGTATATAAAGCATATTTCTATTCAACCTGATCCTCTTTTTTCTATAGATGCCCAGGACTATATATTCACCATACTTCTCAACAGAATTTTACCATCATCAGCTAGATTTGAAAATAACTCGGGAAAACGTAGGAAAAAGGTCACCATAGTAGATGCACAGGAAAGTTTTGCCCTTCGAGTGCAGACAATTAATGACTACGGAAGACAAATTGATATTGTTATCGACACTTCCAACCGTATGAAGTTGGTTCTTTACTGAATGAAATTCATATTATTAAAATTTCTGATTTTGTTAGCCCTCCTTTACATTTATATCCAATAGTGTCCTGCTTAAGAGTATTTATAAGACTTTTCAAGACATGAGAGATTTTTTCCAATGCTTTACTACAGCGAAATATTCTAAAAGAATCGCTAAAAAACACTGTTGGAAAGACAAACCACCGAAAAAAATTAATTACTTGCCAACAGTGTTGCTTAGCGATTCTTTTAGAATATTTCGCTGTAGTAAAGCATTTGAAAAAATCTCTCATATCTTGAAAGGTCTTATAAATAGTCTTGTGCAGGATACTAATATCCAATCAATAATGGAAAGACATATGTTAGACCTAAGTTGATATAATTTTAAGAATGTATTATATTATTGCGTCAAATTCAAAATCAAATTAGCATTTTTAACAAGAATACATTCTTAAAACCGATCTCAAATCAAGAACTTCATTAAGATTATATTCTTAGATTCTTAAGAATATATTCTTAATTTTCAAGATGGTGTTCTTGAACGCGTTCTTAAAATAAGAATTTTTTCAAGATTGTGTTCTTGAATGCGATCTTAAAAAATTAAGATTTTATTCTTGAATTAAGAATTTTCGTATTTAACAGACTATTAAGATTGAAATGATTTTAGCACGTTTTTTCTATGAGTGTATTATTGTCCATTTGAAAAACAAACAAATTTTGAGTTTGGAAAAGTGGGCAGGGTTACGCCCATAAAAATTAAAAGTTGCGCTAACTAGCTGAAATTTGATATACAAGTAGGTCTAGGTGAGAAACCTACTAGAAAATTCTGAAAACCCAAAAACTTTTACCAGAATGGGCGGGGCGACGCTAGTATTTCTCGGAATTAAAAACTTAATATACAGCTCTTAGTGAAAACTTGCCTACACGTTGCACGTATACAAGACTTTAAACTATCACCTTAAAAAGTGGGCGTGATACCATTAAATGTTAGCCTTGTGTTTAATCTACTTCGGTCTATTATATATTAGAAGATTATCTAGAAATTATGTGACAACCTTACGATTACAAATTTATATCATACATAACATATTTCAGTGATAGGTGTTGTGCCAAAGAAGAACTTGGTAAAAATTTATATTTCACTAATTTTAATGACCGAAATTTTGGATAGGAACTTGGCCTTTTTTCACATTAATGTTGTTGTGAGGATACCTCTTACACTAATTTTTCTATATTTTTTATAGATCTCGCTTAAATTCCCACTTTGGGGTATCATACTCCATTGAGCGGATAGTTTTAAATAACACGGTGAGACCAAAAAAAAAACTACCTGTGGCGTGTTACAATTTTTCAGGTAGACATTTTCGAGTATAACAACAATCTGTATTTGAAATTTTCCTGCATATTAAGGTTGGTGTATGTGAAAAATGTAGTTCTCAACAAAAAAGTTTGATGACCAAAAAAAAGTTTGTATTGTTACACGTCTACTAAATTGTACCTTCATCATCCTGGAAGCTTATACACACAGAAAATTCATAAATAGAACCTGAAAAACATCATGCAGGTAGTTTTTTCTTACATAAAAAGTCTTCGAATAAAATGTTTAATAACCCAGTCAATTTCTAAGGAATTTTTAAAAACAAACTTAAAAATTACTCTGAATCAATTATATTTTATAAATGAACTCATAAACAGTACGGTTCCAGTATAAAAATACGGCCTAAGAACGAAACAAAAAATCCGAAAAAATTATATTTGGTTAAAAAAATACATACATAACTATGTATATCTGAAATTCACGAAAACAAAATATACGTGGCACAAAAGATCTTAGTCTCTTCTTTCTAAATCCGTTTATAAATTTAAAATCGGTTGATATTTAAGTTAGTTAGAGGCTGATATGTAACTACGGGTACGAAAAACCGGTTTTTCCCCACAAAACTAAATTTTGGGGTGTGTTTGGAAATATAAATACAGATTGTCGTTATTATGCTAGACAATACCTACCAGAAAAATAGTATCACCTCCCAAGTATTTCGATTTCATTAAAATTTGTCTTACAGTGTAGTTAACAGTGCTCTGTTATGTGAAAAATATGCAATGTTAGATATGCTGGTTTGTGTCTCTGCTAGTTAGATTCTAATTTATCTGTGCACACATCTTTCTATATTAATTTTTTTAATATATTAAGCACTAAATATTTTTTTTAACAACATTCAGTGGTAAAGATAAAACGACTTGGACTTTTTACAGTTGAAAAAAAAAAATAATATGGTGATGGAAAGTCGGACAGACGGATGGATAAACGTGGCTTTAATTATTTCTTTCTAACAGCAGCAACAACAACAACAATAATGATTCTACAATGTAGAATCCTATATGCACTATTGTCAGGGTACATACTCGTTTACACAAATCAACAGAAAGAATTCTAACACGCACTAAAGACGTGAATGATGGAAAGCTACTGAATGTGATGTGACTTTGTGGATTATTCTGAAAGCTTTACGTTTAGTATACAAATTTTAATTGAAATTTCTTTGAAAATGCAAAAAGTTTATTCATCTTTTATATTAAAATTTTCAAGTTTTTAAATTTATCTACCTAAACCAATGAAAGTATTATCTAAAGACTATTTATGTATCACTTTCTCATTTTCGCTCAGCCTGCACAATGGCGCCTGTAATAAAAATAATATTGCAAAACATAATCAAAAATTTTCCACAAACAACAAGTTTTTATACCCTTTACCAAAAAATAGTAAAAGGGTATATATAGGTTTGTCATTCCGTTTGTAATTTCCAGAATATTAATAAGCGAGCCATAAAGTATATATATATTCTGGATCCTTATACATAGGGAAGACGAATAAGCGATGTCCGTCTGCCCGTCTGCCCGTCTGTCCGTGTGTCTGTACGTGAAATCGGTTTTCCGAAGCTCCCAGAAAAGCTAGAGACTTCGTTCTTGAACTGGTGGGTCAGAAATGGTCGAAATAAGATTGGTATTGAAAATCAGCAAAATCGAGCACACCGTTTCAGAGCTGGGAAACTTAAACTTCATTTTGCCATACAAAATAACTACTGAAAAGTAGTTTTTATTATTTTTTTATTAAATAAACTTATTTTATACTTCAAAATGAATAAAATTGGTATTTCACTTTAAAAAAAATTTAGAAAAAAATCAAAAAAATTAAAAGGACGTTTCCAGGGTTGGAAAACTTTGATTTTTTTTCTTATACAAAAGTAACTTACTAAAAGAAATTTTTAATTTTTTCTACAAATTATACATATATTATGTTCTTAAAGTGCAGAGATTGATGTAAGAAATCAGAAAATCAAAAAAGGTGATTCCAGGGTTGGAAAACCTAAAATTTTTGTGATATATAAAATTAACTACCGTAAACTAATTTTCTATTTATTTTTATTAAATGAATTTAATTTATACTTCAACACGAATAAAATAGGTATCTCAAATAAAAAAATATTAAAAAATTTAAAAAGACGTTTCCAGGGCTGGAAAACTTTATTTTTTTTCTTATATAAAAGTAAGTTATTAAAACAAATTTTTCCTTTTCTTTATAAATTAAACATATCTTATATTCTTAAAAAAAAGAATGGTGTAAGAAATCAGAAAATTCAAAAAGGGTGATTCCAGGGTTGGGAAACTGGAACTTTTTGTGATATAAAAAATTAACTACCGAAAACTAATTTTTATTTATTTTTATTAAATAAGATTATTTTATACTTCAGTATGAATAAACTGGGTATTTCAAATAAAAAATTAAACTTCAAAAAATTAAAAAGATGTTTCCAGGGTTGGAAAACTTTAAATTTTTTTATACAAAAGTAAATTATTAAATAAGATTATTTTATACTTCAGTATGAATAAAATTGGTATTTCAAATTAAAAATTAAACTTCAAAAAATTAAAAAGATGTTTCCAGGGTTGGAAAACTTTAACTTTTTTTATACAAAAGTAACTTAATAAAGCAAATTTTTCCTTTTTCTCTATAAATTAGAGATATCTTATATACTTAAAAGAAAGAGATTAGTGTAAGAAATCAGAAAAATTAAAAAGGATAATTCCAGGGTTGGGAAACTTACTCTTTTTGTGATATAAAAAATTAACTACCGAAAAGTAATTTAATTTTTTTTTAAATAAATAAACTTATACTATAGTACGAATAAATATGGTATTTCAATTTAAAAAAGTTTAAAACACGATTCCAGGGTTGGAAACATTTACCTTTTTTTTATACAAAAGTAAGTTACTAAAGCAAATTTTTCGTTTTCTCTATAAATTAAAGATATCTTATATTCTTAAAAGAAAGAGATTGGTATAAGAAATCAGAAAAATCAAAAACCATGATTTCAGGGTTGGTAAACCCACACTTTTAGTGATATAAAAAATTAGCTACCGAAAACTAATACTTTTTTTATAAAATAAATTTATTTTACACTTCAGTACGAATGAATTTGGTATTTCAAAATCAAAAAAGTTGAAAAAATTAAAACGACGTTTCTAAGGTTGGAAAACCTTATTTTTTATACAAAAGTAACATACTTAAACAAATTTTTCCTTTTTTACTATAAATTAACATATATTATATTCTTAAAAAAAAAGATTGGTATTAGAAATCAAAAAAATCAAAAAGGAGGATTCCAAAGTTGGGAAACCTACACTCTTTGTGATATAAAAAATTAACTACCGAAAATTAATTTTTGTTTATTTTTATTAAATAAACTTATTTTTTGCTTGAGTACGAATAAAATTAATATTTCAAATAAAAAAAAAGTTAAAAAAAATTAAAAAGACGTTTCCAGGGTTGGAAAGCCTTAACTTTTTTTCTTATACAAAAGTAACTTACTAGAACAAATTTTTCCTTTTATTTACAAATTAAACATATCTTATGTTCTTAGAAAAAAGAGATTGGTGTAAGAAATCAGAAAAATCAAAAAGGATGCTTTCAGGGTTTGGTAAACTTACACTTTTTGTGATATATTAAAGTAACTAAGTCTAATTAATTTTTATCTTTTCCTTTATAAATTATACATATTTTACTTTTTGGAATAAAAAGTTTGTTTTGAAAAATAATAAAAATAAAAATCACATCTCCAGAGTTGGAAACTTTGAACTTTTTTTCTAGATATTAAAGTAACTAAATAAAAATTTTTTTTGGATTTCCCTTTTTTTATCACTTAACACACTTTCCATATTTTTTTAAGAACTACTATATTGATAAAAGGAATGAGAAAAATCTAATTTGATGATTCTAGGGTTTGAAAATTAATTTTTTTGCACATAAAAGTAACTAGGTCAAATGACTTTATGTACGTGCTTATGTATGTATCTCTATACTACATAAACGCACTTTGGTAAAGGGTATATAAGGTTCGGCACAGGCGAATATAGCACTCTCACTTGTTAATGGATGATTTTGCCAGAGGAGACGGAAAAAATTATGTCAATGCATCAAAGTTTTCATAAGTACGGTTGAAGTTCTCACGCCTTTTGGCCCCCTGTTATATTGAAACGTTATAGCTAGTGTTCTCCCTCTCTTCTCTCTTTTTTTCTTCTTCTTCTTCTCTTGCATTTTAGCTAAAGAAGGCGTTTAGAACTTTAAAGTAAAATCTTACGATGGGTTAATGGGTTAACATATTTTATAAAAATATGTATTTATATGACTCTGAATATAGCAAAATTCTAAATACAACTTAAATACCAGAAATTAGTTAAAGCTTGAAATGCGTTTAATGCTTTGCATTAAAAATGTGTTCAGCAATTTTATGTTAACTCTTAACAGAAACTTTTTGGTGGAATATTTTAACCCTCTATCCAAATCTAATCCACATGAGTATTTTCTGCCCATTTTAGGGTTTATGTATTATTTTCTCTATATGCATGATTTGATTAGTCTAAAAATCGTATCGCTCTGTAAGCCAAAATACATGTGATAATTATTAATGAACAAATAACACCAAAGTTAATTCTAAATATTCTGACAAACACTTAGTAGAACGGAACAACTATCTGTCACTACACCATCAGAGTTCTTTTGTGTTTGGCTTACAGATCGATACGAAATTTAGACTAATCAAATCATGCATATATAAACAAATGAAGTTCGAACAATAATAATTAAAATTAACTAGTATTATTTGCCCTTTTATGGCATTTTTGTGGCGGCTTTTTCTGAAGAGACAAAAATGGCTCATACGGGAAAGAGTTAGAGGGTTAAAATATACACACAAGTGTTTCACATAAAATTTTACATAACAGTTTTCAACTAATTCTACACCTTAAATGCAAAACCTTTGAGTTGTTTTATGTCGATACGTGATAAAAATTTCCTCTACTTGATATCAGAACTGCTGGGCAAGACTTAGGAAGTCATGCACATACGTCCATATGTATAGGGTGTTTTTTTAAGAGGTATAAAACTTTGAGATGAAATAAAACACAAAAAAATCGTTTGGATGGATAATTTTATGCCATTAATGTTTAAATATGATTTCGGACATGTGGCCGCCGCGGCTGGCTCGAATAAAGCCAATTCTACAGGTCCAATTTTCAACCACTTTTTCGAGCATATGGGGCCGTATGTTGGCAATAACGCCACGAATGTTGGCTTCCAAGTCCCCTAACGTTTCTGGTTTGTTGGCGTAGACGAGCGACTTCACATATCCCCAAAGAAAATAATCCAATGGTGTCAAATCACACGATCTTGGTGGCCAATTGACAGGTCCATTCCGCGAAATTATGCGCTCATCGAATGTTTCCTTCAATAAATCGATTGTGACGTGCGCTGTGTGGCATGTAGCGCCGTCTTGTTGGAACCACAACTCATCCACATTCATGCCATCCAATTCGGGAACAAAATAGTCGGTTAGTCGGCTCCAATTGCTGTGCACGGTGGCGAATCGATTCATTCGGGTCCTCTTCAACACTTTGCTCTACAGCGGCAATTGTTTCTTCGGTGCGCACTGTTCGACGTCTCTGCGGAT
The DNA here is from genome assembly GCA_949987645.1 of Tachina grossa. NCBI lineage: Eukaryota > Metazoa > Arthropoda > Insecta > Diptera > Tachinidae > Tachina > Tachina grossa. The sequence continues at coordinate 118,244,035 of OX465278.1, read as the reverse complement.
GCGTATTATCACATAGAGTAAACGTAGTGCGAAAACGATCCATGGTTAACCGAATTAATTGCTCTGATGGACGATTATGTCGATCATAAAATGGACGGAGCTTGCGGTAAACTTCGCGAACTGAACCATTATTTTCGAAATAAATTTGCACGATTTGCAAGCGTTGTTCTTTTGTCAACCTGTTCATGATGAAATGGCAAACCAAACTAAATATTAATCACTTGACAGCTGACAAAATGGCCGCCAGTTAAAAAAGTGATGCCAACTTAAAGTTCTATACCCCAATAAAAAACACCCTTTACATACATACATACATGTGCATGTATTTATATGTACATATGTATGTATGTATGTAAAACAATGTTTTGTACATGTTTTGAAATTTTCTTAAAAAATTTATTTTTACTGCTTTTGTTTTGGGGTTTAATCTTCCAATGAGTTTCTTAAGGGGGGCGTGAGAGCATGTGTGTGTGTGTGTGAGAGTGTGTGTTTAAGTATAATCTTCATATTGCTGCAGCATGATGGCATTTTTATTTATATTTTGTAAAATTTGTTTTTATATTGTTGCTCTCTTTAGTTTAATTTTTTCTTTTTTTCTGAAAGAAAATTTTTATAGTAGAATAGAATTAAGGTTAGAATATAAGAAGGAAGAAAAATATTTAGATATTCGTTTGTATTTCTATGAAGTTAAGTAAGTTTGTTTCCCAGTTTGTTCTGCTCTGTAGTGGTTGAAATTTGGAATTTTCATTTTTCCTCTTCTTCTTCAATCTGCATGTGTGAATGTAAAAGTGCTTTAAGTTTATTCTATTATTAAATAATATTTACATATTTGTGTATATTTTTGTCTAGGATTATATTGTTACATTAATTTGTTGCTTTTAAGAAGATAAAAAAAAAACATTTTTGAAATATAATTGAAAAATTTTAAACAGCTGGAGGAGACAAATAAAATTATGGGTTTTTATAATGAGTAAACAAGTATATTTAATGTTAAAGCTTAAAAATTTGTTGAAAATAGTGGAAAGAAAAATTAAATTTTTTCTATTGAAATTGTAGAAAATAAAACGATCTTAAAAAATTTTTACACAAGTAAAAAAAATTATAATAATTTTTTTTTTAATTCTACAAAATTTAGTGTTGCTTCATCGGTTTCAATGTATTGTCAAGAAATAAACAAGAAAACTTTATATAGAAAAAAAAAGTTTATGAAGCAGTAAATTAAAAAACAATTATATTCCAAATTAAAGAAACAAATATTTCTTTTTCGGTTCTTAAATAAATGCATTAGAAAATTTTTCTTATGCTTTCATATAAACATTTTCAAAGTAATCACGTCTATTGTAGGATTTCAGGCAAAAAATGTATGTTTACTTTTTGTGGAATTTTCCACTTCACCAAAAATATTTCGCCACAAAAACTTGACATAATTTAAAACGTGATGTTAAAAAAAAATATTTGTTCATTGCTCTTAAGGGAATGTCCAATATATTTGATTATACATTTTTAATCAGAAATAATTTGAAGTGCGTGGCTGCACAGAAAAATATCGATATTTCCCCCCGGCTAATAAAAAAGTCTAGTTTAATTTTTCTTCTCTTCTTTAGAAACTCACATTAACTAATAAAAATATTTCATTCAATAAGAATTGAAATTACTGAACTTAAGCCTGAATAAGAAATTATTTCTGATTAAAATTCACTATAGTTCAATTAAATCTAAAAATGTAATTTTTATTTAAACGTCTTAGAGCATTTTTAATGAATTTTTTTAATGGAATAAGAGAAAAATAATAAAAAATTTGAGTGATCTCTTTCATTTTTTTTTTTGATTGATTTGATTCTCTGACCATGCTTGATTATTATTTAGTTTTGTTAGAGAAGCCCTCTGATAAAGTTAAAAGTCTTGGGGCCATTTTCACAACCTGCCTTTAGCTAAAGGCAGGATTTGTCTGACCGATAAATGGCTTTGCATTATAAAATCGTCATTTATTAGTTTTTATCCATTAAATATTATTATTTTAATAATAATAAAAATAAAAAATTGAAGTGGAAATAATGCAAAGATATTTATCGGGCAGACAAAATCCTATCTTTAAATCAACGCAAGTTGTGAAAATTGCCTGACGATTACTAAAAAATTATTAAGTGGCTTCTTATGTAATTAAATTTTAATATTATATAAGAGATAAGTGAAATTCTTTTACTATTCAGTACAATTCTTTTTTAATGTCCCTTGTACTGTCTCTTATAGACATGTCACAGCTCATAAGCATTTTAAAGGATGCCGGCTCACTAACACAAAAAGGACTATAGAGACTGATGATTATTTTTCTTCCTTATTTTTTATGATAATTGAGTTACTAGATCCTTTGTGACAATTCCAAATATGTATATATATATATATATATATATATATATATATATATATATATAAATTTGCTAAAATTTCTCTGAGTGCTGATAATTAGTTTTTCTAAGTCAATTGAGAAATACATAACATATTTACTTTTCTCAATGCTCAAGATACGGATGAATAAGGAATGGGTGAAAACATGGATATATCCCAAAGAACGGACCTGCTTCTTGCTAAGGCGATTCAAAGTTAACTCAAGTTTCAAGTTATGTTTAAAACTGTAGTACGACTACATGAGTCATACGACAGGAGGTCAAGGAGACACCATAAGGGAAGACTTCATAGATAAGGAATCTTTCAGGTTAAATGTACAACCACACTGAGCTATTTTAAACTATGGTAAGACAATGCTAAGCTCATGCTTAACTTATAAACATACATGTATCAAAAGCTGGCTTAACAGTAATACAATTTTAAGAAATAATGAAAAATTCTAAAAAAATATATCATAAATTAATGCTAAAATTTTAAAATGGGTTAAGCGAGACATACTGCGAAAAAGCTATTGAGCATTATGGAAATGCTAATTTATACTAAAGTCATGCTAAATAATTAAAAGCAACGTATTTTACAAATAAATTATATATATGTGGAAATGATAAACTTTGCTATAAGTATGCTAAAACAGCGCTAAATTAATATTAAGATTTACAAAATGACTGAATGTGAAAATTTATTATATATATGGAAATGCTAAAATGTGTTAAAATCATGCTAAATTTTTGCTGAATCTAAGAAAATGGTTAAGAGCAACATAGTGGAAAAAAATTACAATATATGAATATGCTAAACTCTGCTATAAGAATGCTAGAGCTGTACTAAATTAATATTAAGTCTTAAAAAATGATTTAATGCTAAAATTAATCATATCAATGGATATGCTACATCATGCTAAAATAATGCTAAATTCTTGCTAAGGCTACAAAATTGGTTAAGAATGCTAGAGCTGTGCTAAATTTAAATTGAAGTTAACAATATGATTGAATGTAAAAATTTATCATATCTATGGAACTGCTAAAATAAGCTAAAATCATGCTAAATATTTGTTAAGGCTAAGAAAGTGGTCAAGAGCAACATAGTGCAAACAATTAAAACCTATGCAAATACTTAACTCTTGTATAAGAATGAAAGAGCTGTACTAAATTAATATTCACATTTACAAAATGATTGAATGTTTAAACTTATAATATCAATGGAAACGCTACAACATGCTAAAATAATGCTAATTTATTGATAAGGTTAAGAAAGTGGTTAAAAGCAACATACGCAACTGCTAAAATCTGCAATAAGAATGTTAGAGCTGTGCTAAATTAATATTAAGATTTACAAAACGATTGAATTTATAAGCTTATCACATTTAAGGAAATGCTACATGCTAAAATAGTGCTAAATTATTGCTAGGGCTAAGGAAGTGGTTAAGAGCAGTACAGATAAAAAAATTTCAAAATCTATGGAAATGCTATGACCTGATATAGCTATGCTAAAACAGTGCTAACTTAATATTAATACTTAAAAAATGGTCGGATGTGAAAATTTATTATATCAATGGAAATGCTACAACATGCTAAACATAATGCTAAATTATTGCTAAGGCTAAAAACGTAGTTAAAAGCAACGCAGTACAATAAATTAAAAAAATTTATGGATATATTAAATTTTGTTATAAAAATACTGAAACCACACGCAAAGAAAAGATATGATTGTAGAATGGTTGAGAAAACAATATTATGTTCTCTGAAACAAATGTGTGGTCGTGGAAAAATAGTTATTGTTATTTTAAACATTTATTTCGTTACGATAAACAGAGTAATATTTGAATTTAATGATTACATTATCACATCCATAAAAAAGTGTGATATGGTTAGAGTTTAACAATATAGTTTTGTTAAAAATTTATGACTACAACATAATTTGTATTATTATTTAAAAATAATATGATGTAAATAACAATATCATGTTTTCCAAAACCATACTATGTTAAGTTAAAAAATTTTTTTTTTTTTCAGAAACATCTGTCAGTTCAGTATTTCGTTTGTAAGCTATCGGTAGTGTTAAATAAATGAATAAATAAATAAAGTATGAACAAATGGGAAGATCAATAAAAATATATAAGCATTTGTGTATCTTTTTATACAGACATGTCAGTATGTCGTGTAAGTATACATTTCTATATCTAGGCGCCAGGCCAAGTTCTGGCCAATGCACGCAGTGTGTATATTTATACGAAGCCATTCGAGCTGTTTTTACCCCCCTCATAACTTTGTTCCCCGCGACCGTAAAATTATGAAATTTAAACCATAATTAGAATAAATTCATATAACTTCATATGCGAAGTTTGAAAGTTTTACAATGAAAGCTTCCGGAGATATAGAGGTGCAAAAAGTGCATATTTTAAGACATACTCACTGACCACTGACCACTGACACACTCATCAAATTGATGAAGAACTTCCGCCATAGCTAGAGAGCTAAAATTTGGTACACGAGAAGATCTAGGTGAGCAATGAACCAGAAAAATCTGAAAACCCTAAAATGTTAACCAGGAGGGCGGGGCTACGCCCATACAAATTAAAATATGTGCTATTGAGCTGAAATTCGATGCAGAGCTAGGTCTAGGTGAGAAATAAAATAAAAAAATCTGAAAACCTTGAAATTTTAGCCAGGAGGGCGGGGCTACGCCCATAAAGGTCGGAATTAAAAATGCTATTCTAAGGCGCTTCATGGAAGCTATTATTGAAATTCGGCATATATACTGCAAGGCTATAAATTTGTTATTAAAAACGTGGGCGTTGACACGCCCATGCAATTTAAACCTCATTTTAATGTCCTGCGGCTCAGCATATTTAGATATACTATTTATCTAGCTATTTTTATCCGTTTGTAACGAAACTACACACGAATAATAAGCACTGACCCAGAAAAATTTTGACTTTGGAAAAGTGGGCGGGGTTACGCCAGTAAAAATTTAAAATTAAAAGTTGCGCTAAGGAGCTGAAATTTGATATACAAGTAGGTCTAGGTGAGAAACCAACTAGAAAAATCTAAAAACCCGAACATTTTAGTTAGAGGGGCGGGGCTGCGCCCATAAAACTTAAAAATTAAAAGTTGCGCTAAGGAGCTAAATTTGATATACAAGTAGGTCTAAGTGAGAAACAAACTAGAAAAATTTTAAAACCCAAAAACTTTTACCAGAATGGGCGGGGCCACGCTAATATTGTTTTTAACTAAATACTTAATATACAGCTTTTAATTCAAGCCAATTTAGTGAAATCTTGCATCACCTTAAAAATTGGGCGTGATCACTCCCATAAAGTGTTAGCCTTGTGTTTAATCTACATCGGTCTAGCATATTGTAGAAGAAAATTAGCATGAATTATAAGCGCTACTCACAACAAAATTTTAGGTTACGAATAGTGAGGAGAGGTAATGCTGCTAAAATCTAAAGATATAATTCGCGATAGAGAGCTGACATTTTATACACTAGTAAGTGTAGCTGCGTAAACCAATGGGAAAATCTTAAAACCAAAAAGTTTTACTCGTTATGCGGGGCCACGATCTTAAATTTTATACACAAATAAATCTAGATAAGAGATCACTAAGAAAAATCTGAAAACCCAGAAGTTGCTATCAGAGGGCGGAAACAAGCACTTCAAATTCAAAATTAACATACATTTTATTAAAACTTTTCATACACATTGCACTTATCCCAAAAAAAATTTCCCATTTTGAAAAGTAGCCGTGACTTCACCCATAAATCTTAGCTTTTTCGTTCAGATACTTCGGCTTAGCAGTTTTAAATCAATACTCAGGTATTTCTTATTAACTTTTTAATACGAAACTTTGCATGAACCATAAGCACTAGCAGATATAAAAGTCAGCGGGGCCAGGCTCATGAAAATTTTAAGTAATATTATACTATAGAGAGCTGCCATTTTGTACACAAATAGTAATTGATTTACTTAATCGGAAAATCCAAAAAATTAAAAGCACCAGCTACCCTATTGAAACTTTGCATGCACATTGGCCATATCCTTTTGATTTATATACTTCGGCTAAGAAGACTTTAATATGTAAATATATTGAGAAAATAGGCGAAATCATGCCCAGTAAAATTTACGCTGTATTTTACATGTTTCTTCCAGTCGCCTCTTACCAAATTGCATACACACTGGCGACCCGTTGTAATGACACAATAGTGCATTTTTAAGGTCAACAATTCAACACCCATCACACTCTTACGCACAGTGAACATGAATAGAAATAAAATACATTAGAAATTTTAAGTTTAATAAGCGTTATTATATAAATCTTTTCAAAAAGTAATCAGATCCTCACAAAAACATAAATGTGAAAAACGGCCAAGTTCCTATCTAAAATTTCGGCCATTAAAAGTTGTGAGATATAAATTTTGACCAAAATCTTCTTTGCCACAATACCTAAAACAGAAATATGGTATGTATTTTATAAATTTGTAACCGTAAGGGTGTCATATAATTTCTAGATAATCTGCTAACTTGGCAATATTTTTTCCTTTCTAAAAAAGGAGAGAATAATGTATGAATGTTTATTTCTTTATATTGATAAAAATGTTGGCAAGATGGCAGATTATATAGAAATTATATGACACCCTTACGATTACAAATTTTTATCATACATAATATATTTCTGTGTTAGATACTGTGGCAAAGAAGAACTTGGTCAAAATTTATATCTCACAACTTTTAATGGCTGAAATTTTGGATAGGAACTTGGCGGTTTTTCACATTTATGTTTTTGTGAGGATATACAATTTATTTAAACAATATTAATTTATTTTTATTTCGAATTTAAAGCACAGCTGTTTCTACAATAAGTATATGATTAAAAAATAATATAGTATTATTATGTTAAATAATACTGTGGTTGTATTTAACAATATTAGTAATGGGTGTTTTTTATTGAGGTATAGAACTTTAAGTTGGCATCACTTTTTTAACTGGCGGCCATTTTGTCAGCTGTCAAGTGATTAATATTTAGTTTGGTTTGCCATTTCATCATAAACAGGTTGACAAAAGAACAACGCTTGCAAATCGTGCAAATTTATTTCGAAAATAATGGTTCAGTTCGCGAAGTTTACCGCAAGCTCCGTCCATTTTATGGTCGACATAATCGTCCATCAGAGCAATTAATTCGGTTAACCATGGATCGTTTTCGCACTACGTTTACTCTATGTGATAATACGCATCCGCAGAGACGTCGAACAGTGCGCACCGAAGAAACAATTGCCGCTGTAGAGCAAAGTGTTGAAGAGGACCCGAATGAATCGATTCGCCACCGTGCACAGCAATTGGAGCTTTGTCCATCAACTTTATGGAAGAGTTTGCGCAAAGATCTTGGCTTGCGACCTTACAAGATCCAGCTTGAGCAAGAATTAAAGCCGCGAGACCATGCAATGCGTCGTGATTTTGGTGTATGGGCCGAAAATGAGATTGATCTCGATGCTGATTTTCATCGCAAAATTTTGTTCAGTGATGAGGCTCATTTTTGGTTGAATGGCTACGTCAACAAGCAAAATTGCCGCATTTGGAGTGAAGAGAATCCACATGAGACCCTTGAGACGCCATTACATCCACAAAAACTGACTGTTTGGTGTGCTCTATGGGCTGGTGGAGTCATTGGGCCATACTTCTTCCGAAATAATGCTGGAGAGTCAGTTACCGTTAATGGAGACCGGTATAGAGCCATGATAACCGACTATTTTGTTCCCGAATTGGATGGCATGAATGTGGATGAGTTGTGGTTCCAACAAGACGGCGCTACATGCCACACAGCGCACGTCACAATCGATTTATTGAAGGAAACATTCGATGAGCGCATAATTTCGCGGAATGGACCTGTCAATTGGCCACCAAGATCGTGTGATTTGACAACATTGGATTATTTTCTTTGGGGATATGTGAAGTCGCTCGTCTACGCCAACAAACCAGAAACGTTAAGGGACTTGGAAGCCAACATTCGTGGCGTTATTGCCAACATACGGCCCCATATGCTCGAAAAAGTGGTTGAAAATTGGACCTGTAGAATTGGCTTTATTCGAGCCAGCCGCGGCGGCTACATGCCCGAAATCATATTTAAATATTAATGGCATAAAATTATCCTTCCAATAAAGCCAAATTGATGGACATTAAAACGATTTTCTTGTTTTTTAATTCAATTCGAAGTTCTATACCTCTAAAAAAAACACCCTTTATAATATTAGAACATGGTATGGTGAGTCTCAATTATATTTTAGTCACATCTAACAATAGTGTTGTCATATTTACAATACTAAGATTATAATATAATTAACTCAGATAATATTATAATTAACTCAGATAATAATATAGTTAAAGTTTTTTTTTCTATTAACAATAATATGATTTGACTGCAACCATATAATTCAAACATAGTATGTTGCTGTTTGATTATGGTTTCCTCAACCATATTTTTTCTTTGGGATATCAAAAATGGGATATCAAAAATGAATATTAGCCACCGATAGCAAATAAATTAAATATATCAATAACAATTTTAAAGTATACTAAGAACGTGCTACAGTTATGCTAATTCTAAGAAGTGGCTAAAAATACTGCAAAAAAGGCAGGAATTTGATTCTGTTAGCCTGTGGATCAAGTGACTCTCTTATTTAAAGTTATAAAGGTACAGATATTTATAACAAAAAAAAAAAAAAAAAAAAAAAAAAAAAAAAAAACATATAATTGCTGATCTGGGTTTTTTCTTATTTAATGTTATTTACCGAAGTTTAAAACATTCTCAAGTAATTTTGCTAATTTTTTATTACAACCAACATTAAAATCTTTTAAAATTTTTTAGCTTGTACATATGAACTTTGGTTAAGCACGTGCATTCACATATATTCATTAAATTGTTGTTGCAGCAACTCTCATATTACAACATTGCAATTTTGTACACACTATAACGCACTCACACACACACACACATACGCAAATACGCACATACCTTGCAAAACCCCCAAGACTCACGTTACGGTAGTTTGCTTTTGAGGAATTTTTTAGCTCTTTTTCTTTTAAAATTTGTTCACTGATTTTTTTTTCTCTCCAAATTTATTTTTTTTATATTACTATTCCCTGTTTCTTTACTTGGTATTTTCTTGTTGTTGTTTTTTTTTTTAATTCAAGTGCCAGTGGTTCCAGTTGGATCTGCAAGGTGTTGTTAGGAAATTTGTTTCATTTTTATATAACAGCAGCAGCAGCAGCAGCAGCAACAAAATCTTTTCAAATTGTTTAACAACAATACGAAGTTAAGAATATTGCAACAGTATGAAGAAAGTACAACTAATATTTTTTCTACTTTTGTGTTTTGAGAATTCTTAATGCATCTCTGAGTTGGAAAAATAAGAAGTAAAATGAAATTTTGTTAAAAAAAAATTTATCAAAAATAAAATCAACTTAAAGGTAACAAAAAATAACCCACTGTGGAATTAAAGAGATGTTTTAAATAAAAATTTTGTTAATACAGTCAAATCCCGATAATTCGTACCCCGATAAATCGTAATTCCCGATAAGTCGTAATTGTTTGCTAACTCCCACTTATAATTCGTAATAAAAACAACAAAAACATGGAAAGTATGATTTTTTGTTTATCGCTATTTTTTTGCGTGGGTTTTTGCTTCTGCTTGTTTGTGTGTGAGCACGCATAAGACACTGTCGGTGTTACAAAAACAACAAATTTTTATTTTGTATTTTATTTTCAACAATTTGTTTATGCTTTTTTATCGTTTTAGTAAATAAATTGAAAAACCCCGTTAATTCGTATTTATTTTATTTTAACCCCGTTAAATCGAAACCCCGCTAAATCTAAAACCCCTATAATTCGTAAGACATGACCGGTCCCTTGCGATTACGAATTATCAGGATTTGACTGTATATGAAAATGCACTTTAAGTATTTGAAAGTATTAAAAAATAAAATTTTTGTATTGAAGAGCATCTGAAAGACAGCTTTAGTCAAATTCTAGGGATTTTCTGAAAAAAGTTCAGATCGTTTCTGCCGAATTTTTTGATAAAGAAAATTCTTTGAATTTCCCATATAGGAAGTAAGTTAATGGGAACTTTAACCCTGGAACACAAATGTATGTAAACTTCAAGTATAATTTTTAAAACTGCTATTGTAAAGCTATAAGTGCATTTCACCTAAATGAAAGGCAATGAATTTTTAGGCCTTTATTTACTCTGAGGGATATTACAATTAAATTAACGTATCATTAGTATTAATGGTATAATTTTATTTCGAAGCCACATTAACTTACAAGACGAGGCCAACATACATACAAATATTAAGTTCAGAAGGTCTTCTTTTCGTTGTTTTTAACACAATGACTTTCATTTTATTTTCAATTATTTTTGATTGAAAACATAAAGAGAATTAAAGTTGAAATGACATTAATTAGGTGGCTTCAGAAGAGTGTTAATTATTGGGTAAAATTAACGCAGCGTTAGCCTTAGATTATTTTAAAATAGTTCTAGCAGTGTTGAGGTTTAAAATTAATAGTTGCGACGACTTTGAATAGCGCTGTAGGTAACACATGTGATGTTATTTTCTTTAACTGCCCGGTGATCATGTAATTATTTCTTGTGGCTCATCACCTTCTATTTGTTTCTTGTTACGTCTTGCGCCTAAGCACGAGAGTGTGGGGAAACCTAAACACTACAATTTCAGTGGAACCTGACCCTGAGGTTACCCTGAAAGACTCTGTGCACCGGCATCCAGATGATCCTAATCCATGTCATTTAAAAGTGATCAGTAGTCAAGGGCTGTTGTTGTTCTCTCTCTAAGTTACATTTACTCCCAACCAATCAGAAACTTCCTTGATAGCAAGCATCTTTGACTGCTGCTAAGAACTGCAGCTACCTGTAAGTCGCTTTGAAAGACGCATATCTTAGGCTCCTGAAAAGACTGTGTAATTTACATCTTCATGAGTTTTAGAGCCATCCGTTTAAAAATCTATACATTTTCTTCTACTTGGAGTACCATAAAAGTGCAGGGGCATATTCAAAGAGCACTGGTCAGTGATGGCTTTACGCATAGGACCTTGAGGCCCGGACCTAGGGCGGCATGGTTTTAGGGGCCGCCTAAAAGAAGAACCCTAAGAATTAAATAGTTTGATATTGATAATTTTTCTGAATTAACTACTTTTGCTTTATACCTTTGAAAAGTTTAGAATATAATGCTGACCTTACCCGTTAATTTATCAGTGCAATGTAAATTTTTTAGATTTATATAATAGTATTCTAAAGCACTTGAGTAGACCATTGTGCATTGTTGAGATTTAACGCCAATTCGGGTAAGTGTATTTTACATTTTTTTACGAAACTAGAGCGCACTCTAATTAGGAAGTATTGACCAGCTGCGTTAAAATAGTTCTGATTTGTGTAATTGCTTTTGCTTACTCTTCTGTTTCTGAAAATGTAAACAGTCGCAGTCAAAGCGAACGCATAAAATGAAAAGTTATACAAAACGGAGAATTTCAGCAGTCGCCTTGTTCGAACATTTGTCGGTTTGAGTGACTGCTTCATTAAACAAATTCGGATGTTAAATTTTAATTTTTTAACGGACTATACGTTTTTTTGCATAAAGCGTTACTGAAACTCAACAGAGATTGTATGATTTTCGAAAAAAAATTTTTTTTTGGCGTCGAAAAATTGTAAAAAACGTCAATTATAGACTTAAAAAATGGCGCGATATTCAGATAGTTCAGATTAAATTGTCAAATATTTATTTATTTATTTATTTAAAAAAATTTTTTACTTTACTTTTGCAGAAAAAAGTGCACAAAGAAATAATTTGTTCGGCGTAAAATATTAATGAGATATATTAAGTCGAGTCTTGCTACACTATTGGCATATATAGTAAAGTACTACCACTAAGTCTGAATTAGCTGTTGGCTAAAAAATGATAACACCATTTTTTGAGGACACACTGATTTTCGAAATCTTTGGAGGTTCATAAAAATTAAATGGTCACAAAAATGGCCAAACTGAGTATAGGGGTTTACTTCCCTTTGGTAATACTATCGAACCTATACTGCCAGCACCGTGCGTTTTTTTACTGTTGCACAGTGTAATTTAAATATTTATAAATTGCATATTTAATTTAAAAAATGTTTTCTTCATGAAGCAAAAAGGGCGGCATATCTCACGAGGCCTAAGGCGACATTAAACATAAATCCGCCACTGGCGGTTATATACAGTGATGCAAGTCTTTGAACGCTATCCAGCATATGTATGGAGTGTTTTTTTTATAAGTTGACATGAAATTTACTTTACTCGAAAGATAATCTTCTGAAATTATTATTTATATATGACTTCTGGCATATGACCGCCACGGCTGGTTCAGACGTAGTCGATGCCTTTCTTCAAAATTTTGTGGCCGTATATTCTCCATAACGTGGCGAATGTTGTACTCCAAGTGGTCACTCGTTTCGGAATTATAAGCTTAGACTAGCGACTCCACATATACCCACAGGAAATAGTCTAGCGGCGCTAAAAATCACGATATTGGAGGCCAATTCACGGGTCCGAAACGTGAAAATATGGGGTTATCAATTCTTCAACAAATCAATTGTGGCACGAGCTGTGTGTCGTGTTGCATTGTATTGTTGAAATCAAGGCTCCGGCACATCATTGTTACTCAATTGATGAACGAAGAAGTCAGTTATCATGAATCGATATTGATTCGGGTGTTCTTCTACGCTTCTACCAATGACTTCTTTTATACGCACTGTATAACATCTCTGTAGATGCGTATTATTATTTAGATTAAACGTGGTACGAAAACGTTCCATAGTTAATAGACTTTTTACCGTAAAATAGACGTAGTGCGCGATAAGTATGTATTTCGAAAATAACCATAATTTTGAAGATAAATTTGCACAATTTGGAAGCGTTGTTCAGGCTTCAGTCGATTCATGTTGAAATGCCAAACCAAACTAAAGAAAAATCACTTGAAAGCTGACAAAACGGCCGCCAGTTAAAAAACTGTTTCCAACTTAAGGATTTTATACATCTATAAAGAACATCCTTTACATACGCCTTCTCGCCACCGCACGATGATTCCATACCATACATGATTGGTGTGTAGGGTGGGGTGTCACCTTTTCCAATGAATTTCTTGCAGAGATAATGTGACGTGGTTGCTTTATTCACTCTCTCTATAACATTTATTTTAAAACTCAGCTTAGTATCATTAGGGTTCCGTACACCAAAAGTGAAAATGAACCCTATTGTTTTCGCTACACTGTCCGTCTGTCCGTCACACGGTATTTTCTCAGGAACCGTAAGAGCTACGGACCTGAAATTTGGACAGAGTATGTAGCCACTACAACAACAAATACATGAGAATGAAAAATTAAAGGGTGTTCCAAAACGAGCAACGAAAAATGTTAAAATCCCATATAATATACATAAAATTGTATGAACATATGTATATTGAAACTTGATATTTGTAAAATTAGTGTATTTTTATACAGACTACAACAATTAACACTAAAATTTAAACAAATTTAAATTAAAGGGTGGTCCATCAGTTAATGCAATTTTGACTATGTAATTTTGACAATTTGCTATATCTTGGAAACCGTAAGAGGCAAACACTTGAAATTTTCAAAAACGGTAAAACTAAAAAAACCGAAAATTATAAAATCGCCAAACCAAAAAAAAAAAAAAATCGCCAAAAATTAAAAAAAAATCGCCAAAACGAAAAAAATCGCCAAAATTAAATAAAAAATTCTAAAACTAAAATAAATCGCCAAATTCGAAAAAATCGCCAAAATGAAAAAAATCGTCAAAATGAAAAAAACGCTAAAAATCTAAAAAAATCGCCAAAACGCGAAAAAGGCGCCAAAACCAAAATAATTGTTTATATGAAAAAACATCGCCGAAATAAAAAAAAAAAATCGCCAAAATGAAAAAAAATCGCTAAATTGAAAAAACGCCAAAAACCGAAAAAAATCGATAAAACGAGAAAATAAAGTGTCAAAACTAAAAAAGAGCCAAAACTTAAAAAAATCGCCAAAACCGAAAAAACGCAAAAACTGCTAAAACAAAAAAACCAGACCACAAAAACGAAAAAAATGCCAAAACTATATATTATATAGGATGAAGTTTGTGTTAAATTACATATCTAGTATTCGTACGGAACCCTTCGTGCGCGAGTCAGAGTCGCACTTTACTGAATTTATTTTTATGTTCATGTTTTTAATTTTAATACGTTGGAAATTAGATATCTTATACTTCCACGAGAAGAGAACTAGTTCCGTTTAGAGTTATTATTCTAGTATATTCCTTAGAGCACGCAAAGAAAAAATATAGTTCAGGTAACCATAATCAAACAGCAACATACTATGATTGAATTATATGGTTGCAGTCAAATCATATTATTGTTAATAGAAAAAAAAACTTTAACGATATTATTATCTGAGTTAATTATAATGTTATTTGAGTTAATCATATTATAATCTTAGTATTGTAAATATGACAACACTATTGCTAGATGTGACTAAAATATAATTGATACTCACCATACCATGTTCTAATATTATATTAATATTGTTAAATACGACCAGAGTATTATTTAATATAACAATAATATTTTGTTTTTTAATCATTTATTTATTGGTAGATATTTTGTTTAAAACAGCTGTGCGTTAAATTCGAAATAAAAATAAATTAATATTGTTGAAATTAAATGTATATATAGAAATGCATACATACTAACATGTGTATGTGTGTATACATGAAATATATACACGTCTGTATGAAGAGATATACATATGTTTATATATTTTTATTGATCTACTCTTTTGTTTATACTTTATTTATTTATTTAACACCACCCGTGCACTACTGATAGCTTACAAACGAAATACTGAACTGTTAGATGTTTCTGAAAAAAATTTTTTTTTTAACTTAACATAGTATGGTTTTGGATAACATTATATTGTTATTTACATCATATTATTTTTAAATAATAATACAAATTATATTGTAGTCATAAATTTTTAGCAAAACTATGTTGTTTAACTCTAACCATATCGCACTTTGTATAAACATAAAAATGTAATTATTAAATTCAAACATTACTCTGTTTATCGTAACGAAATAAATGTTTAAAATAACAATAACTAGGGTCCAACAACCTCACATTTGTTTCAGAGAACATAATATTGTTTTCTCAACCATTCTACAACCATATCTTTTGTTTGCGTGAGAAGAGAGCAATTTTCCTCTTACAGCTATTGCCAAATCATTGGTATCACCAACGATTTTTTCTACAAAAAGCAGCACAAGATTAAGAGCTAGATTCCACAATAGTGGTAAAGGAACTCCTTCCTATGCTGTGCTCCTATTTAAAAAAGGGTTTCAGGCTAGAAGCTTCTAGAGCCAATTTATCCTGCAGTAGATTTTTTAAAAGTAAAATAACACTCAGACAACGAACGCCTACACTATTACAAGGTGTTACCCTCTTTAGGAAAGGTGTAGTGACAGAGACGACAGGTGGTGAAGGAAGAGATAAAAAGATATAAAGCTTCATTGTTTTTACAACTCTGTTTTTGCACGTTGGTGTTAAATAAGGCGTTTTAAATTTTCTCGAAGCTGTGTTTAGTTTAGTAGCCATTTCATTTGTTATTTTACTTCGCCGATGATTCTGCTACACAACGAAGTAGGGCGCTCTGATGTTACATTAGGATTATTATCTGCTGAAGTAGGTAAAGTTTAGTGACCAGTGACAGTGCCTTCAGCACTTGAACTTTCCTACTACAACTGAAACAAAAGGACACTAATGCACATCAAAAAAATGCGTGGTGTTGTTGGACCTTCAGTTTTGTAGTCAACGTGCTAACTACTTCAGCGAGTTTAGTAGATTTTGAATCCACTTACATAATTTTGAATTAACATTCCAATTCGATAAGCACCAATTATTGCAGCTGGGGAAATGTCACTAAAGCCTCAAGAACATCTAAGATAGCCACAAATATATGTCACTTAATTTTAGTGGAGAGGGTGGCGTTGGCTGAAATACTTAGCACGTTAACTACAAAACTGAAGGTCCTGGGTTCAAGCCCTTTGTCCGACAGCCATTAAAAATAACAACACCATGCATTTCCTTGATGTGCATTAGTGTCCCTTTGTATCAGTTCTTGTGGGAAAAGTTCAAGTGATGCCTAAGCATAAGGCACAAAAAACTACACCGGCTTCAGCAGATTCTAATTCTAATGTAACATCGGAGTGCCCTCCTTCGTTGTGTAGCAGAATCATCAGCGAAGTAAAATAACCAATAAAATGGCTTCAGCTTCAAAGTTTAATACGCCTCAATTGTCACCAGAAGGCAACACTGCATTATTAAAAAGCGTACAAAAAAGCAGAGTTGTAAAAGAATGAAGTTTTCCTCTATCTCTTCCTCCATCTTCATATTTCACTATCACTATCCCTTCCCTGTCATCCTCTCTCACTAACTTCTCTACGACACACAGCTGTCACCAGGGGATCATTGTATTGGACCCAAGTGAGCTAGACTCTAAATTTAAAAAAAAAAAAAATTTGCCATGTTCTTTAATCTATTACAAAAAAGGCGCAGTCTCAGTCCAAATACTCTAAACACGATAAGGGGATTGTATCGCCTTGTGAGCCTAACATCTCTTAAAAGTACATAGAACTTATTACTAAGTTTTGCTGGGCGTGGCCTAGCCCACTTTAATAACAACAAAATATTTGTTTGTAGAATATTAAAAATCTAGGTTTTCTGTAAAAAACTGTCGAGCAGCTGTATTTAAAATATATTAATAATTTTGAGAGGCGTGGGTACCGCTGACTTCTTCATATCTATACAAAATTATGCCATTAAAAGCACTTAGAATGTGAGCAAGGTTTTGTTTGAAGCTCATGGTATAATTGAATAATATATAATGCAAAATTTTAAGGGGCCCGTCCACTTTTCTAAAAACATATTATGTTTTAACAAAGGCCTATAGAGTGTGAAATACGAGTATTTAATACAAATATTTGAAATAAAAGATTAAATTTTAGTCGCTGCGACTCCGCTTAGTTTTTAACAGACAAAGTGCAGCTGTGTTTTCCCAGATAGAGAAATAATTTTCAAAATCGGCTAACATATGAAGAAATTATTAAGCAGCACATGCATTCATATAAAAAAAATTAATAAAACTCTTGATTTTTTGCATTGCATTAAAAATCGTTCTATATGCCAGTTTATTTTAGACTTTATTCCCAATTTTTTTTTGTACAAATTAAGTCTTGTACAAACAACTGATTTTCTTGCAATTCAAAAATTCTATTGATACTCTCTCTCTCTCTCTCTCTCCCTCTCCCACTCACTCTGTGTTCAAACAAAGCAATTAAGCCCGAGCAAGCAAGAAGAAATTGTTTAAATGGCAAACATGAGCAACAAGAAAAACAAAAGAAATTAAAATCCACAAAATGTGAAAATTTGAAAATTTACTTAAGTTTACCTCGCTTTTATTTTCCTAAACGTAATTTGATTTTATATCATCTCTCCACTAACAACATTTCTCTGTTTATCTTCTTAATTAGTGGCAAATCTCGGATTGTTGTTGGTGCCTGATGAGCACTAGACAGGGAATACGAAGAGCAACAATTAAACAGACAAACACACATATTTTCTTACTTCTACACAATTAAAGCATGATAATAAAACGAAGATGTATTAAATAAATATAGAGGATCAAACAATGAATGAAAAGATTTTTTATTAGTTAAACCGCAAGAACTTTAATTTCTGCAGCAATATAAATAATATTAAAAGAAAAAGGAAATTTCTGTGAAATTTTAAGGCTTTCAAAATTAGCTTCAGAGTATGTAAATCATTAAAATAAGTAAACTTTTAAGGTTTATTATTCTTACAATAATATTCATTCTATATTTAACTTAAAATAATATTGGTCTACCTAAACTGCTTACAAAGAGTCAGTCGTGTCTTTTCATTATCTCTTCATTTTCAACTTCATCAGCATTCAGTGTCAGTTGAACACCAACATCATTGTGTAAAATAACATCATTATAGTCGTTGTCATTATTATGATTATCCTTTGCATTGTCAGCTTAAAAAGGAGAAAATCTGTACGACCAACTTGATGACAATTGTTTGAAATGTTTATTTTGCCAAGTATGAAATTGCAGTAGTTGCTCGTGATTAATGGTTTGTTTAAGTTGTAGTGGTGTAATTCACACACCCACACACACACACGTACACACACTCTCTATTAAAAGCTCCTTAATTTCAAGGGTACAATATTTATTTAAAATATTATGATTATCTTGCAATTAAACGTTTGTCTTTTTATTAGTTATGAATTCATTTAATAATTTCAACCAGAAAGAAAAATATGAAAATGAAAAGGAAAACCAAGGGATAAGCATTTATGTATACGTATGGTAAATGCAAACACTTGAATGGTTTTGTTACACATTTTAATGTGATAAGTTCATAAGTGTACTAAGTTGTCTTAATATGTTACGATAATAGTGATTTTCAATATGGCGTGACAAGAGCTCTGACTCGTGCTTTTGTAAATAAATCTAATATGTCGACATTTAAGTAATAAAAGTATATAAAAAATATTTTTCTTTAAGCTAAACTTTTTGCTTTTATATTTTTATTTCAACAAATAAGGGCAGGGCGTGACTGTTAAAACAGAATTCACTTGTTTTAAGTTTTATTAGCAATTGTGTTTAATTTTACACAGTCACAATAACTGGAGATGGTATAGTGAATACAATCACACACCGTTATAAATCTGTACTCACGTGCAAAATGTTTAGTCGCGCTAAGTTTTTTGTATTTGAGCTTAGATGAGTGTTAAGAAACATTAAACACCGTTGCAACACTTTACGTTAAGGAAAAATTTGAAATAATTTTTTTTTTACAAAAGTCCTTCTTTAACCAATTCCATTTATGTAGCAGAAATTTTATTTAATATCTATATATTTGAAGTCACTTTAAAAACACGCCCACTCACGCTTACTGACGAACTTATGGTGATATAAGCAGTCACGGCCCAACTAAACAAACATGCTTGTTCATGAGATATCTTTTTTTTCGTTCTATGAGCTTTCAAGAGTGCTCAGAAACTTTAATCACAATCGTGACAGATTAGTTACACTCACAAAATAATCTCGAAGTTTCGGCATTCGTACATATATTCCTGCAAAAACGTGTTCAAATATCTGATTCAACTAATACAGTTTCAGATTTGAGCATTTCATAAACTATGTCAACTCTTTTTAGTCACGTAACAGTCACGGTTACTAACAATAATTTTATTAGAGACACATCATGCACTCTTATATGATTGAAGAAAGAAACTATGAAGAAATATGCCTAATTTTTATTTCAATAAATAAGGGCGTGACTGGTAAAACAGCGTTCACTTGTTTTAAAATTTAACAGCAATTGTGTTTAATATTACACAGTCACAATAACTGGAGATGGGATAGTGAATACATTCACATACAGTTACAAACATGTACTCACGCACAGACTATTTTGTCACGCAGGCTCAAGCAAGAGTACGTTTTTTATGTGAGCTTACATGATCATGACGCTCATGAAACACCTTCGAATAAAATTTACATATTCACCAAAGTTTTGCTATAAATGTTTTCGTAAGAACCTTTTTACTACAGAAATGCAGCCACTTCTATTTAAGCCTTACAAATTTTATATTATATCTATATATTTTAAGTTAGTTAAAATACACGCCCACTCACGCTTACTCACGGCTAACATTTTTAAAGCAAGCTAACCACTCAATATCAAATATAGTCATGCATGTTCATGAGAGTTCTGATTTTTTATTCTATGAGCTTTCAGGAGCGTTCAAAAACTTTAAACACAATCGTTACGAACTAATCTCTCGGCACATGTACACATGTTCCTCATAAAATATGTCAATGCCTTTTAGTCACGTACCAGTCACTTTTACTTACGCTTAACTGCAGTTGATTTTTTCGTGGACCCCTTTCATGCACTCTAGTATAACTGAAGTAAATAACTGTAGCATGCTAAAGCATGCCTAAACACGCTCACGATATAATCACTTGATTAAAATTAGCAAAATTTTTTCTATAATTCTTTTGCATTAATCATTACTAACTCAATTAAAGAAATTTTAAATGTTTTTGCAATCTTGTAAAAGTCACTCTCACTCACTTTTAACATATTTTACAGTCACGCATATGAACATTCGCACTACCGAATGGAAAAATGGCCTGCAATAATGTCAATTTAAACTATAAACTTTTTTGGTTTCTTGTATGAGTCACTGCCACTCACTCTCACTCACTTGTAATAAATTTTACAGCCACGCTTATGATCGTTAGCACTACCCAAGGAAAAAATTGCCTGCAATAAAGTGGGGTCGAAAACGACCCACGCTAATACCCAAAACGCTTATAAAATTTCTGCAACACTTTCGACTCATGCCCACCTTTAGAAATTCTATATTTCATAAATATTTTCCAGTCACGTAGTAAAAACGCCCACTCTCGCTTGCTAAAATGATGATTTTCATAGTCGCTATCATAAGCCATAATATTTTTTTTATTGAATTAAATTAATTAATTATTTTAATTGAATTACAAAATTACACAAAACTTTGTATAATCCCAGTCACGAAACAATCACGTCAGCAATATGCACCAAAAATTTTTACTACACAAATTCCTTAAAAATATTTTGATTTGGTGTAATGAAAATAACACACAACAGTTATTAAAATTTTAAAAGTTTTTCCCCAGTCACGCAACAAACACTCACTCTCTTTCAAAAAATTTCAATCACACCTATGCTTTTTCACATATCTTGAGAAAGTTCTACCAGTCAGACAAAGTGGCCAATAAGAACCCACGCTAATTCACGCTAAGTCACACCAACCCACACTCACTCACTCTCACTCACGATTAGCATTTTGATAGCCATTCTGATGACCTCTAACATAAATAACGTGAAATAATTATTCAAGATCTTATATGTATAATCACGCACAAGAAACTATCACGACGCTGCTTATTTAATTTAAAAAAATTCTAGCTTATATCTAATCACGTGACAGTCACTTTGACTCACTTTAAATATAATAAGATTTTTGAAGAGAAAAATTCTTCACTACCATGTCCTCTATAAATCCTGAAATGAACGACGTAAATAAACATACACACATATGTATATATGTAGACATACGAGGTCACGCAGTACTCACGCTTATCTCTACCCTTAAAACAATGCAGAGCCATTAAGCTTTACAATTTAGAAAATTCGTTAAAAATTTTGCTTTTCATTCAAAAAAAAAAAAAAAATCATTCTCTCAATCATTTGTGACTTTTTCCCTGACAACGATATTGTTTAACTTTCAATTAATTTTGCATAAAATTGTATAATTATGACTATTCTTTTTTATATTAGGTATATTATCTAGACAAATTTACTTTACTCTACACACAAAGTTACGTGAAATGCAACAATATTTACTCATGCAAATCTTTTATGCAAAATATATGCATACACACACACACACACACGTTTAGTGTATTATACAATATTTGAATTTGTAGTTAACCCAGTGAACACATTAAACACAATATTTGTACAACATATCATATCATATCAATATAAATTTCCCACAACTTTCCTACACATTTTGATTAAATGTAATCTGGATAAAATATTTTGAAATTTCTTTATTAACTTATTAGATTACTTAATGCTGGGCTTTAGCATTGTTTGCTGGGTGTTTCACTTACATTACAATAGATATTTTCTAATACTATCTGCTGCATTACCTAAAGGGAATATGTTTATTTATTTGCATATGGAATGAAAGCTGTACAGTAGTTGCTGTTGAGAGTACAAATACATATGTCATAAAATTGTACATTTTTTTCTAGCACACTGTTCAATATGCCACATACTTAAAATAAACATAATTTACAGGGAAACTATTCGATTGCACACCACCAGATCCTGTACACAATGAGCAACAATGCATTCTAATGCCTGTTCGTCTATATGTTTATTCATTAGTGCAGTGTGTGCGTGCGTGTGTGTAAACTTTTATTCTTGAGTGTACACTATGAATGCATGTTTATATTGAGTATAATTTACTTATTGTTGTTTCTATTGTTAGTTCACATAGATTAGTTATCATTGCTCATATCATACAAATACGTAAGCAAACACACACACACACACACACACACACACACAATGCACATACATTTTTGCTTTTGAAAAAGCGACATCATTTGATAGCAATATGATATGAATGTAAGCCACACAAACGCACTCACGCACACATATTTAGGTTCGGTAGTGTGTATTTAAGGAATGTCTATACATACGTGTGGCTGTAGTTTACAGTCATGTAACAATTTGTTTGAATTTGGTGTGAGTATTTGTTAGAATAGTGCAAACGTTTAAGAAAAGTTTAATCATTAAAGTTTTGCAACATCTAAGATTAATTTGAGCAAAATTTATGCTCATATAGAATTTCTGTTGTTGTACGAATAACTTCTGGTTTCAAACGACGGAAAAGTTTTTGTAATTAGTCGTGACCAATTATTATTCAGACACGTGAGTTAATAATGCACTCAATTAAAAAGTAACGAATATAAATTTTTTTAAACATATATTTGTGACATTTTGTTTGAAACCATTATTTTTGTAAAGTACATATGCACATCGTTACAGGATGACCCTAATTTATTATTTTTTAAAGCTGAATTTTGTGATAGAAGAACATCCAATGTATCCAAAACTCCAAAAGTTTTGATTAAAAAAAAATATAAGTTAGGGAGTTTCTATATTAAGTTAAGGAAATATGCAAACCTAAAATTGATTAATATAAAAAAAATCACTGTTCTACTAGATAAATGTTTTCAAGTTCCCTAAATTAAATAAAGTTTTTTATAACGATTTGCGAAATACACACCCTTATCGGTAATAAGAGGTGAACTATTTTCCAAGAACGAAAATTGGCGAACAAAATTAGAATATAGTACACCGACACAACAACAACGCAAAAATTGGCGATCATAATTCTAGGGAAAAAGAACACATTTCACTTTTATTACCGATAAGGCTGATTAATGTGATATAAAACAAGTCAGAGTGCTATATAAGGCTGTACGGAATCTTATATACCCTTTACCAAAATGCTTTTATGTAGTATAGAGATACATACATAAGCACATACATAAAGTATAAACAAAAAGAAAAAAATAATTTGACCTTTTACGTACAAAAAAAAATTAATTTTCAAACCCTAAAATAAAATAGAAAATGTGTTAAGTGAAAAAAGAAAAAAAAGTTCAAAGTTCCCAGCTCTGGAGCTGTGGTTTTAATTTTTATAGTTTTCTACAAAAAACTTTTATTTCCAAAAGGTAAAATTTATATAATTTATAAAGGAAAAGTTAAAAATTAATTAGACTTAGTTACTTTTATATATCACAAAAAGTGTAACTTTTCCAACCCTGAAATCATCCTTTTTGATTTTTCTGATTTCTTATACCAATATTTTTCTTTTAAGAATATAAGATATGTTTAATTTATAAAGAAAGAAACAAATTTGTTTTAGTAAGTTACTTTTGTACAAAAAAATTAAAGTTTTCCAACCCTGGAATCGTGTTTTTAATTTTTTAATTGCTCTTTCTTATCTGAAGTACTAATTTTATTCCTACTCAGTCATAAAATAATTTTATATATTTAAAAAAATAAAAATTAGTTTTCGGTAGTTAATTTTTTATATCACAAAGAGTGTAAGTTTCCCAACCCTGGAATCCTCCTTCTTGATTTTTCTGATTTCCTATACCAATCTTTTTTTTAAAAATGTAAGATGTGTTTAATTTATAGTAAAAAGTAAAAATTTGTTTTAGTAAGTTACTTTTGTATCAAAAATAAGGTTTTCCAACCCTGGAAACGTCGTTTTAATTTTTTAATTTTTGGTTTAATTTGAAATATCAAATTCATTCGTACTGAAGTATAAAATAAATTTATTTTATAAAAAAAATAAGAATTAGTTTTCGGTTGCTAATTTTTTGTATCACAAAAAGTGTGAGTTTTCCTTGAAATCATACTTTTTGATTTTTGTGGTTTCTTATACTAATCTCTTTCTTTTAAGAATATAAGATATCTTTAATTTATAGAGAAAAAAGAAAATTTTGCTCTAGTAAGTTATTTTTGTATGAAAAAAAAGAGTTTTCCAACTCTGGAAACGCGTTTTAAATTTTTTAAATTGAAATATTAATTTTATTTGTAATAGCATAAAATAAGTTTATTTATTTAAAAAAATTAAAATTAGTTTTCGGTAATTAGTTTTTTATATCACAAAAAGAGTAAGTTTCCCAACCCTGGAATCATCCTTTTTGATTTTTCTGATCTCTTACACCAATCTCTTTCTTTTAAGAACAAAAGATATATTTAATTTATAAAAAAGGGAAAAATTTGTTTTAGTAAGTTACTTTTGTATAAAAAAATTAAAGTTTTTTAACCCTGGAAACATCTTTTTAATTTTTTTAAGTTCAATTTTTAATTTCAAATACCAATTTTATTCGTACTGAAACATAAAATAGCTTTATATATAAAAAAATAAAATTAATTTTCGGTAGTTAATTTTTTATATCACAAAAAGTTTCAGTTTCCCAACCCTGGAGTCATTCCTTTTGATTTTTCTGATTTCTTACACCAATCTTGTTCTTTTAAGAATATAAGATATGTTTAATTTACAGAAACAAAGGAAAATTTTGTTTTAGTAAGTTGCTTTTGTATAAGAAAAAAAGTTAAAGTTTTCCAACCCTGGAAACATCTTTTTTAATTTTTTTTTTTAATTTGAAAAATAAATAAAAAATTAGTTTACGATAGTTAATTTTAAACTTCACACAAATTTTAGGTTTTCCAACCCTGGAATCATCCTTTTTGTTTTTCTGATTTCTGACATCAATCTCTTTCTTTTAGGAATATAAGATATGTTTAATTTATAGAAAAAAAGGAAAAATTTGTTTTAGTAAGTTACTTTGTATAAGCAAAAAGGGTAAAGTTTTCCAACATTGGAAACGTCTTTTTAATATTTTTAATTTTTTTAAATTATTTTTAATTAGAAATACTAATTTTATTCATACTGAAGTATAAAATGAGTTTATTAATAAAAAAATAATAATAACTACTTTTCGGTAGTTATTTTGTATGGCAAAATGATGTTTAAGTCTCCCAGCTCTGAAACCGTACGCTCGATTTTGCTGATTTTCAATACCAATCTTATTTCGACCATTTCTGCCCCACCAGTCCAAGAATGAAGTCACTAGCTTTTCTGGGAGTTTCGGGAAACCGATTTCACGTACAGACAGTCGGACAGACGGACTGATGGACTGACGGACAGATGGACATCGCTTATTCGTCTTCCATATGCATCAGGATCCAGAATATATATACTTTGTGGCTCCCTTATTAATATTCTAGAAATTACAAACGGAATGACAAACCTATATATACCCTTTTACCTTTTTTTTGGTAAAGGGTATAAAAAGTTATGACAAAAGTTGTGGAATTTTGCTCATTTTAGCCTCCACTGTAATTCAAATAAATTTTTAGCAAATTTTAGTAACCACTGCTTATGACCATTTCTGTCATTTAAATTAGTTATTTCATTTTGATTAATTTAAAGTTTTCATTTCGTGAGCTAATTTTTATTTATTATGAACCGACTTTAAAAAAAGGAGGAGGTTATCAATTTGTCTGTGTTTTTTTTTTTGACATTGTTACTTCAAAGCTCGCTAAATTTTAGACCGATTGTAAAAATTATTATTTTTTGTCTGAGCCTATTGTAAAAATATGGGCGGATATACGCCCATAAATTTTTTTATTTGATTTTATGAAACAAACATTTTATTAAACAATCTTTCGAGTTATTCTTAGACTCGGTTCTTCCAGCAGTTTATGAACAGAATTTTATTTATTTTTAGTACGGGCTCTACCGCGGTTGCAAACCAACTTTGAAACAGTTTGTGAAACAACTTTTTCCACACTTATGAAGCGATCTCAGCAGATTTTTTATGAGACTCGAAAAATCCCTGTATTGAAAATTAGCACAAAAAAATATTTCACAAGCAATTCAGTGTAAAGAAAGCCTGGGAATTGAAAGAGTGAAAGTGACAGAAAAACTTTGTTAAGTTTTTTTGGCCTGCTCATATAAAACACCTCCTCGAATGAAAATTATATGGAATATATAAGCAACATTTAAAAAATTTCTTTTTATTTTTCACACAAATTCTTCAGCAAGGAAACACATAGAGTTCAGGTTGATGTTATACCAAGCCGATCAAGTTCAAAATCTAATCAAGTCTTAACATGAAATAGAAACGTTGATTGCTACGAATTTGGCCAAAATCGGGAGATATTCACTGGTATTGAGTATGTCGAAACCAAAGAATATAAATCATATAGCATGCGCATCTCATACAAGATAAAATTTTCTATGACGGGCATTTCCAGTACTACGCGTCCAGCGTACACACTCTCATTTCTTTCTGCAGTGTATGCTACATTCGCATTGCTGAGAGCAGCGTTGCCGTTGTGACACTAAAGTATCACTTTTGACTCCTTTTAGTGCCAATGAAACTTTTTATGACCCTTTTTTCAATTTATCCCTTTGTATCATTTTAACAGAATGTATGCCGTAGGGCAATCATATACACAGTTTAGCATATCAGGTATTAGAAAAAGAGCAGCTGTTCGTCCAGTTGACGATATTCGGCTCGATGATGTCGATCATTTTATTGTTTTGGTCGATAGAAAAGCCAATAAATGGTGAAAATATTGTAAAAAATCTCAATTAAAAAAATATGTATTTTAACTTACTTTCATCTTTAATTTAAATAAAAATATTTATAATTTAATAAGTAAGTTTTTATAAAATGTTTATAAGTTAAAATAGGTTCAAATGAAGTAAATTTGGAAGCCAAAATCGGGGCCTTAAAGTATACATGTTTGTATATAAATAATCAGCATCAAGAAAATTAAAGTAAAATATAGATGGAAAAACTGAAGTTAATTCATTTTCTTTTTAACTCCCGACTAAAAAAAGGGGTGTTATAAGTTTGTAGTGTGTGTCTGTGTATCTGTGTGTCTGTACAAGTACTCGTACAGACCAAACGGCTGGACCGATTTTGATTTAGTTTTTTCTGTTTGAAAGGTGACTTGATCGAGAAGGTTCTTAGCTATGTTTTAATAAAATCGGTCCAGCCGCGTAGAAAATATTCGGGGTATTTTAAAATTTTTAATTTTTGTTATTATATTTTTATTTTCGTTTATAAATGAAAAAAGTAAAAATAATTCAAATAATTAATTAATTAAATACGAACATATTTCTATAATACCGGCTAGTAGAGTATTTACAAATATAGTTTTTAATTGCAAATAAGACGAGTATAAACCTATTATAGATAGCTACTAAATATAAGAAAATCATGAAGTCTAAAAAAAGATTGGTCAAGTTGCGGCATTTCATATCGAATGAAATTCCAATCGAAATTAAATGCATATTTAGTTCGATATCGAGTGCCGTAATTTACCCAATTACTTAAGATTAATAAAAAAAATTAGAGACTGTAAAAACATAAATACATATATTGGACATGGTTCATCTCACTTATTTCTTTAAAAACTAGCATAACTCAAAAAATTTACTTTGAGCAAAAACCATTTAAAGTTTTGTAGAAAATTTTAAAATTCGATTCTGAAGAGGATAATATAGTTATATATATAATATATAATATAGTTATGCGTAGTTCTTAAATACATATTTTTTTAACTGAACATCCTGTATTTCTCAATAAGTTCTTCACTTGGAATCTAATCTTTTACAAGTGTCTACTTTAAGTCTATTTGATAATTGTTTAGTAACGCTAATTTATGTTTATACTTTATGTTTTTTTGTAAATTATATTTTA
This sequence comes from Tachina grossa, assembly GCA_949987645.1. Lineage (NCBI taxonomy): Eukaryota > Metazoa > Arthropoda > Insecta > Diptera > Tachinidae > Tachina > Tachina grossa. Next base: position 118,215,592 of record OX465278.1, on the reverse strand, counting down.
TAAAGATGAAGAAATAAGGTGTAATTCACTGACTTTAAAACTGCAGAATTTGGAAACTTATCATCCTTAAAAGAAGCTTTATTTCAGCAACAGCAACTTTCCTCCGAAAATTGGAATTTTTTGTGGCAAAACTCGGATATTTTTACATAGTTTTTTTTTTGCAATTGGCCGCATGTTTTGCTGTTGAAAAAGTAGCAAAATGCGACTTAAGTCGCACAACGGCAACGCTGGCGATAAGAGTAAAGCATATAATGCTCACAGTGTGTGTTTGCTTGCGCTTTATACTTTCCCCCCGCATCAAAAGCGTAAGCAAAAAATGTTTAATTTTTTAGCTTAGATTCGCATTCTATACAATTTATATTCTTTGGTCTTTTATGAACATTTTGTACTTTAGTTTAGTATAAAATTGTCGTAGATGAATATTCCATTCGACATATACCCAGTAAAAAAGGACACTCCAAAGAAGTCATGCAAATATAGAGTTTACGGTCCGCAAATAGTGCAAATTTGGATCTTTTCTAATGATTTTTACGCAGGGTTGTCATTGCGAGAAGTAATTTTTTCGATCCCTGGTCACCGAATCGGAAACGATTTCATGAAAACTTTCCTTCTTAGCGTTCTATGATAAAATTTTTTCTGGAAAAAATGGTAAAAAGATTCCCATTTTTATAATTTTTTTTTCGAATTTAAGTGCGAAACAGTAGTTTCATATATGTTTAAGCAAATAACTTTAAATTTTTAGTGCAAAATTAGTTCATAAATCTCTTTAAAAAATATATATTTTTTTAAATCATGGTGAGTATTTTTTGAAAGTATAGAGGAATTACAAGGGTTTGTACAACTAAATAAACTTTTACCTGCTTTTCTGTTAGTTATGGGCAAATTAAAAGTATGAATTTTTTTCGAAGCAATTTTAAATTTTTTGCACTTAAAAATTGGCGATAAGTTTTCAGGCAAGTCAGCTGTTACTCGTATCATTCAACCGGTTCTAACAAATGTCTCAGACTCATACTCTTTTCATATCCGTAATTTAAACTAGTTTGAGAACCGCTTTTTCCGGTTTGATTTTATCGATTCAAAACCCTGGATTTTATATGATCAAACATTTAATTTTTTTTATTATTAAAGTAAAACGCTTTTTTGTAAACTGTTTTAATAAAATTTTGAAGCCAATAATTAACGTTAAACCGATTCTAGCCACTTTCTCATACTCAGACTGTTTTGATATATGTACGTATATTTATTCAATTGGTTTAAGCACCTCACAGAAAAATTTATTCCTGCAATAAAAAGCGTTAATTAAAACTAATACCAAAAATCAGTTTTAAATGTAATTGATTCAATTAAACTTTGTAATTAATACAATTTTTAAACAAAAGTTTAATTGACTTAAATACATTTTTAATTGATTTTTGCTTTCAATTTTCAGTTAAAGTTGTCTATTGCGGGAATATTTTTTTCTGTGCGTTTTTTTTTCGATTTAAAGCAATTTTTGAATGATTTTAAAACCGAGCTTAATCAAGTTTTAGAACCGGTTTTTTTCGTTTAAGAACCGGTTTTTTCTGTTTATAGAACCGGTTCATATTCGGTTTGATTAACAATTTTAAATGGAAAAACGGTTTCTTAAGCTTATTATATCGTTTTCGATTATAATTCCAATTTTTTTTGTATACATATGTGAATTAATCGATTACTTAACATCACAATGTTTTATCAATTGTTTTTTGTTTGAGAAAGGGAAATAAAACAATCGATCTAGTAAAGCTTAAAGATACAGTGGATAGAGGCTAAATTCTGTTTATTAGTTGATTGAGGGATATATAGTTTCGCTTCAGCCTTGCCAAATTGAAGCTTTCGAAATTTAATTTTTGATTCTAATTTTTCAACTTGAAATAAAAGACATAAGCGTTTCTTTAAAGAGCCCACAGCTTGTTAATTAGACTAAAAGCATTTAAATTATTTGCATGTTATACGAAATCATTTGTTAATTTACATGTGATATGCAGTTTGAAGATTAAAATCCTTTTATGTGAGATTTTTTTTTCGGTACGAACTGATTGTGTAATCGTTTGATTAATGTACATGTATGTGCGTGTTTGTGTGTGTGTGTGTGTGTGTGTGTGTGTGTGTGTGTGGGCGTTTTGCCGTATGCATTCATCCTCTATTTTATTGTTTACCAATTTACAAGTGACAACCATGAACTAACACATTTAAATTCTTGTCTTCGATTTAATATTGACTTACACACATACAGACGTTTATTATTAAGTTCTTTTGCCATCTAATTATATTGACAATTAAATATTTCACTCTTTGTCTTGAGGCCATCTCATGAAACTGATAATGACAGTTAAACAATAAAATGCTTATAAATTACTTTAACTATTATCATATTAAATTACCCACAAGGCTTAACTATTATGCAACTGTGGAGAGAAGGGTCGTAATTGTATTATAATACAATTACGAACCAACAATTAAAAGGAAAAAAAGGATAGTGGACTGTTTTAATTATTTGGGGTTTTCCGGTGACTACCTGTATAATTTTTTTTTACAGAAATTGCACCCTCATTCATTATTTAGAAAATTTTGCACAATTTGAAACGTACAAGTGGTGAATCAGGTATATAGCCAGGTACCCTTAAAACATGCGCCCATTTATAAGTACCTGCCAGTAAAATATTGAAAAATACGTAGTATTTCTCCAGTTTTTTAAAAGTGAATAACAAGAAAATATAAAATATATAAATATGGAAAGTAACAAGTGTCCTAAGAAAAAAACAAAAACTATCGACAAAATTTGTGTACTGAGGAACTCAAAAAAGCGTATTGTGATTATTTTGATGAAGCAGATTTAAGTCGTTCAAATTTTACGCCTGTGTTAGTGTTCAAAAGTTGTTATAATACCCTTGTAAATTGGATACATGGAGGAGATGCAACGTCGTCTTTTATGAAGCCAGTAATTTGGGTGGAAGACACAACTGGACATGATGAATCCAGGTGACAAGCATGCATAAATTTTCGTCCTGGATTAAACAGACAACAATTGAAAACAAAAGTACACAATGCTGCATTTACTGCCACACTTCCAATTAACCGCTCTACTGATGTCGATGCACCTAAACCTCCGAGTCTGGATACTGTGTCCCTGCAAGCCGAAACCGTTTTCACCAATCCGACCAACGTGAATGATGCGGATTGGACACCCGATATTGAAAATAATACAGGACAACCGCTAACACAAATCGAAAATATTGTCATATCTAAATTTGTTGACGTCGATATATTCGCATTACCAATAATTTTTTCGCTTTTTTATATTTAAAACAGGTATTCTCAATGGACCAGATATAAGGAAATTAATGAAAAGTGAATCTTTCACAAATGTGCTTTTGAACCATAGTAATCACCTACATGCATGGAACGCACTGAAAGATGTCATCGAAGGCGTTTTAGGAAAGAACCGAGTACAGCGAGATGACATATAGAAACGAGTGGACAAGTTGCTGTATTATTTTGAAAAAAACAATGCATCCATGACATTAAAATTACATTTCCTGCATTTCCACCTTGATACCTTTTTGGCACAATTACCTCAGGAATCAGACGAACAAGGAGAGAGGTTCCACCAGGTGACCATGCCAATGGAAGAGCGATTCAAAGGCAAAAAATTAGATGCGATGCTGGCGGAGGTTTGTTGGTGGAGTTCTAAAATTATGCAGTATGAAGATGAAAGCACCGAAGAAGAAGATGACACTGAAATTGGTGGACCCATGGGAAAAACGAGCCCTCGAATGACGACGCAAACTCAGACCACGAATATCAACAACCTACGAAGAAAAGCAAATCATCAGAACCACAAACGTCAACTTCAACGAGAATGGATATTGACAATAATTATAATTATAATTGAAAATGTTTTAAATTTTGTTTTTATGCATAGATTCCATAAATTCCATATTTTCTGTGTCAAAATTAGCTGCTATACAAATTGGAATTTTTATTTTAAGTTTTGTGTATAATTCATAACATTATTGGAATAAATTTATTCATCGATTTTCTCAAAAAATGTCTCACTTTACTCACAGGTTACGTGGCTTTATCCGAAAGTAATTAGATTTGAGACTTTTTTGCATTTTTGATTTTTTATGAATTTAAAAAAAAATTAAATTTTTAGGCAAAAAATACTTTTTTCCCTTCATACATTCATTTTTAACTTCGAAAGTGTTGCACACATAGGAAAACGGTATAAGAACAGATTAGAGGAATTGTAATTTTTAATTTTTCTAAATTTGTTTCAGCTAAATCGGACTAGTGGTTCTCGAGTTATGTCAAACAAACGAGCCTAAAACGTGAAAAAATCCCCTATACGATAGTTACTAACTTCAAATCGATATTAAAAATATTTTAGCAGGTAAGAAGACTTTCACGTGAAATTGTCAGAATTGAGTCCCGAATCAATGACTTCAAAAATGTTGTACTGTGTTATTTAAGGTATTTTTTCTAGAGATGCTAAAACTAGTAGAAATAGGCTGGAGTTTGATAAAAAGCAAAGTTTATATAATAAAAAATACACCCGCTAGATAAATAAAATATATTCAATGAAATTTTATTGTTAATTTGAAATGGTTTTGCATAATTTAACTTTGGGGTTTAGGATTTTACTTTGGATTTGTAATAATCCTGCCCTAACAAATCTTAGCAGATAAATGCATTAGTTAGAAATTAAAAAAAAATAAATTAAGTCTAAAATACTCGCAGTTTCCCTAAGGAATGTAAATTAAAGTCCTGCACAAGACCATTTATAAGACCTTTCAAGACATGAGAGATTTTTCAAATGCTTTACTACAGCGAAATATTTTAAAACAAACGCTAAACAACACTGTTGGCAATACAAACAATTGAAACAAGTGTCTTGCCAACAGTGTTGTTTAGCGTTTGTTTTAGAATATTTTGCTGTAGTAAAGCATTTGAAAAATCTCTCATGTCTTGAAAGGTCTTATAAATGGTCTTGTGCAGGACATTATTATAAATAGACTTACTTGCCTTTCTGGAAAGTTCAGATATTACCTGTAAAGAGAAAAAATAAAGAAAATATTATTTTTTTTTAAATTTATTTGTGTATGTATTTAATATGAAATTTCTCAAAAGATTTATTTAAGTCAAGCTCTGTGTTAAATATTTAGAATTTAATAAAAATCTCGAGTTGCGTTCATCGTTTCTGCTCTTTAGTAGCTTAGGTAAAATTATTTTTATTCCCAAAACATTTTGTATGCACAAAATGATACTCAATATTTTGTGTTACGGGTATAAAAAGCGAAATGTTGCTAACAAATGCTAAAAATTCATTTTTCACCAGAGCACTGTGGGTAAAAAGTAGGATTTTTTGGCATAAAGTCAATTTTTTTTTGGATTCATATTTTGAAATAAACTGATCTCCTTAATCGAGATACCCATATTAGAAAAAAAAATATTAAATGTAAATTAGGGTGGCAACCCTTTTTTGCTGGCATGCTTTTAAAGTCAGCTGATTAAATATCACTTTGTTTTGGTTCAACTGGCGGTAAACATCAGCTGAGTTCGAGTGCTTGTGAAAGTTGAAGTTGAATAAAATTTAAAAATGGGTTGTTATGGAAAATATTAGTGGAGGTATGTAAAATTATTATCTGCTACCAATTTGGTCATTATTATGTGTTGTTGTCCAATTGTGCAATGTTTTATTTATGTATAATATTAGATTGAACATAACATTTATATATGTCTTTCTAAATACGTGCAAAGTTTTAGGTCTCTGTCTTTAAAACTACAATTAATGCCAATAATATCGCATTTTTTCCCATAGTGCAGCGCATAAAAGCTACGAGTATTAAAATTTTTTTTCTAACGAAAAAATCTGGATAATATTTCAAATTTTGATTGACATTTTCTGTTGTACTTCAACGATGTATAACAAAGTGAAAAAATACGCAAACATTTTACTAAAAAGATGACGAGGACAAAATATAATGAAGCAAACTGTAGTCAACTAAACTAGCAAATAAATGTTCGGTGAGGGCAAACAAAAAATTCGAAGTATCTTAACACAACCATTTGAACAAAGTAAAATATATTGTACATATTTACTTTATATATTTTCTATATATATACATATATAAAATCGTAGTGAGTGTTTATTCCTAACGCATGATCTCAGGAACTACAAGAGCTGTGGAGTTGAAATTTTGAACACAAGTTCGGGTCAACACCAGATAGGTTTTTCGTTTTGTTTTTGACCCAACATGTGTCCCATGTGTGAAGTAATTTGTAGTTAAAAAATAATTGAGTGTAAGACAACGTTTACCGGGCTCAGCTAGTATACATATAAGTATATACAAATCTTTACCTTAATATACAAAGGCCCTAACTCATTATTTCTTTTTGTAATCGAGAGTTTTGCATTTTTCAATACATTAGATTCTATAGATAAAAAAAAATCGATTCCTAAAATATAATGAGTTAAGGCCTTTCTATATTAAGGCAATGAATACAACTTATTTCAAAATTTATAGCAATGTATAGGAATTAAAAATTTACTAAAGAAACTTTTTCGATAACAAAAGCTTTCAGACATGAATTTTTCCACAAACTTAACATACGTAATTGTAGATTTTGTCAAATCAATTAAATGTTTTTTGTATAGAAAAAAAATTTTTTTTTGAAACAAATTTTCGTTATTTTTCATAAAAATTTGAAATGCTTACAAACGCAATTTTTAACAAAATCTACCTATTAATTTTTTTTAACGAAATTACTTAAATTATTAAAAAGAAAATTCAATAACAAATAATCACCAACAAATTTTTAATAAAAAAGTTTTGTACATTTATATCATCAATTTTGCTATCGATAAGTTTTTTCCATCAATGAAATTGTGTGCAGATAATTTGTATACTAAAAAAATTAACATAGCAAATAAAATTTTTTCTACATCGACGAAAAAATTATTTAATAATTTTTCTTTCGAAAATAAATACTCTGTAAAGATTTTGCGATAAGAAAAATTTTAGCAATAAAAATTTCAATAACAATTTTTTATGAGACATTTTTTTATAGTAAGCGCTTTCTGCAGGAATTTTAACATAAACATTAACAGTTCTCAATACAAATATTATATCGATATAAAAATTTTTTAGAGATAGAAATTTATAGATACCAAAACTTTTCAATGGAAAATTTATCAAAAATATTTTTTACATAAAAAATCAACCGATAACAAAAGTTTGCAATAGAAAATCTAATACTATCAAAATTTTTTTATACAGAATTTATCGATATCAAAAGCTTTCTATTGAAAGTTTATCGATATCAAAAATTTTCTATAGAAAATGTATCGATATCAAAAATGTTCATTAGAAATTTTATCGACATCAAAAATTTTGCATAGAATTTTTATAAATAATAAAAATTTTTCTATAGAAATTTTATCGATATCAACAATTTTTTATAAAGAAATGTTACCAGTATCAAAAATTTTTAATAGAAATCTTATCCATATCAAAATTTTTTTTTATAAATATTTTATTGATATCAAAAATTTTATAGATAAATATGTATACTTTATCACAAATTTTTTATGGAATAAATATCGATAAGATATCAAAAATATCCGTTGAAAGTTTTATTGGTATCAAAATTTTCTATAGAAATTTGATCGATACAAAAATTTTTCTGTAGAAATTTTATTGATATCAGAAATTGTTGGTAGAAATTGTATCGATATCAAACATGTTCTACAGAAGTTTAATAGATATAAAAAATTTATCTATACCAAAACTTTTCTCTAAAAATTTTATCGATATCAAAATTTTCTGTATAATGGATATCAAAAATGTTCTATAGAAATTTTATCGATAACAAAAATTTTCTATGGAAAGTTAATCGAAAATGTTCTATAGAAATTTTATCGATAACAAAAATTTTCTATGGAAACTTAATCGATATTAACGATTTTCGATAACTGAAATTTTCCATAAAAATTTCTATATATTTATCGATACTAAAAAGTTTTTACAGAAAATTTATAAATCTATATTAAAAATTTTCTCAAGTAACCTTAGCATAGAATAGAGAGGAAGAGATCTGGTTCAAAGACCGGCAATGGGACACCTGATGGATCTTTTCTACTCAAGTAACCTTATTAGTGGCAAAACTTTTTTATAGAAAATTTATTAATAAAAATGTTTTCTAGAAAAAAATGTATCGATAACAAATATTTTTAAGGAAAATTCATCAATATTAAAATTTAGTATGCATAAAATTTATTGGTAACAAGGTTTACTGTAGAAAATTTATCATTGACAAAAAAAATTCTTATAGAAAATTAAGTTATCGATATCAACACATTTAAAAAAAACTTATGGACGTATTGCTAGCGAAAATTTTAAATATCAAAATATTTCTATAAAAAATTTGGCAATATCAAAAATTTTTCTATGGAAAGTTTATCGACAAAAAATATTTTCAGTACAAAAATTTATCGATAAAATTTTTTATCTGAAGAAAACTTATTGGTATCAAAACTTTTTTTATGAAAAGTTCATCTATGGTAAAATTTTTCTATAGAAAATTTAGCAACATCAAAAAATTTTTTGAAAAAAATTATAGGTACTAAAAATTCTTATAGAAAACTTATCAACAACAAAAATTTAGAAAAAATTGTATCAGTATCTAAAATTTTCGGTTACAAATTTTTCGATGACAAAAATTGTTTATGAAAAATTTATTGAAATCAAAAATGCTACTTTTGAAAAATTATCTACAGCAAAAATTGAGGATAAAAAGTTTTTTTTTAATTTATCGAAAGCAAAAATATCTTGTTAAAAAATTGTTGATATCAAAAGTTTTCTGTAGTAAACGTAACAATCTTAATATTTTTGTAAATTTAAATATTGTATATTAAAAATTGTCTATAGAAAATTTATGGATATCAAAAAATTTCTTTAAAATATTTATCGATATTAAAAGTTCATATAAAAAATTTATCGATGATAAAAGTTTAAAAATAAATTTCTACAAATTAAAATTTTTACTAAACACTTATCGATAACAAATTTTTTTTATACAATTTATCGATACCAAAATTTTTCGATAACAAAAGTATCTTGTAGAAAATTTGTCGATATAAAATATTTTCAGTTTTCTTATGATTTTTTAAACAAAATCGACCCTTATTTTCGATTTTATCGTAAGCGACATGTAATCGAAAATATTAGAATTATTGAAACATTGATAACTTTCAAGATAAAAGCTGTAAGATTTTATATTTGCATATTAAAAAAAGCCTCCTCCTGAAAACTTTAATTTTTGTTGCTTACGATTATTTCGAAAATAAAGCTCGATATGATAAGAAAATTTATCGATAGCAAAAATATCCTTTAAAAAAAATTATTTATATCAAAAGTTGTCTGTAGTAAGCTTAATGATTTTAATATTGTTGTTAAGAAAATTAAAAAATTTCCAATAGAAAAATTATAAATATCAAAAAATTTCTTCAAAATATTTGTCGGTATAAAAAGTAAATTAAAAAATTTATCGATTACAGAATTTAAAAAATAAATTTATGCAATTTAAAATTCGATTACAAAAATTTGTTTATACAATTTATCAATATTAAAATATTTCAATAGCAAAAATATCATGTAGAAAATCTATCGACATAAAATATATTCTGTTTTTCTAAGATTTTTTATAAAAAATTTAGGTATATTTAAAATGATATTTTTAAATAAAATAAATCGATATAAAAAATTTTTCAGCCCAAATATATCGATTTGTATCGAAAAATTATCGATATCAAAAATTTGTTTATAATGTGTCCATATAAAAACTTTTCTGTCGAAAATTTATTAGTTAATATCAAAACCTTTTTTACGCAAACGCATAGAAAATTTATCGATATTAAAAAAATTTTTAGAAAAAATTTATTCATATAAAAAATTTTCTACCAAAAATTTATGCCGAAAATTTTTAATATAAAAAATTAATCGATAGTAAAAGATTAAGACAAAAATCTATCATTTAAAATTTTTTGTAGACTGCTAAATTTACTCCGGAAGATCTACTGATAAATCATTTGACGAATAGAAAATATTTGATAATAGGGCATTTACATTGTGTCCAAATCTAGTACTTAAGAGATTTCGAGCTAAATCTTGCTGCTTTTTAATAGATTTCCCTAACAAAACAAAATCTATTATGTCAGTAGACATAATAATATTTTTATTTTTATTTTTTACTACCCGATTTAAAATATTTAGAAAAGATGACGGTCTGCTTGGAAAGGTGTGTGAATTTGCTACATTACAGTTGTTTGGTTGTAGTTTTGTAAATTTTTCAGTTAATGGGTTTTGTTTAGGATAAAAAAAATCCTGATAAATGGCAAAAAAAAAACATGGTGTAAACTGTATAGATTTTCATATAGATTTAAGTTAAAATTTGCTGGATTTTGTGCAGGTGTAAAGAAATTTAGCCGTTGGTACAAATATTGTCGAAAAATATAAAGTTTTTCTGGAAAATATCGATTCTTAGTTTCCTTAGTCCCCTGTATTATATTTTATAATTAAAAAAAAAAATCCTGCTGCTTGTAATGTTTTTTCCTTTTTATTCTCTTTTAACATGACTCATGAAAATTGGTTTTCTTCCTTTTGTATAAGCGGCATCTTCTCCTCGTTTCCTCAAATCAATGCTGCTGCTGGTCTTATACGTTTTTTTTTTCTTTCTCACGGTGTATTGAATAAGAAATATGTATATAAAAAAATATTTGTTTTTATATTTTTCTTGTTGTTGGTTTCAATATTTAATGTTGTTGTTGCATGTATAGGAAAAAAAGAAAAATATTGAGGGAAAATGAAGAGAAAAGGATTTTACTCAATTTGTTAAAGATAATGTAACATGTTGGATAAATTTGTTCAATCGAGTGCATATAAAAACCAAGTAAATTGATTGCAATTGATGGTTGACATTTTTATGTTGTTCTTGTGTTTATTTTTCGTTTTTCTCTTAGTGATATTTTAGTTGTTGTTGTTGTTGTTGTTATCCTTGTTACTCTGTTTCGTGTTCTCGTTATATTTATTTATATAAAAAATTTTGTTTCATGTTGTTTGATTTTGTTTACTTTTATTTCTTGTTTGTTGTAGCCAAAGGGGAATTGAAACTTAATATAAATAATGGAAAAAAATATCTGAAAAAATCAGATGATTTCTTTTGCCGTAAATTAAGAAAATACAAGTAAACAAATAATGTCATTGAATTAAGGTCCAAGAAAATGTACAATAAAAATCCGGAAGATAAACAAATAAAATTGTGCTATTAATTCGGCAATAAAATATTGTAATTGAGAGATAATGAAAGCAAATAAAACTGCTGAGATTATTGAAAAGGAGCTCAAATAGTTTTAAAATTCTGAGAATATTGTAGAGTACTACAAGACATGGCAATCATTCGGCAAAATTTTATTCAATACTAGTTAATTTTAATTATTATTCGAACTCCATTTGTTTCTGTATTTGCGATTTGAACGGGCTAAGGTTCGTATTGCTTTTTAAGCCAAATTACAGGTGATAATTATTAATGAACAAATAACACCAAAGTCTGTTGTAAATATTCTGACTAACAACACATAGTTGAACGGAACAGCCAGCCGTTTTCGAAGGCCACTAAACCTTCATCATCAGCGTTCTTTTGTGTTTGGTCCACTGTGTGTGGTGTCAGTAGATGTAGATTTCTGCCTTATATACTTAGCATTATTGCAAATGGAATGTGTGAATTGTTTTGATTCATCTTATTTCAATTTGCTGAAAGCTTTTTTGTAATGAAAGCTCAATTTTACCATCTCTATATTTACAACAGTCTTACCATTGTCTTTTGTTCTTTACTAATTATGCACATGTTAGTTAATTGGCTTATTTTTGTTCTAATTAATTCAATATATTTTAAATGTCAAGAGAATATTTTGAAACAGATTAATGCTAAAAAGAATCTCTTGCCTCAGATCCAGTCCCGGGCAAGGTGTATCCAACTAGGTGGCAGCGCTACTTCAGCTGATAATTTTTTGCTCTATGTGCTTTGTAGCTGAAGAATGTCAAAAACTTCGATTTTGTTTTGGTTTTAGTACAATTATTTTTGTGCTTTTGACATTCTTCGGTTCTTTACACAGCCGTATTTTTGTATAACAAATCCCTACACAGTCACCTGTATAATTACACCATGGTCCCGGGTTTTATTTATTTTTTTGTGAAAATTGTTTGTCAGGTAGAAAAAAATTTATAGCCAGATCTTGGAATTTGTCAAAACTTCTGTGTTTATTTGTATTCTCTGTCTCTCATAAATTATTGTCAAAATTCGCAAAAAAGACACTTTAAATGCAAAGATTTGCAATTTAAAATTTTAACACAAAGCAGAAGAAAGCAACGAAATAAATCTGATTGAAAGAAAAAAATCTATGCACTTTTTTTTACCAACTCTTCACTATGTAATCAATGGCTGTCTCATGTGTCACATACAAAAGTGTTATGATACAATATCGGAAACGAATTGAAACAAAAAGGGAAAATTATAAATAAATCCGTCTTTTTTTTGTGGCTTGAAAATCATCTTGTGCATTTTTAAAGGCAACGATTTTATTCCTATCACCCTGTCTATCTCTCGTCAATATCATCATCATCATCATCATCATCGATTCGATATCTCCTCTATGTTGCAACGTTTATTATGGCTTATGTTGTCTACTTGTTCATGTGCATGTATGTGTGTCGTATTGGGCAGTAGGTTGAGTAGGGCAGCAGTGGGGGTTTCATTATCCTGCATGTTGTATTTCTCATGTATGACAATATTGATACAAAGGATTCACAAGTTATTAATGTGGTGGATATTGAGGTAAGAGACAAAAGAATGATGATGTCGACGATAATGACGATGATGAGACCATGATTATGATGGTAATCTCAAAGATGACAATGATTTTTAGCGAAAAAGAGACAAATAAAAATTCAAAAAAAAAAAACAAACGAACGACAAAATAAAATCTGAAAATGATTGATGGATAACAGTCAAAAATCACATCACTAAAGAAGCAAAAACATTGTGATACGATTATCAACTTCGATATTAAAACAAGAAAAACACACCAGACATGCATGTATCAATGTATAATATTTATTAAGCGGTTTAATAAAATTGTTTTAAATCTGGAAACAATTTTATTGAGATGCGATATAAAATAAAAACAGTAAGAAAATATGATTTATTAGAAATTTTTTCTTAAAACTACTTTAAAAAACGTTTGTTTTTATTCAAAGAAAAGTTTTTGTAAAAATTTTTTATTATCGAAAAATTTTCTAACGAATATTTTTGATAGCCTAAAAATATCTTATATCGTAAAAAAATATTTAGAAAAATTTTTGATATCGTAGAAAATTTTTATACAAAATTTTTAATATCAATAAAATGTTTATAAAAAATTTTTGATACCGATAACATTTCTATAGAAATTTTTTTACTGACAAAATTTTTATAAAAAATTTATATTAAGAAAAATTCCTATAGAAAATTTTTGATATCGAAAAAATTTTTCTATAGAAATTTATTGATATCGTTAAAATTTTTCTAAAGAAAATTTTTGGTACAGATAAATTTTTTATAGAACATTTTTCATATCGAAAAATTTTTTACGGAAAATGTTTGGTATCGATAAATTTCTTATAGAAAATTTTTGATATCGATAAATTTTTTATAGAAAATTATTGATATCGATACATTTTTTATAGAAAATTTTTGATATCGATAATTTTTTATAAAAAATTTTTGATATCGATAAAATTTTATGGAAAATTTATGATATCAATAGATTTTTTCTATAGAAAATTTATCATATCGATAATTTTTTTAAAGAAAATTTTTGATATCGAAAAAATTTTTATAGAAAATTTTTGATATCGATAAACTTTTTATAGAAAATTTTTGATATCCATAAACTTTTTATAGAAAATTATTTTATCGATAAGTTTTTTATAGAAAATTTTTGATATCGACAAGTTTTTTATAGAAAATTTTTGATATCGATAAAATTTCTATAGAAAATTGTTGATATCGATAACATTTTTATAAAAAAATTTTTGATTTCGATAATATTTCTTTCTACTGCAAATTTTTGGTATTGATAAAATTTCTAAAGAAAATTTTTGATATTAATAAATTTTTTTGTAGAAAATTTTGATGTCAATAAATTTTTTGTAGACAATTATTGATATCGATAAATTTTTTATAGTCAATTTTTGATACCGATTAATTTTTTATAGAAAATTTTTGATATCGATAAAATTTCTATAGAAAATTGTTGATATCGATAACATTTTTATAAAAAAATTTTTGATTTCGATAATATTTCTTTCTATTGCAAATTTTTGATTTTGATAAAATTTCTACAGAAAATTTTTTTATAGAAAATTTTTGATGTTAATAAATTTTTTGTAGTCAATTTTTGATACCGATTAATTTTTTATAGACAATTTTTGATATCGATAACTTTATGAGAGAAAAGTTTTTATATCGATAAATTTTTAAGAAAACTTTTGATATCGACAAAAATTTAAATAAAGTTTTTGATATCGATAAATTTTCAATTGAAAAATAGCCTAAGAATATCTTATATCGTAAAAAAAATATTTAGAAAAATTTTTGATATCGTAGAAAATTTGTATACAAAATTTTTAATATCAATAAAATGTTTATAAAAAATTTTTGATACCGATAACATTTCTATAGAAATTTTTTTATTGACAAAATTTTTATAAAAAATTTATATCAAGAAAAATTCCTATAGAAAATTTTTGATATCGATAAAATTTTTCTATAGAAATTTATTGATATCGTTAAAATTTTTCTATAGAAAATTTTTCATATCGATAATTTTTTTATAATTTTTTATTGAAAATTTTTGATATCGATAAAATTTCTATAGAAAATTTTTGATATCGATAACATTTTTATAAAAAAATTTTTGATTTCGATAATATTTCTTTCTATTGCCAATTTTTGATATTGATAAAATTTCTATAGAAAATTTTTTTTTTATAAAAAATTTTTGATATTTATATATTTTTTGAAGAAAATTTTGATGTCAATAAATTTTTTGTAGACAATTATTGATATCGATAAATTTTTTATAGTCAATTTTTGATACCGATTAATTTTTTATAGACAATTTTTGATATCGATAAATTTATTATAGAAAAGTTTTTATATCAATATATTGTAAAGAAATTTTTGATATCGATAAAAATTTTAAAAAAGTTTTTGATATCGATAAATTTTCAATCGAAAACTTTTGATATTGATAAATTTTCTGTAAAAAATTTTTGATAACGTTAAAATTTGTATAAAAAATTTTTGATATCGATAACATTTCCTTAGAAAATTTATGATATCGATAACATTTCTTTAAAAAAAATTTGATATCGATAAAATTTCTAGACAATTTTTGATATCGTTAAAATTTTTATAGAACATTTTTGATATCGATAAGATTTTTATAGAAAATTTCGGATATCTCTAAAATTTCCATAGAAAACTTTTGATTTCAATAAAACTTCCATAGAAAATTTTTCATATGGATAAAATTTCTATAGAAAATAGGATATATAGATATCAATAACATTAAACGATTTTTTTTCTGTAAAAAAATTTCTCTAGATAATTTTTTTTACGATAAATTTTCTAAAATTTCTTTTTATAAAAAATTTTCTTATGTAATTTTCGATATCGAAAAATTTTCTATTCAAAATACTTGATATCGATAAAATTGCTACAAAAGTTTGTTGTGTCGATAATTTTTCCATATTTGTTCTTTCAAACTTAAAAATTTTTAATATCGAAACATTTTCTATTAGAAATGTTTAATATTTGACAAATTTTACTGTAGAAATGTTTGATATTAATAAATTTTATACAGTTATTTTTCCGTAACATAAAATTTTTAACGATACATTTTCGATAATTTTCTAGATTTCCTATTAAAAATGATTGATATCTATAAATTATCAGTAAAAGTTTGTTGTGTCGATAACTATTAAATAACAAACGAATTTTTTGATATCACTAAGTTTTCTGTACAAAAATTTTGATATTGTAAATTTGTATATTATAAAATTTTCTATAGAAAATGCTTTATATATTGTATTAATAAATAAACGAATTTAATACATAGAGAATTTCTATAAAAATTATTTCTCATCGATAAATTTTGTATTACAAATTTGATTTAATGATAAATTTTCTGGTTTTTCGTACGAAATTGTTGGTATCGATAAAGTTTCTGTTTTAAATATTTGATACGGAAGATTTGCTAAAGAACATTTTCAGTCGAAAAGAACGAAAATAGAAATTTTGTGTACCAACAATTTTTATTATTTAAGCATTTTAATTTTAATCATTGATAACTTTACTCTTGATATTTTTCATAGATTTATTTTCTTCAGAAATGTTTTACTTACGATTAATTTTTATCTGAACATATTTATTCTGGAGAATATATGCATGTATCTAAAAATTGTGTACGGCGAGTTAAAATAAATAAATAAAATAACTTTTGGAGAAAAATGACTTTGAACTTAAAAATTTGATTTTGATGCGACTGAACGCTTTTATGGCTCGTTGTTCGGAGTTTTCCGAAGTTGCTGAATACGAATCTTTTATTAGATTTTGAAAGTTCAAAAAGGCGGATTCAACATGGCGAACTGTTTTTTTTTTTTGTTATATTACTGGATTTCAAACGCTATCCCGAAAAAATATTAAAAAAATAGTGGACCAAATTTTATTCACCTTTCTGAATTTTAAAAATCATAATCATATAAATTTAAAGTCAGGGGGAAAATCGCGGCACTCGCTATCGAACGAAGTTACGAAATATTTCAATAGTTTATATGGAAATATATTATAATTTCGTTCGATAACGAGTGCCGCGATTTGCCCCCTGACTTTAAGTTTATAATAAGCGACTGTAAGAACCTTTAGAGTAAGGATTTTAAAACTGTCATATTGGATTCGCCATTTTGCAAATTAAAAATCGAATACCAGATTCGTAGTCAGCGATTCCGAAAACCACTGAGTGAAGAATTTCAATCAAATTAGATAGATTGCAGAAAAGTTTGTCACATCGGAATCTTTTTACTTTTTTTTTAATCAAAATAGTGTTTTAGAAGCTGATTTAAGACTAAACTGATGCAGTTAGAAACCTGCGGCTTATTATATTAGAAAGAGAGTATTCCCTACTGTAAGAATCACATATATTTTTTAACAGAATTTTTTGGTTCATAATTTTCTTTTATTTTTTTTGTACATAGTGAATCAATAAGTTTTACATTCCTTTAATGATTGGCTTTAATATATTATTTAATATGTTTTAGTTTTGTATTGGATATTCTATATTAAGATTAATTTTATGCTTAATATTTATTACAAGTGAATAGTTATGCTAATAAAGTTATCTGCTAATGATTACTTTAGTAAGTTTTTGCAACTAATTACTCTTAAAAGCCTTTTATTAGCAAACCAGAAAGATAAAATAAATGGTCTTGAAAAACTCACGCTGGTATTTTTAGTTTACCGAAGCAGTTTCTTTTTTTTCCAACTAAATTGATTTCATTTGTATACAAAATCTACCGAAAAACTCTCACTCCTCTTCTACATTTCCTGCAGCCTCATTAACACTTTTGAGGCTTTTGCAAATACATACACAAACCCACTTGGATATTTATCATACATTCATACATTTGCAAATAGATAAGTATCCTCGTTTTGCTTTTGCACATACAAATCGAGACTCATCATTCATACACTTACAAAAGTCAATTAAGCATATTAAGTGTATATAAGTGCATTTTTGTGTACATTTTATTGAAAAAAAAATTTATTAAAATGTGTGTGTGTAAACACATACAAATGTCAATTTGTATAGCTTGTGTCAAAATGCGAAGAAAAAGAGTAATAAAGTAAAAAAATTAGAAAAAAAATCAAGTGGAAAAAAGCTTAAAAAGATTTTGTTTGTAAAGTCCCCCCGTTTTTGCTAAAATTCAAAAAGATAAAAATAACCCTTCTTGTGCATGTGTTTGTAGTTTGTGAAAAAAAATTGTTATTTGCTTATGGAAATGTCCTTGTGTGACTCTCATTCAAATAGACCCAAATTGTATTTGTATGCAAGTGTCCTGTGTGGCGTCTGTCGAGTGAGTGGTACAGATATGATTGACAGCGGTACCTTTTGCTGCAATATGTATGTGTGTGTGTGTGTGTGAGTTCTTTATATGCAAACAAATTTGTGTTTTTGCATGTGGTACCACATTGTATTGAGCATATGTCATATGTATACATGTATTAGACCCCTGCACAAGACCACTTACAAGAACTTTTAAAACATAAACGAAAAAAGCAATGTGAATCCGACCACAGAGGAGATGTGTAAACATCTAGAAATGAATTTTTTTTTTTTAAGTTGGAAGTACTTATGCTTTTAGTATCTTTTTTTAAATTAATTAATTAAAAGTATCAAAACTTTCAATATTGTAAATACATATGAATTTGTTGGTTTTTGTTTGTTTTATTAAACTTATTTGGTTAGTAAATGGGCACACTGCACTATATGTATATGTACTGCATTAAAAATTGCAGTAAGCAGTAAATTTACTGATTACTGAAAAAATTCAGTAAATTTTTACTGCTAATGAAGTTTAATTTGCATTACTAGTAAAATCGTAGGGCCGTAGCAAGTGGCAAAGTTTTTTCATTCAAATTTTGAAACTTTTGTATGAAAAACATTTAGCCACTTGGTAGAATTTCATTATGAATACGGGCATTACTGATTACTGAAAATTCAATGCACCTCATCATATAATAAATCATTTAGGCAATTTATAAAAATTGTAGAAAAATATTTTAGTAATCAGTAAAATTTTTTGTTTTTACTGAAACTTTAGTGGTACTGTAGTGCTCATGTATGGTAAATGCCTTTACTTTTACTTTTTAATTTTTAATTCCTGTTGTTCATCGTTTAGTTGTTGCTGTTCTTGTTGTTGTGTACGCATTGCAATTAAAATAAATTCAGTAAAGTGCGACTTTGACTCGCGCACATTCGGTTTTGATAATTTTTTTTGATTAAGCTTTCTTAATTTTTTAAGTTTTTTCAGTTTAAACGATTTTTTTTCAGTTTTATCGCTTTTTTCTCGTTTTGGCGTTTTTTTTCTCTTTTTGGGTTTTTTTAATTTTCGCAATTTTTCTTCATTTTGTCGATTTTTTCATTTTGGCGATTTTTTTCTGTTTTTTTTTTGGGTTTTTTTTCATTTTGGCGATTTTTTCTGTTTTTGAGGTTTTTTTTATTTAGGCGATTTTTTCATATTGGCGATTTTTTTGTTTAAGGATTTTTTTTTAATTTTGGCGATTTTGGCTATTTTTGCGGTTTTTCGCGATTTATTTTAGTCCTAGAGATTTTTTTTAATTTGGTGCTTTTTTTCGTTTTGGCGATTTTTTTATATTTGGCGATTTTATAATTTTTTGATTTTTTAGTTTTACCGTTTTTGAAAATTTCAAGAGTTTTGCTCTTACGGTTTCCAAGTTACATCAAGTTGTCAAAATTACAAAGTCAAAATTGCATTAACTGATGGAACACCCATTGATTTAAATTTTTTAAATTTAGTGTTAATTGTTGTAGTCTGTATAAAAATACACTAACTTTTAAAATTTCAAGTGTATATATGTACATACAATTGTATGTATATTACATGGGATTTTAAAATTTTTCGTTGCTCGTTTTGGAACACCCTTTAGTTTTTAACTCTCATGTATTAGTTGTTGTAGTGGCCAAATGTCTACACATTGTGTCCAAATTTCAAGTCCGTAGCTCTTACGGTTCATTTTCACCTTTGGTGTACGGAAATATACAGAAAAATAGCCGGCGGCGGCGCACAGTCGGCTTCGAGCCGGTCGACTTGTTTCTCTGCTTGGTATTGCTTCTTTCAAACACTTATACACTCATACATAGCTCACACCGATTTGACAATGCAAAGCAAGAGCAAAAAGCAAAGAAATCTCAGCAAAGAAATCTCAGCAAAGAAATCAAAGTCAAAAGATTTTTACCCCCTAGCGTATAGATGTTTACACATAAATAAAACGATAAATAGGTATGGAAGTAAAGAAGAAAATACTTCTTGACGGAAGAATTTGTGCTTCCTGCTTCTTCATATGGATAGGCGCGTATACAAACTTCATGCACGTACATACGCACACACGTTGTGTGTATGATAGGTATTGGTAAATATCTTCAAAAATCGATTTTCGATTTTTCGATCAACTTTTTTAATTTAGATTTTTGAAATCGATTAATCGGGCGTGAAAATCGTTTTTAAATTCGTTTAAGACAAATTGGCTAGTTTATAAAGAAAATAATCTTTATTCATAAAAATTCTTTTTATTATTAACCAATAAACATTTTAAATCTTTTGGAAAGTTACATTATATCCCGTAAGTTCAGTGTTGTGGAAGGAGACTATACGAGTAGGCCTGAAACTATTTCATCCGGTGTGCCACAGGGGAGCATACCGGGACCAGTTTTATATTGGATTTATACTTGTGATATGCCTGTGAGCAGTAGTATCCATACTTCCACATTTGCCGACGATACAGCCTGCCTTAGTATGCACGAAAACCCTGATGAGGCATCCCGCAAACTCCAGGAACACATTAGCCAGATGGAGCTTTGGTTAAACTTATGGAGAATTAAAGTCAATGAACAAAATTGTGTCCATATAACGTTCACCTTAAGAAGAGATACCTGCTCCCCCATTCGGATTAACAATCAAGTTGTTCCTCAACATTCACATGTGAAATATCTTGGTTTACACCTTGATCGACGACTTACATGGAAACATCACATTGACTCTAAGTTAACTCAAATGAAACTTAAATTAACTCAGGTACATTGGCTGATTGGTAGAAATTCAACACTTAGACTAGACTGCAAACTTTTAATATACAAGTCGCTTTTAAAGCCAATATGGTGCTATGGAATTCAACTATGGGGCACTGCTTCAGCTTCATATGTAGAGAAAATTCAACGAAGGCAAAATAAAATTTTACGCATGATAACATCGGCTCCATGGTACATCAAAAATTCAAATATACATCGCGATTTGAATATGCCACTAGTGACTGAAGAAATTGCAAAATACGCAGGCAAATATCTAACAAAACTCGAGTCACATCCTAATCCGCTTGCTCGTAATATTTTGAACTTTACTGGACACATCCGCTTAAAAAAGAGAGATACACGGGCTCTAATATTCAACACTCTAGATGATGAAGCTGCTTGAAAACACTTTTTTGTTTTTGTTGCTTCTCACTACTTATGTATTATTAATAATTATCACTAAGCTTATGTCCGACAATGGTCGGGCCTAATAATATTTTTTATAGATTTAAGATTTGAATACTTATTGTTAGTTCATATTTGAAGATACAATAAATAAAAAAACATGCATTAAAAAAAAAAAATTATTAACAAGTAAAAACAAAAGTAAATATATTTATGTACATTAAAAATACACAAAGTTAATTTAGCGAAATACATTAAGTTCAGTTAGGTACACAATATGTATATGCATACTAAATATTAATATTTTGTAGCCTTTAGAGCAAGTGAGTGTGGACAAAAAGTTACGGAATAGAGATGAATAGTATTAGTTATCAAACCAATCTTCTTCACTCATATTTTTTTAAAAAAGTTGCTGGTTTATGTGATGACTACTTAGCGTGTTTCTTTGTTGGGTAACTATTAAGCCAGCCCTAGAAGATAGTCATTCACAAGGCACTGATGTCGCAAGGATGCACAAATATTTCCTTGCGATTTCGTATATATTGGGATAAATTACTTTGTATTTTTGCCACTCCTCAAGTGGATTTAAATTTCGATCACATACTGGGGTGTTTAAATATTGGCTTAATTCAATAGGAATATCATTGATTAAATCATTGTTTGATATCATCTTTTGTGTTTCTACAATGCGATCGTGAATATCTCAAAGACCCAGTTCAATGTTTTGTTCGGTGTGAATACGTTTAAGATTATTTTCTTCATTGTCTATTGATGCATTTGATTTCTCCAGAATAAGTGCACCTATTAGAAAGTTGGTTCAGAAAAAGTACAAAAAAATACATATATGTATGTATAAGAAAGTGGAATATTTTTGAAACAATGCTTGATACTATTTCATCGCTACTGGAATGAAGTTTTTTGAACCGCGGATCCAAAATAGTCGCTATGCACAAAACAGAACTGTTTTCGGCATTCTTGAATTTATCGTGCATATTGAAAATTAGTTTTATTAAAAATTAGTTTTTATTAAAAAATTTGTACATATACATAGATATCGTCGGTTGGTTTCTGGTTTGCGGCACAGTATATTCAAAGTACATTATGTCTGCAGCAAACCAGAAACCAACCGACGATATGTAATTAAATTTTCAAAAGAAGTACTTACTTTGTTAAGCATTTTTAGCAATGGTATTACTTTGCTTACGGTTATATTTATGATTCTGCGAACATAGCTCTTGAGTAACAAAAAAAAAAAAGGGTTTCAGGAGTTTTTGTACTTCCATCAAGCTATTTACTTCCTCCGTTGTTAAATCTTGAGGTGGTTTTACTTTGGATGATTTTTCTGTTGAAATTTTTCTTAGAGCATGGCTTACATAATCATTTATTTCTAAATATCTTGCCACCATTTCATACAATGAGTTCCACCTAGTCCTTACTTCTTGAATAAGCTTTTTACTTTCACGGTTGTTTTCTTTTTTTGAATTTCATTAAGGGCGGTACTAGCTGATTCAGATCTTTTAAAAAACGATACTATTAGTTTCAACTTTTATATAACAACTTTAAGTTCAGAGGGTACAGTTTCATCTCCAATATCTTCTTGATCTGAGCCTATATCGACAGGCAGCTCTGCTCCTGGACTTATGTTATAAAAGTCTATTGATTTTGTAACAACAAGATTAAGGGTATGTGCGAAGCAAGGAATATTTTTTGGTGGCCAAATGCTTCTTTACTAGCCCCGACTATGTTTGGACCATTGTCGGTTACAATTGCTACTATTTTGTTTTCAGTTATGTTCCATGAATTGCAGTTTTATAATAACGCGTCCCTTAAATTGGCAATTGTCTTTCGTTGCGAAATTTGGCTAGCTCCAATGTTGACCGATTTAATTGCACTGCCTTATCAAGAAAAAGTAAAGAACATATTTTTTAAAGATTTTGATAATGAGCTGTTAGTCCCAAAAAACATTTTACATTCATGGTTTCTGTCCACAAGTCTGTGGTTATTGTTATGTATTATGCATTTCCCAATCTATTAAACATTTTAGCTTTTAAGAAAGTATATTTAGACTCAAAAAGGGCATGTCGCTTTTTGACTATTGGAGGTTTATACAATGGTTGAATTGTTTTAAGGAATTTTTGGAAACCTCTTTTTTCTGGTGCGCAGAATGGCATATTATCTTCGGCTATCATAAATATCAAAGCGTCGTTAATTTGATTGGTTTTTCTCCCCTGGACTATGTTAAATAAATACATACCAATTGTATATGACAAAATTTTTTTAATAATTAAATTGAATAATTACCAGAGTATGCTGCAGCATTTTGAAAAGCTGTTACTATAGGATTTTCGGTCACCAATGCAGTAGATTGTTGACTACTACTAGCCTGAAATATACATAAATTCATAAGTACTTGAACCGTATACATGAAAAGTCTCATATACATATGTATGTGCATATGTATGTATGTACATGTACCTGAATATCAGAGCTTGCATCGCCAGTTACATCAAGGATATCAGCCTGATCACCCGCATTGCATTTTTTTTTGCATACACTTATTTTATGGCATCTGGCTAGGTGCGCTGCTAGCGAAGATGTGCTTCCGCAATATATAGGACGTTTTTTACATATGGAACACTGCACACTTTTACCTTTGTCCACTTTTTTATAATATTGCCAAACTTGACTTGGAGCCATTTTCTCCAAACTAAACAATTTAAAATTTTTGCACATTTTTCGTTAAACAAATAAGTTACATACATATGTATAACAAATGAAAGCATGCACAGAAAACGACGCTTGTTTTTGACATATATGTATGTAGCGTTGCATAAATTAAGCGAAGTATATCAAGTGTATTAAGTAAGGTAGTATGCTAGTAAGGCCGATTAATCTGCCTTGATTAATACTTAAAAAA
Organism: Tachina grossa; assembly: GCA_949987645.1. Classification (NCBI taxonomy): domain Eukaryota; kingdom Metazoa; phylum Arthropoda; class Insecta; order Diptera; family Tachinidae; genus Tachina; species Tachina grossa. Next base: position 118,191,284 of record OX465278.1, on the reverse strand, counting down.
ATTGCGAAAATTTTGATAATAATAAAAAATCGATTTTTATAGGCCCATAATCGATTTCAGCATAAAATTTCAGACGTAAGATCGATTACAAAAAATCGGTTTTTTTTAACATAAAATCGATTTTCGATTAGAATCGAAATCGATTTACCAATCCCCAGTGTATGATATTTTACTTTTCTACGCACATACAAACGCACACATGCATTGATATTTGTTGTGTGCGCTTGCTTTAGAAAACCACCCTTAAACACATAATAGCTTACAATCTATATCTTACACACACACACACACACACACACACACACACACACACACACACACACACACACACACACTCAAACGTACAATATGCAAAATAACAAGCATACACGCATCAACACTACTTCTTTTGAATATTTCTTACGAACAAGAAGTCTTCGCTTATTGAACGACGTCATTTATTATTGGTTTAGTATCATACATGTTACGACAATACATTAAAAAAAACAAGACGTATTTACATTTCAAGACTGTTTACGCAGTCCTCTAATATGTATATGTATATATGTACATGTTGTCTTTCAGGAATGTACCACATGTGGCTGAGTTGAAATCAGCCGACAATCAACTGTCATGAAATATTTTATTAGTAAAGTTGGACCAAAATTATTGTTTTTCTTAAAAAAATGTAGAAACATTATCGCTGCAAAAATATTCTTCTAACAAAATTTCTATTGAACATTTAACGATAGGAAATATTTACTCCAGAAAATTTGTTAGTATGTATCAGAATTATCTATCTATACACAATTTATCACGAGAAAATTTTTTTATTTATATAATTTTTTTAAATAAAAAAATTTTTCATCAAAAAAATGTACTCTATAAAGAAATCATCCTTTGGGATATTTTCTGCACTTGAATTTATCTCTACCGAATTCACAGGAATCAAAAAATTTCTAAACGCAGCTTTTTGTTAGCAAAACGCTTCTCCAGAAAATTCACATAAAGCAAAAATGTGATAACGGAAAATATATAGATAATACAAATTTCGAACAAAATATTTATCGATATCGACATTCCTAAATAGAAAAAAAATTTAAAAAATACATTTTCACCCGAAAAAAATTTAGCAGAGAATTTTTGTAACTAAAACTTAAAAAAAAATTTTTTCAATGCAAATTTTTTTCTAAAAAATAATTATCGATAACCAAAATTTTTATCGAAAACTAATCTATAGCAAAAAGTTTTCATCAAAAATACTTCCATATCAAACATTTTGTATATATGTATGTATATCTACGTTGTTAATATCGAAGCATTTACTAAAAAGGTACTAAAAAATACTAAAGAGTGCTAAAAAAGTACCAATAAATACTTAAAATTATGTATTAAATATATACTGTTAATATCGAAGCATTTACTATTAAAGTACTAAAAATACTAAAAAATATACTAAAGGGTACTAAAAAAGTACTAAAACGTACTAAAGGTATAAAAAGTACTCAAAAGTACTAAAAATGCTACAAAGTACTAAAAACCGATGAAAACATTAAAAAAAATATCGCTATTGAAAATTTTCATAGGAAACTAAGCTAAAGAAAATAATTTCTTTGTAATTAAAATTTTGTAAATTAAGCAAAACTAGAATATCACTTTCAAGCAAAATCATCGCTCATTTATTTAATTGTAAAGAGGAGGGTATGCAATAAATAATGAGAAATAATATCAGTCAAATGGCCGCTACAGCTACGCTTGCAGACTTATACTATTTTCATGATTTAAAAAAAAAAATACTTATATTTATATTATTTTCTGAATGCTGTAGTAGAACGTGTAGAACGTGCTCTAAATTGCAAGCTTAATTGCTTGATGACGTCGCGTGACAAATGCGCAATGTGACTGAAGAAATCCCGATGCATGGATAAATAAAATTTTATATAGAAAATTTATCTAAAGCAAAAGTTTCTATGGAAAAAAAAATATCAATAGCAAAAATTTCTATATGGGAAACTATCAACTTCTATATAGAAAATTAACAATTTCTGTGTTGAAAATTATCAGCTTCTATATAGAAAATTATCCATTTCTATATAGAAAGTTATAAATTTCTATAAGGAAAATTAATAATTTCCATATAGAAAATTATCACTTTTTATATGAAAAATTATCTATTTTTATATAGAAAGTTATAAATTTCTATAAGGAAAATTAATAATTTCCATATAGTCAATTATCAATTTCTGTATAGAAATTTATCACTTTCTATATGGAAAATTATCAATTTCTATATAGAAATTTATCAATTTCTAATTATAAAGAAAATCATCAATCAATTATCTAGATGGAAAATAATTAATTTCTTTATATAAAATTATGAATTTCTATATAGATAATTGTTAATTTCTATTGAGAAAATTATTAATTTCTATATAGAAAATTATCAATTTCTATACAGAAAATTATTAGTTTTTTATACAGAAAATTATCAATTTTTATACAGAAAGTTATCAATTTCTATAAGGAAATTTAATAATTTCCCTATAGAAAATTATAAATTTCTATATTAAAAATTATCAATTTCTATATAGAAAATTATAAGCTTCTATATAGAAAATTATGAAGTTCTTATAGAAAATTATTAATTTCTAAATAGAAAATTATAAATTTCTATACAAAAAATTATGAATTTCTATACAGAAAATTATCAATTTTTATATAGAAAATTATCAATTTCTATAAAGAAAATTATCAACTTCCATATAGAAAATTATTTATTTCTATATGAAAATTATCAATTTCTTTATAAAAAATTATTGATTTCTATATAGAAAACGATCAATTTCTATAAAGAAAATGATAAATTTTTAGATGGAATATTATCAATTTCTTTATAGAAAATTATTAATTTCTATATAGAAAATTATCAATTTCTATAAGGAAAATTATCAATTTCTATATAGAAAATTATTAATTTCCTTATAGCAAACCATATATTTCTATACAAAAAATTATCAATTTCTATACAGAAAATTATCAATTTCTGTAAAGAAAGTTATTAATTTCTATATAGAAAATTATCAAATTCTATATAGAAAATGATCAAATTCTATATAGAAACTTATCAATTTATGTATAGAAAATTATCAATTTCGATAGAAAAATAAAATAGCAAAAATTTCTATATATAAAATTATAGACTTCAATATAGAAAATTATGCATTTCTTATAGAAAATAACCAATTTCTACGAAAAAAATTATGAATTTCGATATAGAAAGTTATCAATTTCTATACAGAAAATTATCAATTTCTATACATAAAATAAGTAATTTCTATATAGAAAATTATCAATTTCCGTATAGAAAATTATCAATTTCTATATGGAAAACTAAAAATTTCTATATAGAAAATTATAAATTTTTAAATAGAAAATTATATATTTCTTTATAGAAAATTATCGATTTCTATATGGAAAATAATAAGTTTCTATATAGAAAATTATTAATTTCTATATGGAAAAATAGTCATTTCTTTATAGAAAATTATTAATTTTGGTATAGAAAATTATTAATTTCTTCAAAGAAAACTATTAATTTCTATATAGAAAATTATCAATTTCTATATGGAAAACTATTACTTTCTATATTGAAAATTATTATTTTTTTTTGTAGAAAATATCAATTTGTGTATGGAAAATTTTTAGTTTCTTTATAGAAACTTATTAATTTCTATATAGAAAAAAAATTGTTTCTTTATAGAAAATTATTAATTTCTATGTAGAAAATTATAAATCTTTATTTCTATTTTTATATGAAAAATTATTAAGTTCTTTATAGAAAATTATTAATTTTTTTATAGCAAACTATAAATCTCTATAAAGAAAATTATCAATTTCTGTATAGATAATTATAAACTTTTAAACAGAAAATGATTAATTTCTGTATAGAAAATTATCGATTTCTATATATTAAAAACTATCTATATAATTTCTATGCAGAAAATTATTAATTTCTGTATAGAAAATTATAAATTTCTGTATAGAAAATTATAAATTTCTGTATAGAAAATTATAAATTTCTGTATAGAAAATTATAAATTTCTGTATAGAAAATTATCCATTTCTTTATAGAAAATAAATATTTAATATAGAGAATATTATTCTATAAAAAAATTTTCACAATCTAAATATGTCTATAGAGATATTTAATTTTGTTTTGTGACAGTTAAAATTTTCTATAGAAAACTAATCAATAGCAACAATTTCCAACTGAAATTTTTTAATTTTATTTTTACTCAGAGTAAACATTTTCTATAGAAAATGTATTGATATTAAAAGTTTGCTATAAAAAATTTTTGGAAATTAAAATCAAGTTACGAGCCAAAATATGCTTTAGTTTTGTCCTTGCGCCTTTATTTCATAATTCAAAACCAATTTTATTTTGTAAAGGTGAACTTATTTGTTTGATTTTATTTATTTTTATGCCCTACACTTTGTTTCGTTTTTACTTGTTTGATAAAACAAATTACAAATATTTATTCAAGTTTGCACGTTTTTTATTTGTATTTCAAGTTACAATTGTGATTGCGCACGGCAGTCAGTGAACAGGTGTCGCAACAATATTGCCAATGAAAAGAAACCAAAAATTAATTTTATTTTATGGATTATTTTATGTGTTCGATGACTTTTCCATGTATGGCAAATAATTGCAATACAAAGCGGCAAGATATCCTTGCAATTTTTTTCGATTTTAATGTTTAAATTGTGCAAGATAATTTTTTTTAGTTGCTTTTCTTATCTGAATTAAAAAGTTTTGAGTTATAACTTTTGTGCGTTTAAATGCAAAGTAGTCAAACTTTTGACTTTTTTTTTAGTTAAAAAAATGGTTGGATTTAATTTATTTACATATTTTTGTTTCTGCCTTTATTCAGTTAAAACTTCTTTTTTAATATTTTTGTATTTTTTGTAGGTTTTTATCGCTTTAAAGACTAATTAAAAGTTTTAATTTGTCTTGCTTTGGTTTAGATATAATTTCTTATATTTCTTTTTGTGTCTTAATAGTGTTTGTTTTCTTTTTAATTTGGAATTCTTTTTATAGAAATTAAATGTTTTTTCATCTAAAATTACACAAAAATATTATCATGTGCTATTTAAAATACGAGGGTATACGGGGAAGGAATATTTATAAATTCTTTATTCTTTAAATTGCAAATACAACAAGAGTTCTTTTTTAATTTTTCCACATTTTGCTAAAAATTCCCTTTTTTTTGATGCATTTTAAATAATTTTGATTTGGCCGCCATGTAAAACATTATTTTATTTTGTCTATGTATGCAAATAGAATTTGTTTTAGCTTTGTTGTTTTTGTTTTGTAATAAAGCATGCGAATCTATGTAAGGAATGTTAATATCATCACAAATACTTACATACATACACACATATTGTACATACATACGTACATGCACAAACAGCCAAACACTCATCATGCATTTTTTGCATAGACAGAGTAAAAAAGTACTGCAATTATACCACAATTATTTTAATTATGACATGTACCGAGAGAGAACTTGTACTCACTCTTGTACACTCATCCTCATACAGTCATACACTTGAGCATATTTGCAATTTCTATAACGTAATTACACAGTTCAGCATGTTTTTTTTGTTCTTAAATTATTATGATGTTTTTCTTTGCATGTAGAATATGGTAAATGTTAAAAAAGATTTATAATTTCGAAATTTTAAGGAAGCTTTTAAAAGGTCTGACGAAATTCTTACAAAATGTTAATTAAATGGAATACATACAACAACGTCATAATTCAAAAAAAAAATGGCATATTTCATATTAAAAAAACTTATACAAATATTTTCTATACTCAACTCTTGAAAGAAAAATAAAATTTTCTTTGTCCATTAAGCTGTGTATAAATTGAAAAGATATGAAAACATTAGAAATTGAGCTCAATTTAAAACTTTGAATTTTAGTTTATTTTAATTATTATTGTTCGAATTGCAGTTGTTTCTATATTTATGATTTGATTAGGCTAAAGTTCACATCGCTTTGTAAGCCAAATTTGAAGTTTAAACACGTTTTCTATCAAAAATCTGTTTTCTTGGAGTTATTGCGTTATTGTAGTAAAACAAATTTCCTATTGGGCATGTTTTATAAACGATTTTAAATTTTCTGCATGCATAATCAAATCTCCAACTGCAACCTGCGATAACCTAAAAGTCAATGGCGCATAGTCATAGTCAAAACATAGTACACTTTATGAGTTTAAAACCAGTATTTTGTATGACAATACAGGTTTTAAACTCTTAAAGTGTACTTTGTTTATGACTATGACTATGCGCCAATACTTTTTAGCCGACTTCAAAAAAAAAAGGATTGGTTATCAATGTGTCTGTATTTCTTTTATTTTTGACATTGTTACTTCATAACTCGATTTATTTTAGACCGATTGTAAAAATTCTTTTTTTTTTTTTGTACATGGCTTGTATGATAAGGTGTAGCTTCCAATTACTCTCATTTTAAAAAAGTGTGCAGGAACACGCCCACAATTTTTATTTATTTTATTTTAGGGTATTCTACTTATTTGTTTGCTGCGAAACCTACCAAGCTCCTGTGGTTCTTGTAATTACATAATTGTTACATTCAAAAAATGGGCAGGGGTACGCCCATTAAAAATTATTATTATATTTCAAGTGTTTCTACTTAAACGATTTTTATGAAACTTACCACACACCTTGATCTCTAAGCAATGTTACATTTCAAAAAATGGACAGAGTTACACCCATTTAAATTTAATATTTAATTTTAAATGGTCATACTTTACCAATTTTTACAAAACTGAACTCACACCCTGAGTTCTGAAAAAACACTCAATCGTGCTTTTAAAAAATGGGCGGAGGTACGCCTATTAAAATTTAATTTTATATTTCATGTACTTCTTATTAAAATTTTTTCCAAAAAATTTTTTTTTAAAGAGTTGACTTGCAGTTTGTTCCTATAATTTTTTTTTTCGAAAATATAATAAAATATTCTTTGCATTGAAGTCGGTTTTTTTGGCAGAATCTATCTATATAATTAATAGGCAAACATGTTTTTTTAATCCCTTTTACGCTGGTACCACTGCACCGATTTTAAAAAGATTTATATGGTTTTAAAGGATTTTTTATACAGATGTGCAGAATCTATATTTTATTGAAATCGGTTTAGTATTTTGGGAGCTATAAGCGTTTAAAGTTGCTACTACTACATGCAAACATATCACACACGCATTTATTAGCTTACAAGTAAAAAGAGAAACAAAACATGAGTGTGTGTGTGGGTTTGTAGTATTTCTCTTGATCTAACAATTGTTTTTCTCTTATTTGTTGTTGTATCAAAGCCATAATACTTAAAGGAAGAGAATTGAATAAAGTGAATTAGGTTGGTTGAAGGGATTTTGTTTATTTTTTTTTAATTTCATGTATTATTTAATTATGCTTGCATATGTATGTAAGTTTGTGTGGGGCTGTGTTTTAATGAATTTTTTATGAAGTTTAGATACATTTTCTTTGAATCTTAAATTATTTACATTTTGATTCTAGAATACGGAAGAGTGTGTCGTCCGTTTGGCATATCTAGTTATTATTATTATTATATTTTTTTTTTGTAATTTTCCAGAAGAAATATTTTTTTCCATATACAAAATATGTGAAAAAGAAAGAATTTTTTTAAAACGCTTTTTGCAAAAGAAATTTTTTCGTACCCAAAGGTGATTTTTTGAAAGAGAACATTTTTAAAGGGTATTTTATAACAAAGGGCCTGTGCGAAACGGTAGCAAAGTACTAGTGCAAGTAAATTTTTGACACTTCTGAGATGAATAAAATTTCACTAGCCCTGGGGGATAGTAGAATTTTTGACATAACAGATAGATTTTTCACAAGCAGCACATAAGAAGCATGGTATCATAAAAGGCATATCGCTTCGAGCCGTCGCCTTTTATATACATTCATACGTCTCTTAAATGTAGTTAGACTGTGAAAAATGCATTGTTTATTTTAATTGAAGAAAAATTTTGCATCATTTATATAATATTATATAATTTTTTGCTACGATAATATTGTTTTATAAAAAACTTTTCTTTTAAAAAAATTGATGGTAGTCGGCGGCTTGTAGTCAAATTTTTTGTTTCGCCTCCGCAGCAATTTTTTCATCAGCTTCTTTGTATGCTCAAGCGAATTTGTCAAAATTTTACATTGTCAAAAAAGATATCATTTGGCACAGCAGAAAAATTAAAATTTTTCCCCACAGGCAAATATTTTTTTACCATAGAACTTTTCTACCGTTTGGCACACGCCCAAGGTAGTTTTTTCACTAGTTTCTGCTTTTCAGAAGAATCTTTAGACATACTTTTTTCAAAGTACTTTTCCGAAAAGTTTTATTAAAAGATACCTTTTTAAAAAATGCTTTTTTCAAAGCTACTTGTTATATGTAAAGGAAGTCCCAACAAGAACGCAAGATTTAAATTTGGCGCCATTCGAAGTGTCATTGTTTGACATTTGAACAATTGTTATTGTTTGCTAGTAGAAGGTACGAGGTTAGTAAAAATGAAGCGCTACACGAATGAACAACGCATTCTCATTGTGAAATTGTTTTACCAAAATAGTGAAATGCTACATTTCGCAAATTTGCGATCAATTTGGGGTCACAATAATGCTCCAAAAGAGTCAACTGTAAAGACATTAATGGATAAATTTGCCGAAACTGGGTCTGTTAGTGATGTAAAGACAACAACGCGCCTTCCACCAGGTCGATCGACCGAAAATGTCGCAGCTGTGCGTGATGATGTCGCTCAAACGCAGGTCAAGCGCACACAGTCAGTGGTGTTCGGTATCGTGAAATGATAACCAGTTTTTTCGTTCCTAGAATTGAAGAAATGAATGTGGAGGGCATGTGGTTTCAACAAGACGGCGCCACATGTCATACAGCCAGAGAAACAATTCAATTGCTACATCAGTCATTTCCCGGTCATGTTGTTTCGCGTTTTGGAGACCAGAAATGGCCGCCTAGATCGTGCGATTAAACAACATTAGACTTTTTTCTTTGAGGTTTTTTGAAGTCGATGGTTTACGCGAACAAGCCGACAACGACTCAAGCCTTAAAAGAGGAAATTGGACGCTGCATTAATAAAATACCGCAAAATTTATGCAAAACGGCCATTGAAAATTTAATTAAAAGTTCGCGTGTGTGCCAGCAAAGCCGCGGCGGCCATCTGCCCGATTTGTTGTTCCACACATAACCTCATTTTGTCTACTTTACGATATAATAAAGTTTCACGATTTTTTTTTAAATATCTGTGTTTTATTTAAAATTTAAATCTTGCGTTCTTGTTGGGACACCCGTTATATGCTTTTACCAAAAGGTTTTAAAAAGGTGCCTTTTTAAAACGTATTTTTTTAAGATATTCTTTATTCAAAAAGAATTTTTTGTTAAAAATGATTTTTCGAAAGGTACTTTTTTAAAGATACTTTTTTCAAAAGGTACTTTTTTAAAGATGCTTTTTCAAGATACTTTTTAAAAGAATTTATTTCGAAAGGTACTTCTTAAAACGGTACTTTTTTCAAACAGTAATTGTGCAAAAAGTTTTGTTTTTTTTTAAAGATGCTTTTTTAATAAAAGTTTTTTTTTTATATAATTTTTATTGTGGAAAAATTGTATTAAAGTTTTTTTCAGAGTATTTATTTACAGAAACTTCCTCAAAATTTACTGTTTTCAAACAGTGTTATAGTAAAATAAATTTTAAAAGTGATACTTTCTTCAAGAGGTACTTTCTTCCTTGAAGAGTAAATTTTGAAAAGGTGCTTATTTCAAAATGTACGTTTTCCCAAACACACTTTTTTTTACTCTTTTAATAATGTTCTTTTCTCCAAAGGTACTTTTTTCAAAATATACTTTTTTCAAAAAGGTATTTCTTCATGTATGTATGTACCTGTTCCAAAATTAAATTTTTTAAGTTGTTTTTTGTTAATTTTAAAAATTAATTTAAAAAGAAACTTTTTTTGTAGGTATTTTTAATTAGGCACTATTTTCAAAAGGTACTCTTTTCTAGTAGTTACCTTTTTTAAAAAGGTACTATTGCCAAAAAGTATTTCTTTAAATGCGTAGTTTCTTCTTTTTCAGCATTTATTTTTTTAAAGTACTTCTAATTTCTTCACACTTTTCGTACCGTGGTTGTTTAAAATGTACTTTTCCTAACAAGAAAATTTTTTAAAAGGATATTTTTCCAAGAAGGTACTTTTTTCACAAAGATACTTTTTCCTTAATATATTTTTTCAAAAGATACGCTTCAGAATAGTACTTCTTTGTTTAACAGTGTTATTTACTGCGAGTGTTATAAGATTAAAAAGCATTTCAACTGTTTTGTGAAGATGGCTTTTGGGGTAATGAAATCTGTAGGGTTTTGTCTTCTTTGTCATATATGAAAGATAATGTCAATGGCATTAGAGAAAGGAATGACGAGCAAACAACTCATATCTTTTACAAATGCGGACATGCCGGGAATAGCAGGAGCGCCATTAAAAAAACAGTTCAGGGAACTAAAAACATACTTGCTAAGAATTTCTTGCAAGGCAATACCCGTTTATCAGAAATTCTCTATACATTAAGTAATTTGTAAAAAAAGCTCTTTGATGGTATTTTCCTATTTGTCATTAGTTTTAGCCACGTTCTTATGTTGTTTTTTTTTTTTGTGAATGTGAATGTCTATGTATGTTCGTAAATAAAAACGAACGACATGTTGTTGAGTAAACTTTTTATAAAAATTAAATTTAATCTGGTCTAATGGTGTTACAACTCGCTGAATAATTAACATTTTGTTGTATGGACTAACAAGTATAAAGAAGTACTTTTGGGTTCAGTGTATTTTTTTTTTCTTATTCGTTCATGAACTTTTCTAGGACCATGAAAAATTTCAAAGGAAAAATGCAAAATGTAAAGAAAACAAATACTGGTGCAGATTGCAGAGAACATATAAAAAAATAAGTAAAAGTTTTTTTTTAGTAAATGAATTAAACTGATCAAATGGTAAAATTAGAGAAAAAATTCATCCACATTTGACAAGTCACGGGAATAAAAAAAATTTCTCCTGAAGAGTATAAATAATACAAATATTAAAAAAAAACTATCTCTTACTTAATGGGTCTCATGCATAAAAACGAGTAAAAGCGCTGAGTTGAGTCAGGTGAGCAATTGCTCGTAAGTTGAGCTCGATCAAACAGCAACAGCTTTTGCTCAATTTCGTATGCATAAAAATGAGTTCAAACCAATTGCAATTACTTGAGCAAAGGGAGATCAAACGTCTAATGGTTATTGAAGTGCAAACATGTCGTCAAGTGAAAGTGAAGTAGAAATAGAATCAAATAATAATAATAATACAATACAAACTGACGACATTTCTAAATTTTTAGTAGAAAAAATTAAATAAATATTTACAAGAAAAAAGTCAATTACCAAGCATTTTTGGCCCGTTCCACGAAGTCACCAGAAATCGTTCGATCGACAGCTTGTATTGCAAAAAACAATAACATTAGAAAAGTTTTCAATATAAGTATTCGATCGAACAATTTCTGGTGACATCGTGGGACAGGCCGTAAAAATAATAAAAAAACAAATAATAGAAACATGTGTAACAGAACTTAAGCAATCTTATTTTAGATTTTGCTATATGTAGTTTATTTTTGAAGGTTAATAAAAAGTCAACAGCAGTTTTGAGTCGTTATGAAACAGATGAGACAAAGGAGTTGAATTTTCAAAGTAGACAGAGGCTAATTTTGTTAAAGCAAAACAAGGTGATTCCTACAAAAATGCAGATTTTGCAAGAAAAACTTGTGGAAAGAAACTTGCGTCATTGGAACATATTTTATTTCATCTGCATCTTTCGGGAATTTTATCCACTCGCTTGTTTTGGCAGATATAAATTTCGCAACTTCTGCAATAGTTCGCGACACAGTGGATTAATTGACTCCAATATCTGGGGCTATAAAGTTTTGGGATCCAGGATCCGCACAAAATCTTAAAAACAGTCGAATTTTGTCAATGTTGCTGAGGGCACCACCACGTGTTTCTTCTGACTCCTCAAAAAAGTAATTAGCCAACCAGCAGATGCTACTATCATCAAACCTATGTATTTATTATTTTATTATTAATTATAATGGGTGTTTTTTTTAGAGGTATAGAACTTCAAATTGAAATAAAACACAAGAAAATCGTTTTAATGTCCATCAATTTGGCTTTATAATAATTTTATGCCATTAATGTTTAAATATGATTTCGGGCATGTGGCCGCCTCGGCTGGCTCGAATAAAGCCAATTCTACAGGTCCAATTTTCAACCACTTTTTCGAGCATATGGGGACGTATGTTGGCAATAACGCCACGAATGTTGGCTTCCAAGTCCCCTAACGTTTCTGGTTTGTTGGCGTAGACGAGCGACTTCACATATCCCCAAAGAAAATAATCCAATGGTGTCAAATCACACGATCTTGGTGGCCAATTGACAGGTCCATTCCGCGAAATTATGCGCTCATCGAATGTTTCCTTCAATAAATCGATTGTGACGTGCGCTGTGTGGCATGTAGCGCCGTCTTGTTGGAACCACAACTCATCCACATTCATGCCATCCAATTCGGGAACAAAATAGTCGGTTATCATGGCTCTATACCGGTCTCCATTAACGGTAACTGACTCTCCAGCATTATTTCGGAAGAAGTATGGCCCAATGACTCCACCAGCCCATAGAGCACACCAAACAGTCAGTTTTTGTGGATGTAATGGCGTCTCAAGGGTCTCATGTGGATTCTCTTCACTCCAAATGCTGCAATTTTGCTTGTTGACGTAGCCATTCAACCAAAAATGAGCCTCATCACTGAACAAAATTTTGCGATGAAAATCAGCATCGAGATCAATCTCATTTTCGGCCCATACACCAAAATCACGACGCATTGCATGGTCTCGCGGCTTTAATTCTTGCACAAGCTGGATCTTGTAAGGTCGCAAGCCAAGATCTTTGCGCAAAATCTTCCATAAAGTTGATGGACAAAGCTCCAATTGCTGTGCACGGTGGCGAATCGATTCATTCGGGTCCTCTTCAACACTTTGCTCTACAGCGGCAATTGTTTCTTCGGTGCGCACTGTTCGACGTCTCTGCGGATGCGTATTATCACATAGAGTAAACGTAGTGCGAAAACGATCCATGGTTAACCGAATTAATTGCTCTGATGGACGATTATGTCGACCATAAAATGGACGGAGCTTGCGGTAAACTTCGCGAACTGAACCATTATTTTCGAAATAAATTTGCACGATTTGCAATCGTTGTTCTTTTGTCAACCTGTTCATGATGAAATGGCAAACCAAACTAAATATTAATCACTTGACAGCTGACAAAATGGCCGCCAGTTAAAAAAGTGATGCCAACTTAAAGTTCTATACCTCAATAAAAAACACCCATTATAAAAAAAAATTAATAATTAAGAATACAAACCTGTATAATCTCTTATCCTCACTTGTTAAATTTTTTTACGCTGTTGATAACATTTTGTATTTCTTTGTGGCACAAAATTGTCAGCCATGATTCCTTTTTAGTGTACGCGATTCAACTATAAGGCAGGCTCAACAAAATTTGAGCAAGAGCTCACAAAAGAAAGCAAACGCTTGGCAACACGAGATCAAACGTGAGCAGTGAGTAAAAGCAAATACATCAAATTTTATTATGCATACGACAAGCACCTTTTACTCAAACAATCGAGTCCGAGCTCAAGCTCACGTTTTATGCATGAGACCCAATGTCTCAAAATTATGTATATCAAGATTTTTCTCTGCTACAAAAATATGTTTTTATTTTCAGCAAAGTAAAATCCGCCTCTTTGAAAAAAAAAACAAAAGTATTCAACGGAAAACGACAAACAGAAAGAAACTCTCACATCATGTGAAATAATAATATAATAACGATAACAAAAATACAGAAGTCATGAATGCATGTTTAACATGGTGATATAAAACAGCGGGATGCCGGACAAGCAACAATCTCATTTTAATTTTTGGTTGAATTCTTAGCTTAATGTGTCGTCATCATTAAAATACAGCAGCATCTGAGGCAGTCAGCCAGCCAGCCATTCAACCATCTCCCAAAACAGCAGCAATAACAAAAGTATAACAGACATTAAGGAAACAGCCAGCAATGCAAAGCAGCCAAAAGGAGGCAGGCATGCAGGCAAGCGAGCCGTGACTGGCAAGCGTTAGAGACAGGCTGGCAGCCAAACTTTCAAGGAAAAAAATTATACATACACATGTGTGTATGAAGAAAAACACTCTATACACTAAAATGCAATATATTTTTATTGCAAAGGGCGATACGGTAGTTCAATAGGAGATAGTTTCTTTACATAAGATTTTCTTTAGGTAAAATGCATGATATGTTTATTTTAGTTCCCTGGAGAGCTAAATCCCTAAATTTTGTTGGCATAGAAAGTGTTCTGACATTTTATATAAAATACTTCGAGGATAATTTGCCTAGAAGAGTGCTTTCTAAAATTTTAAATAGAAGCCCTTAATACTGGCAACTCGTTGCAGTGTGCTAGAAAGTTAAAAACTTTTAACTGGCTTTGTTGCAGATCTAGCTGCAGTAGCGCCATAAATAGCACGCGGTGCGAAGGACCATAACATAACAATATTTCTGTTACAAAGCACTTGAGTTACAATATATAACATTAGCCAAATGTATTTGCTATAACGCATTCAGAAGTCCTGGGGATAGATTAATAATTTAATAATAATAATAATTTAAAAATTGTACACAACAATCATTTCTCACATTCCGTTTCATTAGAATTTACGTTAAATAGCTGATGTTAAAAACAATCTCTACCCAAGTAGATAGACTAGGGTGCTGATGAAGTGCTTTGCTGCACAGAAAAATATCGGTATTTCCCCCAGCTTAAAAGTCTAATTTAATTTTTCTTCTCTTCTTTAGATACTCACATTAATTAATAAAAATATTTCATTCAATAAAAGAATTGAAATTACTGAACTTAAGACTGACTAAAAATTATTTCTGATTAAAAATTCACTATAGTTCAATTAAAATCTAAAAATATCTCACTTAGTTTAAAAAATTTCAAGATTTAGAGCTGAGTGCAACATTGCGAAGAAAAAGTAACTCTGACACTCGCCATCAATAGCACGCGATTCGAAGGACAATGAAATAGCAAAATTGCTGCTACAAAGCACTTGAGTTACAATATATAACATTAGGCGAATGTATTTGCTAGAGTACACTCCGAAGTCCTGGGAAAGATCAGAAATTTATAAAAATTATGATTTAGAGCTGAGTGCAACATTGCGAAAAGAAAGGTAACTCTGACACTCACCTCATACAATTGTTATTCATAAGAACATTTGTAAAAAAGTAGAATAAACTACAAAATATTAGATTAATAACAAAATATATAAGCACACACAAAACTTGGACGGTATTCATCACAAGTAAGTATCATAAAAACAACTATTCTGTTATATCTTATGCTTATTAATAAACATACAACCACACAAACCCATAAGCCAGTGTAGATAAACAGAAACAATATCAACTGACATCACATACAGAACGCTGATGATGAAGATGTGGCGGCCTTCAAAAATAGCATGTTGTTCCGTTCTGCTAGTGTTTTTCAGAATATTTACAATTATTTTTGCTGTTAATTCAATTAAACTTTTAATAGTATTAATTAATTTAAATGGAAAAGCTTAGTTAATATTATTAAATTGTTTACATCAGAAAATAATTAATAATACTTTTTTATGTGCAGTTTGTTCCTTAAAAATTATCACATGTAATTTGGCCTACAGAGCGATACGAACTTTAGCCTAATCATATCATAGATATAGAAAAAAATAACTATAATGTTATACTTTCTAAATATTAAGAAATATACAAGCACACAAACTCATAAGCTAATGCAGACGCTAGACACTAACAACAATAATGCTTCAATAATATTGTTCTATAACCAATGTTCACAAACACACAAATCAAGATAATGAATTCTAAGGCTACGGTCACACTTATCAAACATTTGCCCCAAAACGCGTAACCAACAAACACTAAAGAAAAAAGTTTTGATCTAGACACTTGTTTATCGTATAAAACAGTTTCGAGCACAACTAATAGACAATGTCATAGAATCCAACAATATTGGATACTCCTTAACTTTGCGAATTTTTGTCTGAATTGAAAGACTTTTCATTCGCATTTAGTGGTTACGCTTTTTTGGGCAAATGTTTGACAAGTGTGACCGTAGCTTAACGAACTAATGATGTGACCAAAGCTAGTATATGGGCTATTACACACGGGAGTAATTTTTAAGTCGCATGTTATGCCAGCACAATTGTTCTCGTGTTTGCTAAATGTTCTTAACATTGATCTAGAAGCTGCGTGCGAAGTATAAAAAGGGCGTATAAAAAGGGCGGATGCAGCCGCTAAGTAGCGTAGCCAATCAGACAACCAGAATGAGCTGAAGAACAGCGGACTGAATATAACATCGTTATAAATATGTGTGTGTGTGTTTTATAAAAGCTCTAACCATTTCTACTGAGTAAATAGAGGTTCTACTTTGATACTGGGACTTTCTTTTATTTACTTGCAAATCTTTCAAACAACATATACAAAGTTCTTAAAATTTAAACAATAACAATATTATTGCTACAGGAAATAGTATGCATCCTCAAGAGCCTTACAAAAATAACTATGAAAGCTTGGTTAATACAGTCAAAAGACTAAAGCTCGAAGAACCATATACACATATTAGTCCAAGAAGATCGTTATTGGCATGACAAAAAAGAATATTAATAAACTTTTAAGATACGGGCTGTAAAATTTTATCGTAAGCCACTATTTACGTATATAAAACATGTTTGAAACTTTAATTTTTGTCGCTTACGATTAAATCGAAAATAAGGCTTTTTATATTTTGTTCAGGTTAGTTGAAGCTCTTTAGCTTGTTGTGTTTAGATCTTTAGTAATTCCCAATTATTGTTTCGAAAGTTTTATATATAAATTTCTAGATTTCTAGGCTTTTGCAAGTACATATTGTAGCTTCTATATTTTATATTTATTTAGAAACACAAAAATCAAAGATGTTTATTTTATAACAAAAATTTTATATAATAAAAGTTTTTAATAATACAGAAAAAATTATTAAAATTATATGTTTACTTATTTATATTTTTTTGTATTTTTAATATTCAATAAAATAAGTGTTTAGCTAAAATACGTCACTACAATATTTAATTGATGTGTACGCGGCGTTAGTCTGCTAAGTTTATGCAACATAGATAATATTTACTTTATTCTTGTCAATATTTCAATTATTAGGCTGTTCAGTTCAATCATTAATTTAGTTGATCTTGACTATGTTTTTAATTAATTTTTGATGTGTTAACATCTATACGCTAAGGCGTAAAAATTTTTTGGCTTTGATTCTTTGCTGAGATTTCTTTGCTGCGATTTCTTTGCTGAGATTTCTTTGCTGAGATTTCTTTGCTTTTTGCTTTTGCTTTTGCTTTGCATTGTCAAATCGGTGTGAGCTATGTATGAGTGTATTAGTGTTTGAAAGAAGTAATACCAAGCAGAGAAACAAGTCGACCGGCTCGAAGCCGACGGTGCGCCGCCGCCGGTTATTTTTCTGTATATTTCCGTACACCAAAGGTGAAAATGAACCGTAAGAGCTAGGGACTTGAAATTTGGACACAATGTGTAGACATTTGGCCACTACAACAACAAATACATGAGAGTTAAAAACTAAAGGGTGTTCCAAAACGAGCAACGAAAAATTTTAAAATCCCATTTAATATACATACAATATTATGTACATGTGTATATACACTTGAAATTTAAAAAGTTAGTGTATTTTTATACAGACTACAACAATTAACACTAAATTTAAAAAATTTAGATCAATGGGTGTTCCATCAGTTAATGCAATTTTGACTTTGTAATTTTGACAACTTGCTGTATCTTGGAAACCGTAAGAAATTTTCAAAAACGGTAAAACTAAAAAATCAAAAAAATATAAAATCGCCAAATATAAAAAAAATCACTAGGACTAAAATAAATCGCGAAAAACCGCAAAAATCGCCAAAATTAAAAAAATCCTTAAACAAAAAAATCGCCAATGTGAAAAAATCGCCAAAATGAAAAAATCGCCTAAATAAAAAAACCCCAAAAACAGAAACAAATCGCCAAAATGAAAAAAACCTAGCTGAGCACTGCAGTACCACTAAAGTTTTAGTAAAAACAAAAAAAAATTTTACTGATTACTAAAAATTTTTTCTACAATTTTTATAAATTGCCCAAATGATTTGTTATATGATGAGGTGCATTGAATTTTCAGTAATCAGTAATGCCCGTATTCATGATGAAATTCTACCAAGTGGCTAAATGTTTTTCATACAAAAGTTTCAAAATTTGAATGAAAAAACTTTGCCACTTGCTACGGCCCTACGATTTTACTAGTAATGCAAATTAAATTTCATTAGCAGTAAAAATTTACTGAATTTTTTTAGTAATCAGTAAATTTACTGCTTAATGCAATTTTTAATGCATTACATATATATATATATATATATATATATATATATATATATATATAAATGCAGTGTGCCCATTTACTAACCAAATAAGTTTAATAAAACAAACAAAAACCAACAAATTCATATGTATTTACAATATTGAAAGTTTTGATACTTTTAATTAATTAATTTAAAAAAAGATACTAAAAGCATAAGTACTTCCAACTTAAAAAAATTTCATTACTAAATGTTTACACATATCCTCTGTGATCGGACTCATATTGCTTTTTTAAATTAAACAATTTTATTAATATCATACATACTTCCAATAATTTTTTTTTAAATAAAAATAAACATTGAACTGTTTTAATTTAAATTTTAACAGCCTTATTTATAAAACTTATTAAGGCTTTATAAAGGGTTCTTAAAACCAATTTTCATAAAAAAAATTTCTTAAAAACCTTTATAAAGCCTTAGTAATTTTTAGGGTTCCGTACACCAAAGGTGAAAAGGAACCCTATTGTTTTCGCTACGCTGTCCGCTTGTCCGTCTGTCCGTCACACGGTATTTTCTCCGGAACCGTAAGAGCTACGGACCTGAAATTTGGACAGAGTATGTAGAACCTTGGCCGCTATAACAACAAATACATGAGAATCAAAAATTAAAGGGTGTTCCTAAACGAGCAACGAAAAATGTTAAAATCCCATGTAATATACATACAATTGTATGAACATATGTATTTTGAAACTTGAAATTTGTAAAATTAAAGTATTTTTATACAGACTACAACAATTAACACTAAAATTAAAAAAAAATTTAATTAAAGGGTGGTCCATCAGTTAATGCAATTTTGACTATGTAATTTTGACAATTTGCTATATCTTGGAAACCGTGAGAGGTAAACACTTGAAATTTTCAAAAACGGTAAAACTAAAAAAACCGAAAATTATAAAATCGCCAAACCAAAATAAAAAAATCGCCAAAAATTAAAAAAAAAATCGCCAAAACGAAAAAATTCGCCAAAATTAAAAAAAATTCTAACACTAAAATAAATCGCCAAATTCGAAAAAATCGCCAAAATGAAAAAAAAAAACGCCAAAATGAAAAAAAGAACGCCAAAAATCTAAAAAAATCGCGAAAATGTCGCCAAAACTAAAAAAAAAATTTTTAAATAAAAAAAAATCGCAAAAATGAAAAAATCGCCAAAAATAAAAAAAAAATCGCGAAAATGAAAAAACGCCAAAAACCGAAAAAAATCGCCAAAACAACTAAAATAAAAGCCAAAGCTTAAAAAAATCGCCAAACCGAAAAATCGCAAAAAACGCCAAAACAAAAAAACCGAAAAGACCCCAAAAACGAAAATATGCCAAAAATATATATTATATAGGATGAAGTTTGTATTAAATTACATATCTAGTGTTCGTACGGAACCTTTCGCGCGCGAGTCACAGTTGCACTTTACTGAATTTATTATAAATAAGGCTGTAATTTTTTTTTGGACTTTTATTGCAATTTTTTCCCAATAGATGTAAAATTTAATTTAATTTTAAGCTTATTTTTGGCGGTTATGGCGCGATATATGTATATGATCCTCCTTTTCGTTTTTTTGTCATATTTTTTTCTCGGATTTTTTTTAAATCTTTAAAATAAGCACATTCTGTCATGTGATCCTTCCTTTAGTTTTATCTGCATAGAATCGTGTATATTTAAATATGTGCACATATTTATTGCTTGGTCCTTTATTTCTATTATCCTTATTATACCCCTTCTGAAAACATTTTACCAAGGTTGTATGCATAATATTATTGGAAAATTAAAGTATGTATAAGTTTTATTCTTTTCACTTATTGCTCACGCAATGCAAATGCATTTTCATAATGGGTGTTTTTTATTGAGGTATAGAACTTTAAGTTGGCATCACTTTTTTAACTGGCGGCCATTTTGTCAGCTGTCAAGTGATTAATATTTAGTTTGGTTTGCCATTTCATCATGAACAGGTTGACAAAAGAACAACGCTTGCAAATCGTGCAAATTTATTTCGAAAATAATTGTTCAGTTCGCGAAGTTTACCGCAAACTCCGTCCATTTTATGGTCGACATAATCGTCCATCAGAGCAATTAATTCGGTTAACCATGGATCGTTTTCGCACTACGTTTACTCTATGTGATAATACGCATCCGCAGAGACGTCGAACAGTGCGCACCGAAGAAACAATTGCCGCTGTAGAGCAAACTGTTGAAGAGGATCCGAATGAATCGATTCCCCACCGTGCACAGCAATTGGAGCCGACTAACCGACTATTTTGTTCCCGAATTGGATGGCATGAATGTGGATGAGTTGTGGTTCCAACAAGACGGACCTGTAGAATTGGCTTTATTTAATTTTTATTTATTTTTATTTTTTATTTAAACATTAATGGCATAAAATTATCCTTCCAATAAAGCCAAATTGATGGACATTAAAACGATTTTCTTGTGTTTTATTTCAATTCGAAGTTCTATACCTCTAAAAAAAACACCCGTTATATGAGTGTGTGTGTGTGTGTGTGTGTGTGTGTGTGTGTGTGTGTGTATGTGGCTGTGTATGAAAGATACTTTACATA
This sequence comes from Tachina grossa, assembly GCA_949987645.1. Classification (NCBI taxonomy): domain Eukaryota; kingdom Metazoa; phylum Arthropoda; class Insecta; order Diptera; family Tachinidae; genus Tachina; species Tachina grossa. The sequence continues at coordinate 118,170,090 of OX465278.1, read as the reverse complement.
CATTAAATGCAGCCAACAGCATCATGCATACATTGTCTGTTGTTTCTTTTGAGTCTCCTTTGTTAATTCTTTAGGCTTGTGTTTGTGCTAAATCGTGGCAAAAGTTAACTTATTGTTATTGTCTTCCAGCATTCAAACGTGTGCATCCGCTTACATTGAAAAAAAAACACACTTGCACACTCACACTTAACAAGCAATTGTTGTTCTTGGTGTAGCAAAAATAAGTAAAAAATCAGTGTTGCATGTAAGACTTCTAGCAGCAAAAAAGACAGTAGAAAATTTTTAGAAAATAAATTTTATAGCAGTTCTAGTGAATTTTTTGTTTCACAAAAGGTCAAGTGCGAGTATAAGTTATCATTGAATTCGAATAAAAAACAACACAATATGTTTGAAGTAATCATATGGTGGTTCCCATAATTATGTCTGCATCTAGAATTTTGCCTTTGTTTACGTCCAAAGTGGATCGAGAATCTAGACTGTCTCTCTCTCTCTGTCTCTCTCTCTCTCTCTTTGTTTTTTAAGCCACTGTACTTAAAATATTTCTAGTCCTTGCTACTCACATTAACTTTTTTCCCCCTACAGCCTTTATTATTTACCAACTCTAAGCCATGTAACACAAAGTCTGTGTCCTTATGGCCAAAAAATGCAAAACAGTAAAAATAAGTGTGCACTAACAAATAAGTAAGTATGGGTATGCCCAAAAGAGAGAGTGTGCAAGTGTTTGTCATTGTTTGTAAATGCGTAAACAAATGTTTGTCAAAAAAAAAAAAAAAAAAAAAAATTAAAACTTTTATACTGCTGCTGTTGTGCCAAAGTTATATAAATTTTTTTCTTATTGTTTCTTTCTTCCATACAAAATAATTTCTTTTTAAATGTAATGTTTTGTTTGTCATTATTGTTATTGTTTGTTTTAGTCCTTTCATTGTTATTTTGTTGTCGGAGTTGTTGCCATAATTGAATTGAACCTTCTTATAGACAACATGCCCTGGCATTGAATACTAAATGTCATGTGACAATATTCCTACAAAACATTCGCAATTCGCTTCAATACTTTTTGAGCCTCAAACTCAAACTCCAACTCTTTAATTTTGTTTTTGTCTGCTTTTCTAAGTGTAAAATGAAATTTAAGATATAGAAAAAAAATCACAAAAATGTGTTTGAAAATTGTGTCTTAAAATACTGCTTGCTGCTGCTGGTGGAATAACTCAAGCATACAAAAATTATAAGCCTCAAGTTGCGTCAGGGAAGTGTTGTTGCAAGTGTTTTTATGAAAAATGCTTAACAAGAGCGCGGGTGCGTGCGTATGTGTATAAGTGTGAAAGTATGTAAATGTTTAAAGAGTTAAGAGATAATATTATGAAGTGGAATTTATTTAGGATTTTTTTTTTGAACTTCAGTTGTTTGAAATGTTATCTTAAGAGTAGAGATAAAAAAATTTTAACTTCTCAAAGAAGGTAAAAAATAATTTGCTCCGTGTGAGTCACGCACTAGTCACGTGTGAGTCACGCGTGATCGTGGTTGTATTTATATATAAAAGCTATTTAAAAAATAACGTGGTTGACTTTAGCTCAATTTCTTAGGCCTGTCAAAAACTCTATTTTTGAATAATTCGTATCCGAAGTCAGTCGTCAATGGCAGGCAATTCATCAGGTGCATGCGTGAATAAAATAATTCTTTCTGCCAAAAAAACCGACTTCAATGCAAAGATCTGATAGAAGAAGATAAGAAGAAGTACGTGAAATATAAAATAAATTTTTTAGCGGGCGTGCTTCCGCCTATTTTTTAAATGCACGATTGTGTGTTTTGCAGAGCTCAGAGTGTGTATTAAGTCTTGTAAAAATTGGTAAAGTAGAACCACTTAAAATAATATATTAAATTTTAATGGGCGTGACTCCACCCATTTTTTTAATAGATGATTGTGTATATTTTAGAGTTCAAGGCGTGTGATAACTTTCGTAAAAATCGGTAAAGTAGAACAGCGTGATATATTAGAATATATTTTAATGGGCGTAACCCCGCCCATATTTTAAATTTTCAGATTGTGTAAGTACAAGAACCAAAGGTGTTTTTTATATGTTTCGCAGCAATAACATGAGTAGAATATCATTAAATTAAATTTAAAGCAATTGTGGGCGTGTCCCCTCCCATTTTTTACAATGAACCAATGGGAAGCTACACCCTTTCAGACAAAAAAAAAATTTTACAAAAAACTGACACGAATTGTTAACCTCCTCCTTTTTTTGTCGGTTAAAAATCATGAATTTTTGCTTGCTTTATTCGCTAAGCACCGTTTTTATGTATTTCCTTCCTGCTTCGTTATATCTTATAAAGGGTGTCCCAACAAGAACGCAAGATTTAAATTTTAAATAAAACACAGATATTAAAAAAAAAAAAATCGTGAAACTTTATTATATCGTAAAGTAGACAAAATGAGGTTATGTGTGGAACAACAAATCGGGCAGATGGCCGCCGCAGCTTTGCTGGCACACACGCGATCTTTTAATGAAATTTTCAATGGCCGTTTTGCATAAATGCTGCGGTATTTCATTAATGCAGCGTCCAATTTCCTCTTTTAAGGCTTGAGTCGTTGTCGACTTATTCGCGTAAACCATCGACTTCAAAAAACCTCAAAGAAAAAAGTCTAATGTTGTTTAATCGCACGATCTAGGCGGCCATTTCTGGTCTCCAAAACGCGAAACAACACGACCGGGAAATGACTGATGTAGCAATTGAATTGTTTCTCTGGCTGTATGACATGTGGCGCCGTCTTGTTGAAACCACATGCCCTCCACATTCATTTCTTCAATTCTAGGAACGAAAAAACTGGTTATCATTTCACGATACCGAACACCACTGACTGTGTGCGCTTGACCTGCGTTTGAGCGACATCATCACGTACAGCTGCGACATTTTCGGTCGATCGACCTGGTGGAAGGCGCGTTGTTGTCTTTACATCACTAACAGAACCAGTTTCGGAAAATTTATCCATTAATGTTTTTACAGTTGACTCTTTTGGAGCATTATTCTGACCCCAAATTGATCGCAAATTTGTGAACTGTAGCCGCAAAACTTTCACCATTTTGGTAAAACAATTTCACAATGAGAATGCGTTGTTCATTCGTGTAGCGCTTCATTTTTACTAACCTCTTACCTTCTGCTAGCAAACAATAACAATTGTTCAAATGTCAAACAATGAAACTTCGAATGGCGCAAAATTTAAATCTTGCGTTCTTATTGGGACACCTTTTATATAAAAAAAAAACATGTTTATTAATTAATTAATAATTAATTTGAAGGGATGGTACCCATCTACCCACTCTTACACCCCCAAGACTTTGATAGAAATGCAGTTTGTTCTAAGATTTAGCCTTTTAAAATTTAGTGGCCATCAGTATTTTAGTTGTGGAGAATTTATGCTCGAAAAAATGCCTTTGGCCGTACTGTGCGCCTTAGATATGCTATTTGGGTGCTAGAGCCACAGGCTTTCAATGCTGATTTTTCGAACAAAACTTTCTTCAGCGATGAAGCCCATTTTTGCACTTTTTAATCAACATTCGAAATTGGCGCATATGGAGGTCGGAGAACCCAGCCAGAATTGATTGTAGAAATGCCACTGCATTCACAATAAGTATCTGTTTGGTTAGCATTATGGCCTAGAGGTATCAGTGGGCCGTATTTTTTTCGAAAATTCCGCTGAAAGAACCATTACTGCTTTGGCCGAACCGACTGTTTTTGGCCTGCAAATGAAGATTATGAAGATGGTGCCACAGGCCACACAAAACGACCGATTTTGGCTTTATTGCATGGGAAGTTTCCATAACGCGTAATTTCACTGTTTGACGACGTCGATTGGCCACCAGGATCATGCAATTTGACGCCGTTAGAATTTTTATGTGGGACTACGACTACTAACATTATTGCAAAGGGACAGTACGAACAGACGTTGTGTGACATTATGGAGAATTGACCACGAATATTAAAGGAAAGATAATTATCTATAGGATTGAACGTCAAGCCTGTAAAGACTACTATTGCTAGCTTCACCAGGAAGAGGACACTCGCACGCTGGCGCTAATAAAAAGCTCATCGAAGGTTAAGCATTTGGGAATGATATAAGACTCAAGGCTGTAATGGAGACAGCTACTAATGCTGAGTACACATTATAGCATTTTGTGACATCGCAATAGTGTATAATAGTGTAAATGTTTGTCATTTCCGATATTTTACGTTATGTGGCATTGTTTTCTATACAAAAAAACATAATGTGAGCGGCGTTGCACATACATATTGTAAAAATTATAACACAAGAAATGCCAGATAGTGTACTCAGCATAAAGCTCTAATAATTTGTAGACGTGTTGAAGGAAACACATGGGGTTGCACACCCAAAATATTCAGATGGAGTGCTGTTGATGGGTCGGATAATTCTGGCAGAAATTTAATATGACCAGAGAAATTAATTATAGAAAACTTTTTACTATACTACTTATTTATGCATTCTTCGTTGAACATTTTAACAACTTTAATATTTGTTCAACTACTTTACTCTCTAACTTGATAAAAAATTAAATACAACGTTTGAAGTAAGAAATAAGCTTTTTAATGGATTTTAATTATGTTCATTAAATTGAGAATGTAAGACAGGATATGCACATACATACACTCCAAAATATTTAAATAAATAAGCTAATGAAAATTCTCCAACACTTTTCCACACAAACCACTTTAACAAAATAACTTTAGTGAATTGTTTAGCATTCGAGAGTTCACAAAATTCTATAAAACACTCAATAAACACGCCAAAAACAAAAATCAAAAAAAAAAAAAAACAACAGCTTTGTGGGCTTAGAGCATTTCGATACATTTTAATACTTTTCCATTCATATTCATGTGCATCAGTATGTTGAAGTTTTATTTGTAAATATTTCGCTTTTCGCCGAGTCCAGCCAATTTTGTGAATTGAGTAATAAAATAAATTTCGCTACTTTTTATTTTAAACAAACACAACTCTAGATCAAAAGCATTAAAGTTACACAAAAATTCATAAAAAATTCTTTGAAATACAGCAATAACAGAATGAATGTTACTCCACTATAACATATTGATGATATTTAGGGCATATCTGATTTTTGTGTTTTCCATGTGCAGAAAAAAATTCCAAAATCCGTTAACATTTCAATTTAAAAAATATTATTTTTTCATTCATTTGCATCAAAAGAAAACTGTAAATCGAGAGCTTACACCAACAAGTTGTGTTTGTAAATCATAATGATTAATTGATTTAAAAAAAAAGTTTATTTGCAAAATAAAATACAATATTTCAAATTGTAATACTGTTATGAAATTTTCAATATATTGTGATTAGCATATTTACTTTTAAAAAATTGTTTATAGGTTTAAAGTGAATTAGTAAATAAAATTAACAAATAAGTTTCATGTAATAAGGAAAGTTTTACATTAATTACATTAAAATTTAGAAATTATTCGGATTTTTTTTCAGTGGGGTCCAGCAGAAATTCGGGATTTTCGCATCTAAATGGTTTATTTAAAATTTTCTTATTTTTAAGCAGTTTTCGGAATTACTCCGAATTTTCGGAATATTTCCGAATTTCCTGAATTGTTCCTAATAATTTTAGTTTTTCAATATTAAAGGTTGTTTAATAGTTTTGTGACTCAAACTGACTTTAGAATTGGTTTTACAAAATCAAAATTATATATGAACTATATTTAAGATTTAGGACTCATTCCGAGTATTGTTATATAAAACTGCTATTTGCATATTAGTGAGTTTTAGTCAATCATTTAATCTCAAATTCTAAAAATCTTTCCGAAATTTTATATATACGTTTTGACGTTAATTGATTTTTTCAACGTTTTGTCGAATTTCGAAAGTTTTTCGAAATTTAAAAATTGTTGCAAATCACCCAATTTTTTTTTTACTAATTCATTAATAATAAAGAAGTTTTGAGAATTCAGTGATACTCAAATAGTTTTTAAATAATATTTAAGTTAATTTACGAATTTTGAAAGTTTTCGATACTATTCCGAATTTTGCTCGTTTTGATTAAATTAAATTTCTTCACTTAAAATAAGAAAGCAATTAAAGTAATCTTGGCACTCTAAAAAATTTTTCGGACTGATTTCATACTAGGGTAATTATTCCGAGTTTTTAATATTTTAAGATTTTTTCCAATTTTTAGAATTCTTGTGAAGTTTTAATAGTTTTTCTTAAATCAGCTAAGTTTTTAAAAAATTCCTTATCCTTTTATTTTAATTCGAAAAAACTCATTAAGCGGCTTTTAAGAAATGATATGGGCTTAAATTGTTATATGCTCTCTCCGAATAAATTTTTATTTCATAATGAACAATGTATTTGCAATTTCTTAAGAAAGCAAAAAATTTTGCTTGAATTTTTGCCATAAAGGATTATAATGATATATTTGCAGTTATGTGATTTTTAAGCTATTGCGGAACACTTTTTCGAATTATTCCGAATGTTAGCATTGGTTAAAAATATCAAGAGTTTTGAACTGGTTTTATAAATTGGAAAATATTAACAAACTAATTTCTAACTTTAGAAAATATTCTGAATATTGTTCAACTTTTTTGTTACCTTTTCAATGATTTTAAACCGATATATGTCGAATTGTAAGAACTAATCCGAATTATATCTATCTTACAGTTTCAGATTAACTGTTTAAAAGTTTTACGAATTCAATAAAGTTAATTTCTTATGCTTCTTATATAATTTAACATTTTTATTAAATTTCTAAACAGTTTTCTAAATTTTAAAGAATTTCGGAATTACTCTGAATTTCGCAAAATGATTACTTTCAATTTATTTTAGTAATCTTTAAGCAATTTTGTAGTTTTTGTTTCAGAATCTTAGAACATTCATAAATCTATTCCGAATTTCAGCATTGACTACGAATTTAAAATAAATTAATAATTTTTCTTAATTTTGCTAATTTTGCTAGTGCCTCTTAATTAAAGTTTTATAATTTTCTAAGCTATTTTTGGAAAGAATTCCAGCAGTTTTTCGAATTTTAAGGGTTTTGCACTTACTCCGAGTTTTAAGGATTTTTGAATTTACTCCGAATTTTAAGGGTTTTTTAGATTTACTCCGAATTTCGTTAATTTTTTTACTTTCAGTTTATTTTATGAATTTCTATGCAATTTGGTGGGGATATCAATATTGTAAAACATCTATTCGGAATGTTAGCAATTATTCCGAATTTCAAATATTTTATTAATTTTTCCTAATCTACTGGATTTTGCTGGTGCATGTGACTTTAGTAAGGTTATAGTACTTTTTTAAAATTTAGATTTTAAACTCCGATTTTTCGAATTAAAACTCCGAATTTTCGCACTCATTATGATTTTTTAGAAATTCGCTAATTTTTTTCATATAAGTCTTTAAATACTACATTGAGCAGTATTTGCATAAGAAATTTCCATTTATTTGTTCCAAAATTATTCTATTCGGAGTTAAGCTAATTACTTTAATTTTCAACAGTTCTAAAAGATTTTTCTAGTTTATGCATTAAATACTTTTTTGATTTTTATATGAAATATTGTGCGAATATTTATTCAATTTTCAGTCGATAATACATTTATTTTAATATTCATATGTAATAAAAAAAAATGTTATGATGCGTTTATGAATATTTGTGCATGTCGTCGAAGTGTTAATATAGACGCCCGCCATGAATAAATACATGAATAAAAATTTTTCTGCTGACTGACTGACTGTATGACTACATTGACTAAATCTGCATTTCGGCCAATAACAGGCTGTTATTGTATTTTTTTATTTCATTTATTTATTATTATTTTTTGATAATGACAATCACGATATGATGACGCTGCTACTGCTGCTGCTTTTGGTTTGTGAAGGATGTGAGAGTTTTCGCAATGTGTGTAATTTATATCGGCAGGCGGTGTTTGACATTTAACAATAAAATAAATATCAATGAATGAATAAAGCAGTTTTCGTTTTTCGTTATATAAATTTAAGTATGAGTCCATGTGTTCGTGCGTGTGTCTCTGTGTGTGTGTGTGTGTGTGTGTGTGTGTGCTGCATGTAATCAAAACCCTTAACCGGACATGCGTTCATAACGGAAATGTTATATGCGGATGTGGCGCCTTCAAGACTTTGTTTATTGAAATGAAAATAAAAAAATTATTTACGAACAATAAAAAGAGTCAAAGTTAAAGTTAAGGATGCTGTTGCTGCATTGAACTAATAAAATATGCACTTGATTTCTCTTTTTTATTGTTAAACACGTTTGTTATTGCTGCTGTATGTTGTGTGTTGTTTTATGTTTAAAAATAGGAAAAGAAAGAAATCATTCAACGATTTATGACTTCTTTGTTTGAACTTAAATTATCTTTATGGGATTTATATTTAAATGTAAAGAGATTAATGTTATTTCTAATGTTGCCATTATGGCTGCAGTTGTTTTGTTTAAGTAAGAAAAACTATTGCAAAACTATTTAAGAGAATATAAATTGTTTATGGGAAGTTTTTTTTATATAATAAACAATAGAGTATGGATATTGTTTTCAATATTTTTCATTTGATAAAAATAATATTTTTAAAATGTCCTTTTGGGATATAACGAAGTTGTGTTTTTAAATAAGAAACACATTGTTCTCAAAATAGTTATAAATTATCTACGCTCTCTGGAAAATTTGCTTTTCATTAAAAAAAAAGTCGACTGATACAAAATTCGACAGAAAACTTGTCCATTTAGTATTTAAAATAGCTAAGCATTTTTTTTTAGCTGGAATAAAATTTTTTGAATAAAGGATATATGAAAGGCAGGCAGATCCTTACACAGAGTGAAATGAAATTCTATCATTCTATCATTCGTGAAATATTTACTAAATTTTTAGCGTTTTAAAGTTTTTTTATAGTTGAAACTATAATATTTAAAATAATGCAATAAAAGTTTCTGGGATATGTTAGTAATGTAATTCTAGAAATAGTTGTAAATTATCTTTGATAATTTCAAATTTTTTTTTTCAAATTAAGGATCTAAATCCAGCAGCTATTTCTATGCATTATTTAAAATTAAAATTTAGCTTAACTGCATAATTTAACAAATATTTAATAATTTTGGCTGCTTTAAAAGAATAATCACAGTTGATATACAATCTAAAAATCAAGGATCTATGGGAGTCAGACATGTCCTTATACCGATTTCCATAAAATTTAAAGTTTATGTCTGTGGAATATTTTTAAAATTAATGCACGGCATAAGAAAAATTCATTTTTAAAATAAAGGATATATGAGGTGTAGCCATATCCTGGCTTAGATTTGATTGAAATTTAACAATTTGCTAAAACACAATTAACCACAAATTTTCGTGGCATAGAGATTAAAAGTGTTGCTGATATAAACTTCTTAAAACTCATAACATAAGAAGTGGGCATATCCTTGCGCATACATACTTGGACATATCATTATATACCTAAATGTACTGATTCTAGGAGTATTGAAATATTTTCGCTCAATTATACTCATAACTGTAGCCTAATTTAAATTATAAAAAATAAAGGATATATGGGAAATATTCATATCCTGGCACCAACTTTAATAAAAACTTACCACGGCTCATAAGTATACAGTTTTGTGAATAGTTATGTATTTACGAAAAGTGTTGATTATAATTATGTTTAATATTAAAATTTTCAAATAAAGGATATATTGCAGTCAGCTATATCCTTTTATCAATTAAGATACAATTTTTTCGGGAGATGTAGCTTATAATTTTAAAGTTCTTAACAAGTTCTTGTGGTTTTTCGGTTATAATTTGAGCTAATATTTCACTTTTAACAAAAAGGACATGTGGCAGGTGGGCATGTCCTCGAATCAGTTGCTATGCAACTTATCAGGAATCTTTAATACAAGAGTTTTACTTAAATTCCTGATGATAATTGCGGAAAAAGTTTATATTTTTAAGATATAGGACATATGGAAGATAAGCATATTCTTGAGCCAATTTTTATTGAAATTAGCTTATTTTTCAAATATACAGTTATAGTATTTTTTTTTGTGAGCTAAAAAAACTTATTTTTCAAAAAAAGAATATATGGCAGGTAAGCGTAGTTTTGCATTGATTACAATAAAACATTCTGGAGATATTTCCCATATAATATTAATAATAGTTTAAATATTTCACAATCTTCTAATGATACTTGTTGGCTCAAATGAAATTTTTTTAACAAGAAGGACATGTGGCAGGTGGGGATTTTTTTTACCGATCGCTGTGAACTTTATTAGGAATCTTAAATGTAAGAGTTTTATTTTTATCCTACTGGTAATTGTAGCAAGAATTTATATTTAAGATTTGGGATGTATAGAAGATAAGCATATCCTTGAGCCAGTATTTATTGAAATTAGCTTATTCCTCAAATACAAAGTTTTAGAATACTTTTATCTTTGATAGATATTGATGACATTTGTGAGTTTAAAAAAGTTGATTTTCAAATAAAGGATATATTTTAATTTTAAATGCAAGATTTTTATTTATATCCTGCTAATAATTTTAGTAAGAATTTACATTTTAAGGACTTAGGCTATACATATGGAAGACAAGCATATCCTTCAGTCGATTTAATTGAAATTTGCAATATTTCCCAAATCTAGAGTTCAAAGAATTTTTACTTATTTTTAGTAGATAGAAATCGCGTTTGTGAGTTACAAAATAAGCTGTTCAAATAAAGGATATATGGCGGTTAAGCATATTTTTAAATTGATTACGATGAAACTTTCTGGAGAGATTAACCATATAATATTACAAATAGTAAAAAATTTTCACAATCTTCTGATGATAATTGTTCGCTCAAATACAATTTTTTAACAAAAAGGACCTGTGGCAGGTGGAAATTTTCTTGCACAGAATGCTGTAAATTTTATTAGGGATCCTAAGTGTAAGAGATTTATTTATATCCTGCCGATAATTGATGGCATTTGAGCTAAAAAATTAATTATTCAAATAAAGGATATATGGCGAGTAAGTATATCCTTTCATTGATTGTGATTAAACTTTTTGGAGATCTTATTTGTATAATATTGCAAATAGTTACAGGTTTTCATGGCCTTCTGATGGTAAATGTCCGCTTAAATTCTATTTATGCATATAAGGATATGCAGGAGGTAGACATATTATTGCACGCTTTGCTATAAAAATTACCAGGAATCTTAATTATATAATTTTTTTCAATTAAGAATATATGGGAGATAGGTAGGCATCTTATTTCATGGATTTTTATCAAACTTAAAAATTGCTTTAACCTTGAAGATAGGACCAATCCCCCAAATAAATTGGAGGGCAAAAAATACAATGTTAGAACCATTTGCCTTTTCATTTAGCTTCAAAAATTTTTTGCTCCAAATAAATGAGAATTACAATACGCAGTGACTAAGTGAAGGCCAACATTAGTACTTGAACAACTAAGTACGGAAAGGACCAAAACGCCAGTGTGTTAATCAAAATCAAAATAATACTTTATTCACATTCAAATTTTTATTTACATTTACATTTTTACTATTCAATTATAATTTTGTTTTTTCATTTATTTTATTTCCCACTTTCCCCACTACCTTAAAACCCTTTGAATATTAATCACTTAATATTATTAAAAACTCAGTGCAGCTTAATTTAAAGAAAATAAATAAATTTCAAATATTTGTGATATTTACTTAAAAAAGAACACAATAAAATCCCTGCATACTTTGCCACACACAAATAAATAATAACATGCAGGACAAAAAAATTGTTCCTTTTTTTAATTTTTTTTTCTACTTCTGGCTTGTTTATATGGTAAACAAATTTTATATTCATAACAATGGTACTTAATTAATGTATGTATCAATATTGCAATCAAAAAACCATTTCAAATTTACATGATATGTAAAAAAAGAGGGGGAAAAACATTAAACTTACATTTATGCACAGATAAACAGGCACGAATGTATTTAAAAAGAAAGAAACATGCATGTTAAAAAATACTTTTAAAATGCCACCTGTCAACCCTGTCTGGCAAGCACAAAAGAAAGGGAAGTATTTAGAACGTGTAACAAAAAATCGAAGTAAATTTAAAAGCTATTGCAACGATTTTAAATGGAGCTAGAAATGAAGTAAGAAACATGAAGCTTCATTTGTCACTGGGCCGACTGATATTTTTAAGGGCTTATAAAAATATAAAATTTAATGGTCCTTCCAACCGGTTGCTGGTTCTGGCAAAGGTTCAAGCATCTGAAAGCATATGCATATTTTTTATTAAGCCTTTGCTGTAGGAGAGTCATAGCACAAAAAAATAATAATTTTAAGATAGTTTTGCAGAATTAATCGTTAAATCGATCCTTGTATTTAATAAAAATTTTATAGAAATATCTTGTAAAAGCACTTATTGAGAGTAAAGTTTTTATTTGTTTTCCTGCTAATGTAAAAAAAAAATTTTTTTAAAATTTTTTTTCAGCAAAGGTTCGATACAGTCTACATAACGTTAAGAAAATGCATTTATTTATGCCTTTTGTCTTTAATTCACAAAATCTATTACTTCACGAAAAATAGCTCAGTGGTCCTTCGAGCCATTTTTTGGCCTTCAAAACCATTTAGTTCTATTGACATTGTATTCAAAAAGTTATGCAGACTTACTTGGCCTGAAGTAAGTGAATTGTGTTTTGTATTTAACACAAAAATATATCAAATGGTCCTTCGAATCCAATCTTTAACAATATTAGATCTATATGTCGTTTAGTATATAATATTATAAATATATTTATTTTTTTTATATTTAACTCGCATTACCTGACACCTAGTTAAAATACATTTTATGGTCCTTCGAAGCATTTGCTGATGTTAAAGAGAGTTCAGTACCTTAATTCAGTAAATTTTTGGAAATTAAAAATCATAATAATTATATTTATGCGTCTGAGATGATGATTTTGTGATTCTGTAACTTCATTTTAACGAAAGTGTGCATTTGTCATGTGGCATCTCTGCATAAAAAATGTGAAAATCACAAAGAAGAATTAAAAAAACTAAAAGAATTTAAGCTTGTGATTTTACTTTTTTATTTCAGCCGACAGGGAATATAGTTAAAATATGTTGCTGAATAGGAAATTCGGTACATTTTCGTTATATTTATTATAACGAAAATTATCATAATAAAAGTTACTGAATTCAGGTACAGTTCATCTTTTTTATCAGTGTAAGAAAGGATTAAAAGGAAACCCACAGCGAGTGTTTTACAGAATAAAGACGAATACAGAAAAATATATTATTTGCCTCTACATCAGACAATGTCGGTAATTTCAGGTATGAATTTTTTTCTTCTTGGTCTTGTGCACCAGAGAATGGCAATAAGTTCTCATAAAAATATAAACTTAATAATTTACTCTAAAATTTTTAGTAATTGCATTCTCTCATAAATGAAGCACAAACAATTTACACGCTTACATATTTGCTTTCAACTAACTATGTTTATAGCCGATTCCAACACATAAGAGTATCTCTACTGTAAATTCTGCAACTAACTATAAATATAAAGACACATACGTATTGTGCATGTTGAGTGTTTATCACACATATACCCCGAGTATGCTTAAATATACGCTTGATACTCCCAGTATTTATTCATCATATGCCCCTGTAATCATTAAAAGCATTAACAACATTCATTTATTACACAATTCACACGCTTACATATTTGCTTGCAACCACCTACAACTATAGCCGATTATAACGCATAAGAGTATTTCTACATAATTTATGTGAAAAAATTTAAATACTCTACAGGTATAAATATAAATTACATGCTTATTGTGCATATTGAGTGCAAGTCAATCTTATATTGGGACTATGCTTATACTTTAAAGTATAAATATTTATTCGTACAAAATAAGTATGTATGCGCATGGTACTCAGAGTATTTATTCAAAATACGCCTCCTTATGCAATTATGTGCATGAAATTGAGTAAAAAACTTTCTTTGGCTGTTTGAAAATATTAGAAGTTAGTTAATCAGATTATTAGGAGCTGCGATTTGTAATATATATGTGCCCTTAATTATGAAAGTGGTCTAAGCCATATTTTTCTATAATCGATATATTTATTGAATTATATTGGAACAAATTAAAAAATATTTTGATATTATGCAAGATTTTAATTTTGAGTGTTTTTATTCTCCTTCAATAATAATTTATTTAATATTTATTAAACATTTATTAAAGTTTTTTCAGGATTTATTTAATATTTCGAAGCAAAAATGCATATGACTATTTTCCATAAAATTTGCAAAAAACAAATAATATTTTCTAATTTATAAAGTGATAAGATAAATGCCTTTCTAATAAATATTTTCTTAAAAATTTTTTAGCACAGTTGAGAAATATTAAATCTCATTTTCCATCCCTATGATATCTTCAGCTGAACACCGTCGCCATTTGAGCTTTTTAGCAATTCATTTTTCTGACAACAAAAATACTCCTGTATATACTCATGTATAGCCGAATAAATAATCAGAGTATTTTTGTACTTATGTATATGATTGATACAGTGCATACATTTAAGTTACATTCGTTTGTGCTGCGTAATTTAAGGAATGTATATGAACATTTTTGCTTATAATTATACGTGTGTTCAGTTTAAGCTTGCTGAATACGTTTCTTGCAAAGGCAAATTGGTTTTTTATTTTTAACTGGTTGCATTTACAGTTGTTTGGAGTATTAGATTACTCAAAATGATACTTTAGCTACCCAGAGCAGCTAAAATATAACAGGCTTATTTTTAAGAAATAAAAAGGCTTTGTAAAGGCTTTTTAAGAAAATTTTTTATGAAAATATGTTTTAAAAACCCTTTATAAAGACTTTTTAAGTTTTATAAATAAGGCTGTGAATTTTTAACTCGGAAGTGCAAAGAGTAGCTGTAATGTTTTTCGTTTTCAATAAAATCCAATGAAAACTTTTTATACCAACTGTAGCATTATCTGCATTAATATCACCTTTACACCTTTACAGCGCCACGATTGCATGCAACCCTTTTTTTCCTGAATGACGAATTCGTATTTAAACAGTTTTTTGCCTTCGTTTTGCAAAAAAAAAAAATCCATAAAAACGCTTTTGGCGTGAATTATAACAATAAATACAGCAACACAACACATACGCATACACATATACATACTTACGTATTTTTATATCTAGTATATACATATATATATGTACATACACATGTAAATACACTTTCCAACAACCACGATTGCATACAAACATTCTTTTTTCCGAACAGTAGCGTACTAAATGTTAAAACATCAGCCCAAGTTTGCTTAAGAGGGCTTATTTGGGCGCAAGCGGGAAACATGGCAGCAAGCAGCAGTAACAACAACAATTACAACTAAGCAGAACTTTGCACAGGCAGGACAAAGAACTGCTAAATATGACTCACTTCACTATGACGTACAATTGAATGTGAACCGGATCGAAGGGTGGTTGATTAATAGGATTCGTTGCAAGGAAGTATTTCAAATTGTGTTATTTATTTTTTTTAAACGAAGTCTTATTGGAGTGCTATGAAAGCTAAATAGAATTGAGTGGCATAAAAAAGTGCATTCTGGCAAAATATTAGATTAGAATAATAAAATTTTATAACCTAATATTAGATTGGAAAAAAGAGTAGAAAACTCAAGGACCTAATTTATGGTATGATATACCTTGATGTGAGCATAATTGGAATTACAGATTTTTTATGGTGATCAGCTATGATCTTATTTCTCTTTGGGAAATATTAGTCCAGTAAAAAAATAAAACTTTTTCCAAAATTATAAAATCACTAATACCTGATTTATATTAAGCATTTTTTTCACGAAATAAGTTGCATGCATTTTTTTTTCATTTGCCAATAGCAGGCCCGGAGAAGCAAATCACATTTAAAAAGGTGCCAAAAATGCTTCAAAGATTCATGCTACATAATTTTTGACAAATATATATATATATATATATATATATATATATATATATATATATATATATTATATATTATATATTATATATTATATATTATATATTATATATTATATATTATATATTATATATTATATATTATATATTATATATTATATATTATATATTATATATTATATATTATATATTATATATTATATATTATATATTATATATTATATATTATATATTATATATTATATATTATATATTATATATTATATATTATATATTATATATTATATATTATATATTATATATTATATATTATATATTATATATTATATATTATATATTATATATTATATATTATATATTATATATTATATATTATATATTATATATTATATATTATATATTATATATTATATATTATATATTATATATTATATATTATATATTATATATTATATATTATATATTATATATTATATATTATATATTATACATTATATATTATATATTATATATTATATATTATATATTATATATTATATATTATATATTATATATTATATATTATATATTATATATTATATATTATATATTATATATTATATATTATATATTATATATTATATATTATATATATTATATATTATATATTATATATTATATATTATATATTATATATTATATATTATATATTATATATTATATATTATATATTATATATTATATATTATATCTTATATATAATTTATATTCATATATTATATATTAAAAAAAATTTCTTACAGTTTTGTTCTTTTCAGCACAAGCTGTCGGTACAACGTTTTCTGGCGATATTGTGGGAACGCGGTAAGTTTTAAAATTTAGTATAGAAGAAATAAATTGCATAAAAGTGTTTTCCACAATTCGTCCAGCAAAGAATTCATATTCAGAAATTTAGGAAAAATTTTTCATTATTCAATGCATATTGAAATTAGTATATGGAATAATTTTAAATTTATTTGCTGTTAGTTCAGCATTGTCTATATGCATTTCGTTGTTGCTATAACAAATCATCAGTAGACTTCAACTACACATTTTGAATAGTCACAAATCTCTTATCTTAAGCACAGACTTTTTTAAATGTATATGGACTAAGGAATTTTTCATACACATGTACATATTTTTAAAAAATTGGGTATTTGCTTCTTAAAAATTGCTTTGAGGTTTCTAATTTAACTTTAAGAAATTTTCTCAAACGCAAAATACCATAAAGCGTTATTTATGTATTTTTATTTAATACCAAAAAAAAAAAATAAAAAAATTAGTTTAAAGCTTTAAATCCAATCTAGCGGAAAATTGTTTGGAGGGTTAAAATTAACACCCTTCAATTATTTTTACAATAAATCCTGCCATTGCCCCAAGGAACAATTCCCCAATATTCTTCCACCAAAACAATTTGTATAGACACTGATTCGCCATAAAATGCAAAAAGTGACGGATGTGTGCTTACGTTCTATGTAACAGTGTGAGGAAGAGAGACAGAGAGAAAGAGAGACAGAATGCCTGCAATATAATATAAACTGTTTGTAACCAAATTCATTTTCCATGATGTGTTCGAGTGCAGCTGGCGTTGTGGAAAGGCGAGCTGAGTACTCGTACATGTGCGGGTGCGTGTGCTTAGTCAGTCATATTGCGAAGGAAGTCTCGCATGCATAAATTAATTAAAAGCTTTTGTTGTTTTGTTTATACGTGCAGCACAACATGTGCGCTTGCAGTTGTTGCAGTTGTTTGGCAACACTTGCCCATATAAAAATATTTCAGCGAGAAGCGGCTGCAAAAAGGAAATTAACAAACACTAACTATCTGCCTGAAAGTATGCCAGCAGTATGAATTTATTTGCTGGTGTAGGGAAAACATATAAAAGTTCTTTTCGAAATACATACATGACAATTAGGAGCGTATATATTATACGGACGCGGAATTTGACGTTAAAGAAAGGGAAAATTAGTTTAAAAAAGCGATAAACCTTTAAGTATAAATAAGCAATTGGTATAAAAAAAATATAAAAAAAATCAGCTTTGATTTATAACTTCAAAGTTTAACACCCAAGCCACAATAAAAAATTTTAAATTTAATTTAAACTTTAAGGCACTGACTTGAACAGCAAAAATATTTTCTCTTATTAAACGGATATAAATTAAATTTGATAAAGTTCAAACAAAAGCTTTATTCTATTTTTTTTGAGCCGGCAGAAAACTCTTTTCATTTTTGAGGCATAAAACCTTATGCTGACACATTCATATATCAGCTAGAAAGAAAACCCTTTATTTGCTACTTTTAGAAAATAAAACAGCCAAGTTCACGAGAAAATAAAACACAAAACAACAAAAAAATCACATTCCTTTAACTTTGCACAGCAAAACATAAATAATAATAAAGGGACGCAGTAGAAGTTAGAAAATAGAAAAAAAATAAAAAACATATGTACATTGAGAAATTTTTGCCATTATAAACTTTTCCGGTGCAGTTAAACAAAATCAATTTGCCATAGTTTTTGAAATATTATATTTCATACCAACACTTTCAAGCACACACACACATACGCGATAATCTCATAATAATATAACATTGATGAAAATAAAACGCAGAGAAACTCTAAAATATATCCCATGATTTTCTCTCTGGTTATTGGAGTATGTGAATTTAAGCGTTTGTATTTTTATTTTATTTCTTATCATTACCAGTATTATTTTGTCAGTTCTTTATAAAAATGTTTCTAGATATTTTACAGCAAGCACATAACCTCAATAAATCGATACAAAAGTTGAAAACTCATTTATCAATTCATGGCTGACCCCAGACAATCCTCTAACAATGCTATACATTCTCACATACAAAGATCGACAGACAGTCAGTCGGACGGACGGACAATAAGATATCCAGCTATAAAATATAAAACTTGTTCCTCGGGCATAAATAACCAATCCAATCGAACAGCAGCAAGATGCCCAGTGGGAATTATTGAAATGGAGTTCATAGCCAATCGGCCTTCATAGCTGTCCTCGAAAAGCAACATGAAATTAATATGTAAATGATGCATGCCAGCTACTTAGACACTTTGGAAGCTTTTTGAAATTTCGAAATACTACATTATATTTTGAAAAGTCTTCGATTTTCGATTCTATTTTGAAATCTTCAAATCACTAATTATTTATATCCACTAAAATGTGTTTTCTTCTTCATATAAGCAATATGATCGAAAACTCCATAATCCTAATAAAAATTTTTAATGAGCAGATTTTAATATACGTATACAAAAAGTTGCAAATTGGTAAAATTTTAATAATTTATTGATTTGAAAGGTGAATTGTAACAAAAAATTCATCCTTCGAAATTTCGAACTTCATCAAAAAATTTGGCAGAGAGCAGCTGTTGTGTTTCAAATGTCATGAGATATTTTCTACATTTACTAGATATAACAAAAAAATTCGAAAATTTTCGAACTTAATTTTTAATCTTCGAATTTAAAATTAGTAAATATTTTACGGTCCAAATGTTATAAAAATAATTTTAAAGCACTTAAAGTTTCAAATTTGCATTAAGTTCGAAAATTCGAAATTCATAAAAAAAAATTCTGAAGTGAATTTCAAATAAATATATATTTTACAGTTCAAATGTTCTTAAAATAGTTTTTTTTTAAAGTAAAGTTTTATATTTCTGCTATGTTCGAAACTTTACAATAAAATTTTACATAAACGAATTTTTATCAACTATCGAAGAAAAAAAATTATTAAAGGCCTGTTCATCTAAATGCGAATGATAGATCCGATCAATTGTTTGTATTGAAAACAAAAACAAATTTCAGTTTTTTGTTTTTGTTTCTAAGTGGCTTTTAGTTTTCAAACTTACAATTTTATATAAATGTTTACAACGAACTGTTACATTAATTTTCCTTTTATGAAGAAATATTAAAAAAAAAAATTAGATTTAGATTATATTCGAAAATTCAAACTTCGTAATTAAATCTTTATGTGTAAAACTACGATTTTTTCTTTTCATTTTCGAAGTTAAAAAATATAATTGATTTGAAGCTAAAATTAAATTTCAAGCAGTAAGTTCAAGATTTTAAATTTTTGTTGTGTTCGAAAATTGCACAAAAAATATTTTTCCAATTATCTGTCGCAAATGTTGCTATTCGAACATTTAAATTGAGGTCATGAAACGCTCAAAAATTTTCAAATTATTATTTTGTTTGCGATTCCAAACTTTACAAAAAAAATTGCTTTTATAGTTATAATATGCCAATATTGTTTATATATGTTCGAATATGTATTAAAAAAAATTTAAAAAACTTTGATTTTGTTTTATTATTTTTATTGAAATTTTTTGTGTTTGAAAATTTGATTTGCCGTTTAATTTTCGATCTTATAGCAAGTACTAAATTTTGTATCTATCCTCAAAAGGTTATGTCTTTTAGCAAAAAGGTCAAAATTTAAAATTTCTCTATGTTCGAAAATTTGAACTCCTTTTTTATGCATGAAAGTTAAAATTTTGCTTTCTATTTTCGATTATATAACAAGTAATTATTTATTATCAACCCTCAAAAGGTTAAGTCTTTTAGCAATAAGGACATAATTTTAATTTTCTCTATGTTCTAAAATTCGAACTCCTTTTTAATGCTTGCAAATTCGAATTTTGCTTTCTATTTTCGATTATATAATAAGTAATTATTTATTGTCAACCCTTAAAAGGCTAAATTTTTTAGAAATAAGGCCAACAATTAAAATTTCTCTATGTTCGAAATTTCGAATTTGTAAGTAGTTATGTTTATTTAAAGCAAAATATTTGTATATTATCTTAGCTTTAATAAACTATGTTATAAAGAGGTTTGATTTTGCTCGAAAATTTTAATTAGGGCAAAACTTAAATTTTCGTTATATTTGAAATTTATAACACTAAAATCGAAGTTTCGCAAATGGTTAGTTTAATAGCAAAAAATTTTTACTTAATGTTAGCATTAATAAACTATGTTATAAAGTTTTTTGATTATGTTCGAAATTTCAAATTAAATTTCGAACATTGAAAGGGAGGCTGTTAACCTCCACCAACCATCACCAACTGTTTTCATACTTTCAAAAACCAAAATTTAATGAATCTTTTGGTCATAAAAAGTGTCAATTAGGTCTGAGCCTATTTGGCTTTTAATTTTCGAACTTATGAAATAATAATAATAATAATAATAATAATAATAATAATAATAATAATAATAATAATAATAATAATAATAATAATAATAATAATAATAATAATAATAATAATAATAATAATAATAATAATAATAATAATAATAATAATAATAATAATAATAATAATAATAATAATAATAATAATAATAATAATAATAATAATAATAATAATAATAATAATAATAATAATAATAATAATAATAATAATAATAATAATAATAATAATAATAATAATAATAATAATAATAATAATAATAATAATAATAATAATAATAATAATAATAATAATAATAATAATAATAATAATAATAATAATAATAATAATAATAATAATAATAATAATAATAATAATAATAATAATAATAATAATAATAATAATAATAATAATAATAATAATAATAATAATAATAATAATAATAATAATAATAATAATAATAATAATAATAATAATAATAATAATAATAATAATAATAATAATAATAATAATAATAATAATAATAATAATAATAATAATAATAATAATAATAATAATAATAATAATAATAATAATAATAATAATACGATCAACATTATATTTCGAACATTGAAATTGAGGCTGAGGCTTTTAGCTATAAGGTCAAGCTTTTAATTTTCGCCATGATCGAAAATTCGAACTTCAAATCAAATAGTTAGTTTTATAACAAAATATGTTATAAAAAGTTTCAATTATTTTCAAAAATTTGAAATTTAATTTCGAATGTTGAAATTGAGGCTTTTAGGTCACCACGAGCTATTAAATATCTTCTTAATCCAAACTTGTATGCTATTTAAATTTATAAAAGTTCCGTCTAAGGTGTGGGTAAGTTTAAGATAAGTGATTTATTTTTTAATTTAATAAACAATAACACATGTAATTAATTATGCAATGCAGATTTAAAAATATGCTGTAGGGCTAAGTGCTTTTTCCGCTGTTTTGTAAAATTGCTTCTTAAGTACTCGTGAGAGTTTTTTGTATTTTTTCTTTATTACAATGAAAAATAATTTCTACTCTTAACTGCAACATCGCTAATCACATTACTCTTAACAATATCCTTTTCCATCCTCCACATGCATTTTCCTATCGGCCATAATAAACATAAAACATAACACGGAAATGTTTTTAAAGAAAAGTATCAGCATGTTCGGAATAGAAGAAAAAAATATAGACTGCCTTAAATCACAAAGAAATACGAACGTGCAACAAAAAAAATGGGAATCATCACTTCAACACGTCCTTACATTTTTCCTACAGATGTAACCACTGAACGCGTTTTTAAAATTTAGCCGCATTGTAAGCGTTTTGGCCCTCTAACAATATATTATTTTGTGTGTGCTTTTTTTCCTTTCGCCTTTTGCCTGTAGTAGGAGTAGTAGTAGTTTTGTATGTATATCAGTTTTAAGTTGTTGCTTGAGCAGTTGTTGTTGCTGGTGGCGGTGGTGTTGGCGGTGGTGGTGCATATACATACTTCTTTTGTTGCCTGTTACTCTTCATAAATCATAAATTCATGCTACCATGCACTTACTCATTGCCTTGAGCTCAAGTTATGCAGCCATTGTGTTAAATACACACACAGACATACACACGTACTTGCAACCAAACATATAATCGAGCAACATCATGTCCTGGTATATCCTTCATATTGGGCAAAGAAGAAAAAATATGAAAAGGAAAAAGAAATGGCAGCAACATCAGCTGCAGCAACAGTGAGCATACTGCAACAAACAGCGTAGCGAAGCGAAATAATGGCAATAACAACAGGATAATTGTATGTGTGTAGGAGCACAAGGGAGTGCAGTGGTAGAGAATAAATGAAACAAAAGTATTAGCTTGGCAGGAGCACTAGCACACACACACACACACCATAACGCGTATATTGGAATACGAGTTAAAATAGTAATAGAGGCAGCAGCAACAGGAATATCACCACCAGCATTACTAAGGAATGAACAACGAGAACATGACCGCCAACAACAGAATCAACAGCGTGCGTACAAGTAGCAACAGGAAACATATATGAATGTAAGTAAGTGGCCAGGAATAAGGATGAAACCATTTTTTGGAGAACTGCATAATTTCCTGATCTTGCTCTACAAAAACTTATTTAAACTTAGGCTGCTATTAATTCGAACTTAAAGTCGTATAACCCTGTACTCTAAAAAAAAGCCCATAGATGCTCTTTCCAGCTTCAAGGTGATCATGCCCACTGTAGGGTAAACTCAAACATAAAACATAAAAAAGCAACATGAATTGTTGGTGAAAATTGTGGTAGAAAAAATAAAATAAAGAACACAAAAACAACAACAACAACAACGAAACGAGTTAGTTCACTTTTAATAGCAATTTGTATTCGAGTAAGTGTGAAATAGCTTTTAAACGATAAAAGAATGTGAAAAAATTGCTAAATTAGTAAATGACTTTTTGAGTTATTCTTTTTTGTTTTGGTTTTTGTTTCGTTTTCCTTTTGGTGTGAGTGGTTGCTTCTTTTTTTTTATTTAGGAATTTACTCCTTTGTTGTTTTTTTGTTATAATAAGTTTATTGTTGCTGTTGTTGTTGACTTTTTGTTTATTTATTTACATATTTTATTTAGTTTTTTTGTAATTGTTAAATTTTTTTCTTAAACACCCAGGACAAAAAAAAAAAAAAATAACAACCAGCAGTGTAGGAGATTCTTAAACAACAATAAAAATTGTATTAACAAATACAATATGAAATGCAACCAGAAAAATCGGAATGCAAACAAAAAAGCATAAAACAACGTTAGAATAGAATAGAAATGGAAATTGGTTTTTCGTTTAGTTATACAGGCACACAAACACACAATTACACACTGTACTTAGAAGCATTTGGAATAGCTTTTAGTCATCCAGGTGGAAATGAATATGAATATGGTAAAACCAGATTTTGTTGAAACATTTCAAATGAAAAATATTTTTAAATTCCTTTAGAGATTAAAACGATTAAGGATATGATTAGTTTTCTTTTTTTGTAAAACAAAGGAAAAATATTAAATATTTTCCTTGGGAATTGAAGTCCCCTGCCACACTCTCATTGCATATTGTTGTGATGAATAGGCACAAAAAGCTATGAAATTTTTGCATGGATGTGTGAGAAACTTTTACATAAAATATTACAGGAAGTTTAGGTTAGGTTAGGAAGAGTGGTGTTGAGACGCACCTCCACTCCGAGACCCTGTTGGGTCAATTGCGATTCCCTTGTATTGCCCATTAAAAGTAATATTGTACTCAGAAGTGACTCTATTATCCGTCATTAAGACACTGAATTCCCATGATGAAGCCCCTGATGTCCTGTAGTTTACACTTCCCCATATCAGTAAAGCTCTCATGAAAACGTCTTTTCAGCCATCTAAGCCTATCACGTTGCAACTTAGGGCAGTCACAAATAATTTATTAAATGATTTCTGGTTCTTCTTAATACCCGCATATCCTACAAAAATCTGGAGTACCAGTTTTCTAAATGCCGGTTCTTGCTCTGACCAAACAGTGGCCAGTCAACGCAACTATCACGATTCGCATCGGCCTTTCTATTCATATCCGGTAGCAGTTTGGATCTTCCTGAGTAAAGTTTTGTTCACATAGCCCTCGAGACTATAATACTCCGTACTTTGCCATTAACTATTGGTCCTGCTCTCTACCTAATTACTGAGTTCCCTATAGTAATAACTAATCGATAATTTCACCGGTCTGTTACATACTCCTTCATCCAACGCCCACCATATTCTTGCCAGTTCTTCGGCAGTTTTCTTTCCCTCAACACTGCTGTGGCCAGAAACCCAATATAGTCTGATATTATATTTATCCATAAGCATGTTGAGGGCTCTCCTACACTTACCTACAAGTTTCTATTTGACATTGTGTTCCTTCAAAGCGTTTAGCGCTCTGCCTGGATATTGACGTAAGAGGTTCTTTTTACCTTCTCACCTTAAGCTACATTCCTGACCAATGTTATAGGAAACAATGCTGGAAATGTAACTTAAACAACGATTATTAGTTAAAGCTCGAAATATGTTTAAGGGTTAATTTCATAGTTACTTGGAATTGCATTTTAGGTGTGGGATATATTCAACACTTCCATGTGAAATCTATGTCTCCTTATGATTCTTTTTTAACCTCTTGAATATAGAGAGCAAAAAAATGCCTTCAAATGGGAGCACAATGGTTTAATATAAATTCTACTACAAACATAAAATCAGGCTTAAGTCTTAGAAATTAGTCTAAGCTTAAAATACATTTAAGGTTTAATTTCGTATATCTCTGCTGGCCACCGAAAAAAATATATTCGTATTCATTTGTATAAGAAGCCGATTAAAGTTCTGCACTCTGGTGCCACTTTGGCTGGTTATGTTTTAAAGTATGCTGTGCACTCTTAGGATGAGATACTGGGGAAGATGCCCAATAAAGAACCGTAAAAATCTAACAAACTTAATCAGGTTGGGAATCTAGTTTCCTCAATATACTTTCTTAGGTCTGTCCACTCTAAAAGCTTGTTGCCTAACTTTATTCTAGACTGATTACTATTAAGGAAGCCGTTAGAGTTCGATTGGTAGTTACACTCAAACGTAAACGTGTTCCTTAAATGCTTATTCTTCCTCCTAATGACAAGTTACATACTCTTATTGCAATTTGGTTTATGGTCCTTCGAGCCATATAATAACACTTGCGCCAATATATTCTTTCTAGCGGTACACTATTATTTTAAATAAAATATCTATCTAAGTTTAATATTTCTATTGGGAGGCTACACAGCACGAGTCTTTAGTACAGATAGTTTTTTTTTTTTTTTTTTTTTTTTTTTTTAAAGAGAAGTAACACTCAGGCAATTAATGCCTACTACTATTACTAGGTGTTACCTTCTTTAGGAAAGGGATAGTGATAGAAGACAGGTGGTGAAGGAAGAGATAGAAGAAAGCTTCATTCTTTTGCAACTCTGCTTTTTGCACGCTTTTTTTAATAATGTAGTGTTGCAGCGCCTTCTGGTGTTAATTGAGGCGTATTAATTTTGAAGCTGTGTTTTAGTAGCCATTTTATTGGTTATTTTACTTCGCCGATGATTTTTGCTACACAATACCGACGAAGGAGGGCGCTATGATGTTAGATTAGGATTAGCATCTGCTGAAGTTTGTAAACTGACATTGTAGAAATTTTTTTGCTTTGAATATACACACTCCACTTATGTGTTTTATGCTAGAATTATTACTTCTGAGGCACTTTTACGCACTGTTTGTAAGCTGCAGCGACTAGATATGAATTTCTCTGATATCTCAATGTACTATTCTTTCTATAAAATTTTTTCTTAGCCAGTAACAGATAAAACATTTGAGCCATATTTTACATTTGTTAATTAGAACTTTGTGGCCTAGTGGCGGATTCTATACAGCCAAGATAAGTTGAATATATTTTTTATTGTAGATATTTGGTTTTTGAATTTTAGGGCTAAGAAATTTTTCACTGTTGGTAAACAACTACAAAATATATATTAATGGTGTTTATTTGAAAGAAACTGAGGCAAAAGTTGGTTATTGACCTGAAGAGGATTTCTACCTAACTACCATTTTATTGCTGGATAATATTATTATTAAGCTGAGCTGTTTAGCTAATGAGAATTTAGTTACAATTTCTATGTCATGAACTAAGTGAAACAAGATAATGCGATATTTGTTGCCTAATTGAATAGCTTTATCGCCTCTCTTAGTTCATTTGCCCCGTAGTACAAAATGCTCCATAATAATTAATGAAAATTGAGACGCATTGTGGTCGCATCCCAATACTCAGCCAGTGATAATGAAAAAGTGGTGATGGATCAATATCCTACGCTTAAGCGTATGATTTAAAGTTCATAGTCAAAGATCCCTAAGACATCATTAACATCTAGCAAACTCGCAATCCCTAGAAAAAGGTCTTAAATTATAAAACAGCAACCCCTAACATACTGCTCATATTACTTTTTCCCAACTGCCGGGTATTGGCCATGAGTAGTACCCAAAGTTGCTTACTGCTAGCAAGTGTATATACACATTAGAGAGCTGCGTGAACAGTCTTGAAATGTAAAAACGTCATGATTTTTAAATGTATTCACGTCGCATGTACAGGGTGGGCCAAAAGAAACCAAGGAGTGTAAAAGTTTAATAACTTTTTTGTTTATTAACTTTTTTTTATTTTTTCTTTCAGATTATATAATATACAAAATGGAAATTTTTTTACACTAAGTATGAAAAATGATGTCTCTTAAATGACCACCGTTTTCAGCTTCGCACTGATGGGCTCTTTTAAGAGCATTTTCCATAACGTCTTTCAAAACTTGTGGCTGTAGCGTTCGAATTTCTGCAACAATGTTTGCCTTGAGTTCAAGGATTGTCTCTGGCCTGTTCACATACACTCGCTCCTTCAAAAAACCCCAAAGAAAATAGTCGGGTGCTGTCAAATCTGGCGATCGCGCTGGCCAAATAATTTCCAAATTTCGAGAAATTATTCGCTCTCCAAAAATTTGACTTAAAAGTGCCATTGTGTCTCGGGCAGTATGGGCAGTGGCTCCGTCCTGCTGAAACCACATACCAGGTCTGTTTTCAAGAGCAGGACGTAAAAAATTTTCTATCATAAACCGATACCGCTCTCCATTTACGGTTACAGCATTTCCATCTTCATTCTCGAAGAAGTAGGGCCCAATGACATTTTCAGATGTGATCCCACACCATACTGTACACCTGATGGGGTGCAATTGGCGTTGATGAATGGCTCTTGAATTTTGAGAACCCCAGAACCTACAGTTCTGCTTATTAACAAAGCCATTCAAATGAAAATGAGCTTAAAATAATTGATCTCTGGTTTAAATAATAAAATTCTATTGTTCTGGTTCTCTGTTCAGTTGTGAACCTCTCCATTATAAATTCTCCAAGTGTTGTCTATATAATCTGAAAGAAAAAATAAAAAAAAATTAATAAACAAAAAAGTTATTAAATTTTTACACCCCTTGGTTTCTTTTGGCCCACCCTGTATATGCTAAACCAATAATAAATGCTGTCGTACTATAAGCGAAGCATGATGGATGTATTGGTGTACGTGTCTATCAGTGCTAACAAGCGAAAACGCCAAGACAGCTTGTTTGTAACAAACACTCAAAAGAAGAACTCTTGATTAGTGTATGCTTGTTATTTTTCATATTGTACGTTTGAGTGTGTGTGTAATATGTAGATGGTAAGCTATTATGTGGTTAACCGCATACAACTAATGTTAATGCATGTGTGTGCATTTGCATGTGCGCAGAAAAATAAAAAATCATACACACATACATGCATGACGTTTGTACACGCACTCATGCGTAGAAAGAAGCAAGTATCACAAATTCTTCCGTCACGAAATGTTTTCTCCTTTACTCTTATACATACAATACTCAAACAAATTTCTTGCAAACAATGTTATTAACGTTTGTTTTATAAGATTTCGCTGTAGTAAAGCATTTGAAAAATCCCTCATATCTTGAAAGTTCTTATAAGATGTCTTGTGCAGGAGACTAATACACATTCACGCAAAGACTTTGTTTAGACTGTGAAATTTTTGAACAACCACTAAAAGTGCTTTTGTTGTTCATTCGATTTCAAACTCCTTCTATATACCATATCACACAGACATGTTTGTACTAGTAAATTCCTGCCACTAAAACTTTGAGATCAAACATAATTTTTAGCATGTTATTCGCCATAAGAATGATGAAACAGGGATTAAAAAGGTATGAGAGAATATAAATTACTATGCAGCATATACTTGAAAAATTTGCATTTTTATACACGAGGGAAGTCTACATAATAAGAAATTTAACAAGCCAGCCTCAATTTGTGTTTAATAAAAAATTTATGATATTTTTCATGGAAGCAATTTCTTTTGCTTTAATTCGCTTATAAAAAATATTTTCTAAGCCTGATTGAAAATAAAATTAAAGTTCTTATCTAAACTTTTAATGCTTTAATTTTTCTTTAATTTTAATCAACTTTAAACATTTCCATGCCAGCTATCCTGTTTTGATTGTCTGCAAGTCCCTCTCAATATGCAATAAAGTTTTCTAGGTCTGGCAACATTATTAGGGATATTCGTCAAATCGTTTGTTGCTTTTTGCTTATCTGTCACCTTCGATTTTTTTAAATATTTCTTTCCTAATTAGATTCTACCGTTTAACATGTTTGCATTTGCGTGCTCAAGGGTTTGTTTGCATAAATGTGTAAAAAATAATTTTGAAATTACCAACGTATAAATACGAATTACAGGCAAATTAGATCTGCCCATAAAATATCGCTTCTGTTAGGCTCATGTCTATGTAAAAATGTATAAACCAACAATCAGATTAATCTCAAAGCAACTTAACATAAACATTTATGAGATAATTCTAAAAAGTGGCCTACTATTAAAAAAAAAACTTTTTAAACACTTTCACTTATTTACACGTAATTTTGAAGCAATGTATGAGGGCGGATCAATAACTCAGTGATTTTTTTTTTTTTTTTTTTTTGCAAAAGAAAAATTTATTTTTCAACATAATCTCCTTTCAACTCAATACACTTAGTCCAACGTTTCTCCAGCACACGAAATTCACTTTTTTTCATTTTCTTCTCAAAAGGCGAGGTAGTCTGTTATCAACAGCTGCCAAAGACAAAGAAAAATGGCACAGCTGTTTCAAATTTTGACAGTTGCCTCTTAACAGGAGCAGTGTAGGCATTTCAATCACGAGGCGGGAAATTCAAAGAGACACTAAGTTAATGATATATATAAACTTCGGATATAACTTCTTTGTTATCTAACTCAAACAATACAAAAGTAAGTTGCTGAAAATCTTGAAAGGGCTCTTAAAAAAAGAATTGGAACTGTTTTGTTAAAAAAAACATTTCTGAACTAGAACATGACTAACTCCATGCTTTATTTATGCTGCTAGCATTAGTAGTTCAGCAATCAACTTGTTTTGCATCTTTCTGGTACTAAAGAACCTAAGAACCTGACGAAAAATGTCAATTAAATCTTCGTGGAATTCAAAATTAATTTCAAACTACACCTGACATTATTTTGTGCTTTTGTTGAAGGGACACTCTTAATTAGGAACATGTATTATTTGGCATGCTTGTATTATTTTGCATGCATAAAAGTGCATCAAATATAATCTTAAATTGATGCACGAGGGTCATACAATGAGCGGCTAAAAATTTTAATTATAGATGTGAAATTTTTTATTTCATTTCGAAATGTCGGCAAAGGCTAACACAGAGTAATTGACTTGAATATGATGATAACTCCTAACCTATTACCTTTAACTTTAGCAACAACCCCTGTTGTGCCTCATTAAAACTCGCATGCTGCATTTTAATATTAACACACATTTGCAATGCAATCATAGTCTAAACAAATATTACCCGCAATGTCCACCAAACACTCATAAGACTGTTAGTGAGATATTTCATCCAAAGCTCTTGCGCATGATAGTGGAAAAATAAAACATTGTTGCTAGCATCAAATGGTTTTCCTTTAAAATAATTTTTTGCTAGCAACAAATAGTTTTTCTATAAAAAATTTTGTTGCTAGCAACAAAGAGTTTTTCTTTAGAAAATTTTGTTGCTAGCAACAAAGAGTTTTTCTATAGAAAATTTTGTTGCTAGAAACAAAGAGTTTTTCTATAGAAAATTTTGCTGCTAGCAACAAACACTTTTTCTATAGAAAAATTGTTGCCAGCAACAAACACTTTTTCTATAGAAAAATTGTTGCCAGCAACAAACACTTTTTCTATAGAAAAATTGTTGCCAGCAACAAACACTTTTTCTATAGAAAAATTGTTGCCAGCAACAAACACTTTTTCT
Source organism: Tachina grossa (assembly GCA_949987645.1). NCBI lineage: Eukaryota > Metazoa > Arthropoda > Insecta > Diptera > Tachinidae > Tachina > Tachina grossa. The sequence continues at coordinate 118,139,033 of OX465278.1, read as the reverse complement.
ATAGAAAAATTGTTGCCAGCAACAAACACTTTTTCTATAGAAAAATTGTTGCCAGCAACAAACAGTTTTTCTAAAGAAAAATTGTTGCTAGCAACAAACAATTTTTCTATAGAAAAATTGTTGCTAGCAACAAAGAGTTTTTCTATAGAAAATTTTGTTGCTAGCAACAAACACTTTTTCTATAGAAAAATTGTTGCCAGCAACAAACACTTTTTCTATAGAAAAATTGTTGCCAGCAACAAACACTTTTTCTATAGAAAATTTTGTTGCTAGCAACAAACACTTTTTCTATAGAAAAATTGTTGCTAGCAAAAAAAAAACCTTTTCTATATAAAAATTGGTGCTAGCAACAAACACTTTTTCTATATAAAAATTGTTGCTAGCAACAAACACTTTTTCTATAAAAAAATTGTTGCTAGCAACAAACACTTTTTCTATAGAAAAATTGTTGCTAGCAACAAACACTTTTTCTATAGAAAAATTGTTGCTAGCAACAAACACTTTTTCTATAGAAAAATTGTTGCTAGCAACAAACACTTTTTCTATAGAAAAATTGTTGCTAGCAACAAACACTTTTTCTATAGAAAAATTGTTGCTAGCAACAAACACTTTTTCTATAGAAAAATTGTTGCTAGCAACAAACACTTTTTCTATAGAAAAATTGTTGCTAGCAACAAACACTTTTTCTATAGAAAAATTGTTGCTAGCAACAAACACTTTTTCTATAGAAAAATTGTTGCTAGCAACAAACACTTTTTCTATAGAAAAATTGTTGCTAGCAGCAAACACTTTTTCTATAGAAAAATTGTTGCTAGCAACAAACACTTTTTCTATAGAAAAATTGTTGCTAGCAACAAACACTTTTTCTATAGAAAAATTGTTACTAGCAACAAACACTTTTTCTATAGAAAATTTTGTTGCTAGCAACAAACACTTTTTCTATAGAAAAATTGTTGCTAGCAACAAACACTTTTTCTATAGAAAATTTTGTTGCTAGCAACAAACACTTTTTCTATAGAAAAATTCTTGCTAGCAACAGACACTTTTTCTATAGAAAAATTGTTGCTAGCAACAAACACTTTTTCTATAGAAAAATTGTTGCTAGCAACAAACACTTTTTCTATAGAAAAATTGTTGCTAGCAACAAACACTTTTTCTATAGAAAAATTGTTGCTAGCAACAAACACTTTTTCTATAGAAAAATTGCTGCTAGCAACAAACACTTTTTCTATAGAAAAATTGTTGCTAGCAACAAACACTTTTTCTATAGAAAAATTGTTGCCAGCAACAAACACTTTTTCTATAGAAAAATTGTTGCCAGCAACAAACACTTTTTCTATAGAAAAATTGTTGCCAGCAACAAACACTTTTTCTATAGAAAAATTGTTGCCATCAACAAACACTTTTTCTATAGAAAAATTATTGCCATCAATAAACACTTTTTCTATAGAAAAATTGTTGCTAATAACAAACACTTTTTCAATAGAAAAAGTGTTGCTAGCAACAAACGCTTTTTCAATAGAAAAATTGTTGCTAGCAACAATATTTGTATTGAATCACTATATTGCTAGCAACAATTTTTACGATAAAAAACCGTTTGCTGCTAGCAACAATTTAGCAATATAATTTTTCAATACAAATATTGTTGCTAGCAATATAATTTTTCCATAAAAGTATTGTTGCTAGCAATATATATTTTTTAAAGAAATATTGTTGCTAGCAATATAACTTTTTCTATAGATATATTGTTGTTGGTAATATAACTTTTTTATAGAAATATTGTTGCTAGTAATATAATTTTTTGTATAGAAATATTGTTAGTGGCATTATAGTTTGTTTTTTTTAGAAATATTATTTTTTTTATAGAAAAATTTTTGCTGGCAGTATTTTGTTTTCTATAGAAATGTTATTGCTAGGAATACAATTTTTTCTATATAAATTTAGTTTCTAGCAGTAAAATTTTTTTCTATAGAAATATTCTGCTAGGAATATAATTTTTCCTATTTAAATATAGTTTCTCGCAATATAATATTTTTCATAGAAGAAAATTTATAATTTTTGCAATAAAAATATTGTTGCTAGAAATATAATTTTTCTATAGAAATATTATTTGTGTCATTATAGTTTTTTTTTTTAGAAATATTGTTGCTAGCATAATAATTGTTTTTATATAAATATTGTAGCTAGCAATGTAAATTTTTTTCGTAGAAATATTGTTGCTAGCAAGAAAATTTTTTTATTTACAAAAATTGCTGCTAGCAATGAAAACTTTTTACAACTCTTTCTACAGAAAAAGTATTACTAGAAATTTTATACAGAAAAATTGTTGCCAGCAACAGAATTTTCTCTATAGAGCAACATTACTTTTTCTATAATAAAATTGTTGCTAGCAACAAATAATTTTTTGGGTAGAAAATTGCTGCTAGCAACATAATATTGTTTTTATACAAACAATATTGTTATCAGTTGAAAAATATTTTCCATATTAAAATTATTGGTAGCAAGAAAATTTAATGTTTAATTTTTAAAGAAAAATCGTTTTCGGTAAAATATTTATGTGTTTTGATTTTCTGTTTAAAGTGAAGAAAATGTAGCAAAGTCCTTCTATTGTTAAATAGGATTAAACTCTATTCTAATATTAATAATAATTAAAATTAAAAAATAATAAGTTTTTAATTTATCCAGCTGTTACTTTCAGTTAGAAAAGTTTTCGCTGTGCTGTAAGATCGCTTCTAATATATAGTGACTTCCGCCATAGAAGGAAAATGTTTGCAGGGTGTGTTTAAGTGCTTTCAGCACACTAACGTACAGAGAAATGAAAATATTTAAGTGTGCGTGTGTTTGTTTATTTGCTTAAGGACTCATAATAATCATATGCATGGAAAGAGGAAAAGGATATGCCGTATTTGTTGTCGTTGTGTTGCAAAAGTGATAGGTAATTTGCATTTGACAGACACAATGATGCACACGGAGAACATACAACAGAATATTAGTTCATTTGTATTTCAGTTTTGTTGTTTTTCTCTTCTAATCTTTGTTGCATGTATTCATTCAATCTTGTTGCTCTTATTCTTGTAGAATTTTACTACATTTACTGCTCAGCCTGCAGCAAAGGAGGAGGATTTAAACTAGTTAAGGCGTTAGTGGTGGGGGTGTTGAATGGTCGGTCGGTTATTAGATCCAGCGGCATTAGCACAATGCCGGCATGTGATAATTTGAATAGTGGATGTTGGTAAAACGGTTGTTGATTTCCATGAAGATGATTAAAATGCTGTTTGTTCAACAACAGACATAAGACTTTGCAGCGCATACAATTATGCAGGCAATCGGTAAAGAGCTAAAGTGTAAAGTTGCATTTTCATTTCATTTCCAAGAAAATTGTGATTAAAAATGTGTGGCAAAATTTTTTTTACAACAAAAAAGTTTAAGTTTCCTTTCCTGCTTCAGTTATTTGTGTTTTTATATAAAGACACAGTTTACGCAAATTAGTTTAATGCCACATGTTACATATTGCTTGCAACAAATTACAGCAAATTCGAGTCATTATGGAAAACCCCAAAGTTTGTCTTTTAACTTTTTCGCAATAAAGTTTGTGTGAGAGAGAATAAAATGCTTATCGATTAAACAAAATATACTGGCAAATATTATTTTGTTTCTTGTTTATCTAGGCGCACGTTAGTGCGCCAGGCCAAGTTCTGGCCAATGCACGCAGTGTGTATATTTACACGAAACCATTCGAGCTGTTTTTACCCCCCTCATAACTTTGTTCGCCGCAATCGTAAAATTATGATATTTAAACCATAATTAGAATAAATTCATATAACCTCATATCCGGAGATATGGAGGTGCAAAAAGTGCATATTTTAAGACATACTCTCTGACCACTGACACACTCATCAAATTGATGAAGCACTTCCGCTATAGCTAGAGAGTTAAAATTTGGTACACGAGAAGATCTAGGTGAGCAATGAACCAGAAAAATCTGAAAACCCAAAAATTTTAACCAGGAGGGCGGGGTTACGCCCATAAAAATTAAAATTTATGCTATTGAGCTGAAATTCGATACAGAGCTAGGTCTAAGTGAGAAATAAAATAAAAAAATCTGAAAACCCGGAAATTTTAGGCATAAAGGTCAGAATTAAAAATGCTATTCTAAGGCGCTTCATGGAAGCTATTCTATTGAAATTCGTCATATATACTACGGTAATGTAAGGCTATAAATTTTTCATTAAAAAAGTGGGCGTTGACACGCCCATACAATTTAAACCTCATTTTAATGTCTGCGGCTCAGCATATTTAGATATACTATTTATCTAGCTATTATTATCCGTTTGTAGCGAAACTAGACACGAATAATAAGCACTGACCCAAAAAAATTTTGAATTTGGAAAAGTTGGCGGCGTTACGCCCACAAATATTTAAAATTAAAAGTTGCGCTAAGGAGCTGAAATTTGACATACAAGTAGGTCTAGTTGAGAAACCAACTAGAAAAATCTAAAAACCCGAAAATTTTAGTTAGAGGGACGGGGCTGCGCCCATAAAACTTAAAAATTAAAAGTTGCGCTAAGGAGCTGAAATTTGATATACAAGTAGGTCGAAGTGAGAAACAAACTAGAAAAATTTGAAAACCCAAACAATTTTACCAGAATGGGCGGGGCCACGCTAATATTGTTTTTAACTAAATACTTAATATACAGCCTTTAATTCAAGCCAATTCGGTTAATTCTTGCATCACCTTAAAAATTGGGCGTGATCACTCCCATGAAGTGTTAGCCTTGTGTTTAATCTAAATCGGTCTAGCATATTGTAGAAGAAAATTAGCATGAATTATAAGCGCTGCTCACAACAAAATTTTTAGTTAGGAATAGTGAGGAGAGGTAATGCTGATAAAATGTAAAGATATAATTCGCGCTAGAGAGCTGAAATTTTATACACTAGTAAGTGTAGCTGCGTAGGCCAATGGGAAAATCTTAAAAGAAAAAAGTTTTACCCGGTATGCGGGGCCACGACGTTAAAACTCCAATTCGCACTAGAGAGCTTAAATTTGATACACAAATAAATCTTGATAAGAGATCATTAAGAAAAATCTGAAAACCCAGAAGTTGCTATCAGTGGGCGGAAACAACACTTCAAATTCAAAATTAACATACATTTCATTAAAACTTTTCATACACATTGCACATATCCAAAATAAAAATTCCCTATTTTGAAAAGTAGCCGTGACTTCACCCATAAATCTTAGCTTTTTCGTTCAGATACTTCGGCTTAGCAGTTTTTAAATCAATACTCAGGCATTTCTTATTAACTTTTTAATACCAAACTTTGCATGAACCATAAGCAGTAGCAGATATAAAAGTCAGCGGGGCCAGGCCCATAAATATTTTACATAATATTATACTATAGAGAGCTGACATTTTATACACAAATAGTAATTGATTTACTCAATCGGAAAATCGAAAAATTAAAAGCACCAGCTACCCTATTGAAACTTTGCATACACATTGGGCATGTCCTTTTGATTTATGTACTTCGGCTAAGCAGACTTTAATATGTAAATATATTGAGAAAATAGGCGGAATCATGCCCAGTAAAATTTACGCTGTATTTTACATGTTTCTTCCAGTCGCCTCTTACCAAATTCCACACACACTAGCGACCCGCTGTAATGGCACAATAGTGTTTTTTTATGGTCAACAATTCAACACCCATCACACTCTTACCCATTATTTTATGTACCTCTGCCATTTTCAACTGGCACAGTGAACATAAATAGAAATAAAATACACTAGAAATTTTAAGTTTAAAAAGTGTTATTATAGAAATCTTTTCAAAAAGTAATCAGATCCTCACAAAAACATAAATGTGAAAAACGGCCAAGTTCCTATCCAAAATTTTGGCCATTAAAAGTTGTGAGATATAAATTTTGACCAAGTTCTTCTTTGCCACAATACCTACACAGAAAAAAATATCATCGAAATGCAACCAACAAAACAAGTTGTTAACATTTAATTTTAAAATTAACAATCATCATTGTTTATATAACAAATTTAAATTTTTCTAGTCCATTAAATTACTCAACAAAATTATTTGTTAAATTATATCATAATGGAATGCGCACATGTAGAAGAAACAAGAAATAATATTTTGTGTGTATTCATCATTTGCGTATTTACTAAAGTGTTGCTCTTTAGTTGAGAGCTAAGTGAGAGTCAGTTTATTAGTGTTGATGTTGCCGGTTCAATTCCGCCCAAAGACGTTTAGTGTTTTTCGCAGACAAGCAAAAAATCCTTTCGAGGATTGTGATTGTGTATAAAAAGCTTGTTAATATAACAATTATGATACAGAAATTAAACAATTCACATTGTTAATATAACAATAACTTTAATTGAAATAACTTTAAAATTTAACAAAAATAAATGTTGAAAAAAAAATCAATTTCAACAAATTATTTGTTGATATATTTAATTGAAAAAATTTTTAAGATTTTCCTTCAACTTACAATTTCGTTAATTGTATTTACAAAAATCGTTGTAGGTTCAAAATCAATTAATTATTTAATTGATATAACAAAAAAATTAATTGTATTTACAAATTATTTTTTTCTGTGTAACACAGAAATATGTTATGTATTATATAAATTTGTAATCGTAAGGGTGTCATATAAGTTCTAGATAATCTGATAGCTTGGCAATATTTTTACCTTTCCAAAAAAGGAGAAAATAATGTATGAATGTTCATTTCTTTATATTGATAAAAATGTTGTAAGTTGGCAGATTATCTAGAAATTATATGACACCCTTACGATTACAAATTTATATAATATATAATATATTTCTGTGTTAGGTATTGTGGCAAAGAAGAACTTGCTCAAAATTTATATCTCACAACTTTTAATTGCCGAAATTTTGGATAAGAACTTGGAAGTTTTTCACATTTATGTTTTTGTGAGGATTCATGTTTACAAGAAACTTTACATTTGGATTGCCACATAGGCTGGCATAATTGGAACACGAGCATCATACTGAATACCACACGTAACTTCACAACTTTTAGACCAAATTTTCCAATAGAGAAGTTAAGAAAATATTTTAAAAGGATTTATATCAGTATAGAAATAATAACTAACAATTTCAGAGAAATTGTATCGAAAGTTTGCATACGGCTTGGTATGCCATCTTTCAATTCCTTTTAAACTGACATTAAAACGAACTGAATAAAAATTAAGAAACAAGAAGACATTTTTTCAAAAATAGTTAAATTAAGACTGACACTTTTGTAAGACCGAAACTATTAAATTTATATCTTTAATAAGAAGAAAATAAATTCTTATGTTTTTAGCCATCAAGCCACAACGAAAGCAGAGAGTTTAAGACGGCTGTAGGATATTTAAATTTTAACAGGAAAGACATTGTTTTAAATTATAGTGACTGCAAAATGTTATGTTTGCTAATATCGCTGTTGTTGTTCTGTTCTGGTACAGATTTTACTGCTATTGCTGTTGTTGCATTTTAACCACCTTCCTAGACAAAGATATAAATTAACAATAATAAAAAGTAGGAAAGCAAAAAAAAAAAAAAATATAATAAAAAATTGTAAAGACTTCAAAACAATATGGCGGCAAAATAAATTTCAACTTAATTGAATGCTTTGGAGTCTAGGGTATAAAGGCAACAGCAAGACCAACAATAACAACAACAACAGCATTAAGAAATATATAGTGAAATAAACACAAAAGCAACAACTTTTATATAAGGACTTTTTTATAGTTATTGCTATTTCAATACCAATGCTTTTAACAGCAAGAAGGATCTAGGGATATTGCATTCGAAAAGGTAAAAGTTTTTACTAAATTTTCCACATAACTGCGGTTGAAAGTCTATTAAAATTTAACGGAACAGTAGAAACTTTGAAGGCAGGAGGGAGTTGGTAGAAGAATAAAAAAAATCTATATTTGTAATTAAATTTGTAAAGATAAAGCATAATTTTCAAAAGCAGTTTATCCTTTTTAGTTATATTTATGTGAGGTACTTTTTTAAAAGACTAACCCCAATATTCATAAAATTTAAACCGAATTCGAAATGTATTTTATTTAAAATTTTCCATACAAAATATTCCTGAAATGAATTTTAAATTCATTTTATTTTTTTTATGAATATGGGGGTAATTCTAAAAGGCTCTTTATTAAAAATTTATTTTTTTTAAATGGAAAAGAACTTTTTGAAAAGGAGCTGAGTTCAGATTTTTCATAGAGCTTTTATTAGATAAAACTTTATTTAAGTGGTACTTTTTTTAAAACACTTTTTAAAAATTGTACTTTTTTTCTTAATAAGATACTTTTTTTAAAAAAGGTAATGTTTTAAAAAATGTACTTTATTTAAAATAGGTACTTTTTTTAAGAAATGTTCTTTTTATAAAGGACTTATATATACTTAAAAAAAATAATACTTTTTTTGTACCTTTGCAAAAAAATACTTTTTTTATAAAGGTACTTTTTTTCTTAATAAGGTACTTTTTTTAAAAAACGTAATGTTTTAAAAAATGTACTTTATTTAAAATAGGTACTTTTTTTTTAAATGTCCTTTTTATGAAGGACTTATACTTAAAAAAAAATAATACTTTTTTTGTACCTTTACAAAAAAAATACTTTTTTATAAAGCTACTTTTTGTAAAAGGTACTTTTTTCAGAAATTACTTTTTTTAAAGTCACTTTCTTAAAAAGGTACTTTCTTTAAGATGCTCTTCTTTTAAAAGGTACTTTTTTAAAAGGGTACTTTCTTAATCAAGAACTTCCTTTAAGAAGAAACTTTTTAATTAAGTACCTCGCTTAAGAAGGTACTTTTTCAATTATACTTAATTATAAATCATTAAAAAATTTAATTTTTTTATATGAAATGTTTTTAAAAATTAATTATTAAAAAAGTACATTTTAAAAATTTATATTTATTGTTTTAAGTAAATTAAAAAAAGGAACTTTTTTTAAAACGGGTAATTTAAAAAAAATGCACTTTTCTAAAAAGGTACTTATTTTTAAAAGGTACTTTTTTTAAGAGGTACTTTCTTTCTTTCAAATGTACTTTTTTAATATGAAATTTTCTTAAAAATGTATTTTTAAAAAGGCACTTTTTTAAAGATGTACTTATATTTAAAATGTTATTTTATTAAAAGGTACTTTCTTTCAAAAGATACTTTTTTAAAATGTAATATTCTTAACAATTTGATTTTAAAAAGGCACTTTTTTAAAAATGGACTTATTTTCAAAAGGTTCCTTTTTTTAAATGAAATTTCTTTCAAAAGGTACTTTTTTAATGAAATTTTCTTAAATTTTAATTTTTGAAAAAGGTACTGTCTTAAAAAGTTAGTTCTTTTAAAAAGGTACTTTTTTTAAACTGCATTTTTTCCATAGTTTGAAAAAGGTACTTCTTTTAAAAAGGTACTTTTTAAAAAAGGTAATTCGTTTAAAAAGGTCCTCCTAAGATATACTTTCATTCAAAAGGTACTCTTTTAAAATAAAACTTTCTTAAAAATTTATTTTTGAATAGATTCATTTTTTTGAAGTAAATGTTTTAAAAATTAACTTTTTTTAAAAAAATCATTTTTTTAAAATGTAATTTTCTTTAAAATTACTTTTTGTAAAAGGCTCTTTTTAAAAGATACTGTTTTATTATTTCCTTTTTAGAGGTGATTTTTTTAAGTTACAAGCTTTCTTAAACGACTTTTTTTAATTGTAGTTTATTAAAAGTGGCTTTTTTTAAAATACTTTTTTTATTAGGTCCTTGTTTTTAGCGGTACATTTTTTGTAAAATTACTTGTTCCTTAGAGATATTTTTTTTTTTGAATTTTCTTTAAATGGTATTTTATTCTCAATTATTTTTTATCTTTTGAAAAGATTTACAAACAAATTATTTTTAAAAATTCTAATTATTTTTTAAAAGGTTCTGTCTTCCAAAAGTCCCCTTTATAAAGGTACTTTTTGAAAACTTTAAGCAGTACTTTTTTTTAAAGGTAAGTTTTTACACATCGTTGTCAAAAAGGTACTTTTCTTTATAATTTACTTTTCACAAGGTAAATGTTTTAAAGGTTCTTTATAAAAAGGCACTTTTATATAAATGTATTTGGCTTAAAAGTTGCTTTTTAGGGTTCCGTACACCAAAGGTGAAAAGGAACCCTATTGTTTTCGCTACGCTGTCCGTCTGTCAGTCTGTCCGTCACAGGCTATTTTCTCAGGAACCGTAAGAGCTAAGGACTTGAAATTTGGACAGAGTAGACTACAACAATTAACACTATAATTTAAAAAAATTTTAATTAAAGTGTGTTCTATAAGTGAATGCAATTTTGATTATGTAATTTTAACAACTTGCTGTAAAAGTAAAAAATCTGTAAATTATAAAATCGCCAAACCGAAAAAAATCACCAAAAATTAAAAAAAAAAATCGCCAAAATTAAAAAAAATTTCTAACACTGAAATAAGTCGCCAAATTCGAAAAAATCGCCCAAATTAAAAAAATCGCCATAATGAAAAAAAAACGCCAAAAACCGAAAAAAATCGCCAAAACGCGAAAAAGGTGCCAAAACTAAAAAATTGTCTATATGAAAAAAAAATCGCAGAAATAAAAAAAATCGCCAAAATGAAAAAAACGGCAAAAATCGCACAAACCGAAAAAACGCCAAAACTAAAAAAACGCTCAAAACCGAAAAACACCCAAAAACGAAAAAAATGCCAAAACTATATTTTATATAGCCTAAAGTTCGTATTGAATTACATATCCAGTATCTGTACGGAACCCTTCGTGCGTGGGTCAAAGTCGCACTTCACTGAATTTATTTGTTGTTATTCTTTTAAAAAATACCTTTTTAAAAAAATTTTTTTTAAGTTTTTTTTTTGGAAGGGACTTTTATGAAGGTACTTTTTTCTAAAGGTATTTTTTTAATTATACTATTTTACAAGATAATTTTTTTAAAAGGTACTTATTTTATACGGTACTTTTATTAAAAGGTATTTTTTAAAAATGTACTTTTTTCGAAAGGAAATTTTTTTAAAAGCTACTTTTTTAGTAGGTACATTTTATAAGATCCTGTTTTAGGAGTATTTTTCTTGTCGTAATTCTTTTTGTAAATGTACTTAAAAAGTAGTTTTTTCAAAAAGTAACATTTTTAAAAGTTCCTTTTTCTAAAAGTATTTAATTTTAAAAAGGACTTGTTTTAAAATGTCTTTTTGAAAAGCTTTTTTTTTAAGTACTTCTTTTGAAAGGTACATTTTTAAAAGTACTTTTTTAAGTTAATTTCCTAAAAAGTACTTTTTTAAGGTAGTTTTTTTTAAACTTACTTTTTTTAAAAGTACTTCTGTTAAGGACACCTATTTTTAAAGTTACTTCAATTGAAAAGTATGCTTGTTAGAGTCCCAAATATACACATATACGTAATATGAGAGAACTTACTGTTTCTCCGCGTCAGCCATTAACCCGTTAATACGAAATCATGCATGTAATGTCCTCATAAGTCAAGTTAAGTCTAAGCCTAAGAACAAAACACTTTTTTTTGCTTTACTGTAAATGTGCCAACAACACGGTAGGAAGGAAGTTCAATACAAAAAAAAAAAAAAAAAAACACAAACCATTTACGAATAACCAAAAAGGTAACAAAGTTTCAAAGAAAAGGCAAAGAAATATAAAATGTAATAAATAGTTTTCATTCCAAAGTATTTTGTAATAGCAAAACAATTCTGTCAGTGGCTTAAGTTTTAATTTTAAACTCTTTCACACTCATGCAAATTTATTTACATAAAGATCAAGTTTTTGCTAAGCACAAAAATTTGTTTATTGCCACAAACAAAAGAGTACAAGTAATTCTAACTCGCAAACTCACATGCACTTAAATTGTGTTAAGGCAATATGTTTTCTGAACAAATAAAATAAAAATATAAGAGATGAGAATTTACCAAAAACGGAAGTAGTACTTTACTGTGTCACTTACTTCCGTTATATAGTTTTTGCGGTTGGTCGTTGGTAGTCGTCATAAAAGAAAAAAATACAGCGTCCTTGTCGTTTAAACCTTTTAAAACTAGGGAAAAGCAAAACCGCATTTATACTTTTTTTTTGCTACCCGTATGGAAAGCTTACCTATGTATGTAAATATATGCTGGTGTTTTGCTTAAATAATTTAAGATTTCATGGAGAAAATTATTTTGAGGTGAAATTAACATATTTATGGTAATAACATAAGATTTAATCATAAGCAAAATTATTAAGCAAATATTGATAAAATTAAATTTACAAATGCTTGCAGCATTTTTTTCTTATACTGAATTTGTGCTGTAATGCTTTAACAGAGCTATGTTAGCGTGTTAACAGGGCTCTGGTAAGCTATAAAAATTTAATTAGGGCATTTCGAAGGGACTTTTTTTTAGTAAAGACAACCGAGACGAAAAAAGGGTAATGCCAATTTATAGACAAGATATTGCTTTATTATTGCTCATAAATTCATTCATGAAAAGCGTGAATTTAAACCAGGTATTGCCAGTTTTCAACCTGGCATTTTCTGAGAGATAAGCACGTTTGCTTTAATTTATTTTACTTTTTTTAGCTAATGGAATAGTGAATATAGCAGTTTATGCTGTGAAAAAAAAACTGTAAATGTTTCTATATATCCCTGCCAAATTGACAGATGGACTAACAGGCAGTGTACCGATAATACTTAAGACTCCGTTAGCACTCTTTAGCTGATTGCAATCAGCAAATATTTGCTTGTTAACTGGCTTTTTAAGGCTTGCCTGCTTAATAACACAGGGGCGTATATACACAGCATAACAAATTTAATTATTAACACTGATTGTGTCAGACAACTAATAAAAAAATATAGTGCAAGCAAGAAAAAATTTTCAAACTTTAAAAAAAATAATTTTGATTTAATATTTCTTGTCTATTTTGCATAAAACATTAAAATTATTTATCAAAAGCTTCCTTATAATAAACTGCGTATTATTTGTTGTCTAGGATAACAAGGCTACACCCAACAATTTAAATATTTAAACCAGTTCGCTAAATGATTAATGCAAATCTAAAGAAAAATCAATGGAAAAAAGTCACTGCAACTGGCTGACGAAAGAAAATATTGGATTTAATAAAAATTTAATTAAAAGTGATAAGAGCTTAAGGCTTTCTTTTTTTATTAATTGTAGATTTGTTCAACAACTCAAACAAAAGCGATAAATATTCAAGCTAGATTATTTTAAGAGACAGTTTTTTTATTTTGTTTCACTACAATTTATTTTTTATTAAACAAACTGCAGCAAAAAAAAAATGGCAGGTTTAAAAGAAAAAACAATTTTTTGTTTAATCGATGAAATTTATCGTGTAGCCTAATGCATGGAAACTATTTCATACACACACACACACACACTCACAAACACACAAGCGCACAAACACTTGCATTCCTATTGCTTTTGGTTTAACTAATCCAAATTTTTTTACACCAACTGGCAATTAAATTGTAATAAACGTTTCTAAATGTGACACTAAAATTTATAATAGACAAAAGTGAAGAAAAAGAAAAATATATATATATGTAAATATATTTAAACAAAAAAAATGCATTTGTTGCTTTATTTTAATAAACCCTCAATGCAGGACTTCAAAATAATTAATTCGCTAAAAAGAGCAAAATAAATATTTTTTTTAAATAACAATAAAAATTAAAATAATAGCATAAACTTCGGAATCATCGGAGGAAACTCTTTCAGAGATATGTAGAATTGAGATTCCCACGGACTAACACTGGTAACCTTGTTGTCTTAGATTAAATAATTACGAAAATCTAGTACAAACTGTCGCAGTCGAATAGAAAAATTCGAAAATTGTAATAAAGCAGGATATTTATTATCTAGTCAAAAAGCTAAGGAAAGAGCTGTGGGATGGTTAATCCACCCATAACAATAATTTATTAATTATTGTTTTAATAGAGATCTACTAAACCAATAATCCAAAGAAAACTCAGAATTCTATTAGCTTAAATATGCTGTTTGCCCTCCAGTACATCTGCCTCCTTCAACTGATTGTTCGTCTCACCCTTGTCCAAACGAAAAACTTACTTTGCTTATTTTGTGGATAAACAATTTAAGCCGAGTTTGATGAAGTTCAAAACATATACATTTGCCTTCAAAACGACACCCTTGCTTCACTTATTTGAAAAACTAGGACCAAGAGGGGGTCAGGGGGCAATTTATAATTAAAATATTAACCGATAGTTACGCAAGTGTCTAAAAAGATACATATGCTTTAAATATTTTTAAAATTCAAAGTAGTACCAATATGGGGGTACGGGACCAATTTTTGCCTTTCTGATACTATACAAGAAATTTTTATGAAATTTAAGGCATAAGTATAAAAAATAGGCTGTACATATATTTTTTTAACAGCAGGACCACGAGACGTACTGAAATATCTGGTTCTAAAAAATACGCTATATATTTTTCTTTCATCAACGTTTTGATAAACGCTGATGGTGTAAACGATTTTCGCTGTTACCATCAAAAATCTGAGCAACAACTTCTACAAAATGGCTTTAATTCGTTTAACACGTGGTGCAAAATTAATCTAATGGAACTCAATTTAAAGAAATGCAAATACATATATGCGCTTCATTCAAAATTGTCCTATAGCTGCTTGTTACTTTGTTGAAAATTATCAGCTAGCTTTTGTTGATAATATCATGAACCTTAAAATTTTGATGGATTAAAAATTTAATTTTATTCTTCATATAATTATAAGAGCAAATAAGGCTAGAGGTTTACTTGGTTTCGTAAAACGATCGGCTTAATAAATATTTCAATGATTTATACATTTTGAAAAGTCTGTATACTTCGCTCGCAAGGCCTGTGCTAGAGTATGGATCGCTAATATTAGACCCTATCTATAAGAAATATTCTAAAGCTATTGAATCAATTCTAAAATAGTTTTACTGTGTTCGTGGATTAATCTTTAACTCAAGAAATTTAGCATCTTGTGCTGTTGGGCTTGATGTAATAAAGCTGGCAACCCTTAAAAGCCGTAGAATTGTGCTGAACATTTCGTTTAGTTTCAACATAATTAATGGCGACATATGCTGTGGATTTTTAATCAACTATCTAACTTTCAATGTTCCTCAACGTCCCTTACGCCATTTAAATTATTTCTGTGTTTTAAATTTAAATGCTGATGCACTGAGGAGAATGTGTAACGATTTCTGTATGCCCTACTACTATAAAAATAGCATATTAACACATTTAGACGATGAGGGGCATTGCTAAATTTCTCCCTCTCCAAAACTGCCCAACCGGTTTTTACCAAATATATAAATATGTATATTAGAGTGGAAGTTATTATTTTTTTATTTTCTTATTTCTTATATTCTCTTCCCCAAATCGGTTAAGTTTTATGTAAAAAAAATAAACAAAAACATTTCATAGCGATAAGTTGTGTTTTAGGGGGTGCGTCCGCCCCTCAAAGTTGGCCGTCAAGTCCATTTTTCAATATAATTTTTTGCATATGACTATCTTTTTAAAACATCATTTTACAAGAACATGATATATGGCAATATTTTAGCTCTTCTAGTTATCAACAGAGATTTTTTTGCTAAAATTAATACTTTAGAAAGTAATGAAGAAAATAACCAACAAAATACCAAAAATTGTATATACCAAAATTTTATTTATATGGAAATTATTTATATTGAGCATGTACAATAAGATCTTATATCTATTTAATTATTTCATACATATACATATAGTCAAGAGAAAACTAAGCAAAACAATACCACAAAAAAATTATATTGAATATATGGGCTTGAGGGCCAACTTTGAGTGGCGGACGCACCCCTTAAACACAAGTTATCGCTGGGTGTTTTTTTTTATATTTTGTTACATAAAGCTGAACCGATTTTGTGGGGAAGGGAATATAAGAAATCAAACAAAAATAATTCTCCATACAACTAACGGCCACTCTAATGTATATGTATGTATATGAATCTTAAGTAAAGCAAAAGCTTCTTTGAAGCGATTTGAGCTTTGAAAAATTGAACATTGGTACAGAACCATATCCGCTCGAATGCGGGTAGCACTACTACGTTGACGAGTTTATTAAATGGTATTTTTAATATTTATTTTTAGTGTTAAAATCACGTAACTACTCTTTTTTATCGTTCTGATAAAGGTTTGAAAATTTGTAGGGACATGTGTTTCGATGTAATGTTAATGTTAATTTGTTATTGTTAGTTGCGTGGTTTTGTATTTCATCAACCGATACGTAGTTAGTCAAAAGTAAATTTAGTGGGGGCAAAAAAATTAAGTCTAATTTTTTTTAATTAAATAAATTCTAAAAACAGTTTCTAGAATCTAGGAAATTTTTTTTTTTTTTGGATTTACGTAATTTTAGTTTCGGCAGTTATTTTATAGTCTCCATGACTCTGTTCAAACGACGTAATCGAAATTTTAATGATTGCTTTCCTCTGACTGTTAAAAAGCTCCTGTTTTTGAGAATAGTAATTTTAAAGCTTTAATGTATTTTGTTATATTTATTCCCTAATGAATTGTTTCATTTAAATATGCTTTTGTGTTGAAATATATTCGTGTATTAAACATTTTGGCATATAAATTTAGTTATAGTTTTTTTTTCAAAACTCTGTTTCTATTTATTTTTTGTTAGCTTTGGATGTGCATTTCAACATCAATGATGCCAACTCTTGGATCATAAAAAGCACTGTGAACATATAAAAATTTAATAAAAAAGGGTAAAAATTAAAAAATTTGCGGGTAAAAAAGCACTAAGCTAAAAATGATCTGTTTTATATAAACAAGTCTTTATTTTTTGTTTGTTTTGCTGGTCTAAGCCACCTTTTGAATGCTCGATAATTCTTCTAAGCTTTTTCTTTATTTTGGTTTTTCCATCTTAAAGAAAGCCACAATTAGTTAATAAGCTTTAACAAAAAATTAATGCAAAATTTACTTTTAAGAAATTTCTTACAATTTGCATAAGTCACAAATTCACCTTGTTTAACTATGTTTACGCATGCGAATTAAAATAGTAAAATCGTTGTTTTAAAAATTAATAAAAAAAATTTATTTTAAGGGTTAAAAAAAAAATTATTGAGAAAAGTCGAAGCGTTTGTTTAAGTTGCAAAAATTTTGATTGTTGAAAAAGTACTAAAAATCACTTCGAGAAATTTTAATAACGAGCCATAACCGCTAAAATAGCTTAAGCGACACATTTTTTGAACTTCGTTTTTTTTTGACGAAAATCGACTATTTACGATCGCAAATGAGCGATTTTGGTCAAAAATTGAAGTTTGAAAATTATGTCGCTGAAGCTATTTTTGCGGTTATGGCGCGATAAGCACTATAAATATTCGGATACTTAGAGAGGAAACAAGCAAAAAAAAAAAAAATAATAAACGAAAAGCACCAAAATAGCAACGCTGTTCAACACGCGCTTGACTTCAAAATGCACACTCGCACACACACACCCATACAAACATGCTTACACTCGAAACATCCCTGTAGGACAAATTTCCGCAAACGATATTTTCTTTGATGTGATGGTTGCTAGAAAAGCTATTGATTTATCGCTTAAGAAATACAATTGAAAATAAAAATAACGACAAGGTTTTATAATATGTCGTACTCAAAGGTTTTATTATGACAGTGGAGTTCAGTTACAACGAACTCTGTGATAGCGGAAAGCTATGTATTACCGGATTTACACTAAGCATTTTTTCATGTAATTTCATGAATTTTATTGCACGCAACTTTTTCTATTTTCTAATCGCAGCGCTATAGAAGATAATCTTGTATAGAAAAGAGCGTGAAATGAATCTCTGATGCATTTTTGACTACTTTTTTGATACAAGATGCTCCTCCAGTCCTTCTCTTGACAAATAAAAAATTTTCATGCAACTAATTTCATGAAAAAAATGCTTAATGTAAATTAGGTATATGTTATTTCCTTATTGTCGTGGTAAAAAATATATGTATTTCCCAGACATAAGAAATGAGCAACTTTACAATTCTATTTATTTCTTTTTTACTACTTGGTAGATAAGCTAAAAAACAAAATCTGCTAACGATTAAAAAATATAAAAAGAGAAATCATTTTAAGTTTAAAAATTTTTAAACGCACTAATAATCTCAAATTAATATTTTACTTATTAAGTAAAATATTTTTTTGATTAAAAATACATTGAAATTGATTATTGAGGGGTTAAGCTGGATCCTATGCGCATTTCACTGTTGCAACGAAAAATAATTTGGCTTTTTAAAAACCTTTAAAAAATTCTGAAATTTTTATTTTTGACCAGACAAAAATACGTAATTTTTTACGTTACAAACGTATTTCTATGCAATTTTATTTGCAAAACCCCAAAAAAGAAATTCGCTGTATTAATTTTTTTATGAAATATTAAAGAAACAGTGTTGAAATGTGGAAAAGCTGTTCGTTATCGAGATAATTCGTTATAATCTAGCTATACTGTATTAACTACAAGCCGTTGTTGGCGACAAGGTGAGGAGCGATTGCCTGCAACATGTCGTTTGTACAGTTTAATTGCTGTAGACAAAAGCAACAATTGCATCGAAATTGTCGAGCTTCTATTGGCACTAAAAATTTAAACTTATTTTAACCGACTTTTGAAGTGTTAAGGACTTAAAAAAAATTTCAACGGCTTCAAAAATAAGCACTAAAAAGTTAAAAATAATTTAAATTCACTTAAATTAAATATTTTTATATTCGTATTACATTCAACTTAATAAGTAATTCTCCAGTTGTTTTATTAATGAAATTTAAAAATTTTGTTTGTTGCCTCCAATTTAGTGTTATGAATATTTTTTTTTTCTGTTTATCACGACTATGCCTCAAAGATTTGGCCTACAGGGATTAAATGTTTGTCGGCATGTGTGAGTTGTAGATGCTGTTGTGGCGGTGCTTATAATGAATTATGGCTTTTTGAAAAGCTACACGTAATTGTGACATAATATGAAAAGTCTACAAGTTTTATTTATTTGCTATTGTACGTATGTACAATTGTAATATTTATGTTCATTGCCTTTAAAATGCATGAAGGAGAAGCAACAATTTTAGCAATTTTTTTTAATATTAAATATTGAAGCACGTTTTAGAGTTAATGTCACTTTCATGAAAAGTGTGAAAAAAATAATAGAAACATGGATTTGGTGAGAGGATTTCATTTGGTTTGAGTATATTAAATATGAAACGAGGTTTGTTGTTAATAAAATATTTAAAAAAAAATGTCTTGCAAAATATAAAAATTTTAACTTACTTCCAGTATCCATAGCACAGTAGTGATATTCAATAACTTTTAACGATCCGACAATCGTAGTTTTTGTCTATACATTTTGTCGCTTGCAGTAACGATTGTGTGATTCTGTAACTTCTTTTTAACGCTAAAACGCAGCTAAAATTTTCTGTTGATTATTAAATTATTGTCGCTTAAATAACGACACAGCTGACATTAATCTACAGCGAATATCGGTAAAAATGTTACGGAATAGCAAATTCGATAAATTTTCGTTATAATTATATGAACGATGCGATTATCGTTAAAAAAAAGTTAGTGAATCGCACTACTGGACTCAATAAATAAAGTGTATAAAGATTCCGTTTACTTGCAATAATTGCTAGAGCCGACTTACTTTAATATTAGTGTATTCAAGCAAGTTAAACTGAAATGTAGACAATTGGCAACAGTATGCATATGAGGGTTAAAAGTTATTTATTGTTATAGACAAGGCTAAAAACTGTTTGCACATTATATTTGGAGCTCTATCAATGTTGACAAATGGCTTAAACAATACAAATTAGCATTTTTAAAGCTTTTGTTGTTGTTGGTTTAGCACTTATAGAAACATTTCGTTGCTGCTAAGCAACACATCTTTAGACTTCGACTACAATTCAAAAAAAATAAGCCTAATGCTAATAGAAAAAACCCTCAATAGATTGTTGAAAACTAAAAGACTACAATCATAATAGTTTTGCACACACATACAAATCTGACGTACAAATCATATGTGTGTGCGTGCAGCTTTGGCTTTTTAACCGACTTCAACAAAAGGAGGAGGTTATCAATTCGTCTTTATTTTTTTGGTGGTGTTACTTTATAACTCGGTACATGTTAGACCGATTCTAAAAACCTTTTTTTTTTGTTTGAGAGGATATAACTTCCCATTGACCCCATTGTAAAAAAGGGAGGGGGGGGGGGAACACGCTCATAAATTTTTTTAAATTAAATTTTATGATACTCTACTTATGTGATTGCTGTGAAACCTATCACACACTTTTAGTTCTTGTAATGACACAATTTTAAAGTTGAAAAAATGGGCGGGGTTACGCCCATTACAATTTATTATAATATTTCACGCGATTCTACTTAAACGATTTTGACGAAACTTAGCTCTAAAAATAGACACAATCCTCCATTTAAAAAAATGGACGGGGTCACGCCCATTAAAATTTAATATTTTATTTTAAATGGTTCTACTTTAGCGATTTTTACAAGACTTAACACGCACCCTGAGCTCTGAAAAAAAAACAATCCTGCATTTTTAAAAATAGGCGGAGGCACGCCCCATTAACATTTAGTTTTATATTTCACGCACTTCTTCTTTTCCTCTTCTGTCAGATCTTTGCATTGACTTCGATATTTTTTCGCAGAATTATATTATTTGTTTTGTTGATATGCCTATAGTTGATTTCTTTCAAACGTTGTGGAAAAATGTCTTAAATGCGTGAACATGAGCTATTAAATTTTAATGAAGATCAAACTGCTTGTGGATCCTTTCTAATATATTTCGCTTTATAGCACAAAAAAACTCTATACAAAATGTTGCAAGACATAATTTAATGACTTAAATTGTAAGCGTATAATAAATGATGATGGAATTAATTCAAATGTTTAAGAAAACGTTTTCTTGTGAATACAAAATATTTTCACAACTAATGGAAAGTAAAATGCAATAACGTTAGAAGAGTTTTAAAATGTTGAAATTAGTTTATTGTATTAAATATTGTGGTTTTTATAATTATGATTTGATTAGGCTACAGTTCGTAATTATAATCTGTAAATCAAATTACATGTGATAATTATTAATAACAAAAATTAAAAATGTTAAAAACCCCGGCTTTTTTCAGAAAAGATGTTATATCTTCTAAACGGCTGGACCGATTTTCTTCAAACATAGCTAAGAACCCTCTCGATCAAGTCATTTTTCAAACAGAAAAAACTAAATGAAAATCGGTCCAGCCGTTTGGCCTGTACGTTGACACGGACAGACACACATATACACAGACACACACTACAAACTTATAACACCCCTTTTTTTAGTCGGGGGTTAATAAACAAATAACATCAAAGTTAATTGTAAATGTTCTAACAAAAACTAGCAGTACGGAACAAGATTTTACTGAAAATATATAAACACATCGCCTATTTAAAAATGCAACTCTGTGCAAGTATGGAATTAAAAGTTTAAATATCAGTTGCACATTGGGGCATATTAGAGAAATTAGCTAATGCTTAAAACGTAGAACGCGGGCTCTCAGACCATCATTTACTTTGTAGTTAATGCATTGCAAGCTTAAATCTAAAAATAGCTGTTCAAATCACCTTTAAGACAAGGCTTTTATCCCTTAAAGTTACAGCAATCATGTGTCATTTATATTGTTACGAAAATGGCCGTCGACAAGATTAAGCAGCATTACACAAAAATATTCCGACAGGGTTAATGTAAGTGCTACGCGAAAATATTCCTACAGGGTCAAAGCAAAGAATAGTCTAGAATAGTAGCCAACAACTAAATGAGCATGCCTAGCTTGATTAAGCGTAAACAAGCAAAAGCAACAACAACGAAAAGCGTCTGCTTATTAAGAAGATTCACATATTTACACACATACATACATGCCAATTCAAACGAAAAGCAAAAGATAAACAATCACCGTGTGTTGCTTAGTTAATGATGTACACACGTACGCATATACACATGTATGTACATAGTTACCACATGAACTTAATTAGGCAGCATATAAGATGATAATAATCGTCTAGACATTGCTTGAAACTTCTGGTGATATTTGTGTGAAATATAAAAAGAGGTGACGCATCCAATGAGTTAGTTAGTTGCAGTTGTGAGTCAGTTACGAACAAGTCAGTCGCGAACAAGTCAGTCATTTGCAAGTAAACAAGTCAGTTGATAATTAAGTTGTGAATTAATAATAGTCTGTCGTGGAATTGAGATTATTGTGGAGTCTATCGTGTCGACTGGAGTAAAGGGAACAGCGCAGCGAATAGACGTGTATAAGGGTGTAAGTAAAGCCAGTGAGTCTTTATTGGTGTATCAACTGTAAGTGTCGGCAGAGTTAGTGCCGTGTGTGACGAGCAGCAGACAAAGAGGTATTGGTGTATCAACTGTGAGTGACGGCAGAGTGAGTCTCGTAAGTGACGAGCAGTAGACAAATTGGTGTCACGTGATTACTTGCGCAGCCAGCTAAGAAACGTGCGTAGACTACAGCGAGGAAGGCGTAGTGGTAACCAGTTGTGAATATCTGTGTGTAATTTATTAGTTTAAGTTGTATTAGTGTATTTAAGCTCTTGAGTAATTTAGTTTAAGTGTATTTGTAAATAAAACTTGTATCATTCTTAACCCTAATTACTACACTCGGCTCTTGTATTCATTTGCAAATCTTCGGATCTACGGAAAAGCGTTTTTATAGAGAGAAAAACGTAACAATATCTTAGTTGTTATTAACTTTTTTTTGTTAATTGCTAAATTTCTAATGCGTCAAAAAAAAATCATCCATGACTTACTGCCATTATTAAGCAAGAACTTGACTTAAAAGTGTGTTTATTTTCTGCTTTAGTAGCTGCAACATGCAAATGCAGCCGGCCAAAAGAAGAGTTAATAAATGGCTTCAATTTAAATGTTTTGCTACCCCAAACAAGTTTGATAGATTTCTTGTTGTTCGTGCTATTTGATTACAAGTATTTTCTTCCCCAGTATGTATATATTTTTAAACCAATTAATTATTTCACTTAAAAGAATAAAAATCGCACTCTTTATTAAAAATCAAGCAAAATGAAAATGCAACGTTGCTTGTTATAATAAATGCAATCCGGCTCAGTCTAGGAAGCCAAACATTTATATCGTCTGCTTAAAAGACATGTACATATGTATGTATGTATGTATGTATGTATGTAGGCATGTATGTATGTATACATATGCAGTCAGTCAGACCTTCATTATACATTGTGACAATTTGCAGCAGCAATAGTAAACACCTATTTAAAATGAGTGTGGCAACACTTAAAAAATTTTGTGTGACATCAATTTTTCTCTTGTTTTATTTGTGTTGCCTCTGATCAATTGGTGTCCGCATGACGTTCAAATAAATTCATGCAACTCGTGCATGAAAAATTATTTACTGCAAGAAAAAATGCTTGCAACGTTTCCTACGTTGCACAATACTTTGTATGGGTATGATGCGTATTAATGTTACGTTAGCTATTTAAAAGTGAAAAGTGAGCGAGAGAGCGAGAGAGAAATCAAGTGAAATAAAAGAAAGAGAGAGAGAGAGTTAGAGAGTGTGTGTGTAAATAACGATGTAAACGTTAGTAACAAATTGAAATGCCTTAAAGCGATAAACAAATGCATGGCTAAATGGGTGGTGCACAAGTTCTTTTTTACCGTTCTAAACGAGGGTTATTTGAGGAAGTTTTGTATATTTTTTTTTTAAAGAAAATATGGAAAAATTTTGAAAGAAAAATAATGCTCAGGAAAATAACATACCTACCAACGATGTGTGACCTTATAAAGAAGAGAGAGACAGAGATGAACTGAGAACAAGTATGTCTAAGATTTACGAGGGTACTCGCCATAAAATGCTTAACTCCACGGTGGTCTTACGCTTACCAACAAAGTATTGCAGGGCACACACTTACTTGCGATATTTCAACATAGTTAACACTGAAAATGATTAAGCATTTTGCTGTGATGTCATCTAATCTAGCACTAATCCAGAATCTTACGACCTTAAAGGCAGAATTACCCCACGGTAAATGTAGAACTGTAAATGTAAATGTGTCAGCTGATCGAATCTGTTGTATGAAAAGCTATGCAAACGCTTACCTGACTGAAATGGCCCGTAAATGTAACGTCTGAACCTGCAGAAAATGAATTTCATGACGACGTTACGTGACATTTGTAGACAGTGATGGGATGTATGTATATTGAATGAAAGTGTGGTACTTTTGTTTCTTTTAATAATTGAAGTCTTTGAGTGGTTAATTTGTATACGTACATGGCATATTTAATAAATTTAGTTTTCTAAAAAAGTTTTTTTTATAAAATCTAACCAGAGTTTGCCAATCGTATGTCTTTATTTTTTGTTAATATACAGACATACACATATGTATATGTACATATATATGAACATGTAAAATATACATACATATGTGTGTACAAACATACATTCAAGCGTACAAAAAACTATTTTTATTTAAAAATAATAACAATAAAAATAAATATAGGTACGTATAATCAAAACAATTATAATGATAATAAAAATATAAGTATTTTTTATAATTATAATACGATGTAATGTAAATATGTATATAAGAGTATGAAGCTTAAATTGTAATTTCACTAAATGTCAAAGTCATTACAATGTTTGTAAGTATAAAATAATGATTTGATATCATTTAAATAATTTTGGTACTTTTCCCATGCAATCAAAAATAATGTGAAGATGTTGAACTCTCACAGTTCAACAGCTGTTTTCCATTTTATATGATTTTTTTATACTGATAAACACCCAACAAACAAAAAGTCCTGTATATGCACATATGTATGTATTTTTGCTAAAAAAAAATATACATATGTATATTGTTTGTAAATAAAAGTAAATTATTATGAGTAGGCATGAACACTAATAAGAAAAGGATAAAACGAGACAGTAAAGATTTTATTGAGGTGCTACTGCAAGCATACACATTCTTGGAAATTAAAGAGCTAAATACTTCGTCTTTCCAATGAAGTTGCTCAAAATCTGTTCTGGTAATGTACAATGACAAATATTACGGTTGAGCGTTACAGCTGCTATTAAAATTATTATAATTGAGTTCATTTAAATAAAATAATAATAATAATTTTCAAAACCTCTAGGCGCATTTTCGTTCTAAAAGGTGTTATTTCAAACACTCAATTAGTTTTTTCCAACAGGCTAAATCTTGCCATCAAAAAAAAAAAAGAAAGTAAATTAAAATAGTTTCAGCGAAATTATTAAAAAATCTTGGATTAATTAAAACATTACAATTTTATATATTATTTACTTATAAGTTCTAATACATATTTACATACTCGTGTGTATGTCCGTATTCATATGTATGTAAACTTTAATCAAAATGAATTTCATGAATTTAAATATTATACATAAGTATATGAACTTTCGCGTTTCACTTCAAATATCTCGCAATTTAAATTCAAAAATGTGTGTTTGCTGGGCACAATGCAATTAGTATGTATGTGTGTGTGCACAAAGAAGTTTTTTTTTGTGTCGAAAACACATGACACGTTTTTAAGTATTCTATAAGCGCTCAAACGTTTACATTTACATTACATTTACATTTACCTTACATCTGCGATTTCTACAATCGGGTAACGGAGCCTTAAGCCTAGTGCAGAGGAATAAACTAACAATATGAGTTCTATAACACAGTAGAGCACTGTAATGTGGGTTATTTTCCCAGTTGGGACATGACTCAGCCTAGAAAAATTCGAGCTCAAAGATCCACTTCCTTCGAAATAAGAGATAAAGTTTCTTAGCTTTTAAGAAAATATAAAAAAAAAGCTTTTTTTTTAAGGGAAACTTATACTATTTAGCATACCTCAGATCAACATAGTAAGTTGAGATGGGTCAACGATCCCACTGTCAAGGGCGACCGTGTCGGGTTTTTCCACGGGAAATGATGTGTTTACTAGAACAGTTTTGAAATGTAAATATGTCTTCTTTTTAAATAGCATTTATTATACTAAACCAATAATAAATGATGTCGTTTAATGACCGAAGCACGATTGATGCAAGTGTATATGAGTGTTTACAAGCAATGTCGCGAAGACTTCTTGTTCATAAGAAACACTCAAAAAAATAGTGTTGATGTGTGTATACTTGTTATTTTGCATATTGTACGTTTGAGTGTGTGTGTGTGTGTGTGTAAGATGTAGATGGTAAGCTATTATGTGTTTTTATGGGTGGTTTTTTAAAGCAAGCCTTGATAACTAATGTCAATGCATGTGAACATTTGTATGTGCGCAGTAAAATAAGAGATCATACGAAGAACGCGTGTGCGTATGTAGATGCATGACGTTTGTATACGCGCCCATGCGTATGAAAAAGCAAGCATAACAAATTCTTCCGTCACAAAGTATTTTCCTCTTTACTCCTCTACCTACAATAACTGAAACAAATGTCTTGCCATGATGTTTAGCGTTTGTTTTAGAAGATTTCGCTGTTGTAAAGCATTTGAAAAACCTCTCATGTCTTAAAAGTTCTTGTAAGTGGTCTTTTGCAGGGGTCTTGTATTTACGCCTCAGGCATTCGTATTTTGGGTTTCGTATAAATAAAGTGGTTGAAGAAATTCCGCGGCTTTCAAAATTAGCAGAGTCGAATTATAGCTAGCCGGCAATTCTCCAGATACAAGAATGAGTTAAAGAGATTCAAGATTAATTCGATATTGCCTACTCACCGGCTAAATTGGTTAGATTTTGAAGTAAAATAAGAAATATTCTTACAATGATGACCGTTTCTCTTTGTCAGATGCAAGTAGTGCCGTGATCGGCAACCTATACCATTACATTTTACCACTGTACGAGTTATACTCTCACCACAAACTGCTGTTGCCAGTGAGTTTTGGCCTCTTTGTCCTAATTTGAATTTTGAAATCTACAAGGGCAAAGTTAATGTTATTATGGTCAGAAGAAATACTCAAGTTTTGTTTATAAAGAAAGGCTTCTTTTGTTGTTGATACGTCAATGTTAATGGTGAGTAAAATAAAGTTTTGTAGGAAATTTTCTTAAAATATTTTACATGCGTTTGCATGTCACGTTTTTTCATGCATGATATCTATATAACGCACGTTGACAAACGAAACCTTCTGGTTTGCCATAATAATTTTCTGAAAATAAAAAACTTAGTAAATTCTCATCACACACATTTTTTTATTGAGTATGAGTGAGATACACGTAATAAAAGAGTATATTGAAAGGCGCGGCGCCCTTATTTTGCCGACCACGGAAGTAGTGTCTCTGTTTATCGTACTCTGGTATCCAAATTTTTCTGTTTTCTTGCTTCTTAGACTCAGCAACAACTTATAGTGATGGTGATGCTAACTTGTTGAGAATTATTTTTCTTAATTTTTTATAAGAGAATTTACAATCAGGCAATGAATACCTACTACTATTACTACGTGTTACCTTCATTGGGAAAGGGATAGTGATTGAGAAGACAGATGGTGAAGTAAGAGATAGAGGAAAGCTTCATTCTTTTACAACTCTGCTTTTTTGCATGTTTCTAATATGGCAGTGTTGCAGTGCCTCTGGTGTTAAATGAGGCGTACTAAATTTTTCTAAACTCTGTTTAGTAGAAATGTTATTGGTTATTTTACTTCGGCAATGATTCTGCTACACAATCAAGGAGGGCGCTTTGATGTTACATTAGGATTAGCATCTGCTGAAGTAGTCGGTGTAGTTCAGTGAAAAGTGACTAGCTTCATCACTTGAACTTTCCTGCAACAACTGATACAAAGGGACGCTAATGCTCTACAGAAAAATGCGAGCTGTTGTTACTTAATGACTGTTGGAGACCATGCTCGTACCCAGTACCTTCGTTTTTTGTAGTCAACGTGTTAACTACTTCAGCCAAAGCGACCCTCAATTAAGATTAATGATCTAAGATTTTCTACTACATTTGCCTGTTTATACGTTACGGCACTCTGCCAAGATTCGCCTCGTATTGGAACCATTCGCCATCATCAGAATCGTCAGCTGTTGAATTGGAAAAAATGTATCTGGTGGACCGCATTCGGCCAACTACTATCATTGATCGGAATTGCATTCAGCGAGCCTGGTTGCTCACAATTATTATGTGTATTCCCAAAGAAAACCTCACCAATCAGCGGATGCAGTATTAGTTCACTCAAAGTGAAGGGAACTTATTCCACAGACCGACATCATTCAATACTTGCTTTAAACCTCGAAGTTGCAACCAGTATAGAGTTGTCTTCTGAACAGAACAATTCAGAATTAGGTTGCACGTCTACAAGCATTACTGACTATCAAATAAAAAAATTTGTTTTGTAAAATTTATAAAATTTTGGATAACTTTGAAGGTTTGACTGTGTAAATTTCAATTTGGATTCTGACAACACTGATATTTTTGCAAAATTCAATAATAGCCGACATCATGGCTGCAAATTTAAAATTTCTGTTATTTCTATTAATATTTTTCTCAAAACAAAAACTTGACAAATGTTTTTCATTATATGGTTATTACTAAAATAAAATTATGTTGAAGAGCATACGGCGTCAAAATATAAGCTAATGGATCAAAAATGGTGTGCACTGTCGGCTCTGGAGTCGTTCCAGACGATATTGGTATAGAGTGCTCATTTCGTCGCTGTAACGAGGCCACAGTATTTCAGGCTGAAATTTTAGCCGTACTGGAAGCGGCTGGAGTGTTGCTTGATAGGAAGGTACAGGGTAAAGTCGGTATCTTTGTCGACAGCCAAGCAGCTCTTCTATCTCTTAGATCATATTTCACTTCCCTTAGTCCTGATTCACACACATCAGGTTTAGCTGATCAGTTTTTGTTCAATTTTCTTTTGAACCTGCATTTACGTTCATACACACCGTCAAGTTTGTTTCATCAAGTCTCATCAATTTGTGTTGTAGTAGAGTATCACGAATGACAAAACAAAACGAAAAAGCAAACTTGACTGGTACGGTCAAGTCTGTACCTCTTTCCAATCTCTTTTCCTCTCTCTCCTAAAAACTCAAGACTTGACGACTCAGACCTGACGTGTGTGAATCAGGACTTACTCTAATTGGGAAGTGAAAGAGTGTGATGTTTAGAATAGATGGTCACCTAAACTTTTTACGTAACGAGCGGGCGGGCGAGCTGAATAGAGCTAGGTAGAGCTGACTCTGCTTTCAATGTCTCTAATACCAAATCGGTAGCCATGCCGTTTGGAACTACTGAAAACTCTATCTTCAAGCAAAATTACTTTCTTTAATAAATACATACACCTACATTGCCTTGATAATTTAGAGACTGGTGCCTGTCCGAGTGTCACCGGTGCTATCACCAACAGCATTTTTACAAAACAACTTACAAACAGATACGTGGACTGATGTGGGAAGAGTAGAAGCTACAGATAAAAAAGTCAAGTTATTTCTATAGCTATGATACTTTGCTATTGCAGCGCCTCTGTTGCTAAGTAGGCGCATTATTTTAATTATTTTCTAGGTTATTTTACTTTAGCAGCAATTCATTATTTTAAATAACGCTGAATAAAATTATTTTTAAAACAAATCCTTTTGAGTATAAAGATATATTCTTAAGCTAGTTACAATCTGAGTTCTTAGATACAACCCTCGCATATTTACTCTAAACTGCCAGCCAGAGTGGCTAACTGAGTGCTTGGTTGTCTGGTTGATTGGACGGTTGGTTTTTATTGACCCACTCTGTTTGCCTGTAAGTTTGTTTGTTTATAAATACTGTGTAAAAAAGTACTGGTAGCAGTTTATCCGTTCGTCCGTCCGTCCGTGCGCTCGTCCGTTCATTTGCCATTAAAGAGCTATAGAGTTGAAACAAATTTAATGTATGTTTGTGTTTTACTTCTTCTAACTTCAAATTTATAAAAACTCATAGACGACACTATAATGCTATCATTAATCTTCAGGCACGACTGATTTGTTTGGCCTTTCCAAAAAGCAAAAACAAAAACAAACAAAAAAACTACTCAAAATCAAACTCATACAAACCATTTTTGCTTTAAATATATTATTTTCCCAAGGAGCAGCAAAGAAAAAGGGTCAGTTTTGATGCATAACTCTGGCTAAGTAGTTCTTGCTAAAAATAAGTAAATGCATTTGTATGTGTGTGTGCGAGTGTGTGTGAGTGTGTGTGGCAAGGAAAAAGTTTACGGTAATATATACTGCATTGCAGCATTGATAATGATCTTAATCTTCATCATGTTGTTCATGATGTTGGGCAAAAATATTTAACATACAGAAAAAAAAACTTTAGTAAATTGATGATGCTTCAAGTAATAACAACTTCAAAGATTCATAGTCATCATCATCATCAGCAGCAGCAGCAGCAGCAGCAGCATTCATACTCCTCCTCATTGCCGCTGGCTGTCACACAATCACACACTCATAACCTCTTTATTTTTAAGGTTTCGATCGAAAGAGGCAAATTATTTATATGTTGCAACTAGAAAAGGCAGGCATTAAATGCAAGAAAAACTAGAAGACAGCCAGCGCAGTACTACTAATGGTTTTTAGTGGCATGCATTTACGCTTAAAGCATTTAATTTATTTATGATTTTATATAAAATTTTTTTCAACAAAAACCAACTTAACTTTTACTAAATTAAACAGTAGAGTAAATATTTGTTACACAATATTATTGTATTTTAAAAAGCTAAAGTTACATTTCATGTGTAAGTATTTTAATTATACAAAAAAATTTGCAGAAATCATTGTAATTATTGTGAGCAACAAATAATTGTTTCCTACATGGCAAAGTGTTTTTTTTATATAAAGGGTGTTTTTTATTGAGGTATAGAACTTTAAGTTGGTATCACTTTTTTAACTGGCGGCCATTTTGACAGCTGTCAAGTGATTAATATTTAGTTTGGTTTGCCATTTCATCATGAACAGGTTGACAAAAGAACAACGCTTGCAAATCGTGCAAATTTATTTCGAAAATAATGGTTCAGTTCGCGAAGTTTACCGCAAGCTCCGTCCATTTTATGGTCGACATAATCGTCCATCAGAGCAATTAATTCGGTTAACCATGAATCGTTTTCGCACTACGTTTACTCTATGTGATAATACGCATCCGCAGAGACGTCGAACAGTGCGCACCGAAGAAACAATTGCCGCTGTAGACCAAACTGTTGAAGAGGACCCAAATGAATCGATTCGCCACCGTGCACAGCAATTGGAGCCGACTAACCGACTATTTTGTTCCCGAATTGGATGGCATGAATGTGGATGAGTTGTGGTTCCAACAAGACGGCGCTACATGCCACACAGCGCACGTCACAATCGATTTATTGAAGGAAACATTCGATGAGCGCATAATTTCGCGGAATGGACCTGTCAATTGGCCACCAAGATCGTGTGATTTGACACCATTGGATTATTTTCTTTGGGGATATGTGAAGTCGCTCGTCTACGCCAACAAACCAGAAACGTTAGGGGACTTGGAAGCCAACATTCGTGGCGTTATTGCCAACATACGGCCCCATATGCTCGAAAAAGTGGTTGAAAATTGGACCTGTAGAATTGGCTTTATTCGAGCCAGCCGCGGCGGCCACATGCCCGAAATCATATTTAAACATTAATGGCATAAGATTATCCTTCCAATAAAGCCAAATTGATGGACATTAAAACGATTTTCTTGTGTTTTATTTCAATTCGAAGTTCTATACCCCTGAAAAAAACACCCTATACATATATTTTACTTTACGATCAACTCAAGTTGATGGCTGGCTGTTGGCGGTAGTTAAATTTAAAAATAATATTCAATCATAAGTCTGTTGTATGTGATTTTCCACATACACATGTTGCAATATACTTATAAGTGTCTATTTATATAAACATGTTAATTAAGGAAATAATCGACTAATACCTTTAAGTAGTTAAATTAAAAAAAAAAAAAAAAAAAAAATAAAATTATTTATAAATGATTGGCAAACTTTTCCAACTGCATTTTATAACATTTACATATATATATATTTTCACTTGGTGCTGTGTACAAAAATTATAAAAAGAGCAAGGAAATGTTTCATCGCACTATCTTCACACATGAAAGCATAATCCATTAAACACATTCACCTCAGCAAGCAACCGACTACAAAATGTCTAGGATAGAATACGCATTTTTATATGAGAATGATTCTTTTGAAGGCAGCAGGGCAACAGCGCGGCTGATTTTGTCGTTGTAGTCCAATTAAACTAATTTCTATTGCTTTAGCTACAATTTAGTGTTGCCAGTATAATACAAAATGTTGAATGAATGATTTTGTGCAATTATTTCATATTATTTAATAGAAACAATATCCAAAAATTCATGTAAAGAATAAATTGATTCATTTTCGTACTCTTATGTGAAATAAGTACATTTTAGAAGTGTAATTAATTTTTATGAATGCAAAATATATGAAAGTTGCAATACTGAACTATGTATTTGTACTTAAATATCAGCTGCAGATGGTGTTGCTGCCGTCTCCAAAATAATTAACTAGCTGCCTACGAGGCGACAAATGCTACTAGCGGCATTTGAAGTCGTGTGTTCGTGTAGCCAGCTGTGGTCAATGTGTTTAATGCATAAGTGTTAAGGCTTATTTAGTCTTTAATTTCTATTGCTGTTCTGTGCTGTGCCGTTCTGCTTCTAAATTTGACTACTTACTTTTTCTGTAGCAATTTATTAACTGTTTCTGACCAGTAGGGTCGCAGTTTTCCACTAAAGCGATGAGTTTTGCATCGTCTATTGTTAAAGTTCAAGATACTTTTGGTTATGAGGTTGGTTTTTGTTCGTACAAATAGAAAAAACACTGCTGTTAATTATTGTTTGGTTTTACTTCATAACCATTTTATTTTTTAATTAAAATTGATATTAGAACTTAAAACAAAATACTGGATGTAAAAATTTACGTGTTGCCGGCAAAAGTGTTGTAAAGAAAAGAGAAAGGAAAAAATGGTTGATCAATCAGATTTGTTGAAAAAGTTAGTAATCGGTACTGCAGCATGGTAGTCGGTAACACGTAGTGATGCCACAATATTCCCCCCCGCTGGGGCGGTCCTATCTGAACCTCAGGGGAATTACGACCCTTCGACCACTTGAAGTGGTTTTGGCTGGTTCTGTTGCGGTTGCCGAAAAAACAGGGCCACTGGAACATGTTGCGTTGGTGACAATATCATCAGAGACTTGTTGTTGCTTACTTATGCTGTCAGGTACGTTTTGTTGTTGCATACTTATGCTGTCAGGTAGGTTTTGTTGTTGGATACTTATGCTGTCAGGTACGTTTTGTTGTTGCATGGTGCTATGTTGTGGAGCAGATGACTCTGGAGTTGGTACTTTATTGTGTACATCTTGACTAGAAAAAAATGCTGGTTTCAAACGGTCGATGCTAATATTAGCTTGACGACCTCTAATTTGTATTGTAAAAAACTTTTCGAAACGTTTCAATACAGGATATGGGCCATCATACGGATGCGTAAGGGACGGTCGGACGGAGTCGTTACGGACGAAAACATGAGAAGTCTCTTGCAATTTTTTTGATACAAAAGTCTGTGGCGTTGTGTGGTGCGAGGTATCAGTAGGTTTAATGTTTTGCATTGTTGTTCGAAACTCGGAGACAAAATCGCTGATGGAATCAGGAATTTTGATTTGTTGAAAGAATTCGCCAGGGTTGTTAGTGTAGTGCCATACACTAACTCTGCAGGGGATGCGTTTAGATCGGGTTTAAAAACGACTCTTAACCCGAGCAAAATCGTCGGCAGATGGAGTACCCATTTTGTTGGGTTGTGACACAATATCGCTGCTTTGAAAGTGCGGTGCCATCTTTCAATGATACCATTCCGCCGTCGTGCGGAGGTGTGTCGTGCCTATGGTTCTCATTAGCTCTGCGAATATGTACGATTCAAACTTGCGACCACGATCGGACGTAATTTTTGCCGGGACGCCAAATCTCGAAATCCAGTGTGCTAGAAGTGCTCTGACTATTGATTCTGTCGACATGTCGGGCATTGGCACTGCTTCCGGCCAGCGTGTGAATCTATCAATAATCGTGAGGCAATATCGTTGTCCCTCACAGAGTGGCAGTGGACCAACGACGTCAATATTTATGTGGGCAAAACGTTCTTTAGGTGGGGTATATTTTACCGTAGCGGACGACGTATGCCGTTGCACTTTTGATTTTTGGCACTGTACACATTCTCGCACGAAAGATGCAGCATCCTTGCGCATACTTGGCCAGCAAAATCTGTGCGTGAGTAGTTTGGTCGTCGCTCGCACGCCTGGATGCGCTAGGTTGTGGACTGTCGAGAGCACTTGTTGACGAAAATCTTTAGTAATATACGGGCGAATGTTTGATGTCGATGTATCACAGACGAGCTGGTCGTTACTCCCTGGTATGGGGAAATATTTTAATACCAGTGAGTTGTTTTGCAAAACTTTGCCCTGGAGCGTTTGCTGAAGTTCGTCATCGTTGCGTTGAGCGGCTGCAATGCGGGAATAATCTACGACGCTGTTTATTGTTTCGATGCGGGAAAGAGCATCCGCAGTAGCGTTTTCCACACCGGGCGTATGACGAATATCAGTTGTAAACTGGCTGATAAAATCTAGCTGTCGAATACTGCGTGGCGATGCTTTTTCTAATTTCTGTTTAAATGCAAAAATTAGCGGCCGGTGGTCAGTGGCGATATAGCAGGCTCGGCCCTCTATTAAATAACGAAAATGACATATAGCTTGGTAAGCCGCTGTCAACTCCCTGTCGTATGTCGAATATTTCTGCTGAGTGCTTGTAAGTTTTTTTGAGTAGAATGCCAAGGGTTGGAGGCTATTCCCGATATTTTGGTGTAAAGCTGCTCCAACAGCTGTGTCGGATGCGTCCACATATAGCGCTAGCTCTGCATCAGCAGCAGGGTGTGCCAGAACAGCTGCATTAACCAGTTCGACTTTACATCGTTCGAAGGCGGCTTCAGTTGTTGCGTCCCACTTTGTTATTGTTCGATCATTTTTCTTGTTGCCTACAATAAGATTTTGCAGTTTCATCTGGTAAGCTATGGCGTGTGGCAGGAATTTCCTATAAAAATTTATCATGGCGATGAATCTCTTTAGATCCTGTGCCACTTTTGGTTTAGGAAATTCCTTTATAGCTGCCACTTTTTCCGGTAAGGGTCGAATACCATCTGCATCTACAAGATGTCCTAGGAATTTGATTTCACTTCTGCCAAATTCGCATTTCTTTAGGTTTATAGCGAGGTTGTTGTCTTGTAGCCGGCGGAACACTTCGGCGAGGTCGTGGCGATGTTGTTCGAGCGATGAGGATGCAACACAAATGTCGTCGATGTAAGGGAAAACGTAGTCTAAACCCCTTAGCACTTCATCTAGAGCCTCTGAAACGTTTGCGCGGCGTTACATAGGCCGAACGTCATGAAGCAAAATTCGTATAGTCCGAATGGGGTGCTAATGGCTGTCTTCGGGACGTCGTCGGGGTGAATAGGTACCTGGTGAAAGGCCTTTTGGAGGTCAATTTTTGAAAAATATTTCTTACCTCTCAAAGGTGAAATCTGTCAAGTATGGCAGTGGGTACCTATCCGGCGAAGTCTGAGCGTTGAGGGCGCGGTAATCGCCACACGGCCTCCATGTGCCGTCGTTTTTTTTTTACCATATGCAAGGGGCTGGACCAGTTGCTGCTAGATGGTTGACATATGCCCGTTTTTAGCAGGAATTCGAATTCAGCTTTGGCGGCTGCTAGTTTTTCCGGCGACAGTCTGCGGGGGCGACAAAAGACGGGTTGTCCTGTTGTCTCGATTTTGTGTATGATTGATGATTTCGTCTTTGATCCGTATGGTGAAAGTTTGGTGATGTTGGGGAATTTTTCTAAAATGTCTGCGAAAATGTTTTTTGTATCGGAAGCTTTAATTGTTGCCGCTTCATGATGAATTGCTGATGCTAGGTGGGTTACATTGCCTGTGGTGCTGTCGATTAGACGATTGCGGCGGAGGTCGATTAGCAAATCAAAAAATTTTATAAAATCGGAGCCAATGATGGGAGATGTTACGTCCGCAACTACAAATGACCAACTGAAGTTTCGGTGTAAACCAAGATCCAATTTAATGCGCTTTTCACCAGTTACTTTAATCGGGGACCCGTTGGCAGCATATAAAAGGACGGCAGTTGGACGGACATCAGTCGGCTTGGAGGTAATCGGCAAGACGGAAACGTCAGCGCCACTATCGACTAGAAATTGTTTATTGGAGAGCTTGTCTTTTATTTTGAGGCGAAAAATTTTGCGTTTGGCAGGGGATGCTTCGCGTACATCCGCTACCCGATTAGGCAGTCAATTACTCGTGGACGACGCGTCCGACACTAACGCGTTAATCTGGCGTTTCTTATGCCGACAGGGGCTGCGACATTTTTGAGCAAGACGTCCAAATTTTTTATGATACCAGCACTCTAGGCCTGTTGTGTTGGTATTGTACGTTGGGCGACTCTTTGAACGGTGACGTTGAATAGCTGGGCCACGAGAACGTGAGCGCGTAGAAAAATTTTCGAATTTTTTGCTTAGCTCTACCACGGCTGCACGCAGTTCATTAACTTCAGCCGATGGCTGCGTTTGGACACGATTAATTTGATGAGGTGTCATGGCGTCGACAACTGAGTCAGCAATTTTTGTAAATTCGGCCGGGGAGCCTGATGATGCTGCTACGACAGGCTGGGCAAGTTCAGGCAAACGTTTAGCCCACAGGCCTTTCAATGCCGCATCACCCAGAGTATTTCCGGCTACGCGCTTCATCTCGAAGTAGAGCTCCGAAGGCTTTTTATCACCCAACGGCAGCTCTGACAAGAGGCGATTGAGACGACGTTGCTCACTATCGGCGAAGTGTTCAGTAATTTTTCTTTTAATGTATTCATACCTGTCAGTCTGGGGGAGCATCGCTATAACATCAGAGAGTTGTGCAATGATGTTTGGGTCCAATGCCGCCAGCACCGTAGCTGATTTCTGTTTATCTGCCGATATACCAGACGCTGAAAACCAGAAGTCCATAGTCATGAACCACGCTTCTATGTTGCAGCTCGACATTTGTGGAACTGGCAATCTGGCGTACACGACGGAAATGTTTCCAGCAGGTGACTGTGGAATGCCGCTGTTGTTTACGATTTGTTGTGCAACGTCTTCGTTAGGCATGTCGCTTGGCCTTTTCTTAAAACTGCCTGTGGAAAAAATATGGCGGAAAAATGGCGTGCAAAAGTTCGCCACAGAAGAAAATGGCCGAAATTTTTCGTATCGATGATGAAAGAAAAAAAATTTTTTTTTTTTTTTTTGCCACCACTATACGGACGTCGGGGTCACCAATTTGGTTATGAGGTTGGTTTTTGTTCGTACAAATAGAAAAAACACTGCTGTTAATTATTGTTTGGTTTTACTTCATAACCATTTTATTTTTTAATTAAAATTGATATTAGAACTTAAAACAAAATAATGGATGTAAAAATTTACGTGTTGCCGGCAAAAGTGTTGTAAAGAAAAGAGAAAGGAAAAAATGGTTGATCAATCAGATTTGTTGAAAATGTTAGTAATCGGTACTGCAGCATGGTAGTCGGTAACACGTAGTGATGCCACATACTTTTATTTTCCTTTTAAAAATTAATTTTTTTATTTATTTAAAAATATTGTTATTATAATTTTATGCTGTCACTTAAAAATTTTTTGATTTTCAAAGGTTGAACCGAAACGGAACAGAACGAAACAGAAAAACTAATTACTTGTATTAGATTTCTATAAACAAAAAAGAGTCAGCTGATTCGTAATAGAACAGAAAGTAAAAACTAATTCTGCCTTTAGAGTTGGGAAAAATCGTTCCATTTTTGGAAACGTTCCGACCGATCCGAAAGATGCGGCGAACAAGGGGATTCATTTTGTACATAGTTCCGCTTTTTTATCTTGAAAAGTGAATGAACGAGGATTCAGAGAACGTGTCTGCTACTCCCAAAAAAAGTTTATAATTTGCTTTAAATTTCTGACAAAATATAAGTAAATAATTTGGAACAAATTAAATTTAGGGACACCTGTCAGTTATAAAAAAAATAAGTGTTATCCGATAGAGAATTGAAATATAGAATATCCGATACATATAACTCGGCAACTAAGCCTCGGCGACAATTTTTTATGTAGGTTTTAGGGTTCCGCATGCCAAAGGTAAAAAGAAGCCCTATTGTTTTCGCTACGCTGTCTGTCTGTCAGTCTGTCTGTATGTCTGCCTGTCCGTCTGTAGGTCTGTCTGTCTGACCGTCACAGGCTATTTTATCGAGAACAGTAAGTCTACAGCACTAAAATTTGGACAGAGTGTGTAGAAGTTTGGCCGCTACAACACCAAATACATGAGAGTTAAAAATTAAAAGGTGTTCCAAAACGAGCAACGAAAAATTTAAAAATCCTCTGTAATATACATACATACATACACTTGAAATTTGCAAAGTTAGTGCATTTTATACTGACTACAACATTTAACACTAATATTCAAAAAAAAAAAAATAATAAATAAATTAAAGGGTGTTCTATCAGTTAATGTTATTTTGACTATGTAAGAGGCAATTTACAGCCTGGCCCACGATATCGACAACGTTCGACTTGTCGCACACTTACATTCAAAACAAAAACAAATTTTAATATTTTGTTGTTGTTTCAAATGTAAGTGTGCGACAAGTCGAACGTTGTCGATATCGTGGGCCAGGCTGTTAATGAAATTTTCTAAAACGGTAAAACTAAATCATAACTAAATTAACAAAACCGAAAAAAATCGAAAAAAGTACCAAATTAAAAACAAAAATTCTAACACTAAAATACATCGTCAAAAACCGGAAGAATCACCAAAATGAAAAATATCGCCAAAACGAAATAAATAAATATAAATTTTATTCTCGCTTATGAAACTCGTCAGTAGATTTCGAACTAAAAAGTTTTTGAAGCTAAAAACATTTATATATTTATAGTATAGCTCTTAAAATGCTATTGAGAATTACAGTATACAAACATAAAAAGTTTTAAGACATCAAACAAAAATCGTTACAAAACAAGCAATTTTATTTGACTTTTTATCAATATCATCAATCAATCATTTTCCATTAAAAATTTAATTGAATGTATTAGAAAATTTAATAGAATCAATTAAAAGTTCAATTGAATCAATAAAATTCTTGGCTGAACATATTAAATCCTGAGAGCTTATTTTATGTAAAAGAACTTTGATTAGGGTAAACAGGTAAATTAGGTATGCTGTATTCAAAATTAAGCACTAAAAAGTTAAAAAAAGCAATGTGAGTCCGATCAAAGAGGTAAATGTGTAAACATCTAGTAATGAAATTTTTTTTTTAAGTTGGAAGTACTTATGCTAGTACTTTCAAAACTTTCAATATTGTAAATACATATGAATTTGTTGGTTTTTGTTTGTTTTATTAAACTTATTTGGTTAGTAAATGGGCACGCTGCAGTATATGTATATGTACTGCACTCAAAATTGCAGTAAGCAGTAAATTTACTGATTACTAAAAAAATTCAGTAAATTTTTACTGCTAATGAAATTTAATTTGCATTACCAGTAAAATCGTAGGGCCGTAATCATAATAAAATTGTGGCAAGTGGCAAAGTTTTTTCATTAAAATTTTGAAACTTTTGTATGAAAAACATTTAGCCACTTGGTAGAATTTCATTATGAATTCGGGCATTACTGATTACTGAAAATTCAATGCACCTCATCAAATAACAAATCATTTAGGCAATTTATAAAAATTATAGAAAAAAATTTTAGTAATCAGTAAAAATATACTTGTTAAACATTTTTTATTGTTTTTACTGAAACTTTAGTGGTACTGCAGTGCTCATCTATGGTAAATGCCTTTACTTTTACTTTTTAATTTTTAATTCCTGTGTTCCTCGTTTAGTTGTTGCTGTTCTTGTTGTTGTAGTGTACGCATTGCAATTAAAATAAATTCAGTAAAGTGCGACTTTGACTCGCGCACATTCGATTTTGATCATTTTTTTTTTTGATTTAGCTTTCTTCCTTTTTAAATTTTTTTCAGTTTAAACGATTTTTTTTTTAGTTTTATCGATTTTTTCTCGTTTTGGCGTTTTTTTTTCTCATTTTGGGTTTTTTTAATTTTCGCAATTTTTTTCATTTAGGCGATTTTTTCATTTTGGCGATTTTTTATGTTTTTAGGGGTTTTTTCATTTTGGCGATTTTTTTCTGTTTTTGGGGTTTTTTTTTTATTCAGGCGATTTTTTTTTATTTTGGCGATTTTTTCATATTGGCGGTTTGTTTGTTTAAGGATTTTTTCATTTTGGCGATTTTTCCGGTTTTTCGCGATTAATTTTAGTCCTAGAGATTTATTTTAATTTGGTGCTTCTTCTCGTTTTGGCGATTTTTTTGTTTTTGGCGATTTTTTTATATTTGGCGATTTTATATTTTTTTTGGTTTTTTAGTTTTACCGTTTTTGAAAATTTCAAGAGTTTTGCTCTTACGGTTTCCAAGATATAGCAAATTGTCAAAATTACAAAGTCAAAATTACATTAACTGATGGAACACCCATTGATTTAAATTTTTTAAATTTAGTGTTACTTGTTGTAGTCTGTATAAAAATACACTAACTTTTAAAATTTCAAGTGTATATATGTACAGTCAAATCCCGATAATTCGTACCCCGATAAATCGTAATTACCGATAATTCGTAATAAACTATAGATACCTTCAAAAATCTCTTTAATTCGTAAAATTTCCATACATTTTGGTCCCCTCTCTAATTCGCATTTTTTTTTTTCAAATAAAATCTTCTTTACCTCTTATAAATCGTGATTTTTTGCTAACTACCACTTATAATTCGTAATAAAAAACAGCAAAAACATGGAAAGAATGATGTTTTGTTTTCCACAATTTTTTTTTGCGTGGATTTTTGCTTTTGCCTGCGTGTGTTTATTTTCTTAAGATCAGTTTGCTAATGAATAATAAAGAAAAATGTCATAGCGCACGCATAAAACTCTGTCGGTGTTACAAAAACAATAAATTTTTATTTTGTATTTTATTTTTAACAATTGTTTCTTATGTTTTTTTTTTAATAGTTTTAGTAAATAAATTAAAAAACCCCGTTAAATCAAAATCCCGCTAAATCGAAAACCCCTATAATTCGTAAGAAATGGCCGGTCCATTGCTATTACGAATTATCGGGATTTGACTGTACATACAATTGTATGTATATTACATGGGATTTTAACATTTTTCGTTGCTCGTTTTGGAACACCCTTTAGTTTTTAACTCTCATGTATTTTTGTTGTAGTGGCCAAGTGTCTACACATTGTGTCCAAATTTCAAGTCCGTAGCTCTTACGGTTCGTTTTCACCTTTGGTGTACGGAAATATACAGACAAATAACCGGCGGCGGCGCACCGTCGGCTTCGAGCCGGTCGACTTGTTTCTCTGCTTGGTATTGCTTCTTTCAAACACTAATACACTCATACATAGCTCACACCGATTTGACAATGCAAAGAAATCTCAGCAAAGAAATCTCAGCAAAGAATCAAAGTCAAAAGATTTTATTTACAATTTAATAAAACATTATTGTAGGTGCTACCTGCAAATTGCAAGAGCTTTTGATTTATTAGGAAAATAAAGAAACCTATGCCCTTAACAATTCGTGCCACATTATTACTCACAGGATTTATCATTAAAAAGAAAACATTTCCTAATACCTAATAACAACTAATAACTAATAACAACTATTTCTAAAAACAAAATATCAAAGCACTCATATGCAAATAAAAAATGTTTTCTTTTACTTTTTACATTCAACAAATTATAAATATTTTCCAAAGCCTTATCACTCTGGCCAAATAACTATTTGTGCTTAAATGCAAAAAATAAACAATTACAGTACACTTTTATTTATAACTTTTCCAAAGACCATAAAACTTACAATTCAAAAATATTTATTTTAATCGTAAAAATAGAAGCAAAAAAAAAAATATGTAAACTAAACTTTAGTTAAATATTAACAGTATTTTATAAACCAGTCGTAAATATGGACCTGAATATAAATTTACCCTCCACAAAACATAAATACAATTCTAAAAATATAATTTTCAAAGGATTTTAGTTTTATATCCAGCCGATGCTGCACTGCACTCACACAAGCATGTGTGCAAAATCAAAATGAATATTTAAATTTTTGAAAACACATATTTTTGTTTTTTTTTTACAAACATACTGCAAATGTATGAATAAACATTTATGTAGTAAATTTTCTAACCGCAATAGCAAAAACATATAGAGAGAATATTTTTTTTGGGGAACTATAAATACACACAAACACACACACACACACACACAAATTCATACATACACACACTTATGAACAATTAAAGCCCGGTAGTTCTTTTTGTAAATTTACTACTCGCAGTCAGAAGAGACGTTTTGGATGTGACAACTTTATTCAATTCAAAATTCAATCGTGTACATAAATTTTGCGGAATAATTAAAGTTTTTCTCAAAACAATATAAATTATTAAGACGGTTTACTTTGCAAGGTCATGAGTTTGAAGGAGAGAAGAAAAGAGAGAATACGATCTTTTCGATCGAATACTTATGTATATTAAAAACAAAAACAAATTTTCTTATATTATTGTTTGTTTGCATGTTTTCAATACAAGTTATCGATCGAAAGTTTGT
This sequence comes from Tachina grossa, assembly GCA_949987645.1. NCBI lineage: Eukaryota > Metazoa > Arthropoda > Insecta > Diptera > Tachinidae > Tachina > Tachina grossa. The sequence goes on along the minus strand of OX465278.1, from coordinate 118,096,274 downwards.
AGACTTGTATCGAACTCTTTCAGTAGCTCGTTTTTGACACAAACGAATTATCAAATCCGTGTAATTTAAATGGGTTTGATCATATAGGTTTGTGTCTAAAACGAGCTAATGAAATATTTCGATACAAGTATAAAAGTTAGCTGCCAACAAAAGCAACCATTGGCGTAGCTATAAATTTTTTTAGGGAGGCCATTACGGCTGGTGATTTTAATGAGTAATAATAAAAAAACATAATAACATTCAATTTTTAATAATTATGGGGGGGGGGGCAATAGCAATTCTTGGTGGGGGGAAATTCAACCCCCAGTATGGCCCTTTTACGCCTATGGAATTAGTTAGCAAAACCAAATGTTGCAGTTGCTGTAGAAAAGTTCAAAAAATACATGCAATACACAGAAAAAAATGATTTGTAAATACAATTAATTTTTTTGTTATATCAATTAAATAATTAATTGATTTTGAACCTACAACGAGTTTTGTAAATACAATCAACGAATTTGTAAGTTGAAGGAATATCTTAAGAATATTTTCAATTAAATATATCAACAACTAATTTGTTGAAATTTATTTATTTTTTCAACATTTATTTTTGTTAGATTTCAAAGTTATTTCAATTAAAGTTATTGTTTTATTAACAATGTGAATTGTTGAGTTTCTGTATCATAATTGTTATAAATATGAGCAAGCTTTTTATACACTAAAAACACTAAATGTCTTTGAGGGGAGTTGAACCGGCAACATCAACACTAATAAACTGATTCACTTCCCTATCGAAAATTTGGCTAACTTTAAACTAACTTTAAGCTAACTATTTCGCAACTAGTACTGACTACAATTGGATTACTTTGCAATGTAATCAACTGACTATTTTAACATTGCGATGTCCTAGGAGATAGTCAATTGTCTCACTAGGCACTACTTTAAGCTAACTTAAAGTTTACTTTTTTAAATCAGTTAGTAGTCAGTAAATTAAAAAAAATTTTCTGTGGCTCGAACATGTAACATCATTCGTTGTGTACTCAACGCGCTACCACTCGGCTAAGCTGCCATCTAAAATAACAACAGCAAAATGTTAATATAAAACTGAAATGTGTTTTAAAGTAGCTGAGAATAAATTTGTTGGCTCTCGCCAAATTCGATTACGTACTCAACTTTAGAATTAATTTTGGGTTTGTTCTGGATGACTTTGCAGCTAGCTTTTAGTCAGGCTTAGAAAAGTTAACTATAAGTTAATTATTTTTGTAGTCAACCACACATTCTCCGACACGGTTACCTCTCAGCTAAAGAGCAACACTTTATTGAATACGCAAATGATGAATACACACAAAATATGATTTCTTGTTTCTTCTACATGTGAGCATTCCCTCTTGATATATGTAATTTAACAAATAATTTTGTTGAGTAATTTAGTTGACTATAAAAATTTAAATTATATCAAAAATGATGATTGTTAATTTTTAAATTAAATGTTAACAATTTGTTTTGTTGGTTGCATTTCGATGATATTTTTTTCTGTGTACACTGGTCACTGAATACACTGGCTTGAGCGAACACTAGTCCTACTGTAACATCAGAGTGCCCTACTTCATCAGTATTGTGTAGCAGAATCATCGACAAAGTAAAATAACCAATGAAATGGCTACTAAACACAACTTCAACAAAATTTAATACGCCTCATTTAACACCAGAGGCGCTGCAACACTTCATTATTGAAAAAATAAAACGTGCAAAATGCAGAGTTGTAAGAGAATGAAGCTTTCCTCTACCTCTTCCCAGCTGTCTTCTCAATCACTATCCCTTTCCTAAAGAAAGTAAAATTTAGTAATAGTAGTAGGCATTCATTGCCTGAGTATCAGTTCTCTTAAAAAATATCTAAGTCTTGTCTATTCGCCTGCCACTGAATTTTGCCCTTAGAAAGTAGTTGATTACGTTCTTAAAAAACATTTGTTAAATAATTATTGTAATACGCGTTAGTACAGTTTGTCCCGCCTTTCAGCGTAACCTAACCAAAGTTACAAAAAAAAAGAGATTGTTAGCTTGCGCCATAGATTTTTTGAACAACGGTGTAATAGTATACTGGATACTCGTAATAAAAAATAAATTATCAAGTTAAAATTCAAAAAATTTTAAAACTCACCTATTTCCAAAAAAAAAATAGTGAGCACAATGGAATTTAAATTTTTTGCAATATAAAGCGTAACTACTCCGGTATCTGGTTCCTTGAAGAGTCATGAACTTCAGAAACAGTATCGAGTCCTTGATAAATATTCCAAATAATAGTGAGCACAATGGAATTTAAATTTATTTCAGAATATATACTGTAACTATTCCGGTATCTGGTTTCTTAGATGATTCATGAACTTCAGGGATAGTACCGAGTCATAGATAAATATTCACACAAACTTTCACTGGCTTATTGTAATAAAACAGAGTGAAGAGTATTCAATGAAACAGGAAAAAGATTTTGGTTGCAAATTGACTGAATGCATTTGCTTCTTTGCTGCCAATTTTCAACTCAGTATTAAAAATTATATAAATTCAAGATCCCAACTAACCGCAAGGTTTTCCAATAGTATATACTATATGCTAAACCAATAATAAATGCTGTCGTAATAAGCGAATCACAATGTATGTATTGATGTACATACACGTGTTTACAAGCGATGTCGCAAAGACTTCCTGTTCGTAACAAACACTTAAAAGAAGTAGTGTTGATGCGTGTATGCTTGTACGTTTTACTGTGTATGTAAGACATTGATGTCAGTTTCATAGCACAATTGTGCAAAATAAAATCACATACATTATTATTCTCTTTCATTTAGTCGTCAATGAGACAGCGACGATAATATATGCGTAGCGGTTGTATTAAATTCTTTATAGATACAGTGAAAGAAAAAAAGTGGTATGCGAAAAATATTCTATGATCAGTAATGCTTTTCGCGACATTCAATGTGTTTTATGTTACAAAACTTTTAAGGAAAGAAATTAATATATGTGTATTAAAAAAACATTTTGATTTTTTTTTTTTTTGAGCAGCTTCACTGAACTGTATTTAATACCAAAACTTAAAAGACCAATAACTCGGGAAATATGAGTCGCGGCCAATTTTTTTTTTGTTTAATTTTTTCTTCTTATATTTCCAGTTTCTTTCAGATCAGCTAATTAAAAATTTATTTTTGAAAATCCTTCACAGTTTCCTATGATTAGTTCACAGCCCCGTAACTCGGTAAATATGGGTCGTCCCCATATTTTTTATTTAATTTGTATCCCTTATTTCTTAATTTTCTATCATATAGACTTTTTTTTATATATTTTGAGCTGATTCAATAAACTGCATCTTTTGCAAATGTTTATTTTTTTCTATGTACTTCAGAGACGAATGAGACAGCTTTTCTCACACATACAACTATAGTTTTATTTTTGACACCACTGATGTAAGATGTAGATGGTAAGCTATTATATTTGGGTAATACAAAAGAAAGGTAACATCACAAATTTTTCCGTGACGAAGTATTTTCTTCTTTACTCCTATAGCTGCCATAACTGAAACAAATGTATGGCCAATAGTGTAGTTTAGCGTTTGTTTCAGAAGATTTCGCTGTAGTAAAGCATTTGAAAAATTCTTCATGTCTGAAAAGTTTTTGTAAGTGGTCTTTTGCAGGGGTATAATACGAACTGAATTATCGAAAGTAATTGATAAATGCATCAGAGGTACATTAAAAAAAGGTTAGTGTAAATTATGATTATCTAATGAAATAAATAATCTTGCCTTTAAAATACGTTTTTTTTTCTTCAGAAAAATTATAATCATCCCTATTCTGCGTTCCGTTCTTCGATTTCTCTTTCGATTCTATGTATTCTGCATTTCGATCGTAACTACATTTTTGTAGGTTGGTATTTCAGTGACGGAGCGTTTTCAATTTTTGGTTGTTTAGCTTCAAAAAGTGATTAAGGTATACTTAGTGAACTAAACAATTCCTTTTATTTTTCTGTGCTGAAATGCGATTTTTATTTACTTTTTAAAACAGGCGGAACAGTATAAAAAGTTGACATATTTATTTAATGGCAACGAAAAACGATATTGTCTGCGGCTTTAATTAAATTAAAACTTATAAGCTTTATTTCTGTGTTACAATTATGTGTAAAAAATTAAAATATCACCTCCGACGCGACAGAATTCTTCACATTGGATAAGTTTGCCAATAATACCTCTTGCTTATCTAGTTTTTTTAAACTCTCTGTAGTTAGAGTTGCAAGAATTTATTTAATAAAAATTTTCACAATAATAATTTGTTTTAATTGTGAAATCACTGTTTTTTGTACTAAATTTAACTTTTTGCTAATATTTTTTTTTTGCAAAACATTTTTTTTCTGTTCCTATTTCACACGTTTCATAGCAAACCAGCTGGTTTAAACATACTCTTCTCTTTATATTTTTCTTTTGATTAAGTTTTTTTTTGTGGAATACCATTTTTCGATCCGTGCGTAGCTGAATGCGGGAACGTAATCTAAGCGCAGAATAAGGATGAATTTTGCTTCAATTCACGCTTGCCTGTTCCCATCCTTATACATTTTTATATTTCAGAAGATGTGCGTGGTATTTATTATTAGTCACATTGTGAGTATGCGCTGGTTTTTTTTCTTCATTATTTTATTCAATAGGTTTAGTTTTTGATAAAACTACACTCCTAACATGCTACGAAAATATGTTATTTGCAATATGAGAGCAAAAAATAAAGTAAAATTTATATTTATATATTGGCTAGAAATATTTGTTACCAAAAATTTATGTTAACCCAACACTTCAGCTACAAACTTGTATGCACGTCTTGTTACATACGCTCAAATTTGTAAAGGTGGGAATTATTTTAGTTTTATATCCAATAGAGCAAAATTTATAAAAGAAAGGGTAATACGAAATTCAGATTTAGCTTGAACTCACAAAAAAAATTATTGGAATCCCACTGTTTTGTAAGACGAAATGGCAAAACTTTGGAGATCATCAGTAAAATTATTTGGTTAGTATAACCCATTAACGCCCGCTGTACTATAAATAGTACACTACTTCAATTTGAAATAAAAATTATCTAATGCAGTTTTTCACTCTGGCAATACTTTTTTCCTATCAATAAGAGTACATACAAGAACCATGTATCTATAATAAATTATAGTTATATTAAGAATGAGGGTAATCCCCGTTTTTTGCTAGCGATTTATTTTATGTTGGCGAGTGAGAGCTTATTTAGTTTATTGTACATCATTTGACTTTGAAAAGCATTAACAGGCATTATATTTGCTGGATAATATCATATTCTAATAAAAACTAGTTAACACGGTTTAGTTCGTATAGAGTTGTTCGTGCTGTAATATATACAAAGCTGCTGTACTAAGTTTAGTACATTGGGCGCTTGAGGTAAATTAAATTAGCAAAGTGAATACATTTTTGTTTTTGTATGGTGCTTTGGAGTTGCAGTTTTTACTTGTTTTTTGTTTGTTTTTCTTTCAAATAGCGACCTTTTATAAATATAATTAACTAAAAATATAACTTCGAAGGTATAAAATGGCGAACCGATATACTTTTACGCACAACAAAAACTATAAAAACTATTTTTATGCTGCCTCCCAATCCAGGTGTTATTACAGATGAAGAGGAAGGTGGGGACGACGACCCCACAAACAAATTACCTCGAGATGTTCCTGGTAGTATAGAAGTTAGGACTCACAGACATACCACTACCGTTGAGGATGAATGGAGTAGCGATGACGACGAACCCCTCAAAAGATTCGCGTCATCTACTTCACGGAATGTGCTAAAGAGAAAAAGAATTGAAAGTAGTGCTACATCACCAACTTGGAGAAAATGTGACCCATTTTATTCAGTTTTGCCATCTACTCCAGATCAAAAATATATTGAAGACCGACGTGCTAATGTTTCGGAAATCTTACATGATATGACCCCAGTGAAAATTTTTGAGCATCTTTTTGACGATGAAGTGCTAGAACTTATCGCAACGCAAAGTACAATATATGCAGGACAAAACAATAGGCACGATAGCGTTTTTACCAAAGATGAACTCCGTAAATTCTTGGGCATACTTATACTTACCGGATATCACAAATTACCTAGTGAAAGGTCATATTGGAGCTTAGATGACGACTTAGGTGTGCCAATAGTTTCAGAGTGCATGTCGAGAAATAGATTCTTGGAAATCAAAAGAAACCTGCATTTTGCAGATAACGCTTTGGCTGGTACATCTACTGATAAAATGTTCAAAATGCGGCCACTTTGTGATGTTTTACAAAGAAAGTTTTGTCAATTCGGAATGTTGCATGAAAATTTGTCGATTGACGAATCAATGGTTAAGTACTTTGGCCACCATTCAGCCAAACAATTTATAATGGGTAAGCCTGTGCGGTACGGATATCGTAATTGGGCGTTGACCAGCTTCGATGGTTATTGTTATACTTTTGATATATATTGTGGAAAAACTTCCGAGGCTACCACTGATCCTCTGGGTTCTCGCGTTTGTTAACAAAAGCTCCTACAAAACCAGAGGAACATGTAGTTTACTTTGATAATTTTTTTACGAATTACGACCTGCTTGTAGACCTGAAGAACCTTGGATACAGAGCTACTGGAACCTTGCGCGAAAATAGAACTAAACGGTGTCCATTGATTTCATCGAAGGATATGCGTAAAAAGCCCAGGGCTGAATACGACCACAGATTTGATAAGATAAACGAAATTCTTATGGTTAGATGGAAAGACAATAATGTTTGCACGATTGGAACAAATTTCGATACTTTGGAGCCTATAGGGAAAGTTAAAAGATGGTGTTCTATGAAGAAACAAAAAGTTGATGTAGACGTACCTCAGGTTTTCCAAAGTTATAACAAAGGCATGGGAGGGGTAGACCAAATGGACCAGTCTATAGGAATGTACCGAATTGCGGTGAAAGGAAAGAAGTGGTGGTGGGTATTGTTTACTTACGTAGTGGACATCACTATCTCAAATGCATGGAGGTTATACTGCATTGCAAACCCTGACGATCGTGTTGATCAGTTATGGTTTCGCAGGCATATAGCACGCACGTATCTGAGCAACAAGAAGGCCAATAAAGCTAGGCAAACGTCCTCTGGAATTGACGGAGAAGATAGAATAAATAATGGTCATAACCCCCAAAAAATACCAAACCAACTTAGATGTGTTATGTGCTCAAATCAAGTTAAAACTTCATGTGATAAGTGCCTGAAAACGCTATGTTTGGAAAGAGGATGTTTTGCAAAATACCACTCCTAAGCGCCCATTGTACTAAACATAGTACACCTCTAAAAACACAACTTTGAATATTTTTTTCTTTTTTTTTCTTTTATATTATTTTAAGAAAACTGTTTTACTACTGATATTAAAAATTGAATTATTTAAATTGTTCCTGGTTTTCATTTGGGCGTTAATGGGATAAACACAAAAATAATTTAAACATATCCTGTAATTATATTATTTGTCTATGTTTATATGAAAATTTTTGTAAGATGTACAATTTTCTTGGTTAATTTAACCTACATGCACTGCTAAAAAGCTGAAACCAAATAATGATGAAAATAAATTCAACTAATGTCGTTAGTTAACTTGAAAAGTTGTTTTAGCGACTTAAATTAACAAACTATTTTTTATGGTTAATCTAATCAAAATTAGTTGTCATAAACATTTGTTTTTTTTTCATTGTTCGTTTGGTATAGGAAACTAAGTTACATGTGATAATTTTTAAAGGAGAAATAATACTAAATTATTCTGAGAAACACTTGCTGAACGGATCAACGTGCTATTTTTAAAGGCCGCTATAACTTTGCGTTCATACCAAGAGTCAAAACAATTCACGTATTACAATTGCACTGATAAATTTTTCTACACGCAGTTGTTGGTTTATCTAACCAATATTAGTTGTTGGTTCACTTTCAATGTTAAATAAAACAAACATTAGCATTTTCTAGTTAATTTAATTATTATAGTTTAATTTTTTTTGTTTCTATATGTATGATTTGATTAGGCTAAAGTTCGTATCGCTCTGTAAGCCAAATCAATATGATAATTATTAGTGCAGAAAAAATACCAAAGTTAATTGTAAATATTCTAACAAACATGTAGTAGAACGGAACAACTAGCTGTTTTCGAAGGCCACTACAACTTCATCATCAGCGTTCGTTTCGTTTGGTCCACTGTGTGTGGTGTCAGTAGATCCAGATTTCTGCTTTATATATTCATCCTAATTGAAAATGGAATATCGTCAGCCCATTATTGGTTTGACCTACCGACCATTTAAAAAAAAATGAGTTAGGTATGGAGTATATATATATTTCGAATATACACTTTCTGAACCCAAAAAGTGTTTCGCGAAATTAATTATGGTTTCTGAGATATTTATCATTCATTTTGCTCCATTTCAACTATTTTTAGGTTTAATAAGTATTGTTTGGCTGTAAACGCCATTGTTTGGCTATTGCGTCAAATTATTCATACAAAAACGTACAAAATAAATTTAACTCTTGTTTTGCTTCATTTCCGTAATGTTATAAAAATAATTGGGACGACCGACGAACTTCGTATAGTTCGATGAACTTGCCTTCAAGAATTGGATCTACTACAAATCTCTGCCTTGCTATGGATATATTTGTAGTGTATGGATACCAAGTTATGCAACTATTAACTGCGGCAAAAATTACTTGCATAGTATGGAAAAAAATTGGTTTGTGTACTTGAAATAAAAATTAATGCAAAAATCGATATCAAGTCTTGAAATAAATGAAAGTCTCTTAAACTCTAAAATGGCAGAAATTTGGAATAAATCACACCCATTGCGAAAATCTTAAAAATTCGCAATGTTGAAAACAAGCTCAAAACTAAAATTGAGTTATTAACATTATTAAAATTCAAAATAAACTTGAAATTTTTTTTAAAATTGTAAGTCCTTAAATAAAAACAAATAAGGAAACCCAAAAACTTTGGAGAAATTACATCTTTCGCAAAAAAAAACAGAAATTCGCGAAAAATTGCAAAATTTTAAACCAGCCATAATTTTTAATACAAATCGCTAAAACTATAAGGAATGCTAAAAATTCCATAAAAATGTGAAAATCGCTAAAATTCGCGAAAACTTGGTCACAGCAGCATATGCAAAAGCAAAGTCTAATATTGTTCAAAATTAACTGTTAAGAAGAATACTTGCAAAAACTCGCTTTCATCGCGAACATTGCAAAAATTCGCGAGAAATTGTAAATCGGAAACAAGCCGTAAAATTAATTAGAAATTGCCAAAACTGTTAAAAAAAAATAAGTTGAAAAGAACGCGAAAAAATCTCAGATACGCGAAAGATTCCTAAATGCATTGTAAAAATTACTTACACTGCAATGAATAAAAAACCTCAGAAAATTAGATAAATTGAAAAAAAAATTGCTAATATCGCGGAAATTACAATGTCTGGTAAGGGTTTTTGTTTAATTTTGGGGTTATCGTTAAACCGATCGATTTATTTCTATGGACTGCAAGCATAAATTTTCTTCTCAACAACAAGTTTCTCAGCAGTAAAGTTGTATACATATGCAGCACAAAAAGCTACTTTTTAAAAATAGATTATGAAAAGTGGCGTATGTGGCACAAAACATTATTTTTCTCTTTCAATAAAGTAATATTAACTTTTAACTATATTCATGGAAGTTCACAAAAATTTACATATTTCTTATAAGCATTTGTCAAAAACAATGGTGAAAATATAAAAAAATTCTATCGGGTATACCTTGAGAAAACTTCATGTAAACCTTCTTTGTCGTTTTTCTCCATTCCTACTTTTTGGCATATGCTCCAAACCAATAACGGGCTGACGATATGTGAATTGTTTTGAGTCATCGTATTACAATTTTCTGAAACCTTTTTTTATTTGTAATAAAAGTTCAATTTTACCATCTATGAATTTAAAAATGTCTTGCCATTGTCATTGTTTTATTTAATTAGGAAGCTATATTGCACGTCATAAATTTCAAAGAAACAAATTACACCAAAGATAAATATCATTCTTCTAACAAACACTAGCAGAAAGAAACAATATGATATCTTTGAAAGCCGCTACATCTTGTCAAATTAGTATTCTTTCATTACAAAAACTCTTTTATCAACTTATGATGCGATGAATCAAAAGAATTCTCGTATTCCATTTGCATTAGAAAATTTTGATAAATACACTGGGAGTGCCGGAAGTATCCTTCGAAAACACCAAATTGATCCATTCTGCTGATAAGTATCATAAAAAATAACATTTCTCTTTGGTGTAGTCTTTTCCATAAAAATGATCTTGTTTAATTTAAGTTCTTCAAAACACGATCTTAAGCCTAATTAGGACAAGCAACTACAGGTTTCTGATGATTGATATCATAATTTTTGGTAATAAGAGCATGATTAAAATATTTTTTATTAGATTTAAGCAGTTTTATGCTTTAAACAATTTCTTAAATACACTACAGCTTAAGACGTGGTACACCCTTTAAAATTTTATATTCAGAGTTAACAGAATGTGTGCTTATTTGCTACAGATTAAATGGTTTTATATTCATATACCTGCAACAATAACAGAAAAAATACTTACAAATTTATATAAAATATTTGTAACCAATGAACTCTTATTTAAAAGCAGCACAGGAAATTCGATTAAAGGCAGGCATGTGTATATATTTTACTGAGGCAAGTAATGGCATTAGATTTTTTTTTTAAATGTTTATTCACACCCTTAAAGTGAAATATTTTCCATGAACAAAAAATGGTGAACAAAATTACAAAAAAAAAAAAACACTGACACAACAACAACCACAACAACAACAACAATACGACAAAAATTTGTGATTGCACGTGAACTTTTATTCCCGATAAGGGTAATTAATATTGAATATTGGCTATTAGATAATTTATAAAGAATAGAGTTAGAGTGAGCCTCTAAATTTCGAAATCAGTGTCTTGACCAGTAAAAAAGGCATCCCTAGAAGTCATGAAAATGTAGAATTTCCGCCGTTCCGAATGTAGTGCAAATTTAGATAATCTCTCATGATTCCCAATGAAAAGAAAATTAGAAGTAATTATTTAGAAACTAATTTTTCTCTGCTTTTAAAGTATCAATAATTGTGTATTTTGGAGTTTTCAGTGCTTAATTAAGAAGGCCTGTAGTTTAAAGAAGTTCTCTTTTACCATTCCTATTCACCGAATTGGAAGTAATGCTAAGAAAATTTTCCTTTATGGTGTTCTATAAAAATATTTACCTTTTGAAAAACAAAGTTAAAATATTGCCTATTTTCTTTTTATTTTTTTAACCAAATTTAGAAGCAAAATAAATTTTCTTTTCATGTAAATTACAGTATGTTAGTTTAGGTTAGCAGGCTGCTGGTAAGCAAGGGTGAAATTTAAAGTCCAGCTCACTTAGGAAAAATGCAATGATCCGTTTGTGTTACCTGTGAGCTGAAGAGAAGATACTGATAGGAAAACAGTAGTGCCAGAGTAACAGGTGGTGAAAAAAGAGATAGAGGAAAGCTTCATTATTTTACAACTCTGCTTTTTAGCACGTTCTTTTTAGTAATGCAGCGCCCCTGGTGTCAATGAGACGAATTAAATTTTAAAAGCTTTTTAAGTAGCAATTTTATTGGTTATTTTACTTCGCCAATGATTTTGCTACACAATACCGACAACGGAGGCTAGGACACTGGTGTTGTTATTTAATGACTGTTGGATACCGGGCTCGAACCCAGCACATTCGGTTTTGCAGTCAACGCACTAACCACTTCAGCTATCGCCACCCTCATTTGCTGGCAAACAAAATGTGTTCCCTTTATTTTGTTTCATCTGAAATTTACAAAATAATTTTTCAAAACAGTGAGTGTGTTTGTATGTTTTTTCTCGGACTATTTTAGAAACTGAAACTAGGATTCATCTTTAAGTAGTGGACAGATATATTTAATAAAAAAGGCAATTTTGAATTTAAGAAAAAATGCTTAAAAAATCAGGGGCTTCATATTAAGCAACTATAAGCCCCAGCAAGAAGATGCATACAAAGAAAAATATTCAAAACTTATTTAGTATTAACGAGATTTCGAGTAAAACCTAGTAGATCTCGAGTGGATTTCCATATAAAATAAAGTCGACTTCGTGACTAGATTTTATCGAAATCTACTAGTACTTAATGTTCCAAAGTTTCTTTGTTTCAGAATTGTACTAAAAAATTAAGCTCTGTACTTAAAAGGATGTGTGAATTGGATATTTCGCAGTTGTGTGATTGTGGTTTAGGAAAAAGTTCAGTCAGCAATTTTTTTTTGGATGCAAAAAAACGTGGTGTAAACGGTATAGATTTTGATAAAGATTTCAGTTCAAATCCATTAGATTTCATGCAGATGTAAATGTTCTATTATGATTTTCTTGAGAAAAAAATCTTAATAAATAAAATACTAGGTTAGGTTTATAGGCTGAAAGTTTCATGAGAAGCCCATGATGGGTTCTAAGAAGTCTCGTTGTGCTTTAATAATAACTCTCAAATGTATATAAATCAGTATTCTTGTATAAACTTAATATTATTATTATTATTCGTGCTTTAGTTCAGTAATTTCAATTCTTATTGAATGAAATATTTTTTATTAAATAATGTGAGTTTCTGAAGAAGAGAAGAAAAATTACTAGACTAAACTTTTTATATTAGCTGGGGGGAACACCGATATTTTTCTGTGCAGACACGCACCTGTGTCTGCTTGGGTAGAGATTGTTATTAACATCAGCTATTTAACGTAAGTTTTAATGAAATGGAATATGAGAAGTTATCATTTCACTACAGTTCAATTCAATCTAAAAATGTCTCACGTAAAAAATTAATTTTAAATAAAATAAAATAATTCAACTAATATTTTAATTGAATGCTTTAAAAAAATCAAAGAAAATAATGATTAATTTGCATAAATATTTCTATATATATATATAGCAAACAAGCAATTAATTTAAACAATCAATAAATTAATTAAATTGATTAACTTTAATAATGGTGTTAATTGCAAAATATCAAAAAATGCTGGCAATGATTTCTGCGTACTTGTTTTTTTTTTAATACGTATCTATCTCCCTTACTCTATTCTAATGTTTTGCATTAGAATGCTTTGCCTTAATCTCTGGCCCATAAATCACAAAGTAATTACTTCATTCATACAATAACAATTGAAATGAAATTAGATGAAAATTTACCAAAAAAATGTAGGAAAAAAATACAAAAAAAAAAAAAATGAATATATGTAAACATATAAGCTACTGCACACATATAAAATATAAAAAAAAAGGTACAACTGAACCGAAAGATATTTTTTACTAACTGTTGCTAGCAAGAATCCATATATTTTTCTCTTGCTCTTGATACTTGAAATTTTATGGTTTTATTACACTACATGATTGGAAACAAACCAGCAGGATGCAAACAGCTTTTTCTGCTTGTTGCCAAAAATAAAAATAACAAAAAACATGCAAATTAAAATGCATGCAAAACCTTAAAAATATGAGAGAAAAAAAAACAAGAAACCGAAACGAAATCAACGCATAAATTTTAGGCCAAAAGCTGCTAAGCACTAAAATATGTACGTATGTACATATGAATGTGTAATAGGAAGGGAGTGTAACTCGGAAAATCTATGAACAGAGCATGTGTTATACGAGCCTGGGTTAAAGATTTAACGGAAAAATTAATGCTTCCTATAAGTTATGCTAACGGCCCTCGCATATATAGCAAGTGTGCTAAATACGTATGTCTCATTCACACTCTCATAAAGTTTCAAGTGGTTAAAGCATAACTAAGCAAAAAAAAAAAAAAATTATTCATTGAATTTGCAATATTGTTTGCTTGTAAGGAAGTTGCAACATGATGTAAGAAAAAAAGGACAATATTCCTTAGCTCTACTGCTAGTCGTAGAAGAAAGCTTTACTCATACACATTCTTACAATACATACTCTAAAATAACAAATAATTTTATTGTATGTAAGTGCAGTGGCAGTAAATTTGCTATTCTCCATTTCTAAGCACCGCTCCATGCACTTGGCCATTAATTTTGGTAGTTTTGGAATTTTATGGAAATGCAGAACAATAATATTTGAACTGGGAAACTAATAAGTTTATAGATTGGTTATTTGATGGAATTTTTATTTTTTTTTTTTTAAAGAGAAAATATGTTAATTTTGTGTATTTTAACACAGAATGTGGCAAAACAAAAATAAGCAAATTAACTAACATGTGTATAATTAGTATTTGTTCTCTACAATGGTAAGACTGTTGTAAATTTAGAGATGGTAAGGTGAGCTTTAATTACAAAACATCTTTCAGCAAATTGAAATACGATGAATCAAAACAATTCACATATTCCATTTGCAAAAAAGTTTCGTATATAAAGCAGAAATCTACATCAACTGACACCACACACAGTGGACCAAACACAGAAGAACGCTGATGATGAAGGTTTAGTGGCCTTCGAAAACGGCTGACTGTTCCGTTCAACTTGTATGTGTTGTCAGAATATTTACAACTAACTTTGGTGTTATTTGTTCATTAATAATTGTCACATGTAATTTAGCTTAAAAAGCGATACGAACTTTAGCCTATTCAAATCATTAATATAAAATAGTTCTTTCTTTGTGAAAAAGGGGGGGGGGGGGTAGGGAACATTAATAAACAATATTTAAAAGAAACATTTTGAAATTTAAAGAAAAGAAAAATAGGAAGAATACTTAAAAATATTGTACCGGAAAAATACAACACTAAAAACTCGGTTGAACTAAAAAATAAACTTGAAAATTTGCAAATAAACTCCAATGATTCCTTGGTGTCTTTTGATATTATTTCCCTATTCACGAATATTCCCACGCACACAGCCATTAATATTATAATGGACAAATGGAACTCCATTAAAAACCACACGGTACTACCAAAACCGAAATTTCTTGATATACTCAAATTTTGCCTCTACGACAACAATTATTTTGTTTACAACAACAATATATACAATCAAATTTTTGGTATGCCCATGGGGAATCCCCTCTCTCCAACTATTGCTGACATCGTTTTAGACAATTTATTGGACAAAGCAATAGCCGAGCTAGGTAGCAAAAATATTTACATCAAATACGTAACTAAATACGTAGACGATATTTTGGCGGTGATCAATATCAATAACAAAAACGAGATTTTGAACGCATTAAATTCATATCATCCTAAAATTAAGTTTACTATAGAAATAGAAAAGGAATTGGACAATAAAATATTATTTGATTGGTACACAAAAAATACTTCATCAGGAAGAATTATAAACTTTAATGCAACTCAACCGAAGTTCCAAATAATCAATACGGCAAGAAATCTCATACATAGAGTCTTGGATATTAGTGACGAACAATTTCACCCACGTAACATACAAAAAATCACTAAAATATTAATAGATAATAGTTCCCCCCATATTTAATAAAAACTCTTATAAATTCCCATAAACACTCACAAAACAATAGAAATGGTAACCCTAATGATAATAAACAGTACTACAGCGTATGTATTACCAGGCTTAACTGATAATAGAAACATAAAATATACAATAAACAACAACAACACTGCCTTAGCATATAAAGCTAATAAAACATTGAGTACCATTTTCACTAACACAAAAACACCAGTTGACAAACTACAGCAAAATAATGTCGTGTATGAAATACCATGTAAAGGAGATAATGCAAACAGCTGTGATCTTGTCTATATTGGCACAACAAAAAGAAAGTTAGCAACTAGAATGAAAGAGCATAAAGCAGACATAAATAAAAACAAAGAAAGCACGGCATTATCTAAACATATAATAGAAACTAATCATGCACCTGATTTTGACAATATTAAAATTCTAAATGTAGAAAACAATACAAGAAAATGTTACACAACAGAAAGCTTAAGAATACAACAGAAAATAATGAAAACAATGAACAAAAAAGAAGATACTGACAATTTAAGCGCCATTTCAGTGTGATAATAAAGCGCCCCATACACGATTCAATTCAATTTTCAATTGAGTCGGTTGTTGTCCAAATCAAAGCGTGTATGGCTCTATCAATTGATCAGTTAGGCAGTTGTCGAGTTGGTTGAAGAAAAATCAAGAAATTTTGATTTTTCATGTTGACTAGTAAATCTTTCAATTCGATTGTGCTGTGTGTGCTCGAGTCTCTTGATTAGTTGTCAAAATATGTTTGTAGCTTTATTTTGTATAGAAAAAGATGTGTATTTTTAAAATTGTATTTAATTTCATTGAATTTTAAATAAAAAATTTATAAATTAATGAATGAATGCAAGAGAAGTTTTAAATTTTTAAATTTGTAATTGTGAAAAAATATAAATTTGACAGTTGAATGAAAATCTTTCAATTCAGTTTATGAAGTGTGTATAGCCAAGAATCAATTCAATTGAAAGACTCAATTCACAATTGAATTGAAACGTGTATGGGGTGCTTAAGGAACAACTAAAGCCATCTTTCTTAATATTGTAATTTTTAGTTCAAGTAAATTTGTATATTTTTTATTTTTGATGTTTTAATAACAACACAACTCGATTGTTAGTAAGTTTATCTTATTATGTACATTATTTTCTATACACTTTCGCTGTTAATTTTTAAATTTTAATAAAACAGAAAAAATCCCCTGAAGAAGTGAACATAAAATTCACGAAACGTCGGGAAAAATATGTAATAAAAATTTAGTTTTTATTGACATAAGACAAATAAATACAGCAAAATAATTAAAAGGAATTCAATTCACAGAAAAATAAATAACTTTCAAAAAAGTCAATCAGAGCAAATGCGGTGCTTTCAGCATCAGAAGAAATTGATCCCCATGATGATCTTTTAAAAAAAAACGGGCTGTTCACATATTACGTAATGATCCACAGGAGGGGGGAGTTAAAGATTTGTCACGTTTAGAAAACGTTTACTGAAAATTTTGTAACAAGCGCAAAAAGGGTGTTACGTAATATCGAGCCATAAATGCTAAAAAAAAGCTTAAGCGACACATTTTTTTGGACCTCGTTTTGTTTTAACGAAAATCGATTATTTACGATCGCAAATGATAGATTTTGGGTAAAGGAATTAAAATCTCAAATTATCTCGCTTAAGCTTTTTGTTTTTGCTGTTATGGCACGATATGCGAATAGCCCCTAATTCTTTTAAAGGTTATTATTAACTTGACTGCACCCAGTCATAAATACTTGTGTGGCAACACTCTATTCTGGAATAGCTTAAACTTATTGTGTCGGGGCCTTCCGAAATCAAAATAAATAAATAAATAAATTAAGAAAATAAAAAAAACATGTTGATTATTGAGTTCTTGTTTCAACTTTGTTATTTGTTATTGAGCTTCTTATTTGTTTAAATGAAAGTTTATAATATAATAACTCTAGTTGTTCTAAGAAAGTTTTGGGTAAAGGTTCCCTGATTATTTGCATTAGCAACAGTGAAATGCGCATAGGATCCAGCTAAACCCCTCAATAATCAATTTCAATGTATTTTTTAATAAAAAACTTACTGAATAAGTAAAATAATAATTTTGGATTATTAGTGCGTTAACAAATATTAAACTTAGGTAATTAATTTAAGTTGGTAATACGGCTGTTAACTGTTTCGAGTTTATTTTGACAGCAGATTTTTGGTCACTTTTTCGTTCATTTTCAGGTCGATATAATCGACCAAATGGCCAAAGACGGCCATTTCATCTACTAATTTAAAAACTTAATTAAAATAACGTGAACACTGAAATCACTTGCTTAAAGTGCATAAGATTCACACAGAAAAAAATATCAACGTAAAATCACCATGCAAAAAGTTTGATTCAAATTCATTAAGGTAGTTTAGACGCGAACAATTTTTAAGCCGCACAATTTTTGTTCTTTTCCAAATTACACGAGACTAAAGGTAGAATTAGTAAAATTGTATCGTGATGTTGCGTGTCAGCTGACAAAAACCGTACCATATACAATGCATTTTACTAGTTATAAAATATGTGGTGGTAGCACTGCTAACGCAGGAATCTGCAGAAAACAGATTTTTCTGTAGCGAATGTCAAAAACGCCGCATTAAGCCAGATAAAAAAAAATGTTCTGTGCAAACTGTTACATTTTCTATAACTTGTGCACAAAGTTGAACGATACGGCAAGCTGTAAAGTAGAATGATACGATTTTACTAATTCTACCTTAATTCATCTGGCACAAAATGTATGCGTATACACAGCTTTGTGTGTGTTAATGTTTTTAGTATTCATTTAACATTTGCTGTTTTTTAAGTTGTGTATGTATTGGTTTTATGCTGCTAATGCGGGGTTCTAGCTGGTTGAAAAGTTATGCCAACCGCAAAACCGCTCTCTTTGCCTCTCTCACCAACAAACTGGCATGTTATGCCAGCACAATTATGCCCGTGTAAATCAGAGCATTCAAATCACATTAAATTTACAAGAAATAATTGGGGTATTCACAAGGGTGTCCTAAGTGTCATAAAGTCCTAACATTTTAAACCAGTTTAAAATTATTTTTATTTTCTTTCATATGAAAGGTGTACTATTTTAATACAATTCTTCACTCTGTGTATTTGTTACAGTCCTAACTAATTATTTTGTTTTTTACCTCTCTTTGTCGACAAAATGTCCATTTACGTTTTAATACGTGGCGTTTTTCTTTAGCAAATTTCTGCTCAAGTCATTATACTATATTGCAAAAAATATAAAAATTCGCAAGGGCTTAAAATAGTGGAAACAATCTCCCAAAGCTGATTACATAGACCGCAAAAAAAGTAATAACTCGAGTATAGACTTACAGCATATAAATCCCGTAAACTTGCAAAAATGAGAATCTCTTAAAAAAATTTCCAAAGCCTCAAAAACTGTAAACGAGCAAACTCAATAGATTTTATGAATCAAAAATTATCTCACGTGCAAAAAATTTGCGAAAATTCCCGAATATATTTTTAATTGAAAAAAACCTAAAATTTATTTTAAAAAATGCTAAAATTGTAGGAAATGCAAAAAACTTTTAAAAATCCGCAAAAAATTTCGAAAATTCTCAAAAAATTGGTAACATCAAAAATGTATTGAAGTCTGATATTTACTAAAAAAAAAGTTCAAAACTGTTTAAAAAAAACAAAGCATTGGGAACAATCAGTGTATTGCAAAAATTCGCAACAAATTGCAAAATTGCAAACAAGCTCTAAAATTACGTAAAAATACCTAAAGATCTAAGAAATTACAAAAATCGCAGAAAAGTGACAAAATTATGAAAATTCTCACAAATAGATAGATGTATTAAAAATCGGTAAAAGGCAAGGTTTGGGTAAAAATCACTTTAATCGAAAATTGGCGAGAAATTGTAAAATTATAAACAAGCCCTAAAATAACACATAAATACCTACAGATAAAAGAAATTCCAAAAAAATCGCGAAAATGAAAATTGGCAAAAATTTGCTAATACCAAAATGATAGCAAAGTGTGATATAAAATAAAAGTCGCCAAATGTGTAAAAAAGGGCAAAAACTGCAACAACAAAAATAATTCAATCAGACAATGATGTGGCTTGATTCAATCCTATTTTGTTAAAATTACACACAAGAGCAATAAACTTTATCAAAAATTACCTAATCGCAGAACTTAAGAAAATTTGCAAATAAATTCCAAGGCCTTAAAATTTTAAAAGGTCAAATGCTCGAAAAAATTTTGTTTTACATATTGCAAAAATTCGCAAATAATTTTCGGAAACAGATAGAAGCCGTTAAATAATTTTCTCATAATTTTGCATATTCGTACCAAATATTATTTAATTTTTGTAATATTTTTTCTCATTTGTTTTGTATCATATTGTTTATGTTTCAACTAACACACTAAAATATGAGGCGTTGCTCACAGCAGTCGTATTTTAAACTAGTTTAAAAGTTTAGAACATTATGACGTTATGACTTTAACACTACCGTTTGAATACCCCAAATATGTTGTTTCAGTGTGTTGGTGTTTATTTGCTTTTTTCATAAATGCAATACACTTTCGTGCTTAGTTGTGTGAGTTGTTTTTGCATTATTGTTGTTTTCTTTTTTGATCTTTGTAAACAGCAGACAAACTGTTGCTGGCTGGTAAGCAGTGTACTAGTCTTGCAGACGGATGATCGCAAGTTCGAAGCCTGGAGTCCAGTCAAAGTATTTTTTTTAACTAAAACTTTTCTAGTCAAAGTATTTTGTATTTTTTCAACTAAAACTTTTCAAATAAATTGTAAGTTAAATGACCAATGAAATAATATTGAATTGAAATTTTATTCGTGATGGTACATATTTAATGTATATCTAATGAATATTTGAGGTTGTTTTGGCTGCGAGGGGTAAGCAGGGGTTCCGAATTCAAATCTTGGCCGGGAAAGCCAAATTTAATACATACAAACATTTTTCTGATGCCTTTGCCAATATACAAACGTAATTTTAATAATTAATAAAACACATTTACTACCTTAATATAAATTCATGTTGTATAAACTTGAAATAACTTTAATCCAACATGATCCTTCACTTTGATTTTAACAGCACATAAATGTTAAATCAACATAAAATAAAGTTATTTAAACAGGAAAAATTTTCTTTGGGAATTACTATAAATCACGTTAGATGAACATGAAACACATATGAAGCAAAATCATAGCCGAAAAAGATTAGATTAACATTGTTTACGTAGATTTAAAGTTGAAATCGAAGAATCCTTGCTTCGATTTTGATTATACTTGGCCAATCCTATAAGTGTATAAAATTTATAATCGCGAACTTTTTTGGTACACTTTATGACATTATTTTATTTCAGGATATTTATGTAGGAAGGATACGAGTCCTTGCACCGATATTTTTTAAATTTTATATTTAAAATTAAATTTCTTACAATAAATCTTTCTATTTTTGACTGCTTGTTATATGAAAACAAGACACTGTGCATTGCACACTCCACAGCAATGCACAAGTTGTTAAAATATTTCTTTAACATATACAATTAAAATGTGAATTGAAAATTCTTTTAAAATGGTTTTTGTAAACGAAGAGCCGTCTACTAATAGATTTAATTTTAAATTAAAACAAGTAAGAGTGCTATATTCGGCTGTACCGAATCTTATATACCCTTTACCAAAGTGTTTTTATGTAGTATAGAGATACATACATAAGCACATACATAAAGTATAAACAAAAAGAAAAAAATAATTTGACCGAGTTACTTTTATGTACAAAAAAACAAATTTGCAAACCCTAGAATCATTAAATTAGATTTTCCTGATTCCTTATATCAATCTAGTAGTTTTTAATAAAATATAGAAAGTGTGCTAAGTAAAAAAAAATAAATTAAAAAAAATGTTTTATTTAGTTATTTTAATATTCAGAAAAAAGGTCAAAGTTTCCAGCTCTGGAGCTGTGGTTTTTATTTTTACAATTTTCTATACCAAACTTTTCTTTTCAAAACGTAAAATATGTATAATCTATAACGGAAAAGATAAAAATTAATTAGACTTAGTTACTTTTATATATCACAAAAAGTGTAAGTTTCCCAACCCTGAGATAATTCTTTTTGAGTTTTCTGATTTCTTACACCAATCTCTTTCTTCTAAGAATTTAAGATATGTTTAATTTATAGAAAAAAGAAAAATTTGTTTTAGTAAGTTACTTTTGTACAAAAAAAAGTTAAATTTTTCCAACCCTGGAATCGTCTTTTTAATTTTTTTAATTGTTTTTTTTTATTTTAAATAGCAATTTTTTTCGTACTCAAGCATAACATAAGTTTATTTAATACAAAAAAAAAATTAAAATTAATTTTCGGTAGTTAATTTTTTATATCACAAAGAGTGTAAGTTTCCCAACCCTGGAATCCCCCTTTTTGATTTTTCTGTATTCTTAAAAACAATTTTTTTTTTTAAGAATTTAAGATATTTTAAATTTATAGTAAAAAAAGGAAAAATTTGTTTTAGTAAGTTACTTTTGTATAAAAAATAAAGTTTTCCAACCCTAAAAACTTCGTTTTAATTTTTTTTAATCTGAAATACCTAATTCATTCTTACTGAAGTATAAAGTAAGTTTATTTGATAAAAAAAAAAATAAAAATTAGTTTTCGGTAGTTAATTTATATATCACAAAAAGTGTAAATTTTCCAGCCCTGGAACCGTTCTTTTTGATTTTTCAGATTTCGTACACCAATATGTTTCCTTTAAGAGTATAAGCTATGTTTAATATATAGAGAAAAAGGAAAAATTTGTTTTAGTAAGTTACTTTTGTATAAGAAAAAAGTTAAAGTTTTCCAACCCTGGAAATGTCTTTTTCATGTATTAAACTTTTTTTTAATTTTTAATATCAATTTATTGTGTACTGCAGTATAAAATAAGTTAATTTAATAAAAAAAATAAGGCCTAGTTACTTTTATATATTACAAAAAGTGTAAGTTTCCCAACCCTGGAATCATCCTTTTTGATTTTTCTGATTTGTTACACCAATCTATTTCTTTTAAGAGTCTAAGATATGTTTAATTTATAGAGAAAAGGAAAAAAATTTGTTTTAGTAAGTTACTTTTGTATATGAAAAAAAATTAAAGTTTTCCAACTCTGGAAACGTCTTTTTAATTTTTTTAACTTTCTTTTTTGATTTAAAATACCAATTTAATTTGTACTGAAGTATAAAATAAGTTAATTTAATAAAAAAAAATAAAAATTAGTTTACGGTAGTTAATTTTTTATGTCACAAAAATTTTAAGTTTTCCAACCCTGGAATTATCCTTTTTGATTTTCCTGATTTTTTAACCCAATCTCTTTCTTCTTAAAATATAAGATATATATAATTTATAGAAAAAAGGAAAATTTTCTTTTAGTAAATTAATTTAGTATAATTTTGTATAAAAAAGTTAAAGTTTTCCAACCCTGGAAACGTCTATTTAATTTTTTTAATTTTTTTATTTATTTTTTATTAAGAAATATTAATTTTATTCATTCTAAAGTATAAAATAAGTTTATTTAATAAAAAATAATAATAACTAGTTTTCGGTAGTTATTTTGTATGGCAAAATGAAGTTTAAGCTTCCCAGCTCTGAAACCGTCTCCTCGATTTTGCTGATTTTCAATACCAATCTTATTTCGAGCATTTCTGATACACCAGTCCAAGAACGAAGTCTCTAGCTGTTCTGGGAGGTTCGGAAAACCGATTTCACCTACAGACAGACGGACAGACGGACATCGCTTATTCGTCTTCCCTATGCATAAGGATCCAGAATATATATACTTTATGGCTCGCTTATTAATATTGTAGAAATTACAAACGGAATGACAAGCCTATATATACCCTTTTACCATTTTTGGTAAAGGGTATAAAAAATGTGAATTCTTAAATAAAATCATATAATTTTTATTCGATTGTTAAGGGGGGCGTGTACCATTAATAACGGAAAACTATATTAGCCAAATGGTTGCGATGGCTGCGCTTGAAGGACCATACTCATTTCATGAAAGTTTTCGATCAGAAAATCGCAAATTTGCAACTGTATGTCCTCGATAACTTCATGAATTCCAGCTTTG
The DNA here is from genome assembly GCA_949987645.1 of Tachina grossa. Lineage (NCBI taxonomy): Eukaryota > Metazoa > Arthropoda > Insecta > Diptera > Tachinidae > Tachina > Tachina grossa. The sequence goes on along the minus strand of OX465278.1, from coordinate 118,072,643 downwards.
AGGTCTTAAATCGATTGTGAACCATTGGCAGCAATATTATCTTTCACGTGCTTGGTGCGGCAACCATAACAGTTCTAACTTACGAATATAAAAAATATTTAATTATTTTCAATTAAATTTGTGATTTTGCTTGTCAAGAAATGATAATATCTATTTAACTAAACTTATCACGAAGAAATATTGTTATTGCATGCCCTTACTTGGTTTGAAAATAAAATTAAAATTCAAGATGTTGATTTAACTATTCAAAATAAGTTTTTTTTTTATCATTCCGGAAAACTCTTGAAAAAGTTCAAAAATCTCTAAAAACAACTTATAAAACATGATTGAGAATTACAATATACAAACGCAACGAGCTTAACGGCTGCAACAAAAGTATAACAGTGTATGGACATGGAGATAAATTTAAATCTAAGTAGCACACATAAAACCCAAAATTTTAGCAGAGCTCAATTTGCAGTTAATAGTCAACTTGAGTAGAACTCGATGATCAAACTCATTTAAACTACATGGGTTTGATCATAGGTTTGTGTCTTAAATGAACTCGTTCTTAAAAAAAAATGCATGGAAACATTTGGAATTTTTGTTGTCGTAGAAATCAGGAATATGCTAATCCTTTAGACTGACTAATCATTCTACAACTATAATTAATTTTTTAATTTTTATTATTAATAATTCTATTAGTTTTAAGCACTTAATCCCTTAACCCAAATATTCTATGATTTAGAGTTGGTGGTTTTGAGCACTGCCATTAAATTTTAAATAAAAGTTTTAAATAATAAATATTTGGTTTTATACTTTAAGTGCATAATAATTTTTCCCAATTTGAATTTTTAATTCAAAAACATTCTTCATGCATTTTTTAGTGTTGCTCTTCTTGCTCTTTTTTTGCTTTTATCTTCATTCATTCATTTACTTAATGAAATGGAAAATTCAATAATATTTTCTTACCAAACTTTTCTTTCCATATTTATTTCGAATAAGTGTATTTTTCGCCAATATAAAAACCAGAGTAAATTTGTTTTTCAGCTTGAACTTTTTATTTGATTAAACTTGGAGTGAACAAGTGTTTATGTGTGTGTGTGTGTGTGTGTGTGTGAGAGAGTAAGTGAGCTTTTTTCTCCCACTTCAGTATGGAAGCAATTTACATAATAGGTTGGTTTGAATTGCATTTCTTGTTATATACTTTCCTTGGGAACTCTATAATAAATAGTTTTTAAAGTTTCTGTTTTTTTTTTTAACATATTAGAGTTATTTATGATTTTGATTAGATTGAAAAATAGAGGGCGAATACAAAACTAAGACTGCTGTCACACACAGAAATTTTCGTTGAGCAACTTTTGAGTTTGTGCGTAAGACAGAAAACTGTCATGGCTACCCGCCGCATTGTTTTTTCTTCTCTCTGCAATAAATTTCAAAAATTGTCTAAGTTTAGCAGCTCTTTTTTATTTTAGCTAATTAAAAATATTTCAATAATCGATTTTAATTTAAGAGTTCCAAATATTAGTCACTTTAATATCAAAATTACTCAAACACAAATGATATCTAATATTTCAAAAAATAAAAATTCACTAAATTGTAAATAAAGCACTAGACTAAGCACGGTTTTTATACCCTTTACCAAAAAATGGTAAAAGGGTATATATAGGTTTGTCATTCCGTTTGTAATTTCCAGAATATTAATAATCGAGCCATAAGGTATATATATTCTGGATCCTTATGCATAGGGAAGACGAATAAGCGATGTCAGTCTGTCCGTCTGTCTGTGCGTGCAATCAGTTTTCCGAAGCTCCCAGAAAAGCTAGAGACTTCGTTCTTGGACTGGTGGGTCAAAAATGGCCGAAATAAATTTGGTATGGAAAATCAGCAAAATCGAGCAGACGCTTTCAGAACTGGGAGACTTAAACTTCATTTTGCCATACAAAATAACTACCGAAAACTAGTTTTTAATAATTTTTTATTAAATAAACTTATTTTATACTTCAGTATGAATAAAATTGGCATTTCTTACTAAAAAAAAATTTTTAAAAAAATTTAAAAAATTAAAAAGACGTTTCCAGGGTTGGAAAACCTTATCTTTTTTTGTTATGCAAAAGTAACTTACTAAAACAAATTTTTCCTTTTTTTCTATAAACTAAACTTATGTAATGTTTTTAAAAGAAGGAGATTGATGTAAGAAATCAGAAAAACAAAAAGGATGATTCCAGGGTTGGAAAACCTATGATTTTTGTGATATATACAATTAACTACCGTAAACTAATTTTTTAATTATTTTTATTAAATAAACTTATTTTATACTTCACCACGAATAAAATTGGTATTTGAAATAAAAAATTAAACTTTAAAAATATTAATAAGATGTTTCCAGGGTTGGAAAACTTTAACTTTTTTTCCTATACAAAAGTAACTTACTAAAACAAATTTTTCCTTTTTTTTTCTATAGGTTAAACATATCTAATGTTCTTGAAAGAAAGAGATTGATGTCAGAAATCAGAAAAATCAAAAAGGACGATTCCAGGGTTGGGAAACTGAAACTTTTTGTGATATAAAAAATTAACTACCGAAAATTAATTTTTATTTTTTTTATTAAATGAACTTATTTTATACTTTAGTACGAATAAAATTGGCATTTGAAATAAAAAATTAACCTTCAAAAAATTAAAAAGATGTTTCCAGGGTTGGAAAACTTTAACTTTTTTTATACAAAAGTAACTTACTAAAGCAAATTTTTCCTTTTTTTTCTATAAATTCAACATATATTATATTCTTAAAAGGAAGAGATTGGTGTAAGAAATCAGAAAAATCAAAAAGGATGATTTCAGGGTTGGGAAACTTACTCTTTTTGTGATATAAAAAATTAACTACCGAAAACTAATTTTAATTTTTTTAAAATAAATAAACTTACTTTATTATTATTTTTCGAACTTCATTTGTTTCTATATTTATCGTTCGTATCGCTTCTCAAGCCAAATTACATGTGATAATTATTAATGAACAAATAACACCAAAGTTAGTTGTAAAATCAAATCATCAATCAAATCAAATCATAAATATAGAAACAAATGAAGTTCGAAAAATAACAATTAAATTAACTAAATTAATAGTCATTAACTTGTGGCAAAAATTAAATAAATATACTTAATAGTAACAAACTAAAAAAGTATGTCTTAAGTAGAACAAAAATAAGCAAATTAACTAACATATGTATAATTAGTAAATGAACAAAACGACAATGGTAAGACTGTTGTAAATTTAGAGATGGTAAGGTGAGCTTTAATTGCAAAACATCTTTCAGCAAATTGAAATACGATGAATCAAAACAATTCACATATTCCATTTGCAAAAAAGTTTCGTATATAAAGCAGAAATCTACATCAACTGACACCACACACAGTGGACCAAACACAGAAGAACGCTGATGATGAAGGTTTAGTGGCCTTCGAAAACGGCAAGCTGTTCCGTTCAACTATGTGTTGTCAGAATATTTACAACTAACTTTGGAGTTATTTGTTCATTAATAATTATCACATGTAATTTGGCTTAAAAAGCGATACGAACTTTAGCCTATTCAAATCATAAATATAGAAACAAATGAAGTTCGAAAAATAATAATTAAATTAACTAAATAAACTTATTTTATGCTATAGTACAAATAAAATTGGTATTTTAATTTAAAAAAACTTAAAACACGTTTCCAGGGTTGGAAAACTTTACTTTCTTTTATACAAAATTAACATACTAAAGCAAATTTTTCTTTTTTCTCTATAAATTAAAGATATCTTATATTCTTAAAAGGAAGAAATTAGTATAAGAAATCATAAAAATAAAAAAGTATGATTTCAGGGTTGGAAAACCTACACTTTTTGTGATATAAAAAGTTAGCTACCGAAAACTAATTTAAATTTTTTTTTATAAAATAAACTTATTTTATACTTCAGTACGAATGAATTTGGTATTTCAAATTAAACCAAAAACTAAAAAATTAAAACTACGTTTCCAGGGTTGGAAACCCTTATTTTTTATACAAAAGTAACTTACTAGAACAAATTTTTCTTTTTTACTATAAATTAGAAACATCTTACATTCTTAAAAAAAGATTGGTATAAAAAATCAGAAAAATCAAAAAGGAGGATTCCAGGGTTGGGAAACTTACACTCTTTGTGATATAAAAAATTAACTACGGAAAACTATTTTTTTTTTTTTTTATTAAATAAAATTATTTTATGATTGAGTACGAATAAAATTAGTATTTCAAAAAAAAAAAAAAAACAATTAAAAAATAAAAAACACGATTCCAGGGTTGGAAAACTTTAATTTTTTTGGGACAAAAGTAACTTACTAAAACAAATTTTCTTTATAAATTAAACATATCTTATATTCTTAAAGGAAAAACATTGGTGCAAAAAATCAGAAACATCAAAAAGGATGATTTCAGGGTTGGAAAAGTTAGCTTTTTGTGATATATAAAAGAAACTAAGTCTAATTAATTTTTATCTTTGCCTTTATAAATTATATATATTTTACGTTTTGGAAATAGAAGTTTTTTGTAGAAAAATACAAAAATAAAAACCATAGCTCCAGAGCTGGAAACTTTGAACTTTTTTTTCTGGATATTAAAGTAAATAAATAAAACATTTTTTTTTAATTTTCTTTTTTCACTTAACACACTTTCTATATTTTTTTAAGAACTACTAGATTGGTATAAGGAATCAGAAAAATCTAAAATGATGATTTCAGGGTTTGAAAATTAAGTTTTTTTTGTACATACAAGTAACTAGGTAAATTATTTTTTTCTTTTTGTTTATACTTTATGTATGTGCTTATGTATGTATCTCTATACTACATAAAAGCACTTTGGTAAAGGGTATATAAGATTCGGCGCAGCCGAATATAGCACTCTTACTTGTTTTAGATTGGACTAGGATAGACTAAAATGGAATGGATTATACTAGAATAGTTTAGGTAGGGCTACACTATACTAGGTTGGATAAAACTAGACTATACTAGCCTAGACTAGACTAGACTAGACTATACTGGCCTAGACTAGACTAGACTATACTAGCCTAGACTAGACTATACTAGCCTAGACTAGACTATACTAGCCTAGACTAGACTAGACTAGACTATAGGAGACTAGACTAGACTAGACTAGACTAGACTAGACTAGACTAGAGGAGACTAGACTAGACTAGACTATATTAGACTAGACTTGACTAGACTAGACTAGACTAGACTAGACTAGACTAGACTAGACTAGACTAGACTAGACTAGATTAGACTAGACTAGACTAGACTAGACTAGACTAGACTAGACTAGACTAGACTGGAATAGACTAGACTAGACTAGACTGGAATAGACTAGACTGGAATAGACTAGACTGGAATAGACTAGACTGGAATAGACTAGACTAGACTAGACTAGACTAGACTAGACTAGACTAGACTAGACTAGACTAGACTAGACTAGACTAGACTAGACTAGACTAGACTAGACTAGGCTAGACTATACTAGACTAGGTTAAACTAGGTTAAACTAGCCTAGGCTAGACTAGCCTAAAATAGCCTAGACTAGACTAGATTAAACTAGCCTAGACTAGGGTTAACTAGCCTAGACTAGACTAGACTAGGCTAGACTAGACTAGGCTAAAATAGGCTAGACTAGACTAGGGTATACCACTGTCAAAAAGGAATCATCCAAATTCTATTTGAATGCCTTCATAGAGCAGGCTGCTATATAAGCCAAGTTAGACTACACTAGAGTAGACTGGACGATGCTAAATAACACTAGAGTATAGAATAGACAGTGTATTATACTTACTATATCAGAATAGACTTATTGCTCAGCTATTAAATTTTTTTTATCAGCTTGTTATTCGATGTCGACAGAATATGTTCGATCGATTACTTATATTAAATACAACAACAAATTTTCTTATTTTATTGTTGTTTTGAATAAAAGTTGTCGATCTAACGTTTTTGATTGAAATACGCAAAATAAAATATGTTTGTACAGTCGAATCCGCTTTAGCGCAACGAGCTTTACTGAAGAAAATCAGATTACCGAAAGCGTTACAAATCCGCGCACTGATTTTAAATGCAGCTAGTTTAATTGACTTTGCTTTAGCGAAACATCGCTTTACTGAAAAAACCGGATTACTGAAAACCAAAAGCAAGCCCACAACTACGTCTTGTATGAAACTTACTTCAATTTAGTGAAAAAAATAAACATTGACAAGTTCATTTATTAGAAATCGATTGCATAACTTAAGGCTGAAAAAAATTGTGCATGTTTTGTCCGTTAAAAAATTAAAAATTAAAAATGTATTTGTCCTTTTGGCTCTTACGTACTTTATTGTATTTTTCTATTATATTGCAATGCAAGTGGCTAGACATTTACTGATTTTAAGCAGTACGCTTAACTGTAACAACTTTCAGTAATCCGAACTACATTTTAGGTAAAAAATCGGATAACTTAAAAAAATTGGGTTTTGGTTATTTCCAAGCGGAGTCGAATGTATTGGTTAGAAAATTGAAAGTAAAACAAAGTTACAAAATACACGCTGTGGTTATTAATTGTTTGTATATTTTTTGTAAATAAGCAATTTAATAAAAACTTAAGTAAAGAGTACAAAATTTAATAGTCCATTAAACAATGTAGTGTATAAATCCCAAATTTATTCACAACGCTGTGAAAACTATTAAGATGCCTTTTTAGGCTATTTTTAAATTTTTTTTTTAATTTTGCATAACATAGACATATTGCTAAAATCATTTTTTATAGCGAAATATTTCTTAGGTTCTATAATAATAAGTTTTTTTTTCTTGCTGTAATGATTTGAACTTTAATTTCTTTCGGTGTGCTCAAAAAAAAAAAAAATAAACAAAAGACCAGGAAAAAATTCGTACATCAGTGCACAATTTCATTCGTCGCTTTCTCAGTGACTACTAAGTCCCAAATCACACTGTGCAATTCTTATTGCTAAGCTGATTAGTTTCAGGGAGAGAGAGACGAGGGGAACAGCAACGTTTCTTCCCCCCCCACCCCCCGTTCTCTCTCTCACCTAATAAGCTAATCGGCTTAGCAGTAAGACTTGCATAGTATAAATAGGGACTAAACGAAACAGCATAAGCATGTGTGTGATATTCTTGTCCACAATTGTGGTATGTCATGCGGTTCACTGCTCTAAAGTGCACAAGTACAGTGTAGTTCGGTTATAATAAACTCCTAGAGTCCGGGCAATTTTGTTCCATATGAACCTAGTGAAAAGTTTATGGAAAGAAAGCAATCTGTATAAATTAAAGAGAACATTTTGTATTAAAAATATACCAAGCTTTCAAAAAAAAAAAATATGTTTATTAAACGGGTGGGTTAAACCAAACTTCTCTGTATTTCATAACTATAACAAACTAACTATAACATAAAGCCAACTAAAAGTTCTAAACTGTGGTGTCTCTGCAATTAATAATAATTTTTGTACAACAGCAATTTAAACTCAAAATATTAAAATTATCCCATAAATTCTGTATATGTGGGTACATATACCTATATCTAAATTACACATTTTTAGTTTCCCTCTACTAAATGGTTTATTATTATTAAGCCATATTTATGTTTGTTAATATCAATAAACTCTAAAGCCACCTTCTTCATGCCATGAAAAAGCAATAAAAATAAAAACATAAGCTGGAAAAAAACCAACTAACGGATAATCTACGTGTATGTGGACATTAATGTTGTGTTTCGGTGTTTGTTGTAGGGATATTGGTTTAACATTTATCTTTTTTTTTTTTTTGTTTTTGTTTGGTAGCTTTCATCTTCTAATACTATAATAATGCACAAACTCAAACTAAATATTGTCTTGTTTGTTTAATAGCAGATTTAATAGTTCCATTATTACTGGTAGTCATTGTCCTTTATTTTTCACAATCAACACTAATCTGGTGTGGAACATAAAAAAAGGGAATAAATAAACTGCTACCGCTTTGCTGCCAGCCATTATATGGCTATAAGGACTTGGAGCTGCTTCAACAGCAGCAAGAGCAACAAGAGCAGCGTATCGGCATATCGACATCAGCAGCTATTGCTATCAATAACCATCAATACAAATATAAAACAGAACATACAGCCAGTCAACTAGCCAAATATGTACATACAAACATTAAACAAACATACTACAAGATACACACACACACACACGCACATATGTTTAAGGCAAGTATGTGCATGTGTGTGTGTGTGTGTTCTTTTATGTACTCCGGCATTCATATAGAAATGCCTTGGATCCTCACAAACATTTTTCCTCCTAAATAACATACCATACATCTGAGTATTTATAGTCAATGAAGAAGACATACATTTTAATTGTTTTCCGTATAGGCAGCGTATCAAGCCGGTCTGTGTTTGAGTCCGTCTGTCCGTGCTTTAATTTATCTAGGACTATGTACATAGTTATTTCTATTCACATTTACACCAACAACACATAAACGTATAGATGAATTGGTCGTTTTGTTTGTGTTAGTCTGTTTAGATTGCATAAGTAAGTATACCCCATAGGGAACTTTATGAACTGCATTGAAAAAAAAAAACAAATAAATAATTAGAAGACATAAATATTTGTAATCATTTGCATTGAAAGCATGATTAAGCAGGCTTCAAAGTTTAAATTAGTTAGAGGCAACCAAATGTTTCAAATAATTACAAAATTTTTGTAAAGATTTTATATCTTATCTATTTGCTGTCCTCCTCAGCTGGTCTTGCAAATAAAATCAGAATGAAATTCCTAGAACATTACAACTACGTGCAGAAAAAAGTGTCAATGTAAAATCAACATGAAAAAATGTTGATTGGAAATTGTATTGAATTTTTTTTAGTAATAATATGTTGTTTAAGTGTGTTACCCCCTGTTTGTGTAAGACGTTTGAGTTAGAAATCTTGGCGTTTTTGTAATAGAATACAGAAAAGTTGTACAAGTTTCCTTTAATCTATTACAAAAACGCCATGATTTCTAACTCAAACGTCTTACACAAGCAGGGAGTTAATATTTACTTGCTTTCTTTCTAGCTACAATGCACTATTGTTCTTAATTTTTGTTTGTTGTTTTTATGTTCGTAAATAGCCGAAAAACTTCGCATAACCACCTTAAACTTGCTGTTGTTGGCAAATAGGCAGTGTACTAGTCTTATAGTAGTAGGGCAGAAGTTCGCTTCTTGTCGGGGACTCTGGGTGTTTCTTCAAGCAAGCCAAAGTAGCTTCACAGTTTTTTATATACTTTTTTTTTAAATATATCTTTCAGTTGAAATAAATTTAATGTTAAATCATTAATTAAATCATATTGAACTAAAGTTTAAATCATAATGATATATATTAATATCCTGCACAAGACTATTTGTAAGACCTTTTAAGACGTGAGAGATTTTTCAAATGCTTTACTACAGCGAAATATTCTAAAACAAACGCTAAACAACACTGTTGGCAAGACAAATAATTGAAACAAATGTCTTGCCAACAGTGTTGTTTAGCGTTTGTTTTAGAATATTTCTCATGTCTTGAAAGGTCTTATAAATGGTCCTGTACAGGATTTTAATATATATTAAAGGTCTAATTCATAAAAAATATTTTAGGTTTATTACAGGTTTATTTGACAAATTTCCCATAGAAATATGTCAAATAAGCGCTGAATAAAACTGAAATATTTTTTATGAATAAGGCAGTAAATGTGTATCTAAAGAAAATTTAAGGTTATTGTGGCTCCAGTGGTAAGAGCGTTGTTTCGAGTTTAAAAGCACACACACATTTTTTCTTATGCCTGTGCCAGGAAACATAACCAACTAAGTCAAAAAAATAATCAAATAAAATGACTACATTAAATTATAGGGTGTTTTTTTGAGGGGTATAGAACTTCGAATTGAAATAAAACACAAGAAAATCGTTTTAATGTCCATCAATTTGGCTTTATTGGAAGGATAATTTTATGCCATTAATGTTTAAATATAATTTCGGGCATGTGGCCGCCGCGGCTGGCTCGAATAAAGCTAATTCTACAGGTCCAATTTTCAACCACTTTTTCGAGCATATGGGGCCGTATGTTGGCAATAACGCCACGAATGTTGGCTTCCAAGTCCCCTAACGTTTCTGGTTTGTTGGCGTAGACGAGCGACTTCACATATCCCCAAAGAAAATAATCCAATGGTGTCAAATCACACGATCTTGGTGGTCAATTGACAGGTCCATTCCGCGAAATTATGCGATCATCGAATGTTTCCTTCAATAAATCGATTGTGACGTGCGCTGTGTGGCATGTAGCGCCGTCTTGTTGGAACCACAACTCATCCACATTCATGCCATCCAATTCGGGAACAAAATAGTCGGTTAGTCGGCTCCAATTGCTGTGCACGGTGGCGAATCGATTCATTCGGGTCCTCTTCAACACTTTGCTCTACAGCGGCAATTGTTTCTTCGGTGCGCACTGTTCGACGTCTCTGCGGATGCGTATTATCACATAGAGTAAACGTAGTGCGAAAACGATCCATGGTTAACCGAATTAATTGCTCTGATGGACGATTATGTCGACCATAAAATGGACGGAGCTTGCGGTAAACTTCGCGAACTGAACCATTATTTTCGAAATAAATTTGCACGATTTGCAAGCGTTGTTCTTTTGTCAACCTGTTCATGATGAAATGGCAAACCAAACTAAATATTAATCACTTAACAGCTGACAAAATGGCCGCGAGTTAAAAAAGTGATGCCAACTTAAAGTTCTATACCTCAATAAAAAACACCCTTTAAATTCATATTGCTTCAACTGGAAATAACTTAGATTCAACATGGTTCTTTGTATTCTTTCAGTATGAAATTCACGTTGTTTAAAAGTTTTGCTGCGAACAGACTTTAATAAGCCGCACACAACACAATTCCTATAATGTTTTGTTTTCAAGATCAGTAATTCGATTCACTAACTTATTTTAATGATAATCGAATTTAATAAATTTTACTGCAGATCACATTTGGCTTCTGTCTTTAGTCCCCTTACTCAGTAATTTAAAAAGATACAAAATTAAAAATTTTTTTGTTAAAAAAAAATGGAAATAATTTTGCACTATCTAAATGGGCAGTACGATTGTAATGAAATTTCATACAAGATTTGAAGAGGTATCACAGATCTTAAGCCTATAATTTGGACTATATAACTTTTAAGAGGGCAGAGTTACAAAGGCTCCAAACTGGGCAACCTCGGGTTAATGAAAATTTTAAACCGATGTCAAGCTGATATTTTTGATCTGATAAGAAAAATTGTTTGGTTTTGCTTACAGTTTAAGAAATATTACAAAAAACTCTTAAAATGTTTGCTCTCTTACCAACCTTGATCCACTGTTCTGCTAATGGAGTAGTCAAATCCTGTTCGATTTGGAAAAGGACACACACATATTGTGGACTAGAGCCCTGCGTAAATATTCCTGAAATGTTAATACGTCTTGATTTTTAAATGTATGGCCATGGTATGTATTATACTAAACCAACTAAATGCTGTCGTATAATAAATGAAGCACCATCGAGTGAGTAGTGATGTTCGTGTATATGAGTGTTTACAAGTGATGTCGCAAACACTTCTTGTTCGTAACAAACACTCCACATACCACAAGAAAAAGTAGTGTCTTCAACTAGTTACAAATACTGGTGATAACCACATAACATGCTGATACTGCCACTGCGGATTTTTTAGATTTCCAGTGTTGCCGTAATTTTTCAGGGAAGTGCCGGGGAATTCCTGAGATTTTTGGGGATTTATAGCTTAGTTTTTAGGAATATACAATATGATTTGCGCCTATTCTAAATGTTCGTTGCTTGGATAAGTGGTTCGTGGCAGTGAAGCTAAAATTGTAACTGCTTAAATAAAAGAGCATACATACAACTTGTGTGTGTATCACAGAACAGCTATGAGTAGTGAAAAAGTGAGTTGAGTTGAATCATGACTTATTGCAAATGTTGTATATAAATCATATTCATTCGAAAGTTCGAAGTAAGCATCGAACTCATAATTAGCAACATTTATGACGTTGTTGATTTCGACTCTTCTTACCTCAATGCCTATGGACAATGCAAAATAAGTATGATTCACAATGAGAACTTCGCATACGAACGTTTAAATACTCATTATGAGGTTATGTGTTTCTCTCTCTGTTGCTTTTTTTTTTTTTTTTTTTTTTTTTTTGCAAGAATTGAAAACCAACCCTATTTACTACTATTGTATATTACTTGCAAACTGTTTAAAGACTAAACTTTTAAATAAACATACATGCATGCGTTGAGTGAGCTAATTCAATGTGAGTAGTATAAGTATTTTCCTGAAATTAGATATCAAAATGAGGTCATTTATGAGTGTGAGTGTTATAGTTATAGATGTCGACATCATATTCATATTGTTACGAAAATAGCCGCTGACAGGTTTAATGCAGCACTATGCAAAAATATTCCGACAGGGTTAATGTAAGTGTTACGCGAAGATATTCCTATTCCTACAGGGACAGTGCAAAGAATACTCTAGAATAGTAGCAAACAACTAAATACATGCGTAGCACATACAAGTGGTATTTGTGCGAAGTATAAAAAGGGGTGACGTATGCAATGGCGAGTTATTTACAGTCAGTAGTCAGTTGAGTTAGTTACAGTTGAGTCAGTTGTAAGTTAAAGCCTCTGTTGTGAAGTGATCATTTAAAAGAATTGTCTGCCAAAAAGTCCAGTTCTTTGTTGTAAAGAAAGAGTAGATCTCAGTTGAAAGTCGTACATAAGTGTGTACAACAGAGGGAGCCTTCGTGTGTGACGAGCAGCATAAAAAGAGGAATTGCTACAATACTAGCACAGCCAGTTAAGAGACGTACAGCGAGGAAAGCTAGTAGAAACCAGTTCTGAATATTTAAGTATTTTAACCTGTATTAGCGTATTTAAGCTCTTGATTTGATTAGTATAAGTGTATTTGTATTTGTAAATAAAACTTGTACCATTCTTAACCCTAATTACTACACTGGGGTCTTTTATTCATTTGCAAATTTTCGAGTCCACGGAAAAGCGTTTTTAAAGAGATAAAAACGTAACAATATTTATTTCAACCTATACTTATAAATCAATATCATCGTGAGTATGCATAAATGAGAGTAGTTGAGCTTAAATGATGTCTACTCACTTATATTAAAAAAATTTCACGAGTCAGTATGAATAGCGAAACAACGATTCATTGCCGATCACTGGTGTGTACGTATGCACATGCATGACGTTCGTAAATGCACCCATGTGTAGAAAAAAGCAACCATCACAATTTAGGTATTTCGTTACAAAGTATTTGATTCTTTACTTCTATATCTACAGTAAATTACACAAATGTCTTGCAGACAGTGTTGTTCAAAGTTTGTTTTTAAAGACTTTACTACAGTAAAGGATTTGAAAAATGTCTTAAAAGTTATTTTGAATAGTCTTATGAAAGGCTCTATTATGGAGTTAAAACAAAATTTTTAATCTAAAAAACATTTGGTATCAAAAACACAATTAAGTCTAAACGTATACGCAGTTTAAATTATAATTTTTAAAAAAGTAGATATTTCACCGTTTTTGCAGAAAAAAGTAGGTTAACATAAACAAAAAGTTTTGAAGGAGAATCTTTAACTCACAATTAGCTGGAATGTAATGCATTTTTAGTTGTTTTTTATGGGAATTGTTACAATTTAAGCTTAAAATTTTTTAAACGCACTAATAATCCCAAATTAATTTTTTACTTATTAAGTAAAATATTTTTTTTATTAAAAATACATTGAAATTGATTATTGAGGGGTTTAGCTGGATCCTATGCGCATTTCACTGTTGCTAATGCAGATCATCAGGGAACCTTTACCCAAATTTTATTACAACAACTAGAGTTATTATGTTATAAACTTTCATTTAAACAAATGAGAAGCTCAGCAAGAAATAACAAAGTTGAAACAGGAACACAATAATCAACATGTCTTTTTATTTTCTTACTTTACCATTCATCAATTTCAATGTTTTTTTTAATAAAAAAATATTTTACTTAATAAGTTAAATATTAATTTGGCAATGGATTTTTTTCCAACAGGATATGAAATTTATATGTAAGTTTAATGCAAGCGCTTAAGCATGTGTGTGTGTGAATGCAATAAGAGAGATACGCGCTTGTGTGAGTGTGCGTGTGTGTGTGTGAGCGCGTGTGTGCAATGGAAGTACTACAGCACTTTTATGTTTAAACTAAACTATTATATAGAGAATAGAAAATTTCAAATTGGCATAGACAAAGTATATTGACTCATAGATTTACCAAGAAATTATTTCAGTCAGTTCAATCAGTATGAATGGGTAAATATATGGATAAATGTGTCTGTGTGTGTGCATTTATGGATTTAAATAAGTATGTATGTATACACTTATATATGGGTGTTCGCATTTAAGTGTATTTATCAATGTATTTAAATTCACTCTACGTATGAGTGTGTGTAATATTTTGAAAGCTTTTATAATGTTTAAGTTAAGCGTGAATTTCATCAGTGCCATTATTGGTAATTTTTGTGCGATTTTCCCGCAGCTGCTCCTCCTTCCGCTACTGCTAGTGCTGGTTTAGTCTTCTTTTTTTATTTTTATACCCTTTACCAAAAAATGGTAAAAGGGTATATATAGGTTTGTCATTCCATTTGTAATTTCTAGAATATTAATAAGCGGGCTATAAAGTATATATATTATGGATCCTTATGCATAGGGAAGACGAATAAGCAATGTCCGTCTGTCCGTCTGTCTGTACGTGAAATCGGTTTTCCGAAGCTCACAGAAAAGCTAGAGACTTCGTTCTTGGACGTTCTTCGTTCTTCTTCGTGGGTCAGAAATGGTCGAAATAAGATTGGTATTGAAAATCAGGAAAATCAAGCAGACGGTTTCAGAGCTGGGAGACTTAAACTTCATTTTGCCATACAAAATAACTACCGAAAACTAGTTTTTAATAATTTTTTATTAAATAAACTTATTTTATACTTCAGTATAAATAACATTGGTATTTCTAACTAAAAAAAAAAATTTGAAAATTAAAAAGACGTTTCCAGGGTTGGAAAAACTTAACTTTTTTGTTATGCAAAAGTAACTTACTAAAACAAATTTTTCCTTTTTTTCCATATGTAATGTTCTTAAAAGAAGGAAATTGATGTAAGAAATCAGAAAAAGCAAAAGGATGATTCCAGGGTTGGAAAACCTATGATTTTTTTGATATATACAATTAACTACCGTAAACTAATTTTTTAATTATTTTTATTAAATAAACTTATTTTATACTTCACCACGAATAAAATTGGTATTTGAAATAAAAAACTAAACTTCAAAAAATTAATAAGATGTTTCCAGGGTTGGAAAACTTTAACTTTTTTCTTATACAAAAGTAACTTACTAAAACAAATTTTTCCTTTTTTTCTTCTATAAGTTAAACATATCTAATGTTCTTAAAAGAAAGAAATTGATGTTAAAAATCAGAAAAACAAAAAGGATGATTCCAGGGTTAGAAAACCTACGATTTTTTGAAATTTAAAATTAACTACCATAAACTAATTTTTTATTTATTTTTATTAAATAAACTTATTTTATGCTTCACCACGAATAAAATTGGTATTTCAAATAAAAAAAAATTTAAAAATTTAAAAAGACGTTTCCAGGGTTGGAAAACTTTAACTTTTTTTCTTATACAAAAGTAACTAATTAAAATGAATTTTTCCTTTTCTTTATAAATTAAACATATCTTATATTCTTAAAAGAAAACTATTGGTGTAAGAAATCAGAATAATCAAAAGGAATGATTCCAGGGTTGGGAAACTGAAACTTTTTCTGATATAAAAAATTAACTACCCAAAAATTAATTTTAATTTTTTTTATTAAATGAACTTATTTTATACTTTACTACGAATAAAATTGGTAATTCAAATTAAAAATTAACCTTCAAAAAATAAAAAAGATGTTCCCAGTGTTGGAAAAATTTAACTTTTTTTATACAAAAGTAACTTACTAAATCAAATTTTTCCTTTTTCTCTATAAATTAAACATATCTAATGTTCTTAAAAGAAAAAAATTGATGTTAGAAATCAGAAAAACAAAAAGGATGATTCCAGGGTTGGAAAACCTAAATTTTTGTGAAGTTTAAAATAACTACCGTAAACTAATTTTTTATTTATTTTTATTAAATGAACTTATTTTTTAGTTCACCACGAATAAAATTGGGTTTTCAAATAAAAAAAAATATTAAAAAATTTTATAAGACGTTTCCAGGGTTGGAAAACAATAACTTTTTTTCTTATACAAAAGCAACTTAGGAGAAGAAAATTATCCTTTGTTTCTAAAAATTAAAGATATCTTATATTCTTAAAAGAAAGAGATTGGTGTAAGAAATCAGAAAAATCAAAAAGGATGATTCCAGGGTTAGGAAACTTACTCTTTTTGTGATATAAAAAATTAACTAACGAAAACTAATTTAATTTTTTTTTTAAATAAATAAACTTGTTTTATGCTATAGTACGAATAAAATTGGTATTTCAATTTAAAAAAGTATAAAACACGTTTCCAGTGTTGGAAAACTTTACTTTTTTTTGTACAAAAGTAACTTACTAAAGCAAATTTTTCTTTTTTCTCTATAAATTAAAGATATCTTACATTCTTAAAAGAAAGATTAGTATAAGAAATCATAAAAATCACAGAGTATGATTTCAGGGTTGGAAAACCCACACTTTTTGTGATATATAAAATTAACTACCGAAAACTAATTTTTATTTTTTTTTATAAAATTAACTTATTTTATACTTCAGTACGAATGAATTTTGTATTTCAAATTAAAACAAAAATTAAAATATTAAAACGACGTTTCCAGGGTTGGAAAACTTTATTTTTGATACAAAAGTAAGTTACTAAAACAAATTTTTCCTTTTTACTATAAATTAAAAACATCTTACATTCTTAAAAAAAGATTGGTATAAGAAATGAGAAAAATCAAAAAGGAGGATTCCAGGGTTGGAAAACCCACACTTTTTGTGATATAAAAAATTAGCTACCGAAAACTATTTTTTTTTTATTAAATAAAATTATTTTATGATTGAGTACGAATAAAATTAGTATTTCAAATAAAAAAAAAACAATTGAAAATTAAAAACACGATTCCAGGGTTGGAAAACTTTAATTTTTTTTGGACAAAAGTAACTTACTAAAACAAATTTTTCCCTTTCTTTATAAATTAAACATATCTTATATTCTTAAAAGAAAAATATTGGTGCAAGATATCAGAAAAATCAAAAAGGACGATTTCAGGGATGGAAAAGTTACACTTTTTGTGATATATAAAACTAACTAAGTCTAATTAATTTTTATCTTTGCTTTTATAAATTATATATATTTTACGTTTTAGAGATAAAAGTTTTTTGTTGAAAACTATAAAAATAAAAACCACAGCTCAAAGGTCAAATTATTTTTTTCTTTCTGTTTATACTTTATGTATGTGCTTATGTATGTGTCTCTATACTACATAAAAGCCCTTTGGTAAAGGGTATATAAGATTCGGCACAGCCGAATATAGCACTCCGACTTGTTTTTTCTATTTTTTATTTTTAATCTACTCTGTCTTTATATTATATCAATCGTTTTGTAACATTTTTTCCTCTAGATTATTTTTTTTATCACAGATTTTGTTTCTTGTTTTATTTTCATTTTTTTTCATCCGATATCAAAAGTCAGTCAATATGGGTTTAAGTTTTGAAGTGAGTAAGTGAATGTGCACGAGTATGTGTTTGAGTGTGTATGTGTGTACTTTTAGTATTATTTCTGCTTGAAGTGATTTAATGACTGTGCTCTTTTTTATATACTTAAATGTGTGTGCTCGTATACACCCATACATCCTTTTTTTATGATGCGCACAATTCATTTTTATGCTAATATTTAAACTATTGTGGCAAAGCTTTTTGATGAAGCACAAAATACTTTGTAATAGATTGGAATTTTGCTTTATTTTCTGTTATTCCTTTTTTTTTTGTTCTTCTTTCAATATTTTATGAAGTGAATATTATGGCCACCAAAGACTATGCGTTCCTTCCCGCATAGTAAAGGAAAGGAAATAGTGGAATAATTTAGTAAAATATTTAGCATTGTAAATCATAAGATATGCGTGGCTCTAACGATTTAGTAAAAATTTAAAGATTCATTGAAGTTCAAGACATAAAAGATCCATCAAAATGTATCTATGTAAGTACTACAAATCACTCATGTGTGATAAATAGATCGATCAGTTGTTTAAAATTTTTTTTTGTGAAGATTTATTATTTTTTAATTAACTTTTTATAGGAAATATTATTACCTTTATATGAATATGATGCAATCTAT
Source organism: Tachina grossa (assembly GCA_949987645.1). Classification (NCBI taxonomy): domain Eukaryota; kingdom Metazoa; phylum Arthropoda; class Insecta; order Diptera; family Tachinidae; genus Tachina; species Tachina grossa. The sequence goes on along the minus strand of OX465278.1, from coordinate 118,054,246 downwards.
TTTATTAACACATACCTGCAAAGAAAACAAATAAAATAATACTAAATTAATAATATACTAAATAATAATATTATTATTGTTTAGCTATTAAAACTTTTTACAAAAATAATTTATGCACAATAAATTATTTAGCACACAAAATAAACTGCAGGAGTAGTGGCCTCAATTCCTCGCAGTAGTTTGCTAATTATAATATAATCTATAATCCTTTTAAATTTCAAATTTAAGCCAATTGAAAGCGTTTAAGCTTTTACTCATGCTCAATTTCAATTAGCATAGAGTAACATATGCACCATACTCTGCAATCAAATTATTGAAACTAGTAAATTGAAATAATTTTAGTATAATCAGGAAGTCTTGTGCAAATAATCAATTCAATTAAATTTAATATTTATTTCATTGCTTAATTTGCTTTTATTTCGCACTTCTTTGTGATTCTTTATGATTAACAACACACAATCAATCTACTCATATTGATTATATTGATGATCGCCTTACTTCAATTTATGATGAAGTAAGGCGATGATTTGGCTTAACCAACAGCACACAGATGTTAAATATTGTAAATCCAAAAAAAAAAATTAAACAGTGGGCTACAACAACACAAATAGCTTCATACAATAATTCTGCTATATAAATGGAAAAACTAATTAAATTAATTGATTTGGAAATCAATATTTCTATTTCAATATTCCAAGGGTGGCAGTTAATAGGTTCTCCCAAAAAGAGAAACGTAAGTACTTACGTTCAGGCATTAAGTAATATAGTTCGACGTGATTTCAGAAATATGAAGTTATATTTAAATACTCAAAATATTGTTGGTTTTTGTTTCAAAGTAAAAACTTAAATAGCCCCGAAAATGCTATGCGTGACGTAATAAAATATATCATAAGAATTTTTCTATTTTAATATTCAAAAAATGATTTTTTTAACTCATGTTTAACCCGCCAATGGTGACGCAAATTTGACTTTGATCAATGGTGACGCCGGTCTCACGCACCGGAATTTTCAACTGAAGATTTTTCCAAATTTGTTATTAATATTTCGTTTTTTTTTTAATTTATGCTCTTTGAGAATAAAGCAAAGGTGTTTAATCAATTTAAGCTCTTTTATTTCAATATTAACATTAAAAAAATTGTTTTATTAGAGCATTAAAAACAACAGCAATTTTAGTAATACATTTTTCAAAATTAGGAAAAAAATAAAAAAATCACATATTTATAAAGGAAGATAATGTTTTTTAATCTTTCGACATTAGGAACTTTTACAAAATAAATAAAAAAAAAATATTAAAAAAATAATGAAAAATGTATACTTGGTTATTTTATTCACATACACGGTGACACACGGTCTCATGTACCGGGTTAGTAAAAAAATACACAAAGTGTGCTCACGAAGCAGTTTCGTCATTAACTAGTAGTAGGGGATGTGCAATGAGGCAGCTACTCGAAGTTGCAACCAAAAATAATAACAGGGAATAATGTTATTCGAATTTTTTAACACATCCGGTCTCACAGACCAATAGGACACCAATGGCGGGTTAAGTATTCAAAAAAAAAATATTTCTATGCATTACGTGACGTAACTTGAACTATTTTCATTTCAATAATCCAAAAGTAACTGTACTTGACACACTTCGGCATAGAAATACTTAATTTAAATATTTAAGCTATAGACTCGCCTTTGTTTCAGAAGTACAAAATAAATAGCCACGCAAAGGCATTACGTGACGCAATAAAACAAATTGATAGAATATTTCAATTTAAACATTGAAAAATGGTTCTCATATACATATGTGCATATATTCAATATACGATTTTGACTTTTTCTAGTAAAAGAAACACAAAATACTATTTAGAGGTATTACGTGATTTAACTAAAAATATTTTAATAATATAGTCCAAAGGTAACTTTATTTGGCGCAGTTAAGCATATTATCAGAAAGATTTATAATTAAATATAAAATATATTGGCTCAGATTGGTTTCAAAGTAAAATATAAGTAGCAGCGTAAGGGCATTACGTGACGTTATTAAACATATTCACATAATATTTCAATTTTAACTTTTATTATATAATTTTAGACCATTCTCTTTAAATATTCAAGATTTTTCTTATAAAAAAAAACACACAAGGCTGTCTATAAGTACTACGTGACGCAACTCGAAACATTTTTAATTACATACTTCTAAGTTCAGCATATTATCACAAATATTTCAACTTGAATGTTCAAGAAAAACGTAAGCCACAGACCACAGAATTACGCATGTCTATTCGCCATATTTTCAAGTTCTTATGCTAATAACTCAGTTTCTATGCATATAGAAAAGATAATCGAATTCGTAGATCGTTACGTGACGTAGTTAAGAATTTTGACGAAAATATTTCTTTATAATTAATCTAAAAGTTATTTAATATTTTAGAAAAGAAAAAAAACCATATAGAACGGCTAGGAGGTATAACGTAACGTAACTAAGCAAGTATTATTGCACATTTTTATTTTATTGAACAATTTTAAGTTTTTTCTGGTAAATATATAAGTGCTGAAACTAGCTGAAGCAGTGCAGAACATTTCTGCTTCTTTTTATAAAATAAACAATAATAGTAGCCATAACGTGACGTAATGTAATATACTGCCAAAATATTTAAATTTCAATATTCACTGTTTAAATATTCAAAAGATGATTCTTAACTTGTTTTCATTACAGAAGTATAAAAAATTATTTAGAAGCGTTACGTGACGCAGCGCAATATATTGTGAGAAATTTTGGTATTGAAATATTCAGAATGTGATTTGATTTGGTACAGTTCAGCATATTGCCGGAAATATTTCGATTCAAGTCTTCTTTTTAAAAAAATATACGTTCATATACACTTGAAGCCACTACGTGACGTAAGTTAAAAGTTTGTTTAAAGTATTTATATTAAAATATTTAAAACATGGTTTTAATATATTCTCAAAGGAGAATTATAAGTAACTACTTGGTGCTATAAGGTTACGTAGTTCTAGCATAGTTCACAAAATATTTCTATCGTAATATCAAAAAGTTTATTTCAGTTTTTTTATAAAAGAAACGTTAGTAACTATCGTGCAGTATTACGTGGCGTAATAGGAGCTATTAACAGAATGTTGAAAATTGATTTTAGCTGTTTTTTATAAAAAGAAATATTAGTTACTACGTATGAGTACAACGGGACGTGATTCGCCATAATAATATAAATATTTTATTTGAATAGGTAAAATAAATTATAGGTTCTTGTCGTTAGAAAAACGTTAAGAACTAACCAGCAGTATTACGTGACCTAATACTATATACACTAAAAAGCGCTTATAATAATGTGCTGATTTTTCTTGTTTCCAAAAGACAGTGTTTTCCTCTTTTTAATTTTGCAGCCACTTTCCTGACAAACTGTAAAATGTCGGTGTTGGCTAATTTCGACTAGTAAAAAATAATAAACTCCTTTTTCAGGAACTCTCTAGGACAATTGTAAGGCTGCATTTAAAGTGTTCAGAACACAAATATTTTTGTCTTAATTTGCCGCCATTTTCTGCATATGAGAATAAAAGTAGGATACTTGGCAGTTAGCAAGGCCGATCTATTTCTTTAAAATTCCTACAGTCATTTGGTACTTTACTCACTTAATTAAGTTACAGCATAGCTTTCAAATGTACTGTAAGAGTTAATAAAAAATCACTTAAACTGTAGTCGTATGTTATGCACACTTTTAAAATTATTTTATTACTTTGTAGCAAAAGTTCCATTCATACCACAAGTTAATACCAAGCTTTAGCTCAACAAATCCATTAACCATACAAATATATAATAACAAATATTTATCACTTTTTAAACTATTTGCTATTCCTCTAACATTTAAAGGAAAAACAATTTTAAAAATCAACGTTAGGGGGCCATAAATTATATAATCATTAGTTTTTAAAATGAAAAGGAAAATATCTCGTAACACTTTTATTGAGATTTTCATTTTATATTTGCTATTTCTTTTTTTTTTCTTTGCTGGCCATTAGCAAACCTTTTTAAATTCATTTTGGAGGGGGAAAACCTTATATGTGATTTGAGTGAAAGAAAAAAAAAAAGAAAATAATAATTACTTTTGGACAGTAACAGCCACAATAAGTGCAGTACAACAGACGAAGACCATAAAATAGTAAACTTTCCTTACAAATGCGGTTTGCATTCCCCATTCATTTAGTTGTAAATATGTACTAATGACAGCCGCAACAACGATGGACGAGTCGTCATACTGTCATCATATCGTCTAACATGTTTGTTCGTACATGTGTCATGTAAATATTTGGATTAAAAGAATGTTGGTTTTGTGCATCTTGTTTTCCTTGATTTATTTTTTTTTTTATTTTTGTCAGTGCAAAAAAAACATGTTTTATTAACTAAAATCGAATACAGTACACCAGCTTTTATGTCATATTTTTTTTCTTTTTTTTAAATTACATATACTAATTATATTGTTGAGATGTTAAAGCAAATAGCTGTTAATGAAGACACAGTGGAGTTAAGTACAAGACATAAAAATATTATTTTTTTCAATATCCGAAATAGAATTGGGTTTAACACGTTCATTAGGTCATTGTAGATATAAGCCTATGATCAAATCCATGTAATAGACTTGGTTTTAGACTTGGGCTGATCGAACTCATTCAGTCGATAATTTTTGACACAAACCTATGATCAAACCAATTTAATTTATATCGGTTTGATCATAGGTCTGTGTCAAAAATGTCAGACTAAATGATTTCGAGCCAAGTCTAACAAGTAATGTTAAAGAATTTGATCATAGGTTTGTGTCTAAAATTAATCACTGAACAAGTTCGATCCAAGTCTAATACGGAAGCTGTATACCGGCAATACAGCTGGGTCCAACTCATTTAAAAAACAAACCAATGATCAAGCCCATTCAAATTATATTCATTTGATCATAAGCTTGTCTCTAAAATGAATGACTGAACGAGTTGGACCCAGATCTAAACGGGAGCCGGGTGAGGAAAGAAACATTCATTAAGAGTTAAAAAAAAAACTAAAAATCTAAACATTAGAAACTTTTCGTATTCTTCATAAATTGTCGCAAAACTTTCCGTTTGCAGTGGGGACTCACTATCAAATTTTTATTTCATTTTTTAAAGTCTCCATAGTAAGATTGATGTATCGCAATCAATTAAGTCGAATTTTTGATCATTCTATTATACCAAATATTTTTTGAATACGCAAAAATGATTTTTATAGTCCGGTACGGAGTTCTTACAGAATTTCACGTTTGTAAATTTATTTCTACGCGTGAAATTTAGAGTCCAGTTCACTTGGGTCCTGTGAGTTGAAGAGACGATAGTGAGAGAGATCTACTCAAAAAATTTTCTATGTGCTTATTTTTATATTTATTAAGAGTTCGATTATTAGATGAAGGATCACAAATGTACATCGTTTCTAATATCGCCCCTTTATTTCAACAAAATCGTAATTTAAAAAGGTACTTTTGCAAAAAATAAGTTTTAAGTTTTCGATTTAAATACATACAACTTGGATGAAAATTTAAAAATATTTTCTTTTCTCAATAAACCTTTTGTATAAAACGTTTACACAAGATTTCTTATGATAAAAAGTTTTTTTTCTGCATTCTTAACTAAAAAAAAGTATTTTTGAGATATATGCATATATACAATGTATATAAACATATATGTACATCCATAAATTCCTGTTGCTCGACCCACAGTGTGGGATTTCGGCAAACAAAAATTTAAATAACTTTGCAGTTTCTAAGCCGATCGGTTGATTTTTATAAAATTTTATATAACATTTAAAGAGTTTACAGAGCTTAAGTTTGAAATTTTGCATCTTCTATCTTGAGACGCAAAATCTCAAAGTCGTTCAGTTCGGGATAATGAAAAATCATGTTTTTCTTTGATAAAAAAGTTTTTTGCAAGTAGATTTTACTATCCAAGAGCTAAACAAATTTTACGATATTTATAAGTTTTTACCTAAAGTTTGGGAAGCACTTATTCGAAAAAAAAAATTAAATTTTAGTTTGTTTACCCATCCTGGCCATTGATTTGCTAGTGAAAATCCAAATCTAGTCAGCGCTTTTATTGCTCGAAAGCATGCAACATTGCTGAAATTCCGTGCGAATTGTAAATATTGGAAATAATTGTAGTAAATATTCTGACAAACACTAGCAGAACAGAACAACGAGCTATTTTCGAAGCTCGCAACAACGTCATCATCAGCTTTCTTTATGTTTGGTGTTAGTTAATGTAGATTTCTGCTTGTCGTTTGTTATGCTTGTTACGTTGAATCTTCGGAAAAAATTTTTGTTGAAAAAGCACAATTCAGTTAAAAGTCAAAAAGCGCATTTTAAATTTTGAAGTCGATTTCCCTAGTTTTTTTTTTTCAGAAAATAAGGTTGTTAATTATTTCGCAATTAATAAAACATTTTCCTTAATGTATGAAACCCATATTTACTTTTAGTTATAAGGTAATATAGGGTGTTTTTTTAAGAGGTATAGAACTTTGAATTGAAATAAAACACAAGAAAATCATTTTAATGTCCATCAATTTGGCTTTATTGGAAGGATAATTTTATGCCATTAATGCTTAAATATGATTTCGGGCATGTGGCCGCCGCGGCTGGCTCGAATAAAGCCAATTCTACAGGTCCAATTTTCAACCACTTTTTCGAGCATACGGGGCCGTATGTTGGCAATAACGCCACGAATGTTGGCTTCCAAGTCCCCTAACGTTTCTGGTTTGTTGGCGTAGACGAGCGACTTCACATATCCCCAAAGAAAATAATCCAATGGTGTCAAGTCACACGATCTTGGTGGCCAATTGACAGGTCCATTCCGCGAAATTATGCGCTCATCGAATGTTTCCTTCAATAAATCGATTGTGACGTGCGCTGTGTGGCATCTAGCGCCGTCTTGTTGGAACCACAACTCATCCACATTCATGCCATCCAATTCGGGAACAAAATAGTCGGTTAGTCGGCTCCAATTGCTATGCACGGTGGCGAATCGATTCATTCGGGTCCTCTTCAACACTTTGCTCTACAGCGGCAATTGTTTCTTCGGCGCGCACTGTTCGACGTCTCTGTGGATGCGTATTATCACATAGAGTAAACGTAGTGCGAAAGCGATCCATGGTTAACCGAATTAATTGCTCTGATGGACGATTATGTCGACCATAAAATGGACGGAGCTTGCGGTAAACTTCGCGAACTGAACCATTATTTTCGAAATAAATTTGCACGATTTGCAAGCGTTGTTCTTTCGTCAACCTGTTCATGATGAAATGGCAAACCAAACTAAATATTAATCACTTGACACCTGACAAAATGGCCGCCAGTTAAAAAAGTGATGCCAACTTAAAGTTCTATACCTCAATAAAAAACACCCTTTACTAGTAAAAAAACGTCACAAAGAATTACTTTGTTCAATATTTTCGTTATAAAAGAAGGCACCAGAGCGTCGTTTCGAAATAAACCTGTTTTGTTTGTAGAAATCGATTTTAAGGGCAGTTTTCACGAAATCCAGAGTTGGAATCAAAAAATATATCATGCCACCTGAAGGCATGATAGGTTTTTAAATATTTTCAAAAAAAATTATATTACGATATCATATTTTTGAGATTTTTCAAAATATCTTTGGGAATTGTCGGATACTCAAAAGGACATCCAATTTGTTTTTACATATTTGTTTTGCATTAATTTAAATATTGATCAATAAAATTTTTATAGCCTCCTTTTGAATTAAAGCAATTCGTTTGTAACAATTACAAAGCAGCATAAGTTGATTTAATCGGTTATACGCAAAAACCACAGATTTTGCGTTTCAGTTTAAATTTGTAATTAAACAAGTGCCGAATCTTATATACCATTTACCAAAGTGTTTTTATGTAGTATAGAGATACATGCATAAGCACATTAGGGTGACAATGGTTTGTATGTAAAAAAATTTTTGTTCGAATTTTAAAGTTTTTTCAACGGAATATTGTGCCAATAGGTCCAAGAGTTTTGTGCCGAAAATTTGAGCCAAATCGGACAACGTTTTCTGGACGCGCATCCAGGTCAAAGGTCAGGTATTTGCATATTTCACAGCTAGTATGAAATAAAGTTGAGAAACTCATATATTTTCTACTTTATTTTACAAAAACATCTGGATTCTGTAGACTTTTAATAAAGAGGACACTCAAATAGTTTTTTTGGGAACTAACTCTCAAATTTCCCTTGCGTCAAAGTGATCCACAAACTATTTTATTTCAAAAATGTTTAATATATGTATGCCATTATTGGCAATGTATATAAATTCTGTGTACTTTTGATAAAATAAATTAAAAATATTGCAGGAAAAATTTTCAATTAACATAAAGTTTTTACATTTCAGGATGGAATATGCATATATTTTCTGCTGCGCTACCAGCGTCGACCGCATTCAATGGTCAATCTACTACTTTTTTTAATTTTAAAAACAAAAATTATGATCGGTGATTTGGTAGGTTTTTTTTCTTTTAAAATCTACAGATCAAAATCTTTTTGCAGAGAATATAGATTAGCATTTTTTGAATACAGCTGCCTATATTTTTGTACCACCTGTAAAATATTAAACCATGTCAAGAGAAAAAAAAATTAAAAAAGTTATAATATATGATAGTTACTTTCATTAAATGTTGTTTCTGTCCCTCATCTTTTGTTATTTTGTCATGGTATTCTTGAACTAACTGAATGCCTCTTTCAGCACAATCATTAACAACAGCCAAGTTTTGAATAATTTGTTTCGCTCTTAGGTACTCTCCTGTAACACTCCAAGAACGTGGATCGTTGCTGAAAAACTCTATTGAAATTCCAAATCTCTTGAAAACTTTTTTGGTATTTTTTGAAAACAAATCTTGTAAAATATCAGAGTTGTCTCTGAAAATAAAACTTTTTAAGTTTTCCTTCTTTATTATTAGCTTCTTTGCTATCTCTTCATCCTCATTTCCAGATATATCTACAGACATCTTCGCTACTAGCTTGCTTTTTGTTATGTTGTCTATCCTTTCGTCAAACAAAGAAAAGCCCACACATTCTTCGCTTAAGTAATACAGATGATTTAATACCTTTGAAATGGCTTTGTCCGCAATATTTTGATTGACTCTTTTGTAGTTTTCCAATTTTCTCAAAAACATAATATCATTTAAAGCAGCTTTATCCGCTTTATTTGAATCAAACCAAAAATTTGAATAACAACTTGCAATGAAACCTGTTACTTCTATCAAAGCACTGATTTCAAAATCTGTCACTTCAGGAAATTGATTGCGAAAAGTCACTATCTTTAAAGAGTATATAGCCTTGGCCATCCATCTTGCGTAGTGCAGTGCACCGGGTTTTCTGAATTTTATTCCTGAAGGAGGATTGCCACCAAGGAATATAATTACTAACTCCAAAAATTCTTTATAATCATTTCTCGGGAATGAATCGTTCATTTTTCCTAAAGCAAAATCTAAAAGTTCACCAACATTATCGCCTATAATTTCCATAATTCGTGGATGAGCTATTCCTGGCACAAAACTATCTGTATTTATTTCTGGCCAATGTTTTTTGAATTTTTTAAAAATCGTTATGTCCGGTCCAGACGACACTCCAACATTGGCCTCCGTAAAAACTGCTGCCAAAACAATTTCGAAAATATGGTGTCTGCAGCCTAGAAATAGAATTTCTCTTCCAATTGATCTCTCCAAAAGCACACATGCACCTTCCAATCTACCAGTGTTGGATGATGTTGTATCAAAAACAAACGCTTCCGTTCGTTCCAAAATATGTTTGTCTTCTAATGCATCATAAACTGCAGAAGAAATTTCCGCTCCAGTCCCAGAGGAATATCAGGCATATCTATAATTTGCTCTAGGCCTGGAGCCGTAGCAATTATAGCCAAACGGTCTTCTGATTTTCCTGTTATTGTCGATAACAGTTTAGTGTCCCAATGGATGGTCAGTTGCAGTAAACTTTTCTATAATTTTTTCACTTTGCGTTAATCTTAATTGCGCTCTTTCCCGACTTATGGAGGTTAGATTTAAAATATAATCGGATGTATTAAGTCCGACGGCGTCAATAACTGCAACCAATAAGTGTACAGCATCTCTCTGACTTATTTTTAACTTGTCGAAAACTGCAGCTAGTCTTGACGTTAAGACACTTTGCTTTTTCGTACAAGAAGTACGAAAAAGTAGTACGGGCCTTTTCCCAAAAAATTATACACTCTCTTACCACAAGATCAGCACTATCTTTTGCAGTTAATTTCGTTGTCCTCATATTATGAAAAAAAAAAACTTTGAGGCAGTCCCCCTTCGAGGGAAGTTTAGAACCAACTATTTGGTGTTTTGAATAGCCTATTAAAAATATTTCTTCCCTTAACGAGGGCATTGTTATATATTTTTACAAAATTCACAAAAAATCTCTAACCAAAAGCACTTTACACAAATAATTCACACGACTGAATGCAATTTATATAATTTTTGGGGAAATACATAATTCAGTCGTATTTTAAAAATCTAGTAGGCCTTGAAATTTATCATTAGAGTCCGTTAAAAATAATGGTTGTTGTCTAGGAAATTAGCAATTTTAAAATTTTTGCCATGTAGATGGTGTGATTTAATACAAACAAACAAATGTGTTTTTGTAGATAACGTTTTTGAATAAAAGCATCTATTAATTTCCTGACATAAAGAAAAGGTTAATTACCAAAAAAGTTCTTTTTAATATTTTTTTCACGAAAATATATAAATCCACATTTTTTCATTAAATATTGAAAAAAAATAAACGAGTTCAAAAAATTTATTTCGTATATATTGTAAAATATGAAAATACCTGACCTTTGACCTGGATGCGCGTCCAGAAAACGTTGTCCGATTTGGCTCAAATTTTCGTCACAAAACTTTTGGACCTATTGGCACAATATTCCGTTGAAAAAGCTTTAAAATTCGCGAAAAAAATTTTGGCTGTCAACCTAAAGCACATACATAAAGTATAAACAAAAAGAAAAAAATTATTTGACCTAGTTACTTTTATGTACAAAAAAATAAATTTACAAACCCTAGAATCATTATATTAGATTTTTCTGATTCCTTATATCAATCTAGTTGTTTTTAAAAAAATATAGAAAGTGTGTTAAGTAAAAAAAGAAAAAAGGGAAATTAAAAAAAAACGTTTTATTTAGTTACTTTAGTATCCAGAAAAAAGGTCAAGGTTTCCAGCTCTGGAGCTGTGGTTTTTATTTTTATAATTTTCTACACCAAACTTTTCTTTCTAAAACGTAAAATATGTATAATCTATAAAGGAAAAGATAAGAATTAATTAGACTTAGTTATTTTATATATTACAAAAAGTGTAAGTTTCCCAACCCTGAGATCATTCTTTTTGAGTTTTCTGATTTCTTACACCAATCTCTTTCTTTTAAGAATTTAAGATATGTTTAATTTATAAAAAAAGGAAAAATTTGTTTTAGGAAGTTACTTTTGTACAAAAAAAGTTAAAGTTTTCCAACCCTGGAATCGTCTTTTTAATTTTTTTAATTGTTTTTTTTTTAAATACCAATTTTTTTCGTACTCAAGCATAAAATAAGTTTATTTAATAAAATAAATAAAAATTAATTTTCGGTGGTTAATTTTTTATATCACAAAGAGTGTAATTTTCCCAACCCTGGAATCCACCTTTTTGATTTTTCTGTATTCTTAAAAACAATCTTTTTTTTTAGGAATGTAAGATATGTTTAATTTATATTAAAAAATGGAAAAAATTGTTTTACTAAGTTACTTTTGTATAAAAAATAAGGTTTTCCAACCCTGGAAACTTCGTTTTAATTTTTTTAATTTGAAATACCAAATTCATTCGTACAGAAGTATAAAATAAGTTTATTTTATAAAAAAAAAAAAAAATAAGTTTTCGGTAGTTAATTTTATATATTACAAAAAGTGTAAGTTTTTCAGCCCTGGAACCGTTATTTTTGATTTTTCAGATTTCGTACACCAATATGTCTCTTTTAAGAATATAAGCTATGTTTAATATATAGAGAAAAAGAAAAAATTTGTTTTAGTAAGTTACTTTTGTATAAGAAAAAAGTTAAAGTTTTCCAACCCTGGAAATATCTTTTTCATGTATTAAACTTTTTTTTTTATTTTTAATATCAATTTAATGTGTACTGCAGTATAAAATAAGTTAATTTAATAAAAAAAAATAAAAAAATAGTAAGACTTAGTTACTTTTATATATTACAAAAAGTGTAAGTTTCCCAACCGTGGAATCATCCTTTTTGATTTTCATGATTTGGTTCACCAATTTCTTTCTTTTAAGAGTACAAGATATGTTTAATTTATAGAGAAAAAGAAAAAAATTTGTTTTAGTAAGTTACTTTTGTATATGAAAAATAATTAAAGTTTTCCAACCCTGAAAACGTCTTTTTAATTTTTTAACTTTCTTTTTTAATTTGAAACACCAATTTAATTTGTACTGAAGTATAAAATAATTTAATTTAATAAAAAAAATATTAAAATTAATTTACGGTAGTTAATTTTTTATAGCACAAAAATTTTAAGTTTTCCAACCCTGGAATTATCCTTTTGGATTTTTCTGATTTTTTAACCCAATCTCTTTCTTCTTAGAATATAAGATATATTTAATTTATAGAAAAAATGAAAAATTTCTTTTAGTAAATTAATTTTGTATAATTTTGTATAAAAAAGTTAAAGTTTTCTAACCCTGGAAACGTCTATTTAATTTTTTAATATATTTTTTTTTATTAAGAAATATTAATTTTATTCATACTGGAGTATAAAATAAGTTTATTTAATAAAAAAATAATAACTAGTTTTCGGTAGTTATTTTGTATGGCAAAATGAAGTTTAAACTTCCCAGCTCTGAAACCGTCTGCTCGATTTTGCTGATTTTCAATGCCAATCTTATTTCGACCATATCTGACACACCAGTCGAAGAACGAAGTCACTATCTTTTCTGTGAGCTTCGGAAAACCGATTTCACGTACAGACAGACGGACAGACGGACATCGCTTATTCGTCTGCCCTATGCATAAGGATCCAGAATATATATATATATATACTTTATGGCTCACTTATTAATATTCTAGAGATTACAAACGGAATGACAAACCTATATATAGCCTTTTACCATTTTTTGGTAAAGGGTATAAAAAAAAATGAAAGCTGATATTTATAAAACCACCAAAATTAAATATTATAAATATATGTATGTTTTCGAGCATACCTTTCGGAGCTTCATATGTACATATACATAAATAATTGTTTTCTCATTTGGTTTTGTGAGTTAAAAAAAAGTTTGTAGTCGCACCTCTATGCATGCGCATTTTTTTTTTTGGTGCCATATATAAGCCTATATTTCCATTTTTATGGAAACTAAATAAATGTCTTATTATTAACACTTTTATATGAGTTTGATTTGATCAGTTGATTTGATAATCACAGCGAAATTTTTTTTCATCCTGTTCTATTTTTACTGTTTAGCCGGCGCAACAAATGACACGATTTCTCATTTTATTTTCTTAATCATTAACTTGGGCAATTAATTTCTCAAAAATACGTGACGTAAGGCAAATATTTAAAAATGCAGTGTGTAACAATTTGTTAGAGGGAAAATATCATTTGTTAGACAACTAAATACATACGATGTTTGTGTAACAATTAGTTTTGTTAGCAAATCATAGGAAAAACTATTACGATGGATGGCTTAAAATTTGTTTTCTTTGTTTAAAGTGTTTTGCAACATGACAAGTTATTAATTAATGGTTAACTATATATTATGTTTTTTTTTTAATTTTCCTATGCAATTAAAACATTAGACATTTGTTAAAACGTGACTTTATGGAAAATATGAAAATATTGCTTAGGGTAAAAAGATTTAATTTTTGACCCATTATTGTTTTTTTGTAATTATTGTACATATTGCTCGTTTACTTCGATTGTATCATAACTCAAAAAATTGTATATCAAGCGAACTGACTGAGTAATAATTGGCCCATAATGAGTTAGTTTGTGGCGCAGCAAAAAAATAGTGTTTTAAGCTAGCCATTATTTGATCTAGGTGCACGGCAGTGCGCCAGGCCAAGTTCCGGCCAATGCACGCAGTGTGTATATTTACAGGAAGCCATTCGAGCTGTTTTTACCCCCTTATAACTTTGTTCGCCGCGACCGTAAAATTATGAAATTTAAAACATCATTAGAATAAATTCATATAACCTCACATGCAAAGTTTGAAAGTTTTACAATGAAATATTCTGGAGATATGAAGGTGCAAAAAGTGCATATTTTAAGACATACTCACTGACTCACTCATCAAATTGATGAAGCACTTCCGCTATAGCTAGAGAGCTAAGATTTGGTACACGTGTAGATCTAGGTGAGCAATGAAGCAGAAAAATCTGAAACCCCAAAAATTTTAACCAAGGGGGCGGGGCTACGCCCATAAAAGTAAAAATTTGTGCTAGTGAGCTGAAATTTGGTACAGAACTAAGTCTAGGTGGGCAATAAACAAAAAAAAATTTAAATCCAAAAATTTTGGCCAGGAGGGCGGGGCTACGCCCATAAAGGCTAGAATTAAAAAAGCAAATCTAAGCTTAACGGAAGTTATTTTATTGAAATTCGGCATACATACTGCGATAAGGCAAGCCTAAACATTTTCCATAAAAAAAGTGGACGTTGACACGCCCATACAATTTCAACCTCATTTTCGTGTTCTACGGCTCAGCATATTTAGATATACTATTTCTGTATGTATTATTATCCGTTTGCAACGAAACTTGACACAAATAATAAACACTGGCCGAAAAAATCTTAAGTTTGGAAAAGTGGGCATGGTTACGCCCATAAATATTAAAAATTAAAAGTTGCGGTAAGAAGATGAAATTGGATACACGAGTAGGTATAGGTATAGGTGAGAAAACAACAAGAAAAAGCTGAATACTCAGAAATCTTACTCACAGGGGCGGGGCTGCGCCCATTAAAATTAAAAATTGCGCGTATGAGCTGAAATTTGATACACAAGTAGGTCTAGGTGAGAAACCAACTAGAAAAATCTGAAAAACCAAAATATATTACCAGAATGGGCGGGGCCACGCTACTATTGTTTGAACCTGAAAAGTAACAGCCATATTAATAAAACTTACTAAGCTTTCTAAGAAAAATTTCTTATGAAAATTTGTGTTAAAACCCTTTTATAAAGCCTTAAAAAGTTATATTAATAAGGCTGTTAATATACAGCTTTTGACCTAAGCCATTTTAGTGAAACTCTGTTTATACGTTGCACGTATATAATACTTTAAACTATCACCTAAAAAAGTGGGCGTGATCACTCCCATAAAATTTTAGCCTTGTGTTTAATCTAATTCGGTCTAGCATATTTTAGAAGAAAATTAGCATGATTTATAAGCGCTGCTCACAACAATATTGTGAGTTTAAAATAGTGGGAGGGGTAATGCTCATAAAATTATAAGGTATAGTTCACGCTAAAGAGCTGAAATTTTATATACCAGCAATTGTAGATGAGTAAGCCAGTGGGAAAATCTTAAAACCAAGAACTTTTATCCGCTAAAACTCTAATTTGCGCTTGAGAGCTGAAATTTGGTACACAAATTAATCTAGATTAGAGATCACTAAAAAAATTTAAGAAACCAGAAGTTTCAATCAGGGGTTGGGAACAAGCACTGTAAGCACAAAATTAAGTTAAATTTTATTGAAACTTTTCATACACATTGCACTTGTCCAAAGCAAAAATTTCGTTTTGAAATTGGCCTTGATTACTTCCATAAATCTTAGCTTTTTCTTTCATGTACTTCGGGTTAGCAGTTTTTAGTCTATTACTCATGTATTTCTCAATAGCTTTTTCCTACAAAACTTTACATGAATCATAAGCACTAACAGATATAAAAGTCGGTGGGGCCAGGCCCATAAAAATTTTACGTTATATTATACTGTAGAAAGCTGACATTTTGTAAACAAATAGTCCTAATTGATTTACTCAATCGGAAAATCCAAAAATTAAAAGCACCAGCTACCCTATTGAAACTTTGCATGCAAATTGGGAATATCCTTTTGATTTATGTACTTCGGATAAGCAGACTTTAATATGTAAATATATTGAGAAAATAGGCGGGATCACTCCCACTAAAATTTACGCTGTATTTTACATGTTTCTTTCCAGACGACTCTTACCAAACTACGTACACACTAGCGACCCGTTGTAATGACACAATAGTTCATTTTTAAGGTCTACAATCCAACACTCATCACGCTCTAACCCATTATTTTATGCAACTATGAAATTTTTAACTGGCACAGTGATCATAAATAGAAATAAAACTCCCTAGAAATTTTAAGTTAAAAAAATGTTATCATAGAAAATTTTTCAAAAAGTAGTGAGATCCTCACAAAAACATAAATGTGAAAAAAGGCCAAGTTCATATCAAAAATTTCGGCCATCAAAAGCAGTGAGATATAAATTTTGAGCAAGTTCTTGTTTGGCACAATTCCTTACACTGACATATGCTATGAATCATATAATTTTGTAATCGTAAGGGTGTCATATAATATCTGGATAATCTGCTAACTTGGCAATATTTTTACCTTTTTAAAAAGGAGAGAATAATGTATATTTGTTGATTTCTTTATATGGGTAAAAATGTTGTCAAGGTTGCAGATTATCTAAAAATTATATGACACACTTACGATTACAAATGTATATAATGCATAGCATATGTTAGTGAAAGGTGTTGTGCCAAAAAAGAACTTGGTCAAAATTTATATCTCACTGCTTTTGATGGCCGAAATTTTTGATATGAACTTGGCCTTTTTTCACATTTATGTTTTTGTGAGGATTTAACTTACTATTGGTTAACATTTTTTAGTCAACTTAAAGTTTAAAATAATTTTTTTAAAAACGACAACGGGTATCGATTCATGATCACTTTCTTTGTCAGCCATCAGTTTGCTATCGCGCCTTATAAAAAATATAAACGGCACAGAGTTTACGTAAACATGAATTTTATGCTGACATCTTCTCGATAAATTTTGACTCATCACTGCATCAGCTTCGAGTTAGCTAAAAGCTAGTTATCGAGGAAAAGTTAGCTGTACAAAAGCAACTCACTAATCTCTGCATCATTTTTGAGTTAGCTTAAAGTTAGTTCAATACTTATCGGGAATAAGACAGTTGTGCAAAAAACAACTGACTCACATCTGCATCATTTGTGAGTTAGTTAAGAAGCTAGTTGAAAATGAGTTAGCAACAAGTCACCTATATTTTGAGCTAGCTAATAAAAAATCCGACAGGGTAGTTTCCTCAATTGATACAATACCCTAATACACCCAGTCTTTTATCGCTTCTATTAATTTTTGACAAAATTTCACTACACAACTTTTGATCAAAAAAGATTTTCTTGAAGTATTGAAAAAAGCTTAAAGGTAAAGGTACATATGTGGCCTTAATTATGAAAGTGATCTAAGTCATATGGGCACTTCCAGAGAAAAGTCTACGATGATGGAAAAATTTAAAGTTAACAAACAGATGTGATTTTTTGTATAATAAATGAGAGATATTTAATATTAATTAAATTTTAGAGTTCGAAGTTTTCCTTAGTTGTGACGGAGAAATAACGGCCTACAAAGTTTGGCTTCTCGTTTTAGTAAGTTTTACTTAATTTCAGGAGCATTTTCTCTTTAATTTTTATACTTCTAGGAGTAATTGCACAGTAATACTTTTATTGCAAAACTATTGCTACAACAACAACTAATCATAGACAAAAGAAAAGAAAACCATTATAAAGGGTGTCCCAACAAGAACGCAAGATTTAAATTTTAAATAAAACGCAGATATTAAAAAAAAAATCGTGAAACTTTATTATATCGTAAAGTAGACAAAATGAGGTTATGTGTGGAACAACAAATCGGGCAGATGGCCGCCGCGGCTTTGCTGGCACACACGCGATCTTTTAATGAAATTTTCAATGGCCGTTTTGCATAAATGCTGCGGTATTTTATTAATGCAGCTTCCAATTTCCTCTTTTAAGGCTTGAGTCGTCGTCGGCTTATTCGCGTAAATCAAAGACTTCAAAAAACCCAAAAAAAAAAGTCTAATGGTGTTAAATCGCACGATCTAGGCGGCCAATTCTGGTCTCCAAAAAGCGAAACAACACGAGCGGGCAATTACTGATGTAGCAATTGAATTGTTTCTCTGGCTGTATGACATGTGGCGCCGTCTTGTTGAAACCACATGCCCTCCACATTAATTTCTTCAATTCTAAGCACGAAAAAACTGGTTAGCATTTCACGATACCGAACACCATTGACTGTTTGCGCTTGACCTGCGATTGAGCGACATCATCACGTACAGCTGCGACATTTTCGGTTGATCGACCTGGTCGAAGGCGCGTTGTTGTCTTTACATCACTAACAGACCCAGTTTCGGCAAATTTATCCATTAATGTCTTTACAGTTGACTCTTTTGGAGCATTATTCTGACCCCAAATTGATCGCAAATTTGCGAACTGTAGCTGCAAAACTTTCACCATTTTGGTAAAACAATTTCACAATGAGAATGCGTTGTTCATTCGTGTAGCGCTCCATTTTTACTAACCTCGTACCTTCTGCTAGCAAACAATAACAATTGTTCAAATGTCAAACAATGACACTTCGAATGGCACCAAAATTAAATCTTGAGTTCTTGTTGGGACACCCTTTATATCAATTAACGGTAAAATCTAGTTTTTCTGAACATGATATTTCAATGTAACGTAACGCCAGTAAAATTAGCATTTATTGTCATTATACCTACGCTGAAGATCGCAAATGCGTGAAATTTTGCATGTTAACAAAGTGTTATTAGCTTATGTGATAATAATAAAAAAATCGATTATATAGGGTGTTTTTTTGAGGGGTATAGAACTTCGAATTGAAATAAAACACAAGAAAATCGTTTTAATGTCCATCAATTTGGCTTTATTGGAAGGATAATTTTATGCCATTAATGCTTAAATATGATTTCGGGCATGTGGCCGCCGCGGCTGGCTCGAATAAAGCTAATTCTACAGGTCCAATTTTCAACCACTTTTTCGAGCATATGGGGCCGTATGTTTGCAATAACGCCACGAATGTTGGCTTCCAAGTCCCCTAACGTTTCTGGTTTGTTGGCGTAGACAAGCGACTTAACATATTCCCAAAGAAAATAATCCAATGGTGTCAAATCACACGATCTTGGTGGCCAATTGACAGGTCCATTCCGCGAAATTATGCGCTCATCGAATGTTTCCTTCAATAAATCGATTGTGACGTGCGCTGTGTGGCATGTAGCGCCGTCTTGTTGGAACCACAACTCATCCACATTCATGCCATCCAATTCGGGAACAAAATAGTCGGTTAGTCGGCTCCAATTGCTGTGCACGGTGGCGAATCGATTCATTCGGGTCCTCTTCAACACTTTGCTCTACAGCGGCAATTGTTTCTTCGGTGCGCACTGTTCGACGTCTCTGCGGATGCGTATTATCACATAGAGTAAACGTAGTGCGGAAACGATCCATGGTTAACCGAATTAATTGCTCTGATGGACGATTATGTCGACCATAAAATGGACGGAGCTTGCGGTAAACTTCGCGAACTGAACCATTATTTTCGAAATAAATTTGCACGATTTGCAAGCGTTGTTCTTTTGTCAACCTGTTCATGATGAAATGGCAAACCAAACTAAATATTAATCACTTGACAGCTGACAAAACGGCCGCCAGTTAAAAAAGTGATGCCAACTTAAAGTTCTATACCTCAATAAAAAACACCCTTTAAAACAAATATTTAATATAATATTAATTTTCAAAAGTCAGATTGTGAGCATTTTTTCACAGTACAATGCTAATTTAAAATTTACTTAAAATTTTTGTTTTCTCTTACAAAATTTTGTTGCAAAATTAATATTTTTCTAGTTCCAATACAATACAGATAGATTTTCGGAGATATTAGGGTTCAGCCTTAATCTTCTTCAATCCAATTGACATGGAATTTTGTAAGTCATATTTTTGTCCATAGTCACCAATTAGGGTGAGAGAAAGGAAAAGTTGAAAAAA
This sequence comes from Tachina grossa, assembly GCA_949987645.1. NCBI lineage: Eukaryota > Metazoa > Arthropoda > Insecta > Diptera > Tachinidae > Tachina > Tachina grossa. The sequence continues at coordinate 118,034,116 of OX465278.1, read as the reverse complement.
ATTTCCCCATATAGCTAATACCCACCCTAATGTATGTATACATATTTACATCCTTACTAATATTATAAATGTGAAAGTGATTAACCGATTTTCAAAATTCTTTCGCCAATCGAATGCTGCATTACCAGCGTGAAACACAGCCTATTTTTTGTATCTGGTTCAGAACCGGCTTTTATATATGATGCGGTTTTTCCTCGAAAAGTACATTTTTGGGCCAGACAAAAATGTACTTTTCGATTCGGGTTAGATTGTTTAACTAGTCTTTAAACCGGTTTTTATTATGTTTTTCATTTTTTATCGCCTTTATCGGTGAGTGGCAAATAACATAATACGATATTCATAAATTTTAAGTATAGTTTCCAAAATACAAAGCGAGGTGAACCGCGGGTTAATGCTACTAAGTATGTGGATAGATACCAAATATAGTTTTCTTATACTAATATCTTTTTGTTATTTTTTAACCAAAAAAATATCAACTGAAAATATATGTAACGAAACGCCATATACTAACGCTAACAGATAAAAAAAGGGAAAAATATTTAGAAGCTTGGAAAATAAATGTATATCAGTCCAAGTCCTAACAAATAAAGTTTTGTCTAAAAAGACTTGCCCAATTCGCAGAATTAAGCAATTCTGTTATTCCGACTTCTTTTTTTTTTGTAACGTAACGCCATATTTGAAATCTGTGGGTTTGATTGTTTTAATTTTTCAACTGAATATAGAGCTATTTAGTCACTTCTCAAATGCAAGAAAAAAATTTTTTTTTTCAAACATGTTTTTAAATTTTTTTTTTCAACATTTTGTCGTACGAATGTCACGTTACGCCAGAAAAGAATGCACCATATATATATTTCTTTGGTCGAAATTAGTAGATTACATTTGAACAAATCAAAAAAAATTTATATATTTATCTATTTATTTTTAATTTAGAGTTGCACTATTCATGGTTAATAAGACTTTATTTAAATTTATTAAATATTTATTTGAAATTTTGCTAATTTTTCCTTTGGTAAAGTATTGTCTATATGCATTTCGTTTCCGCTCATGAAACTCATCAGTAGACGTCAAACAAAAAGATTTTGGAATCAGCTAAAAAATTGGTATATATATATATACATATATATATATATATATATATATATATATATATATATATATATATATATATATATATATATATATATATATATATATATATATATACATAATACACAAGTTAAGCATGCATGAAAGGATAAAAAGTTTCATACGGGCCTGTTCTGAAAATCACGGTTATTTAAATCACGGTGATTTTAAAAACAAACTATTAATAGCTGACCTTTTAGAGGATTTTTATACCCTTTACATATATATAGGTTTGTCATTCCGTTTGTAATTTCCAGAATATTAATAAGGTAGCCATAAAGTATATATATTCTGGATCCTTATGCATAGGGAAGACGAATAAGCGATGTCCGTCTGTCCGTCTGTCTGTACGTGAAATCGGTTTTCCGAAGCTCCCAGAAAAGCTAGAGATTTCGTTCTTGGACTGATTGGTCAAAAATTGTCGAAATAAAATTGGTATTGAAAATCAGCAAAATCGAGGGGACAGTTTCAGAGCTGGGAGACATAAACTTCATTTTGCCATACAAAATAACTACCTAAAATTAGTTTTTAATAATTTTTTATTAAATAAACTTATTTTATACTTCAGTATGAATAAAATTGGTATTTCTCTAACTAAAAAAAATTTAAAAAAAAATTAAAAAGACGTTTCCAGGGTTGGAAAACCTTAACCTTTTTGTTATGCAAAAGTAACTTACTAAAAGAAATTTTTCCTTCTTTTTCTATAAACTAAACATATGTAATATTCTTGAAAGAAGGAGATTGATGTAAGAAATCAGAAAAACAAAAAGGATGATTCCAGGGTTGGAAAACCTATGATTTTTGTGATATGTACAATTAACTACCGTAAACTAATTTTTTAATTATTTTTATTAAATAAACTTATTTTATACGTCACCACGAATAAAATTGGTATTTGAAATAAAAAATTAAACTTCAAAAAATTAATAAGATGTTTCCAGGGTTGGAAAACTTTAACTTTTTTCTTGTACAAAAGTAACTTACTAAAAGAAATTTTTCCTTTTTTTTCTATAAGTCAAACATATCTAATGTACTTAAAAGAAGGAGATTGATGTTAGAAATCAGAAAAACAAAAAGGAAGATTCCAGGGTTGGAAAACCTACGATTTTTTGTGAAGTTTAAAATTAACTACCGCAAATTAATTTTTTATTTATTTTTATTAAATGAACTTATTTTATACTTCACCACGAATAAAATTGGTAATTCAAATTAAAAATTAACCTTCAAAAACTAAAAAGATGTTTCCAGGGTTGGAAAACTTTAACTTTTTTTATACAAAAGTAACTTACTAAATCAAATTTTTACTTTTTCTCTATAAATTAAATATATTTTATATTCTTAAAAGAAATAGATTGGTATCAGAAAAATTAAAAAGGATGATTCCAGGGTTGGGAAACTGACTTTTTTGTGATATAAAATATTAACTACCTTAAACTAATTTAATTTTTTTTTAAATAAATAAATTTTTTTTGTACTATAGTACGAATAAATTTGGTATTTCAATTTAAAAAAGTTAAAAACACGTTTCCAGGGTTGGAAAACCTTATCCTCTTTTATAGAAAAGTAACTTACTAAAGCAAATTTTACCTTTTTCTCTATAAATTAAAGATATCTTATATTCTTAAAAGAAAGAGATTAGTATAAGAAATCATAAAAATCCAAAAGTATGATTTCAGGGTTGGAAAACCCACACTTTTTTTGATATAAAAAATTAGCTACCGAAAATTAATTTTTATTTTTTTCTTATAAAAAAACTGATTTTATACTTGGGTACGAATGAATTTGATATTTCAAATTAAAACAAAAATTAAAATATTAAAACGACGTTTCCAGGGTTGGAAAACCTTATTTTCGATACAAAAGTAACTTACTAAAACAAATTTTTCCTTTTTACTATAAATTAAACACATCTTACATTCTTATAAAAAGATTGGTATAAAAATGAGAAAAATCAAAAAGGAGGATTCCATGGTTGGGAAACTTACACTCTTTGTGATATAAAAAATTAACTACCGAAAACTAATTTTTATTTATTTTTATTAAATAAAATTATTTTTGATTGATTTGATTCCAGGGTTGGAAAACTTTAATTTTTTTTTGGACAAAAGTAACTTACTAAAACAAATTTTTCCCTTTCTTTATAAATTAAACATATCTTATATTCTTAAAAAAAAAATATTGGTGCAAAAAATCAGAAAAATCAAAAAGGATGATTTCAGGGTTGGAAAAGTTACACTTTTTGTGATATATAAAAGTAACTAAGTCTAATTAATTTTTATCTTTGCTTCTATAAATTATATATATTTTACGTTTTAGAAATAAAAGTTTTTTTTAGAAAACAATAAAAATAAAAACCACAGCTCCAGAGCTGGAAACTTTGAACTTTTTTTTCTGGTTATTAAAGTAAATAAATAAAACATTTTTTGAATTTTCTTTCTTCACTTAACACACTTTCTATATGTTTTTTAAGAACTACTAGATTGGTATAAGTAATCAGGAAAATCTAAAATGATGATTTTGGGGTTTGAAAGTTAATTTTTTTTTGTACATAAAAGTAACTAGTTCAAATTATTTTTTTCTTTTTGTTTATACTTTATGTATGTGCTTATGTATGTATATATATACTACATAAAAGCACTTTGCTAAAGGGTATATAAGATTCGACACAGCCGAATGTAGCACTCTTACTTGTTTATTGTATTTTAAGATTTTTTCATGTATAATAGAATATTTTGTTCCAACTTAAATCGCTATAAATCGTGAAATTTACAAAAGCAATGATTTAGCTTTTATTAATTTTTTGAAATCAACTTGATTTGACATGTCGTGATTTGTAGAACAGGCCCGATAGATAGATATAAGATTGCTTAAGGGCCAAACCCACGATGTCGACAACGTACGACTTGTCGCACACTTACATTCAAAACAAAAACAAATTTTAATATTTTGTTGTTGTTTCAAATGTAAGTGTGCGATAAGTCGAACGTTGTCGATATCGTGGGTCAGGCTCTAAATATGTAAATGTATATAACTTTAATTTAAGCTGGACGTTTCAATAAAACAGAAAATACTTACAAAAAAGTATTTCTTTATTTAATACAAAGTACATATCAAAAAAAGTGTCAACAATTACAAAAAGTTTAAAAGTTTGGCTGCATTTTGCAAAAGTAGCAAAAATGGCAAATAACTACTTTAGTACCACCAACGGTAACTCTGGCTATGATCATTTACTTGAAGCAAATAAATTCTCTTAAATCTATGATGATGAAGAATGCGAAACTCCCTTCTAATTGTTCTCGTTCTCTTACTAACAAATATCCATATAGAAACAAACAAACAAACAAAAAACAAAAAAACAAACAACAAATTACCTTTTATTCACTTTGTGGCTGAACGATATGCACTTGTTTTTCATATTGAAATGCTGCTTCTTACATTGTTGCAAAAACAACAATACACAAAACTAACGGAACATTAAAACAAATCAAAAAACACACTTGAAAGAAGCAACAACAATAACACTAACAACACTAAGCATTTTTAGTATTTTGTGCATAAAAACTTTAATTTTACACAGAATTTCGAGATAAACAACTTTTTAGGCAAAGAAAACTTTAACTAATAGTTAATGGAATTTTTTAACACTACAATTGTATAAATAACATGTAATTCTTTAAATATTTAAGCACTTTTATATACATACGCATGTATATACCTATGTACATACATACATATTGATGTATGTACATCTCACTTAAAACACACAAAAAAATTAATTTAAGGAAAACCGCACTACACCAAATGAAAGACCGATAAGAACTAAATGCTTGATAAATTATAATCATTAAAAAATGCGTACGTGCGAGTGGGAGTGTGGTGAGTTTTTGTTTTTAACCGGCTTCAAAAAAGAGAACTAGGTTCTCAATTTCATTCTGTATTAAACTGTTATTTTAACTGATTTAAGGAGAGTTGGAAGGGGGCAATTTTAAAATTTACGTAAATATGAATGGTACATACATCCATACATATATACATCCATGCGTATGCTTATGCAGTTATTGATAACATGTGATTATTATGCTCTAGGCCATAATGATGTTATACATATATACATACAAATCTACATACATATGTATGTATGTAATTATAATTTGAGTTATTAAATTTCTCTATGTCCAGGCCAGGGATGCCAAAAATTTTACTTTTTCAGTACTATTGTACAAAATGTACTTATGTATGTACATGTGTACATATTTAGGTATGTTTTTTTTTTTAAATACATCCATACTTCTTTTGAATTAAATAAAAACATTAACATAGCATAAGAGTTATTTTGTGACTTTTAGTTATTCCTCACAAAATAACAGTTTTTTTGCTTAATTTTTAAAATGTAGAAAGCGTTATTTTTCCGTTAATATTAATATAAACCGATTTAAAATTTAATTTATCGCCAGATTCTGTAAAAACGCTTATATGTAGATATGTTAAATTAAATTGACTTTTTTATAGTTTATTAATGAGACATTTTGATGTGTAAACATCTATACGGTAGGGCGTAAAAATCTTTTTCACAATGCAATCACAAATTTTAAGTAAAGCGGCCCATACACTACAACAGCATGAACGCACAATCAAGCGATTGAGCATTGATTCTCGAACCACACAACATACCAGCAAGCTGGTACAATATTCATTTCTTAAAAAATTTCGGGAAGGGTGGTTATGAATAGTGACACATATTTTGTTGCAATTATTATTGGTATGTGGTTAAAATTAGCAGCTATGTATAACTAAAGTTCTTAAATTCTGTTTACCATTGAAACAAATTATATTTCAACAAATTATATTACTTAAATGCATGTTTGCTCCCTGACAACTTTGCTCAACTGAGCTAATTTCACCATATACCACACCAGCGAGCTGGTACCATCAGCAAAATATCAAACTCTACTTGACATCGCTACAGCAAACCGTACAATCGCACAAAATGCTGCTGTACCGCTGGCACAAACACTTGATTGCGCATGCATGCTGTTGTAGTGTATGGCCCCTTAAGATGCAGACCGCGTTGTCAAATCGGTGTGAGCTATATATGAGTGTATTAGTGTTTGAAAGCAGCAATACAAAATTATTTAAAATATTGTAAATACATAGGAATTTGCTGGTTTTTGTTTGTCTTATTTAACTTGATAATTGCTTTATTAGGTTTTCGTACACCAGAGGTGAATATGAACCCTATTGTTTTCGCTACACTGTCCGTCTGTCCGTCCGTTTGTCACAGGGTATTTTCTCGAGAACCGTAAGAGCTATGGACCTGAAATTTGGGCACAGTGTGTAGACATTTGGCCCCTACAACAACAAATACATGAGAGCTAAAAATTAAAGGGTGTTCCAAAACGAGCAACGAAAAATCTTAAAATCCCATGTAATATATGTACATACAATTGTATGTACATAAAATATATACTCTTGGAATTTTCAATAACGGTAAAACTAAAAAATCAAAAAATTATAAAATCGCCAAATCTAAAAAAATCGCCAAAAACAAAAAAAAAAATAAAAAATCGCAAATAAAATAAATCGCGAAAAACCAGAAAAATCGCCAAAATGAAAAAAATCGCCAAAATGAAAAAAAAAACCAAAAACAGAAAAAATCGCCAAAATGAAAAAACAAACAAAAAATCGCCAAAATGAAAAAATCTCCTAAATAATAAAACCCCAAAAACAGACAAAAATCGCCAAAATAAAAAACCCCAACAACAGAAAAAAAAATCGCCAAATGAAAAAAATCGCCAAAAAGAAAAAAATTGCGAAAATTAAAAGAACCCAAAAGGAGAAAAAAAAACGCCGAAACGAGAAAAAAGCGACAAAACTGAAAAAATCGTTTAAACTGAAAAAACTTAAAAAAGGAAAAAAAGGCACATCAAAAAAATGCTCAAAACCGAATGTACAGAACTCTTCGTGCGCGAGTCAAATTCGCACTTTACTGAATTTATTTTAATTGCAATTAGTACACAACAACAAGAACAGCAACAACTAAACGATAAACAACAGGAATTAAAAATTAAAAAGTAAAAGTAAAGGCATTTACCATAGATGAGAAGTACCACTAAAATTTCAGTAAAAATCATAAAAAAAATTTAACCAGTATATTTTTACTGCTTACTAAAGTTTTTTTCTACAATTTTTATAAAGTGCCTAAATGATTTATATTATGATGAGGTGCATTGAATTTTCAGTAATTAGTAATGCCCGTATTCATAATGAAATTCTACCAAGTGGCTTTGACACTTGCTACAATTTTATTATGAATACGGCCCTACGATTTTACTGGTAATGCAAATTAAATTTCATTAGCAGTAAAAATTTACTGAATTTTTTCACCAATCAGTAAATTTACTGCTTACTGCAATTTTGAATGCAGTACATATACATATACTGCAGTATGCCCATTTACTAATCAAATAAGTTTAATAAAACAAACAAAAACCAACAAATTCCTATGTATTTACAATATTGAAAGTTTTGATACTTTTAATTGATTTATTAAAAAAAAATATACTAAAAGCATAAGTACTTCCAACTTAAAAAAACATTTTCATTTCTAGATGTTTCATTTCCTCTGTGATCGAACTCACATTGCTTTTTTTTAGTTGAACTGTAGTGAATTTTAATCAGAAATAATTTCGTATTCGGGCTTAAGATCAGTAATTTCTATTCTCATTGAATGAAATATTTTTATTAATTAATGTGAGTTTCTAAAGAAGAGAAGAAAAATTAAAATTGGAATTTTTAGCTGGGGGAAATACCGATATTTGTCTGTGCAGCTACGGACTTCATCAGCACCCTAGTCTATCTACTTGTGTAGAGATTATTATTAACATCAGCTATTTAACGTAAATTTTAATGAAACGGAATATGAGAAATGATTGTTGTGTATAATTATTGATTTACCTATGGTAAATACATATGTATGTAAGTATCACTATTCATTTTCTGTTTTTCAATTTTTTTTATTTTTCTATTTAGGTTAGCACGAAGTTATATTACTCTACCTAAGTATGTTTAACTATTCTGGCTTATCTTTTACGATTATCACATTAATTATCTTTATGTATGAACAAGATCTGAAGAAAAAGTAGAGGCTTGGAAAAAAGTTGAGTGCTCTTTAAATGCAAAACATATGGTCTGTAAGTAACGAAATCATATGACCTATATTGGTAAATTAAACGGCCGATTTTATGCGTTAACAGATGGTTTGAATACTATATGGATTTATAGATTTGCTAATTTAAACACATTTTAAACCGAAAATAGAGCTTAACTTGCACTGATTTATTAGCCCTAAGGGTGGGTGTCGTAGTACTTTAGTATCTCTAACTCAAAAATTTTTTTTGACCAATTCCAAAATTTTAAACAGTTTGGGAAAGGCAAAGGATTAGGTTTTCATAAAATGTACGCATACATTGTATATTCAAAAAAAAAATTGGTTAAGTTTTTACAAACATTTTGCCTTAATTTTTAATTTTTTACGTAATTTTTCAAATTCAACAATTATTTATTTTGAATTTCTTCTATGGAGACCTATTTCTTTTTGCACATAATTAACCGAAGAATACATTAAACTCAATAAATAGCTTTTAATAAAATTATATATATAAATTTTTAATAAAACCTAGAATCGGTAAAGCTGAGTTTTTTAATAAAAATCAAAGAAACAAAAATTAATGCATCTTAAGGTAGTCTATGTAACTAACAAGGAGTACACATAATCGCATTTAGCTCGTTTTTATAGTTAAAATTTAAAAAATAATCGTTATGTAGGATCCCTAATTTTAACACAAACTCTCTTGATACAATTTTGACACCATATGTGATCACTTTGAACACGTACAATTTTTTCTTCTCTGAGTACGAAATTGGTTAAACTAAAACACTCAACTGAACAGCGGACATTAAAAAATTTCATAAAAGTTGAGCGTATACGTATACGTATATTATAATATAAAATAAAAACAAATAAAAGTTCTAGACGTGGAGCGTTTGTAAATACAAGTCATTAATTTTTTTCAAAGGTTATTGAAATTAAAAAAAAAAAAAAAATAGTGAAACTTCAAGGCCAAAAAATATTTATTTAGTTAAAGCTGTTTTTTTTAATTTCGTTAAAAAGTTAAATAGTAAACAGGAATCCGATCGTTCTAGTTTTTGTTTTTCAGCTCCATCAGAATTTCTGTTAAAAATCTACTGCAACATTTTCAATAATTCAAGCGAATTCGATAACACCAAAAATTATTATCACATTAACGTCCCTTTTCACAATGCATGATTAAGAGTTAACGTGATTTTTAACTGATAGTTCTTCGTACAAAACTTGCCATTGAAGTCCCTGTTAGCTTTTAATTATACACTGTGAAAAGGGTCGTAAGTAAAAATATCTAATAAATAAACGGTGATTTTATTTAATTAAAACGCATAAAATTTAGAGAAATGTATGACATCTTTATAAGAGCCGGTAGAACGATCCATATATGTAACTCAATGTTGAAAGATGATTTCATGTAAATGTTGACTTCGGCTATGACTGAAAAGATTCATAGGCTGAGTCTAATTTTGCCATACTGTCCCCAAAATATCGTCCGGCATTTCACGCCTCTCAATTGGGACATTGTTTCGCGTGGTGTGTTGCATGTGGCACCATCTTGCTGAAACCACATGACAGCCAATTTAAGCACTTCCATTTTGGGCAAAAATTAAAGAGTTACAGAGGCCTAATTGCTGCGAACGGCGCTGAATCTGGCGGCGGATGCAGTTGCCATATTTTCCTGTGTCTGCACTGTACGTTTGCATGTTGTTGGTTTAATGTTCAATTATTTTATTTCGGTGTTTAAAATTTAATTGAAAGCGCAACAGTTATCAGTACAGGGCGGCTCTAAAACATGATCTTTAACTCGGTTATGCATATAGACGTGTAATATAAATTACTTTAATGCGAAATATTTAGCTATTGTTTCATGTTTGCGATCGTTGATAGAATTCCAAATGCGACTGAGTTTCTGAGTTTTCATATTGCTACGCTTCCACTGTTGTCCATGAGGCTAAGTCTTATGTCCCATTACTCAATATGCAACCCAAATAGTTTCGAAACTTTTCCTAATTTAACTGTTGCACTTTGGTCAAAAATCGCAGTCGTGGCAAAAAATATTTCCCGAAAATTTAGCGTCACTAAAGTTAGTAACCAGATTTCCACCACCATAATTTGAGAAAAATAAAAAGAAGAAAGGTGTCTTAGGACACCCGGTTGTAGCTATGCGACTTAATTTTAAAAAACAAATTGCATGTTTGAAATTACAATGAAATAAAATTATATTATATGATGAAATCAAATTCTCCGCAAATATTTCAAAACGTTTCCATTTATTTCCCATTATATTCTTTTCTAACGGCTTTCGAATAAATTAATGTATTGTTTGTGGTCGATCACTGCTAATAGACGGCTTACAGCTGCTCGGCTGTGTTCTCTGGCCTGTGCTCATATGCAAAAACAAAACAAAAACAAATTGAGCAATCGTTCTCAGTGCGTCTCATGCATAAAACTTGAGCTTGAGCTCGGACTCGATTGTTTGTATAATAATTTGATGTATTTTATTTCACTCACTGCTCACGTTTGATCTCGTGGTGCTCAGTTTGAACTAAGTTAGATGAGCTTATGCTCATTTTGATATGCATAAAAACAAGCTTTTGCTTTCTTTTGTGAGCTCTTGCTCAAATTTTGTTGAGCCTGCCTTATAGTTGACTCGCGTACACTAAAAAGGAATCATGGTTGAAAATGTTGTGCCACAAAGAAATACAAAATGTTATCGACAGCATAAAAAAATTTAGCAAGTGAGGATAAAATATTATACAGGTTTGTATTCTTAATTATTATTATTTTTTTTATATAATTAATAATGAAATGATAAATTAATAGGTTTGATGATAGTAGCATCTGCTGGTTGGCTAATTATTTTTTTGAGGAGTCAGAAGAAACACGTGGTGGTGCCCTCAGCAACATTGAAAAAATTCAACTGTATTTAAGATTTTGTGCAGATCCTAGATTCCAAAACAAAACTTTTTATAGATACAGATATTGGAGTCAATTAATCCACTGTGTCGCGAACTATTGCAGAAGTTGCGAAATTTATATCTGCCAAAACAAGCGAGTGGATAAAATTCCCGAAAGATGCAGATGAAATAAAATATGCTCAAATGACGCAAGTTTCTTTCCACAAGTTTTTCTTGCAAAATCTGCATTTTTGTAGGAATCACCTTGTTTTGCTTTAACAAAATTAGCCTCTGCCTACTTTGAAAATTCAACTCCTTTGTCTCATCTGTTTCATAACGACTCAAAACTGCTGTTGACTTTTTATTAACCTTCAAAAATAAACTACATATAGCAAAATCTAAAATAAGATTGCTTAAGTTCTGTTACACATGTTTCTATTATTTGTTTTTTTATTATTTTTACGGCCTGTCCCACGATGTCACCAGAAATTGTTCGATCGAATACTTACATTGAAAACTTTTCTAATGTTATTGTTTTTTGCAATACAAGCTGTCGATCGAACGATTTCTGGTGACTTCGTGGAACGGGCCAAAAATGCTTGGTAATTGACTTTTTTCTTGTAAATATTTATTTAATTTTTTCTACTAAAAATTTAGAAATGTCGTCAGTTTGTATTGTATTATTATTATTATTTGATTCTATTTCTACTTCACTTTCACTTGACGACATGTTTGCACTTCAATAACCATTAGACGTTTGATCTCCCTTTGCTCAAGTAATTGCAATTGGTTTGAACTCATTTTTATGCATACGAAATTGAGCAAAAGCTGTTGCTGTTTGATCGAGCTCAACTTACGAGCAATTGCTCACCTGACTCAATTCAGCGCTTTTACTCTTTTTTATGCATGAGAACCATTGTTTTTGTTTCACTCACTTCAAACAACGAAACAAAATAAAATTAAACAATTTATTTTATTATATTTTTGTACTCTGCTTTTAAGTACAAAGAAATCAAAACAAAAATAAATTTATAACTGTAATAATGTCGATTATTTTTGTAAGGAAAATCAATTTCTAATTCCTGTAACGCGTAATAAATAGCATAGCTATAAAAATGGGGGATTTGTTAAAAAATTATGCTCATTAAACATTATATTTACTTAAAGTAAATGTGTATGTATACATATTTTTAACTTCATAAATATGAATCGGTATCGAAAAGGTGTTCGTAAATTATTTAGTGGTTGCGCTTTTTTGGATAAATGTTTGCTTAACAATATCGAGCCATAAACGCTAAAAAAAAGCTAAAACCACACATTTTTTGGACCTCGTTTTTTCTGACAAAAATCTACTATTTACTTTGGTAAAAAAATTAAGTTCGAAAATTATGTCGCTTAAACTTTTTCTTGGCGGTTATGGTACGATATGAAGAATTCTTTTTAAGCAAAGTCTATACGCACTTTATTTCTGCTTAAGAACTCGTTAGTAGAAAAACAATTTCCGTTTGTTTATAGAAAAACTCACAAAATGTAATTGAGAATTACAATAATTAAAATTACATAATAACTAAAGAAGCCTCAAACAAAAATAATACAAAAAAAAAACTTTGTTTTGTTTCAACTTTGTTATTTGTTGTTGGGCTTCTCATTTGTTTAAATGAAAGTTTATAACATAATAACTCTAGTTGTTCTAAGAAATTTTGGGTAAAGGTTCCCTTATTATCTGCATTAGCAACAGTGAAATGCGCATAGGATCCAGCTTAACCCCTCAATAATCAATTCCAATGTATTTTTAATATAAAAAAATATTTTACTTAATAAGTAAAATATTAATATGGGATTATTAGTGCGTTTAAAAAATTTTAAACTTAAATTTTAACAATTCCCATAAAAACCCTATTTACAAAAAAAAAAATATTTTTACCTGATTTCGACTCCATTTTTCAATTTCCACAACCAATAACAAACAAAAATTTTTGGTATTAAGGACCTCTTCCTCTAAGTGCGAACGATAGATTTGATCGAACAAAAACTGAAGTTTTTTTTTCTAATAGAATAAAAGAATTTCATTTTTTTTTTCAATATAAATGTTTGATGGAATCTATCGTTTCAATTTAGAGGAATATGTCTTAATACATTAAAATATACATATTCTTCTGTACTTACATATACTATTGACTATTCAATCATGCCATTTTTGAGAAAATACATGAAAATTTTGAAAAGACAATAACAATTCATCAGATCAGAGTTGAGGTTTCTCGTAGATCGTGCAAGTGTTTAGGATAGTGAGTCATGGCTTTTAGCAGCACTAAAAAATAAGGAAATTTGTTTTCATTATTAATATAAATTCCTGAAAAGAAGCCTATTCTTCGTGTAAAATTTCTAAACAATTATTTTTTTTTATAGAAGTGGAATAAAATTTTACATTTTTTCCAAAACTGTTCATTAAATTATTATACGAACATTATCTCTTAGTATCAGTTTTTATTTAAAAATTTCAATTCTCCTCCTTAAGGATAAGCAACAACATAACTTTGTTTATTTGTCTACTTTTAAATGATGTCGTCATTCCTTTGCACCAGAATGAACAAGTTGCAAATGAACGAATAAATGAATGAATGAATGAATTTAAAACGGTTTGAAGTGTTTGGTAACTAAGATAGTTTATGTAAGTAAATATGAATAAGTAAAATATTAGTGTGTATATAACAAAGTATTCTTGTATGTTTTGAGAAAAAAACAAATAAATGAATCTCTAGTAAAATAAACTATAATTTAATGTACAAAAATGAAAAGAGTACAACAGCAGCATCAGTAGAAAGGCAACCTGCAACTGTTGGCAACACAAACATATCTATAAAAAGAAATAGTGTGTATGTGGATTAGGAAGATCCTGGATTTTAGAATTGAAATATTCAATTGAGATATTCATCTTTTGATGACAATAGACTAAAATAATAATTTTGAATTTTGTTACATGGAAGCTGTTTTAGTATAAAAAAAAAAAAACATTTAAATTAATTTCTCTACAACAAAAAAAAAAAGTATCCATCACTCAACTAAAGGTATTAAAAGTTGAGTAAAACACACCAATTATTCTACACCATGGCTCAAACTTATCTAAGCGCATACATACTTATGTAGATCAGTGTACAGACGACTCGTGTGTGAATACAAACGCGCTTATGCATGTAAATACTTCTCGTATTTGTAAAGTGTGTGTACAAATTAGTGATGTAACGAATGCCTATTTTTGATATTCGCGAATACGAATACGAATACAAATATTTGAAACGATATTCGCGAATACGAATATAATATATGAAATTTATAGACATTAAATTGGGGTTCTAAAGGGTGTTTTTTATTGAGGTATAGAACTTTAAGTTGGCATCACTTTTTTAACTGGCGGCCATTTTGTCAGCTGTCAAGTGATTAATATTTAGTTTGGTTTGCCATTTCATCATGAACAGGTTGACAAAAGAACAACGCTTGCAAATCGTGCAAATTTATTTCGAAAATAATGGTTCAGTTCGCGAAGTTTACCGCAAGCTCCGTCCATTTTATGGTCGACATAATCGTCCATCAGAGCAATTAATTCGGTTAACCATGGATCGTTTTCGCACTACGTTTACTCTATGTGATGATACGCATCCGCAGAGACGTCGAACAGTGCGCACCGAAGAAACAATTGCCGCTGTAGAGCAAAGTGTTGAAGAGGACCCGAATGAATCGATTCGCCACCGTGCACAGCAATTGGAGCCGACTAACCGACTATTTTGTTCCCGAATTGGATGGCATGAATGTGGATGAGTTGTGGTTCCAACAAGACGGCGCTACATGCCACACAGCGCACGTCACAATCGATTTATTGAAGGAAACATTCGATGAGCGCATAATTTCGCGGAATGGACCTGTCAATTGGCCACCAAGATCGTGTGATTTGACACCATTGGATTATTTTCTTTGGGGATATGTGAAGTCGCTCGTCTACGCCAACAAACCAGAGACGTTAGGGGACTTGGAAGCCAACATTCGTGGCGTTATTGCCGACATACGGCCCCATATGCTCGAAAAAGTGGTTGAAAATTGGACCTGTAGAATTGGCTTTATTCGAGCCAGCCGCGGCGGCCACATGCCCGAAATCATATTTAAACATTAATGGCATAAAATTATACTTCCAATAAAGCCAAATTGATGGACATTAAAACGATTTTCTTGTGTTTTATTTCAATTCAAAGCTCTATACCTCTTAAAAAAACACCCTATAGTTACGTCTGCAATATGAAATATTAAAAAATTGTTATGAAAAAGGACTTAATACTCCTGTTGGCTTACTTTAAAGTTAATAAAAACTGCCCAAAATTTTAATGATCGTCAATAAATAATATTTGAAAGTGCTACAAAGCACAAAATTCTACAAAAAATTTAATGGATTCGTACAAACTAATATTCCTATCCATTTATTTAAATTTAGTTTAGGATTTATGCATTTATTTATTTAATTTTTTTTGAAAAAATATTCGTATTCGTATTCGCCTGAATTTGACGAATACGAATGCTTCGTATTCGCATTAAAAATGGCCGAATATTCGGCAACTTGAATACGAATACGAGTATTCGTGCATCGCTTGTACAAATTAACGAATTGTTGCGTATGAATTGCGAATGAATGCAAAACATTTAAGATATGTAAATGCAAAGCAAATTAAGTTGCACACAATACTTATGAACGCACATAAAAAAAGAAGCAGTCAGTTATATAAATTTAAATTCTTGCAGCGGCATGTCCTTAAATGCATAA
Organism: Tachina grossa; assembly: GCA_949987645.1. Classification (NCBI taxonomy): domain Eukaryota; kingdom Metazoa; phylum Arthropoda; class Insecta; order Diptera; family Tachinidae; genus Tachina; species Tachina grossa. The sequence goes on along the minus strand of OX465278.1, from coordinate 118,018,143 downwards.
TGAAATATTTGTACACTGTGATTGCTATATTCAGATGAGAAAAAGTTAGTTGTTTGTCTTATACGAGTAAAGCATTGGCTAAATTCCTTTTATAATTTGAAAAATTATCATGCCAGTACAAGAAAAAAATGAAGAAGAAAATGGCTCAGCTGCTTAAGTCTTATGGATGTGGATTGATTGAAGCCAAAAACTTAAACGTACATAAGAAATTTAATTTAAGCTGACTCCTCGTGAGATATCCATGCGCTAGGATTAATTCAAAATTACACTGACAGATTTGTGCAATTCTATCGAAAGCGTTTAGTTCACTTGAGTAGTCAAACCAATTTTTAATAAAATATTTTATAAAAAATATAATTACATCCTTTTCTTTTTTTGCAATAAATAAAATCGATAACAAATTTTATAAAACAGTTTTTAAATACTCCATATAAAATTATATTTTTTTTCTAAACAGCTTTTTTTAAAAATTATTTTTGTAAAATATTTAGAAATTTTTTTAAAAAAATTGCTTTTAAAATTTTTATTTTGGAAAAATTAAAAAAAAATATTAAATTAGTGAAAAAGTTTTGGAAGAGAAAATTTGCCCAAAAACATAAAAAAAGTTTTGTACATATTTTTTTTTTAATTTTCTAAGTATATTATAAAAGGTATTAACATCAGTTTTTTTCTTGTTGGAAAAATGGAAAAATTTTATTTTTTTACAACAGACATAATTTAAAAATTCAACTTTTGGTGAAATTTTTGTTCCTGTGTTTGTTGTAAGAAAAATTACATTTTTCCAACAAAAAAAAATAAAAAACCTGAAAAAAATTATTTCTTTATAATTCATTATTCATATGTATACATACCAATAAAAAATATAGAGTTTTTCACTAAAAGGTTTACAAAGTTCTTGAAAAATTTTAAATATATAGGCCATTTCGAGATTATCGATAACAATGTCAGAAAACAGCAAAGCAACTTCTTTTTCAGTTGAATATCTTAAAGATATATAAAGCCTATATTGGCTTTGGATATCTAATATTTATCGGATTGTAGAAAAGCCAAAAAAGAAGGCACAAGGAATTATGCAAATCACGGCAATTTTTATTTCGATGTCACGTGCGGCATTGAAGATTAGCATGGCTATCAATGTGTTGAAAGTGCTTGCAGAAAACTCATAAAATCTGTGGAGATAAGGAAAAAGTGCTTAAGTCATATTTTGCTGTTTTGCACGAAAGCACTTTTAAAAGTTAAAGTCGATTTTCAGAAATTTATTTCTTTCACAAATTAATTGGAAAATTCGCTCATCGCTTTAATTTTTTTAAGGCAAACATTGCTCTCCACATTATAGACAATACAATTTATTTTAATTATACCAAAGTATAACCTTATTTAAGCTATTATTCCAAATAAGATTATAAGTCTAAAGGAGATAAGCCGCAAGTCGTTGCGCTATCTAAGGGCACTTTTGAATATGTTTATTAAAAAAGTACCATTAATTCAAGAACAGCTTATTTCGACTTAAGCAGTTCAGTAGAAACAAAGATATTTAATCAGTTAAAAAAAAAAAACAGTTGCTGAATAATACAAAGATTTTGTGATAGTGGTACACCTTTATGAAGTTGCTCACGTGCGACACAGTAAATATAATATTAAAGTTCATATCAAATTAACAACAAATTAGTAGACATGGATCTGTGGCAAAAATTAAATAAATAAACTTAATTGTAACAAACCAAAAAAAGTTTGTCTTAAGTAGAACAAAAATAAGCAAATTAAAATTAAAGGTACCAACAGACGACATGTTTTTACATGTGTTTTTTAAGTTTTCGATTCGTATGTTTTTCTTTATGCTTGTCAATATTGGTTAATTTACATAAGGTTTATAATTTTTGGTCACAAACGTACATGTAGTATCACTTCTTCTTTTTCAGTACATAAATATCCGCGTAGTTTTTTTTATAAATGGCTTGCAGCCGTCGAAATATTTTTAGTTCCGTCGCTGAAGTACTGGCGACGCAAATGTGCTTTTTAAATTGTTTCTTTTTTAAACCAGACGTTGAGGTTGTATCTAAAAATCTATACATTTTTGGACTCATCTTAATAAAACGACAACGTTAAATTAAAAAAAAATATATAATTTATTTGTCTTGCAAAATACTTCATTCAGACGGCTAATGATAGTGCACATAATCAACCGCCGACGAATTTGTTCGCATGACATAGACATTTGGAGCTGTATGTTTAACATAAGAAAATAGAGCACGCTCTATTTCAAATAATGTCTTATGTCTTTTGTCATGTTTTTTACACAAGCAATGTTTTAAAGGTAACACACGACATGTTTCCGTTTACATATGTAAATTTTGGCAAATACAATGTGAAAAACATGTCGTCTGTTGGTAGCTTAAAGAGCAAACGACAATGGTAAGACTGTTGTAAATTAAAAGATGGTAAAATTGAGCTTTCATTACAAAAAAGCTTTCATCAACTTGAAATACGATGAATCAAAAGAATTCACATACTCCATTTGCAATAATGGCTGAGTATATAAAGCAGAAATCTACATCAACTAACACCACTCACAGTGGACCAAACCCAAAAGATCGATGATGATGAAGGTTTAGTGGCCTTCCGTTCAAATATTTGTTGTCAGAATATTTACAACTAATTTTGGTGTTATTTGTTCATTAATAATTATCACATGTAATTTGGCTTACGATACGAACTTTAGTCTGTTAAAATCTTAATTAATTTATTTTTGTTTATAAAAAATATTAAGATTTTATAAAGGATTATTAAAAATAAAAATTTGTTCAGAAATCTGTTTCATCCCTAGAAGTTATATAACATCATCATATCTAGAAGTTATATAACACACTCACGATTACAAATTTATATCATACATAATATATTTCTGTGTTAGGTATTGTGGCAAAGAAGAACTTGGTCAAAATTTATATCTCACTACTTTTAATGGCCGAACTTTTTTATAGGAACTTGGCCTTTTTTCACATTTATGTTTTTGTGAGGATCTGACTACTTTTTGAAAAATTTGCTATGATAACATTTTTTACACTTAAAATTTCTAGTGTGTTTTATTTCTATTCATGATCACTGTTCCAGTTGAAAATGGCAAAGTTGCATAAAATAATTGGTAAGAGTGTGATGGATGTTAAATTGTTGACCTTAAAAATGCACTATTGTGCCATTACAACGGGTCGCCAGTGTGTATGCAATTTAGTAGGAGTCGTCTGGAAAGAAACATGTAAATTGGAGCGTAAATTTTTGTGGCGGTGATCCCGTCTTTTATCTCAATAAATTTACATATTAAAGTGTGATTAGCCAAAGTACATATATCAAAAGGATATGCCCAATGTGCATGCAAAGTTTCAATAGGTTAGCTGGTGCTTTTAATTTTTGGATTTTCCGATTGAGTAAATCAATTACTATTTGTGTACAAAATGGCAGCTCTCTATAGTATAATATTACTTAAAATTTTCACGAGCCTGGCCCCGCTGACTTTTATATCTGCTAGTGCTTATGGTTCATGCAAAGTTTGGTATTAAAAAGTTAATAAGAAATACCTGAGTATTAAATTAAAAACTGCATAAGCCGAAGTACCTGAACGAAAAAGCTAAGATTTATGGGTGAAGTCATGGCTACTTTTCAAAATAGGGAATTTTTATTTTGGATAAGTGCCATGTGTATGAAAAGCTTCAATAAAATTTATCTTAATTTTGAATTAAAAGTGCCTGTTCCGCCTTCTGATAGCAACTTCTGGGTTTTCAGATTTTTCTTAGTAATCTGTTATCTATATTTATTTGGGTATCAAATTTAAGCTCGCTAGTGCAAATTAGAGCTTTAACGTCCTGCCCGGCATCTTGGATAAAACTTTTTGGTTTTAAGATTTTCCCATAGGCCTACGCAGCTACACTTACTAGTGTATAAAATTTCAGCTCTCTAGCGCGAATTATATCTTTAGATTTTATCAGCATTACCTTTCCCGCTATTCCTAACTCAAAATTTTGTTGTGAGCAGCGCTTATAATTCATGCTCATTTTCTTCTAAAATATGCTAGACCGATGTAGATTAAACACAAGCCTAACACTTTATGGGAGTGATCACGCCAAATTATTAAGGTGATAGTTTAAAGTATTGTGTACGTGCAACGCGTATGCAAGATTTCACTAAAATGGCTTGAATTAAAAGCTGTATATTAACAGCCGTATTCATAAAAAAAAGTTGATTGAGGTTTAAAATTCATATTAGTTAAAAAGCGTTTTAAGGCTAAATAACGTTTTTTAAATATTGGTATTCATAATCAGTTTTTTAACTAAAAATCAATTAACTAGATTTTTTTAAATATCGTGGCAACACTGTATTCTTTATTTGTCACTTGCATATTAGTTCTGCAAAACAGCGATTGTTAACTTACAAAGTACTCGTGTCTATTTTGTTTATTTGTCGGTTTTATGAGAAATATTGTTTCTATAAAATAAAAGATATGTTCCAACTTGTATTTAATAAAATAATAAAAAAAGTTCACAACAAATCTTTGTTAAAAGCGCTTTTTACATTATTTATTTTATTGCAGATAAAGAAGCACTAGAATAACGAGCTTTATTTTGTTTGTTTTGAGTGTTTATACATCACTAGTTAATTTTCTACAATTATACTATTTTTGTTAACACATAAAATGAGAAAACAATGACTGGGAATGGAAACTGGATCGCTCCTTTTCTTTTAAATATTCTTTGGAGTATATTTGTTATTTCGGCAATAGTTTCTATAAAAAAATTACATTGTTTTCTTCTAAATAACACTGGCATATGCATACATACATGCACACATAAGTACATACATACATACACACATACATATGTACATACATACAGGTAAAGTTCAAAATGTAAACAAAAACGAAGCAAAATTACAACAACGTCACCTTAAAATTGGTTTAAACATGGGGGCAGTCAATTTTAAAATTTGCTGATTTACGCAAGGTTTAAAAACCGTTTTTTAAGCTAAAATTCTATTATGAATACAATTTTAGCGAATTTTGCTTAAACAATATTTGAAACGCGGTTTAAAATTTTTAGGAATACGGCTGTAAGTATTTAGTTAAAAATAATGTTAGCGTGGCCCCGCCCATTCTGGTAAAATTTTTTGGGTTTTCAGATTTTTCTAGTTGGTTTCTCACTTAGACCTACTTGTATATCAAAATTTCAGCTCCTTAGCGCAACTTTTAACTTTTAATTTTTATGGGCGTAACCCGCCCACTTTTTCAAAGTCAAAATTTTTTTTGGGTCAGTACTTGTGATTCGTATCTAGTTTCGTTACAAACGGATAAAAATAGCTAGATAAATAGTATATCTAAATATGCTGAGCCGCAGGGCATTAAAATGAGGTTTAAATTTTATGGGCGCGTCAACGCCCACTTTTTTAAGTAAAACTTTATAGCCTTGCATTATCGCTGTGTATATGCCGAATTTCAATAAAAAACGCTTCCATAAGCGCCTTATATTTATTAGGTTTTTTTAATTCTGACTTTTATGGGCGTAGCCCCGCCCTCCTGGCCAATATTTCAAGGTTTTCAGATTTTTTTTATTTTATATCTCACCTAGACCTAGCTCTGTATCAAATTTCAGCTCAATAGCACAAACTTTAATTTTTATGGGCGTAGCCCCGCCCTCCTGGTTAAAATTTTACGGTTTTCAGATTTTTCTGGTTCATTGCTCACCTAGATCTTCTTGTGTACCAAAGTTTAGCTCTCTAGCTATAGCGGAAGTGCTTCATCAATTTGATGAGTGTGTCAGTGGTCAGTGGTCAGTGAGTATGTCTTAAAATATGCACTTTTTGCACCTCCATATCTCCGGAACGTTTCATTGTAAAACTTTCTAACTTTGCATATGAGGTTATATGAATTTATTCTAATTATGGTTTAAATTTCATAATTTTACGATTGCGGGGAACAAAGTTATGAGGGGGGGTAAAAACAGATCGAATGGCTTCGTGTAAATATACACAGTGCGTGCATTGGCCAGAACTTGGCCTGGCGCACTAACGTGCGCCTAGATAAGTTGATGAAGAAATTATTTTGACCCTTAGCCAATAGTTATAAAGACTTGATGTTAAACAAATATTTGCTTGTTTTTGTGAAAACAAAAAAATGTATAGAAAGAGTACAGAGTAAACTTTTTTTTTCTTTTGCAAACTGTTTGTCTTTTTGTTAATAATCTTATGTTTTTTCATTTAAGTTTTTTTTAATTTTTATTTTATTTTACAGAAATTTTATCACTTAAACATTGTAAAGATATAAAGACAACAATGGCTGTGAGAATAACAAAAATAAAAGCACAAGATATTTACATTTTGTGTTAAAAAAAACAGGAGCGCATTCTAACAAGGCACATATATGAGCCTGAAGTATACTGCAACGTAGCCTTAGAGTCCGGAGATGGATATCTTACCCCCCAGAAGGCATTCTAAAAGTAGGCACTACTTTTACATATGTACGCTTCATGCTCATGCTTGCCCGTACAGAACATACTTTGCATACATGCAAGATTATGTAAACTTTTATTTACATTAAGCTTGCAAGCATATTATTGTATTAATCCTGCTGTTTATAAAGTTATAAAACATTCTTTCCATTAATGAATTTGAAAAAAAAATATACATATCTACATAAATACTTTCATACATGGCATTTCTTATGTCATTCTCTTTGCTGCCATTGCCTGAATAAGTAAGTGTGTAAGTAAATGTGAGTGCTTGTGAGCCTTGCATTGTTGCATGCAACAGAATGTGTTGAAATAAAAAATTATGCATTTTAATGAAAAAATTCCTCTAACTCTTTCAACGAAATGACATAAAAACGCAACAACAACAAACAAAATTTATTATTATTAACAACTCTTGAAATCTTCAGTTTAAGTCATGAAAGTGTAAAAAAAATGAAGCACGAGCTAAAGTAGACAAAAACGTTGGATGTGAATGAAGATGATGACAACGACAGTGGTGTAAAGGGACGATGATAATGATGATGATGATAATGATGTTAGTATTTGGAAGTGGCACAATGGAAGTGACTTAAACATCATCGTCATCGTAACAACACATCATAATGAATGTTAAAGTGTTAAAATTACATGTCACACAACATCAAGATGAGTTTGAATTTCAGTTGAGTTGCAAGTTTCTTTTATCTGTAGTTTTTGTTTCATTTCCTTTTTTTATTATTATTATTATATTTTAAGCTTTTTATATTGTCATACATACATATTTATTTCTATTTGTAGAGATATTATGTATAAGAAAGCTTATGTTCATAAAAGGAAACTAAATACTTTTTATAGTTAGAAAGTATAAATTAATTTTAAGAAATAAAGTGAAAGCTTGCTCGCATTGTATTACAATGAAATTATGTCATTTGCTTTGGTGAAGATTAAGTTTGCAAAAAGTATATAATTGCGAAAATTTTTTTGAAATACATCTTATTTGTATACTATTATGATATATGATATATGGCTATAAATGGCTGTAGAAAGTAAAAGTAAGCAAGGTATCACGAGAAGACTTTTCATTAATTTATTCTTTTGCTGGTATTAGTTTAAATCCGTCGATTATTATTCGAATAATCGAAAGATCTTAAAATCTGTAAAATTGAGCAAATAAACCTTACTTTCATCTTTTATTCTTATATTTTTGATCTTACGTAATTGAAAAAAAATTTATTCGATTAATCGATTAAAAACTTTTTTTTTTAAATTTTCTTGGAGATTTTTTGATAATAATTACTATTTTTTTTTAATAATTATAATTTTCTCTCTCAATTATAATCGTATTTGCAATAAAAGAGTTTAAACGTTAATTACTCGAATCATCCATTCATATCCCATTAATTTAAAAAATGTATAATTATTCTAAAAAAAATTAAAGAAGATGTCTTCGTACAGAAGTTGTGCGATTACTCGTATAAACTTCAAAAAAATTTCAAAAATATTTGTATTCGAATAATTTGACATATATTTCCAGTTTTATTGGTAAAGTCAATTTTTTAAATTTTTAATTCAATTTTAGTTTTTTTGCTACTTTTATTAAATTTTTCTCATTATTCGAATAATTTTTTTATTCGAATAATATAACAAAACTTAAATTTTTTTTTTATTTATTTAAATGGTTTTTATGTTATTCGTGTATTTTAATTCACTTTATGTTTTGAATATATTTTATATTTTGGATTATATAGCGAATAAAATATTTTATGCGAATAATGTTATATAAAAAATATTATATAAAATTTAAAATTTGCCATGACCATTTTTTTGCATCGAAGCTAATATTAAAATAAAAGTATTTAATAGTTAATGAGGGAATAACTAGAAAAAATTATTTAGATTTTCGTTTTATTCGTTTGGCCGAATAAATTTTTGATAAGTTCAGTTGCGTAAGTCTGATTATGTTTTTATTTTAATTTTATTGAAAACGTTTTACTTATTTTTCATTTTTTATTGGATTTTCTTAATTATTCGAATCATTGTTTATTCGAATAATATATTAAAAGTTAAGTTTTTTAAATTATTAAATTGTATTTTATGATTATGTAATGCATTTAATTTTTTAAATAATTTTGATTTTTTCGTTTATATAGCGAATAAAATATTTTATTCGAATATTGGTAAAAAAATTAGTATAAAATTAATAAACTTTGCTAAATTTCTTGCATCGAAGCTCATCTTTAGATAAAAGTACTCACTAATTAATTATTCGATTCTTTTGAATAAAAATATTTGCGATTTTGGGCCATTATCTTGCACCAGCAAAATTTCTACCTGGAAGGAACAACTAAAAATATACCTGGATTTTCATTTTATTTATTTAGGCCAATTAAACTATTTTTTTGAGCTTTTGGTCAGTTTATATTTTGAGTTTATTATTTCAATATTTCGTTAATCTTTGGTTAACTTCTTCCTGAAGAAATGACAAACTCAAAATATAAACTGACCAAGAACTCAAGAAAATATTTCACTTTAACATATAAAAAAAAGTTCGAAAAATTAGATAAAAATATTTATTGCAATATTTTTTTTTTTAAGTTAAGTTCCATAAGTTTGATTTTGTTTTTATTTTAATTTTATTGAGACATTTTTTTTTGCTTTTTATAAAAAACTTATTCGAATAATTGAATATAACTTTTTTATTAATAAAAAAAAATTTAAATGCTTTTTATGTTGTTCGATAATTTTTAATGCATTTAACTTTGTGAATATTTTTTTTGCTTATATAGCGCATTAAATATTTTATAAGCTAAATGTGGCATAAAAAATATAAATAATTATATAAAATGTGAAAAATAAAATTTTATTCGAATAAAAAACTTTGCTCGAGCATTTGCATTGAAAGTCATCTTCATGTAAGAGTACAGAATATTTATTCGACTAATTATAATTAAAAATAATCGATTGACTAACGACTTACCCCCATATGCAAAGAAAAATAAAATTTCCATACAAAAACCGGTTTTAACGTACACTTGAAGCACACGTTTTTTTTTGTTAAAAGTCTAACAAAATTTTTATATAGAATTGAAACGTATAAATAATATGTAGATACAAAAAATTCAAGAAAGTCTATGATTTGCGACCCTAAACAATAAATTTTCATCAAAAATTAAAGTTCTGAAAATATGTCGCTTAAGCTTCTTTGGCGGTTATGGGTCCATATATATGCAAAAGATTTTTTTTCGATTTCAATGAAATTTGTAATATATTTAATTATTAATATCTTACATATTAAATTTTTTTTTATTATATTCCATTATTCTAGGTATTCGAATAAATAAAATAAAAAAGATATAAGGATTCAATAATATAAAATCGTTATTCGTGTAACAGAATATATTTCACTTCATTTTTATTATTTAAAAAAATCTTGTTCGATATATGTATGCTAAAACCTTATTCGGCTAATTGGATAACTATTAAAGTTGTATATGTTTAAAAAATAAACCTAAAAGTCTAACAACGTTATTTATAAAACTTATTAAGGCTTTATAAAGGGTTTTTAAAACAAATTTTAATAAAAAATTTTTCTTAAAAATGCTTTATAAGGACTTGATAAGTTTTATAAATAAGGCTGTTGAATTTCAAGCGACTAGCACCGAATAAAAGACTTTATTGTATTATTCGATTTTTTACGATTATTCCATTAAATTTTGAACTTAACTCGATTATTCGTCTAAAAAAATAAAAATTTTAAATTTTTTTTGTTTGAGTATAGGAAAAACTTACCAATTACAAGTAAACATATGTTTGAAGTTATATAATCTAACAACATAGCCAACTTATATTAAAAATTATTCGAATAAAATTAAAAAAAAAAAAAATTTAAATCCAAAAATTAATTTCTTCTGTTTTTTAAGTTCAGAATACGTGAGAATGAAAAAAATCACATGCGATGGAATTTTCAATTATTCGACTATTTTCGATTATTCGAATAAAAAGTGGAAAAAAATTATCTGCGTATAATTGTATAAAATATAGGAAAAAAATTGTTACGTTTTAGGGCTGAAATTAATCCTAATGGGGTTTTTATTAAACTTCACAAAAAGGACGAGGTTATCAATTCGTCTCTATTTTTTTGGTACGTTTTATACCAATTGTAAAAATTATTATTTTTTTGTCTGAGAGTGTATAGCTTCCGATTGGGCGGGGATACGCCCACAAATTTTTCAATTTGATTTTATGATATTCTACTTATTTGATTGCTGCGAAGCTTAGCAAATATTTTTGGTTCTAGTAATTACACAATTTTAAAGTTGAAAAATTGACGGGTCTACGCCCACTAACATTTACTTTTATATTTCACGTGGTTCTACTTAAACGATTTTTATGAAACTTGTCACACATCTTGAGCTCTAAAAAGAGATAATCTTCCATTTAATAAAATGGGTTGAGCTTTGCCCATTAAAATTTAAAATATTACTTTAAGTGGTTCTAATATAACGATTTTTACAAAACTTAAGACGCACACAGAGTTCTAAAAAACACAAAAACTTGCATTTAAAAAATGGGCAGAGACACGCCCATTTAAATTAAATTTTATATAACATACATTTTTTTTAGAAATGTTTTATCGGATCTTTGCATTGAAGTTGGGTTTTTTGGCAGAATTATTCCTTAAAAAAATATTGTAGCGTGAACTAACTGTCGCTATAACCAACAATGTTTTACCAGTGCATGCAGCAGTGTCGAATTGCATTGCCAGACTGCAGCTGGAAAGTTTTGGTGACGGTTAGGTAAATATAAATAATAATAATTATTACAAATCACTGACGAAACACACGTCGCATGCCCAACGTAGGAAACCAAAAAGAATAATTTTAACTAATAAAATATATCTTTTCTTTTCGCTCTTATTCTAAAATACCATTAAGCTTTATTCTCATAACTAGTATATAAGACAATGTATTTTTATTTTAAAATTAATTAATTGGCAAACATCTAAAAGAGCTCCTCGTTGAACACTAATAAAGTTGGAGCTCCCAGATGAGCTCACAAGCAAATATATACAAATACTATTTTTCAAATTATTACAATATATTTACATATCGGTGGCTTGATATTAAAAGGCTGGTCTCATTTTTTTTAATTGCGTTTTTAACGTTTTATGGTAGCCAACGTATAATTAAATTTTTTGTTAAAGAACTGAGTGCATTACAGTAAAAAATAAAAGATTTATGGCAACTTAAAAAATAATTTTTGCATGTAAATGCTTTAGTTTTTATTCTGTTTCTTCTTTCTCCTATAAAATATAGAAAAATCGAGTTACGCCTTTCTTATATAAAGCCATCGATATGTATGTATATTAATCATATTTAAAATTGTAATTTCTTAGGGTTGTTATTGCTTAATTTATGAAAAGAGGACAGCAGAGGGAAAAAACCCGGACATTTGCTTAAAAAAGTAGGACTCAAAATTAAACAAAATTGATTTTTTTCCAATAATATTCACCACTATCGTGAACAGTTTTCCCTCGAAAAATTTTCCCTTTTCATCCAATCGCAATCGTGAACAAATTTTCCCTTGAAAGGTGTTCTATTTTGTTATTCCACTTATCGTAAATATATATTTTCATGGGGATTTTTTCACTTTTCCCTTGGTTTTGTTCAGGGCACAATGTTCCCAGGGCACAATTTCAAGCAATAGCAAAAATAGGGAAACAAAAAATTCAAATTGGAAAAGGGACAAATTTTTTTCATAATTGCCGTGTACGCTTGCAGGCGAACTGAATTAATACATCACGCTATTTCAATATAATACTTTCAATTATATATTAAAAGTTATAAATAATTTATTGTAGGATAAGAGCAGTAAATAATGCCCACGATTAATAACAATAATTCCCTGCAACACCTTTTGCATTGAATATGAACCTCTTTGGTTTACATGCAGTAAATTTTATGGTCATTGTATATTAAACCATTTTTCCACGACACATAAAATATTTCAAAACATAGAAACATTTAATTTCAAACACCAATTTCAATTAATTTCTAAGATTTACAAGTCTTCTTCCCGCTTTTTACATTCACCATGAAATTCAATTCATAAAATAAAGATTTTTAACTCTCTCTTAAAGCTACGTACTATATTATTCTGCCCGTTTTTAATAAACTCCATCCATATTTTAAATAAATCTTAATAATTCTGCCAATTTATAAGATTAACTGAACATCCAATACCATTAATTTCACTTTTTAGTTTAGCTTTTAATAAATACAAGTTGTCAACCAAAAATTTCCTTAAAAAGTAGGACTTTCCCGGACGCTAATTTTTTTCGAGGACAGAGATCCCAAAAAGAGGACAGTGTCCGGGAAAAAGAGGACGGATAACAACCCTAAATTTCTTTAGTATTCTAATCAGGGTGACCGATGACATTTTTCAAAAAGTGGCACCAAATAGGGGATTTATCAAAAAAAAGGGGCAAAATTAAAAAAAAAATTAGAAAACTACACTAAACTTTTTATTTTTAATGTATTTTCATATAACTCACCCAAAAAAAGGGAGACAAAAAGTGGCAAAGCAGTCGAAAAAGGGGAAAGGCAGTTGAAAAAGTGGCAATTTGCCACTTTAGTCGGTCAAACGGTCACGCTGATTCTAATGAACATTTTTACTCGTCATTTAACATTATTACCAGTACTACCCGTCCAGGTTAGGTTAGGTTAGGTTAGGTTAGGTTTATCTGGTTGGTCCAAGACCTCGCATAGACCGGCATTGATCCTTAGCGATACCAGCAAATGAAATGAGAACCTGTTAGTATGGCAGCCTAGTTCGTGGTGCCTGTATCGAATGACTCCCACACAGATTTAACAAATTTTAGCAACCTACACATTTCTACTCTCGATACAATCTCAAGACTACGAAAAGTGTAAGCACCAAGATAGTTATATCTAGTACGGCTTAAAGCCGGGCAGTGACACAGTAGATGTTCCATTGTTTCCATTTCTCCGGGTTCCTTACATTTCCTGCAGGTACCGTCGGCTATTCGTCCTATTTTGACAGCGTACGAAGCTGTCCAGCAGTGCCCAGTTAATACTCCCACTAGAAGCTTACAGTTGCTTCTAGTTAGTGATAAAAGGAACTTAGTCAATTTGTGATCATAGGAGCTCCACATGATTTTAGAAGTTTTGCAAGTTTTCGTCGCGCGCCAACATTTCTCCGCTTCTTCCCTCATATTAGAATGTATGATCTCTTTAAGGTATTGAATTGGTTTTCGGATATTTACCGTTACCTCAGCCGGTAATAGAATTCCCCTTTTGGCCAGTGTATCGGCCATTTCATTTCCCTCTATCCCCATGTGTCCCCGGATCCAGAATATATGTACTTGTCTACCAGTACATAACATATCCAGGGCCTTTCTACACAGGAGCACAACCGAGGAGTAATTGCAGTCAGCTGAAATTGCTTTAATAGCTGCTTGACTGTCTATATACAGATTTACACGCGCATCCATAGTTAGAGAGGTGAAGGCTAACTCTGCTGCCATTTTGACAGCATAGATTTCCGCCTGGAAGATGCTACAATGATCAGGAAGTTTATAAGATTCCTCTATATCGAGCTCCTGACAGTAAACCGCAGCTCCTACCCCTCTATCCATCTTTGAACCATCAGTGAAAAAGTTAAAACCAGAACCACTATGATTAAGACTTTCCAAATAGCCTTCTTCACTTATAGTGATCTGTGGTTTGGTAAAAAAGTTCGTCACTGGAATGATGTAGTCCGAGCTACACTCCATGTTTTCTAGTAATTTGCTGTGACCAAATGATCTGTACGACATCTGACCTGTTGTCCTTAGTCGGATAGCTGATTTGCATGCCACGTTCACTGCAATTAGCTTTATTGGTTTAAGGTCCAATATAACGTCTAAGGCTGCAGTAGGTGTACTCTTTAAAGCTCCAGTGATGCAGAGCTCTGCTAGCCTCTGGATACTTTCCAGCTTTTTCAGGTATGATTTTGTCTCAGTCGCCCTCCACCATACAAGTATTCCGTAGAGTAAAATTGGTCTAGCTATCGCTGTGTATGTCCAATACGTAAGAGTAGGTGAAAGGCCCCATGTCTTGCCCAGCATTTTTTACATGCATATAGAGCAATGGTGGCCTTTTTAACTCTATCTTCTATATTGTACCTCCACGTCAGCTTACTATCCAAAATAACCCCCAGGTACTTTGTATGTGTTTTGGGCGAGAGCGATATACCGTCTAATTTTGGTGTTCTCCATTCCTTTACTTTCCTATTAGTAAAAAGCACAAGGTCAGTTTTTCCTGGGTTTAAGTTCAAACCTACCCTTGTTGCCCATCTATGAATATCCCTCAACGAGGATTCCATTAGGGAGCTAATGGACTACCCGTCCAGCGTACACACTCTCATTTCTTTCTGCAATGTATGCTACGCTCGCATTGCTGAGAGCACCGTTGCCGTTGTGACACTAAAGCATTGGTGTCAAAAATAAAACTATGGTTATAAAGGGTGTTTTTTATTGAGGTATAGAACTTTAAGTTGGTATCACTTTTTTAACTGGCGGCGATTTTGTCAGCTGTCAAGTGATTAATATTAAGTTTGGTTTGCCATTTCATCGTGAACAGGTTAACAAAAGAACAATGCTTGCAAATCGTGCAAATTTATTTCGAAAATAATGGTTCAGTTCGCGAAGTTTACCGCAAGCTCCGTCCATTTTATGGTCGACATAATCGTCCATCAGAGCAATTAATTCGGTTAACCATGGATCGTTTTCGCACTACGTTTACTCTATGTGATAATACGCATCCGCAGAGACGTCGAACAGTGCGCACCGAAGAAACAATTGCCGCTGTAGAGCAAAGTGTTGAAGAGGACCCGAATGAATCGATTCGCCACCGTGCACAGCAATTGGAGCTTTGTCCATCAACTTTATGGAAGATTTTGCGCAAAGATCTTAGCTTGCGACCTTACAAGATCCAGTTTGTGCAAGAATTAAAGCCGCGAGACCATGCAATGCGTCGTGATTTTGGTGTATGGGCCGAAAATGAGATTGATCACGATGCTGATTTTCATCGCAAAATTTTGTTCAGTGATGAGGCTCATTTTTGGTTGAATGGCTACGTCAACAAGCAAAATTGCCGCATTTGGAGTGAAGAGAATCCACATGAGACCCTTGAGACGCCATTACATCCACAAAAACTGACTGTTTGGTGTGCTCTATGGGCTGGTGGAGTCATTGGGCCATACTTCTTCCGATATAATGCTGGAGAGTCAGTTACCGTTAATGGAGACCGGTATAGAGCCATGATAACCGACTATTTTGTTCCCGAATTGGATGGCATGAATGTGGATGAGTTGTGGTTCCAACAAGACGGCGCTACATGCCACACAGCGCACGTCACAATCGATTTATTGAAGGAAACATTCGATGAGCGCATAATTTCGCGGAATGGACCTGTCAATTGGCCACCAAGATCGTGTGACTTGACACCATTGGATTATTTTCTTTGGGGATATGTGAAGTCGCTCGTCTACGCCAACAAACCAGAAACGTTAGGGGAATTGGAAGCCAACATTCGTGGCGTTATTGCCAACATACGGCCCCATATGCTCGAAAAAGTGGTTGAAAATTAGACCTGTAGAATTGGCTTTATTCGAGCCAGCCGCGGCGGCCGCATGCCCGAAATCATATTTAAACATTAATGGCATAAAATTATCCTTTCAATAAAGCCAAATTGATGGACATTAAAACGATTTTCTTGTGTTTTATTTCAATTCAAAGCTCTATACCTCTAAAAAAACACCCGTTATGTGTGAGAAAAATTGTCTTATTCGTCTCTGAAGTACATCGAAAAAAAATAAATATTTGCAACAAATGCAGTTTAGTGAAGCAGGTCATAACATATAAAAAGGAGTCTATATGATGGAAAACCCAAAAATAAAGAATAAAAATTAAATAAAAAATTTTGGGGCGGCTCATATTTTCTGAGTTACGGGGCTGTGAACTTTTCATAGGAAACTATGAAGAATTTTTAAAAATAAATTTTTAAATATCTTATCTGATAGAAATATTAAAAATAAGAAGAAAAAATTTAACAAAAAAATTGACTGCGTCCAATATTTCCCGAGTTAATGGTCTTTTAAGTTTTGATTTAAAATGCAGTTTAGTGAATCTGCTACAAAAAAAAAACCAAAACGTCTTTTTAATATATATTCATTTATTTCCTTAAAAGTTTTGTAACATAAAATACATTGAATGTCGCAAAAAGCATTACTGATCATAAAATATTTTTCGCATACCTCTTTTTTTCTTTCATTGTATCTATAAAGAATTTAATACACCCGCTGCGCATGTGTTTTTGTCGCTGTTTCATTGACGACTAAATGGAAGAGAATAAGAATGTGTGTGATATTAGTTTGCACAATTGTGCCATGAAACTGACATCATTGCACTAAAGTATCACTTTTGATTCGTTCTCGTGCCAATGAAACTTTTTATGACCCTTTTTTCAATTTATCCCTTTATATCATTTTAACAGAATGTATGCCGTAGGGCAATCATATACACACTTTAGCATATTATGTATCATAAAAAGAGCTGTTCGTCCAGTTGACGATATTCGGCTCGATGATGTCGATCATTTTATTGTTTTGGTCGATAGAAAAGCCAATAAATGGTGAAAATATTGTAAAAAATCTGACACCCAAATCCTTGATTCCAAATGCAAATTATTTCTCGGAGTATCACAATTAAAAAAAATATGTATTTTAACTTACTTTCATCTTTAATTTTAATAAAAATTTTTATAAGTTAGTAAGTAAGTTTTTATAAAATGTTTATAACTTAAAATAGGTTCAAATGAAGTAAATTTGGAAGCCAAAATCGGGGCCTTAAAGTATAGATGTTTGTATATAAATGATCAGCATCAAGAAAAGTAAAGTAAAATATAGATGAAAAAACTGAAGTTAATTCATTTTCTTTTTAACTCCCGACTAAAAAAAGGGGTGTTATAAGTTTGTAGTGTGTGTCTGTGTATCTGTGTGTCTGTACAAGTACTCGTACAGACCAAACGGCTGGACCGATTTTGATTTAGTTTTTTTCTGCTTGAAAGGTGACTTGATCGAGAAGGTTCTTAGCTATGTTTTAATAAAATAGGTCCAGGCGCTTAGGAGATATCACGTCTTTTCTAGAAATATTCGGGGGTTTTTAAAATTTTTAATTTTTGTTATTATTATAATTTTTCATTTATAAATAAAAAAAGTAAAAATAATTCAAATAATTAATTAATTAACTACGGACATATTTCTATAATACCGGCTAGTAGAGTATTTACAAATATAGTTTTTAATTGCAAATAAGACGAGTATAAACCTATTATAGATAGCTACTAAATATAAGAAAATCATGAAGTCTAAAAAAAGATTGGTCAAGTTGCGGCATTTCATATCGAATGACATTCCAATCGAAATTAAATGCATATTTAGTTCGATATCGAGTGCCGTAATTTACCCAATTACTTAAGATTTATAAAAAAAATTAGAGACTGTAAATACATAAATACATATATATATTGGACATGGTTCATCTCACTTATTTACTTAAAAACCAGCATAACCCAAACAAGTAAGAGTGCTATATTCGGCTGTGCCGAATCTTATATACCCTTCACCAAAGTGCTTTTATGTAGTATAGATATACATACATAAGCACATACATAAAGTATAAACAAAAAGAAAAAAATAATTTGACCTGGTTACTTTTATGTACAAAAAAATTAATTTTAAAACCCTAAAATCATCATTTTAGATTTTTCTGATTCCTTATACCGATCTAGTTGTTCTTAAAAAAATATAGAAAGTGTGTTAAGTGAAAAAATAAAAATAAATAAAAAAAATGTTTTATTTATTTACTTTAATATCCAAAAAAAGTTCAAAGTTTCCAGCTCTGGAGCTGACGTTTTTAATTTTATACTTTTCTACACAAAAGTATTCTTCCCAAAAAGGAAAAGATAAACATTAATTAGACTTGGTTAATTTTATATATCACACAAAGTATAAGTTTTCCAACCCTGGAATCATCCTTTTTGATTTTTCTGATTTCTTTCTTTTTGTAATTGTTTTTTTATTTATTTGAAATACCAATTTTATTTTTATTTATTTAATAAAAATAGATAAAAATTAGTTTTCGGTAGTTAATTTTTATATCACAAAAAGTGTAAGTTTCCCAACCCTGGAATTCTCCTTTTTGATTTTTCTGATTTCTTATATAAATCTTTTTTTTTTTAAGAATGTAAGATGTGTTTAATTTATAGTAAAAAAGGAAGAATTTGTTTTAGTAAGTTACTTTTATATAAAAAGTAAGGTTTTCCAACCCTGAAAACGTCGTTTTAATTTTTTTTAATTTGAAATACCAAATTTATTCGTACTGAAGTATAAAATAAGTTTATTTTATAAAAAAATAAATATTAGTTTTGGGTAGCTAATTTTTTATACCACAAAAAGTGTCAGTTTCCCAACCCTGGAATCATACTTTTAGATTTTTCTGATTTCTTACACCAATCTGTTTCTTTTAAGAATTTAAGAAATGTTTAATTTATAAAAAAAGAAAAAAATTTTTTAATAACTTACTTTTGTACAAAAAAAATAAAGTTTTCCAACCCTGGAATCGTCTTTTTAATTTTTTTAATTGTTTTTTTTTAATTTGAAATACCAATTTTATTCGTTATCAATCATAAAATAAGTTAATTTAATAAAAATAGATAAAAATTAGTTTTCGGTAGTTAATTGTATATATCACAAAAATCGTAGGTTTTCCAACCCTGGAATCATCCTTTTTGTTTTTCTGATTTCTTACATCAATATCCTTCTTTTAAGAACATTCGATATGTTTAATTTATAGAAAAAAAGGAAAAATTTGTTTTAGTAAGTTACTTTTGTATAAGAAAAAAAGTTAAAGTTTTTCAACCCTGGAAACGTCTATTTAATTTTTTAAATTTTTCTTATATATTTTTTTTATTAAGAAATACTAATTTTATTCATACTGAAGTCTAAAATAAGTTTATTTAATAAAAAAAAATAATAACTAGTTTTCGGTAGTTATTTTGTAAGGCAAAATAAAGTTTAAGCTTCCCAGCTCTGAAACCGTCTGATCGATTTTGCTGATTTTCAATAACAATCTTATTTCGACCAGTTCTGACACACCAGTCTAAGAACGAAGTCTCTAGCTTTTCTGTGAGCTTCGGAAAACCGATTTCACCTACAGACAGACGGACAGACGGACAGACGGACATCGCTTATTCGTCTTCCCTATGCATAAGGATCCAGAATATATATACTTTATGGATCGCTTATTGATATTCTAGAAATTACAAACGGAATGACAAACCTATATATACCCTTTTACCATTTTTTGGTAAAGGGTATCCTTACAAAAACATAAATGTGAAAAACGGCCAAGTTCCTACCCAAAATTTCGGCCATTAAAAGTATTGAGATATAAATTTTGACCAAGTTCTTCTTTGCCACAATATCTAACACAGAAATATATTATGTATGATAAAAATTTGTAATCGTGAGGGTGTCATATAATTTCTAGAGATCGAGAATATTCTTAGCTATGTTTTAATAAAATCGGTCCAGCCGCTTAGAAAATATTCGTGGGTTTTTCAAATTTTTAATTTTTGTTATTATTATAAATTTTCATTTATAAATGAAGAAAGTAAAAATAATTCAAATAATTAATTAATTAACTACGAACATATTTCTATAATACCGGCTAGTAGAGTATTTACAAATATAGTTTTTAATTGCAAATAAGACGAGTATAAACCTATTATAGATAGCTACTAAATATAAAAAAATCAGGAAATCTAAAAAAACAGTGGTCCAGTCGCGGCATTTCATATCGAATGAAATTCTAATCGAAATTAAATGCATATATGGTTCGATATCGGGTCCCGTAATTTACCCAGTTACTTAAGATTTATAAAAAGAATTAGAGACTGTAAAAACATAAATACATATATATATTGGACATGTTTCATCTCACTTATTTATTTAAAAACCAGCATAACTCAAACAAGTAAGAGTGCTATATTCGGCTGTACCGAATCTTATATACCCTTCACCAAAGTGCTTTTATGTAGTATAGATATACATACATAAGCACATACATAAAGTATAAACAAAAAGAAAAAAATTATTTGACCTGGTTACTTTTATGTACAAAAAAAATTAACTTTCAAACCCTAAAATCATCATTTTAGATTTTTCTGATTACTTATATCAATCTAGTAGTTCTTAAAAAATATAGAAAGTGTGTTAAGTGAAAAAATAAAAATAAATAAAAAAAATGTTTTATTTATTTACTTTAATATCCAAAAAAAGTTCAAAGTTTCCAGCTCTGGAGCTGACGTTTTTAATTTTATACTTTTCTACACAAAAGTATTCTTCCCAAAAAGGAAAAGATAAACATTAATTAGACTTGGTTAATTTTATATATCACACAAAGTGTAAGTTTACCAACCCTGGAATCATCCTTTTTGATTTTTCTGATTTCTTTCTTTTTTTAATTGTTTTTTTTTATTTGAAATACCAATTTTATTTTTATTTATTTAATAAAAATCGATAAAAATTAGTTTTCGGTAGTTAATTTTTTATATCACAAAGAGTGTAAGTTTCCCAACCCTGAAATCCTCCTTTTTGATTATTCTGATTTCTTAACAAATCTTTTTTTAAGAATGTAAGATGTGTTTAATTTATAGTAAAAAAGGAAAAATTTGTTTTAGTAAGTTACTTTTGTATAAAAAAATAAGGTTTTCCAACTCTGAAAACGTCGTTTTAATTTTTTTTAATTTGAAATACCAAATTTATTCGTACTGAAGTATAAAATAAGTTTATTTTATAAAAAAATAAAAATTAGTTTTCGGTAGCTAATTTTTTATATCACAAAAAGTGTGGGTTTTCCAACCCTGAAATCATACTTTCTGATTTTTTTGATTTTTTATACTAATCTCTTTCTCTTAAGAATATAAGATATCTTTAATTTACAGAGAAAAAAGAAAAATTTGCTTTAGTAAGTTAATTTTGTATAAAAAAAGTAAAAAGTTTTCCATCCCTGGAAACATGTTTTAAACTTTTTTAATTGAAATACCAATTTAATTCGTATTATAACATAAAATAAATTTATTTATTAAAAAAAATTAAAATTAATTTTCGGTAGTTAATTTTTTATACCACAAAAAGAATAAGTTTCCCAACCCTGGTATCATTCTTTTTAATTTTTCGGTTTTCTTACACCAATCTCTTTCTCTCAAGAATATAAGATATGTTTAATTTGTAAAAAAAAGGAAAAATTTATTTTAGTAAATTACTTTTTTATAAAAAAATTAAAGTTTTTCAACCATGGAAACAGCTTTTCAATTTTTTAAAGTATAGTTTTTAATTTGAAATACCATTTTTATTCGTACTGTAGCATAAAATATAAATATAGTTTATTTAATAAAAAAAATTAATTTTCGGTAGTTAATTTTTTATACCACAAAAAGTTTTAGTTTCCCAACCCTGGAATCATACTTTTTGATTTTTCTGATTTCTTACACCAATCTTTTTCTTTTAAGAATATAAAATATGTTTAATTTGTAAAGAAAAAGAAAAATTTGTTTTAGTAAATTGCCTTTGTATATATAAGAAAAAAAGTCAAAGTTTTCCAACCCTGGAAACGTCTTTTTAAATTTTTTATTTTTTTTTGTTGTTGGAAATACCAATTTTATTCGTGCTGAAGTATAAAATAAGTTTATTTAATAAAAAAAAAAAAATTAGTTTACGGTAGTTAATTTTAAACTTCACAAAAATTTTAGGTTTTCCAACCCTGGAATCATGCTTTTTTTCTGATTTCTTACATCAATCTCCTTCTTTTAAGAACATTACACATGTTTAGTTTATAGAAAAAAAGGCAAAATTTGTTTTAGTAAGTTACTTTTGTATAACAAAAAAAAGTTAAGGTTTTCCAACCCTGGAAACATCTTTTTAATTTTTTTAATTTTTTTAGTTAGAAATACTAATTTTATTCATACTGAAGTAAAAAATAAATTTATTTAATAAAAAATTATTAAAAACTCGTTTTCGGTAGTTATTTTGTAAGGCAAAATGAAGTTTAAGTCTCCCAGCTCTGAAACCGTCTGCTCGATTTTGCTGATTTTCAATACCAATCTTATTTCGACCATTTCTGACCCACCAGCCTAAGAACGAAGTCTCTAGCTTTTCTGGGAGCTTCGGAAAACCGATTTCACGTACAGACAGACGGACAGACGGAGATACGGACAGACGGGCATCGCTTATTCGTGTTCCCTATGCATAAGGATCCAGAATATATATACTTTATAGCTCGTTTATTAATATTCTAGATATAGCAAACGGAATGATAAACCTATATATACCCTTTTACCATTTTTTGGTAAAGGGTATAAAAATTTACTTTGAGCAAAAACCATTTAAAGTTTGGTAGAAAATTTTAAAATTCGATTCTGAAGAGGATAATATAGTTATACTATTCTTTCAAGGCATTTGCGCAGTTCTTAAATACATATTTTTTAACTGAACATCCTTTATTTCTTAATAAGTTCTCCACTTGGAATCTAATCTTTAACAAGTTTCTACTTTAAGTCTATTTGATAATTGTTTAGTAACGCTAATTTATGTTTATACTTTATGTTTTTTTTTTAATTATATTTTATAAATATGAAGAAATAATGCGTTATTCACTGACTTTACAACTGCAGAATTTGGAAAATTATCATCCTTAAAACAAGCTTTATTTCAGCAACAGCAACTTTCCTCCGAAAATCGGTATTTTTTGTGGTAAAACTCGGATATTTTTACATAGTTTTTTTTTGCAATTGGCCGCATGTTTTGTTGTTGAAAAAGTAGCAAAATGCGACTTAACCGTAGATCGAGCTTTAAAAAAAATTCATAATTCTTCCTATGTATCATTTCTGATACATACTAGAGAACATAATAGTAATTGACCAAATTCAATACTTTTAAAGCTTTTTTTTATTATTTATTACTTATGTTTAATTAAACTCTAGAAATCATTAATGCAATCAAAGCAAAAATGTTTGGCGTGTTTATCACCACAGCAAGGCTTCTTACATAAAAAGCAGTAACTCGACGACCATTTCTTTTTATTTTCACCCGAAGTGTAACATTTTTGGCATCTAGCACGCTTCTTTTTTTTCAGAATTATCGTTTCTTTGTTTTTTGATGGACCAGCTTCACTGTCATTAGATTCATCTGTATTTTGGGCTGAAATTTTTTTGAAAATTGCCAGAGAAAGGTCATTTCTAGGACGTTTTTCCATATAAGGCCTTGACAGTGATATTGCTAACTCACGTAGAAAAGTCTTACGTTTTGTACTGGTTTGAGTTTGCTTCTAGTTGGAATCGACTTCGTTGTATATAATGTAAGCATTCAAAGCTGAAATGTCTATAATGTTAGAAAAAACAGCCATCGGCCAGCGATTACTTTTACGTTTGCAGCTATAGCAATTTAACATTTTATCAACCGTATCAACTCCTCCTTTCGTGGAGTTATAAAACGATATTATTTCGGGCAACTTTTTGGGGCAATCCGAAATTTTAGGTTCATGATGCATTGTACTCATGACAAGTGTACACTTGTCTTTGTGGCTTATATAGCTAACCATAGTTGTATCAGGTGTAAAAGCAAAGGTTGACTCATACCGTGGAAATATTTTGCATGCCAAAAGCTTTGGAGGAATGGATCGCTTGTTTTTCGCATAGTTCCAACCATTATTATATTGCGTTTTAAAAGTTTTTGACCCAGGTTATGCGAAGAAAAAAAATTATCCATCGTAACATTATCTCCTTTTAGACCATCCACTAAGTCAAGAACCACTCGTTCTCCTTGGTTTCGCTCAGGAATTCCTGATATATCCTTTCCCAAATATGTTTGAATTTTTCATACATAGCAAGTACGCGAGTCAACAAGAAGCCAAAATTTTAGGCCATACCGCTCTGGTTTGGATGGAATATATTGGCGAAATTTACAGCGGCCATGAAAACCTAACAATTGCTCATCCTCAGTAACACAATCATTAGGATTGTAAAACGTTGAGACGCTCTCAGGCCATTTTTCCCAAAAGTTTCTGATTGATGCGAATTTGTCTTCACTCGTCTGGTTAACACATCATCAAACCGTATTGTTTTATGTGTATACAAAAATGTTTTTTTCAGACATTATTGATCGAAATATAGGACGTCCATAGTACTCATCAAAAAGATCGTGTAAAGTTTTTGTTATACCTCAAAAACAGGTCTCAATTCAGTCACCTTTATTTCTAATCACGACTTACCTGGGCGCATGCTAAAAATATTTTCCTTTCCTAGTTTACCAATGGGATAAGGTTCGCTACGCCAAGTAGTACCATCTTTGGCCAAATATAAAGGATCACTATTTGTATTACTGCTAATGCCTTGATCAGAATCCGAAGACCAGCCACTTTCTTGGTCTTCTTCGTCTGAAATATCAGTGTTACGAACAGCAATATCAGTGCCATCTGCTTCAAAAATATCGTCATCTTCACTTTCACTTAGCACTTCATTTACCAGTTCTTTGAGAGTCAAAAACCGCGGATAAGCCATTTTTATCAATATCCACTTTAAACTGAATTTTTTTTTCAAAAGAAAACGCGGAAAAAATCGAAAACACTTGTTCTAATTATATGTAAAACAGTATAGAAACAAACAAACTGCAGTATGTATCAAATGTGATACAAAGGTAAGATTATAAACTTATTGAATTTCTTATTGCCTGCGAAGATATTTAATTTTTATTTTCTTTTTTAATAACGGGAATAAAAATGTTTACAAATTGTGAAAACATGTGGTACTTTAAATTTTGAAACCCAGAGTTATGTGAACATAAAAAACTAAATGTATCATTTATGATACAAGGCTCGATTAACAGTTAAGTCGCACAACAGCAACGCTGGTGATAAGAGCAAAGAATATAATGCTCTCAAGCATTAAACACATTCACCACAGTAAGCTACCGACTACCAAATGTCAGGGATATAATACACATATTTATATGAGAATAATTCTTTTGACGACAGCCAGGCAACATGGCGGCAGCTTGTTGTCTATGCTGATTTTGTCGTTGTAGTCCAATTAAATTAATTTCTATTTCGTTGGCTACAATGAGAAAATTCAGTATTGCCAGTACAATACAAAATGTTGAAGGAATGATTTTGTACAATTATTTCATATTATTTAACAGAAACAATATCCAAAAATTGATGTAAAGAATAAATTGATTCATTTTTGTACTTTTACGTGAAATAAGTACATTTTAAAAGAGCAATTAATTTTTATAAATGCAAAATATATAAAAGTGGCAATACTGAACTATGCATATGTAGTACTTGAATATCAGCTGCAGATGGTGCTGCTGCAGTCTCCAAAATAATTAAGTAGCCGGCTACGAGGCAACAAATGCTGCTAGCGGCATTTGAAGTCGTGTGTTCGTGTAGCCTGCTGTAGTGAATGTGTTTAATGCTTCAATGTGTGTTTGCTTGCGCTTTATACTTTCCCCTCGCATCTAAAGCGTAAGCAAAAAATTTTTATTTTTTTAGCTCAGATGCGCATTCTATACAATTTATATTCTTTGATGTTAAACATATTCTGAATTTTAATTTCTTTAGTATTCCAATAAAAATATTTACACGTGATTTAACCAATTAATAAATATAATAAAATAATTTTTTTTTCATTTCAAAACTATTTAATTAAGCTTGAGGTCTTTTGTTTTTATTTTTTGTTTTCGATATTCTGACACGCCTTTGTGTGTCTTCTTCAGGAATTTTTTTTTTTAAAATAAAAGGTCAAACAATAATAACAAAAATCGTAAATTTTTTTTTTCAACAAATCTATTAAAATTTTACGTTAGTTTCACGAAAACGAACACTGGTTTTTTAATTGAATAATCGAATAAAAAAGCTTCATCGATTAATATAGTAAAATTTTTTCTCCACACCTTTGAATATGAGTAAGTTGAGGAAATTTATTCGTGTAACCGAATAAAAAGTTTTTTATTTTCATATTATACTCTTTTTGTACATTTTTTTAAGCATTAAAAAATAAATTTGATAAAATATATATTGAAAAATTTTTTATTAATTTAATTTAATTTTTAGGGCGACTAATTGACAATCCCAGCTTGTATGTTAGAGCTGAGAACGTCCGAACAATACGATTTTTGCAAAAATTTGCTCAAGGCTGCGAACCCTGCTTTAGTAAAGCTTATTATTGGGGCTCATGTATGTACATATGTATGTGTATAAAAGTCGTTGGCTAAATAAAAAATTACCTAGAGCTTAATTTTATCTACATAAGCACACGTTTAAAAAACGAATACGATTTCATCAAATTTACCAAATTATAACTTTCCCAATCTAATAATAAAGAATTTACCCTGATAGTAGAAAATTCAATTTCTCATACATTTATAATTAAATTTTTACATCAATCGTTAAACTATTTTAATTTTAATTGCAGTTAATTAAGACCAATATTACATGTACGAGTACTATTTATACAAATTTGTTATTTATTAGTGGTGACTTAGTTTTTTTTTAACTTTACTGCATAAATTGATTTCATTTATAATGATAATAATAAAAAAAATACATATACTAAACAATTATCAGGTGAATATAATAAATAAAATGTGAATTTAATTTTATTTGTATCTGTTAGAATAATAAACATATTAATGATTATGTTCAAAGGCATTCGACGGTTTGAAATTAAAAAAAAAAACAATTATAAATAAATAATAATAATTGTTTGAGTATGTGTTTCACTATAGTAAATTAACGCGTGATGTGTGAATGTGCAAAATAAACAGCCTAAAACTGTGCTAATGAAAACATATGTATGCAGTGCCTGCAAATATGCTTTAAAAGAATTTAACTAAAGTTAAGAGAGCCTGAAATAGATTTATTTATTTATAGTTTGTAATTAATTTGTTAAAATAAATCAGAATAATTAAAAAAAAAAATATTTCTAAAGAGGAGAACAGGAATTATTCCGATAACCAAGTTAACTTGAACCGTTCATGATACAATCAAACAATCAGCCTGTTAAAATTAAATCAATTTCATAAAAGTTTTATAAACAAAAACACTACAAGATGGAACAGAAATTTTGTGACAACCTCGAATGAGGTCATCAATTATGATGCTTTAAATTGCTTTCAAAAAAGCTTTTAGCACATTTCTCATGCCGTGCTAAATAGCTTAGCATTCTTATAAACATCCTTTAAATCGCACAGCATTACTTTGTACAAATTTTCTGGTTAACTAACATCTGTTATCCCGTATTAGTCATATTTATGTCCTTGATATTATACACACACATATTATATTGTTTTCCTTTATAATTCTCTTGCTTAATAAAAAAGCAATTTGATTAGCAGTCAGATAGACAAATTAAGTCAATTAACTTTTTACTTTAATAATTTTTGGAAATACGACTACATAAACAAAAATTTTACGACTTGTTCGTGTAACATCAATATCGATTCTAGTTTATTGCCCAATTTGTGTGCACAAAGTTTTTAACAAACCTTGCTAATCTTGAACACTAGAGAGAATAAAACTTAGAAAAAACAAGTAAGAGTGCTATATTCGGCTGTGCCGAATCTTATATACCTTTTACCAAAGTACTTTTATGTAGTATAGAGATACATACATAAGCACATACATAAAGTTTAAACAAAACGAAACAAATAATTTGACCTAATTACTTTTATGTACAAAAAAAAAATTAACTTTCAAACCCTAAAATCATCATTTTAGATTTTTCTGATTACTTATACCAATCTAGTAGTTCTTAAAAAAATATAGAAAGTGTGTTAAGTGAAGAAAGAAAATTCAAAAAAATGTTTTATTTACTTACTTTAATAACCAGAAAAAAAGTTCAAAGTTTCCAGCTCTGGAGCTGGGGTTCTTATTTTTATAGTTTTCTACAAAAAACTTTTATTTCTAAAACGTAAAATATAAATTTATAAAAGCAAAGATAAAAATTAATAAGACTTAGTTGCTTTTATATATCACAAAAAGTGTATTTTTTCCAACCCTGAAATCATCCTTTTTGATTTTTCTGATTTCTTGCACCAATATTTTTCTTTTAAGAATATAAGATATGTTTAATTAATAAAGAAAGGAAAAAATTTGTTTTAATAAGTTAGTTTTGTCCAAAAAAAAATTAAAGTTTTCCAACCCTGGAATCGTGTTTTTAATTTTTAATTGTTTTTTTTATTTGAAATACTAATTTTATTCGTACTGAAGTATAAAATAATTTTATTTAATAAAAAAAATTAGTTTTCGGTAGCTAATTTTTTATATCACAAAAAGTGTGGGTTTTCCAACCCTGGAAACGTGTTTTTAACTTATTTAAATTGAAATACCAATTTTGTTCGTACTGAAGTATAAAATAATTTTATATATTTAAAAAAAGTTAAAATTAGTTTTCGGTAGTTAATTTTTTATAGCACAAAAAGAGTAAGTTTCCCAACCCTGGAATTATCCTTTTTAATTTTTCTGATTTCTTACACCAATCTATTTCTTTTAAGAATATAAGATATATTTAATTTATAGAGAAAAAAGAAAAATTTGATTTAGTAAGTTACTTTTGTATAAAAAAAAGTTAAAGTTTTCCAACCCTGGAAACATCTTTTTAATTTTTTGAAGGTAATTTTTAATTTGAATTACCAATTTTATTCGTAGTAAAGTATAAAATAAGTTCATTTAATAAAAAAATAAGAATTAATTTTCGGTAGTTAATTTTTTATATTACATAAAGTTTCAGTTTCCCAACCCTGGAATCATTCCTTTTGATTTTTCTGATTTCTTACACCAATAGTTTTCTTTGATGAATATAAGATATGTTTAATTTATAAAGAAAAGGAAAAATTTGTTTTAGTAAGTTACTTTTGTATAAAAAAAGTTAAAGTTTTCCAACCCTGGAAACGTCTTTTTAACTTTTTTATTTTTTTTATTTTTATTTGAAATACCAATATTATTCGTGGTGAAGTATAAAATAAGTTCATTTAATAAAAATAAATAAAAAATTAGTTTACGGTAGTTAATTTTAAACTTCACAAAAAGTTTAGGTTTTCCAACCCTGGAGTCATCATTTTTGTTTTTCTGATTTCTGACATCAATTTCTTTCTTTTAAGAGCATTACATATGTTTAACTTATAGAAAAAAAGGAAAAATTTGTTTTAGTAAGTTACTTTTGTATAAGAAAAAAAGTTAAAGTTTTCCAACCCTGGAAACATCTTATTAATTTTTTGAAGTTAAATTTTTTATTTCAAATTCCAATTTTATTCGTGGTGAAGTATAAAATAAGTTTATTTAATAAAAATAAGTAAAAATTAGTTTACGGTAGTTAATTTTAAACTTCACAAAAATCGTAGGTTTTCCAACCCTGGAATCATCCTTTTTATTTTTCTGATTTCTGACATCAATTTCTTTCTTTTAAGAGCATTACATATGTTTAACTTATAGAAAAAAAGGAAAAATTTGTTTTAGTAAGTTACTTTTGTATAAGAAAAAAAGTTAAAGTTTTCCAACCCTGGAAACATCTTATTAATTTTTTGAAGTTAAATTTTTTATTTCAAATTCCAATTTTATTCGTGGTGAAGTATAAAATAAGTTTATTTAATAAAAATAAGTAAAAATTAGTTTACGGTAGTTAATTTTAAACTTCACAAAAATCGTAGGTTTTCCAACCCTGGAATCATCCTTTTTATTTTTCTGATTTCTGACATCAATTTCTTTCTTTTAAGAGCATTACATATGTTTAACTTATAGAAAAAAAGGAAAAATTTGTTTTAGTAAGTTACTTTTGTATAAGAAAAAAAGTTAAAGTTTTCCAACCCTGGAAACATCTTATTAATTTTTTGAAGTTTAATCAATTATTTCAAATATCAATTTTATTCGTGGTGAAGTAAAAAATAAGTTTATTTAATAAAAAAAAATAAAAATTAATTTTCGGTAGTTAATTTTTTATATCACAAAAAGTTTCAGTTTCCCAACCCTAGAATCGTCCCTTTTCATTTTTCTGACATCTTACACCAATATTTTTCTTTTAAGAATATCAGATATGTTTAATTTATAAAGAAAAGGAAAAATTTGTTTTAGTAAGTTACTTTTGTATAACAAAAAAGTCAAGGTTTTCCAACCCTGGAAACGTCTTTTTAAATTTTTTATTTTTTTTTATTTGAAATACCAATTCTATTCGTGGTGAATTATAAAACAAGTTTATTTAATAAAAATAAATAAAAAATTAGTTTACGGTAGTTAATTTTAAACTTCACAAAAATCGTAGGTTTTCCAACCCTGGAATAATCCTTTTTGTTTTTCTGATTTCTGACATCAATCTCCTATTTTTAAGAACATTTCATATGTTTAACTTATAGAAAAAAAGGAAAAATTTGTTTTAGTAAGTTACTTTTGCATAACAAAAAAAGTTAAGGTTTTCCAACCCTGGAAACGTCTTTTCAATTTTTTTAATTTTTTTTAAATTTTTTTTAGTTAGAAATATTAATCTTATTCATACTGAAGTATAAAATAAGTTTATTTAATAAAAAATTATTAAAAACTAGTTTTCGGTAGTTATTTTGTATGGCAAAATGAAGTTTAAGTCTCCCAGCTCTGAACCCGTCTGCACGATTTTGCTGATTTTCAATACCAATCTTGTTTCGACCATTTCTGATCCACTAGTCCAAAAACGAAGTCTCTAGCTTTTCTGGGAGCTTCGGAAAACCGATTTTACCTACAGACAGACGGACAGACAGACAGACGGACAGACAGACAGACGGACAGACGGACAGATGGACAGACGGACAGACGGACAGACGGACATCGCTTATTCGTCTTTCCTATGCATAAGGATCCAGAATATACATATATACTTTATGGCTCGCTTGTTAATATTCTGGAAATTACAAACGGAATGACAAACCTATATGTACCCTTTTACCATTTTTTGGTAAAGGGTATAAAAATCGCTCCAAGACACATGAGTGTGAAATAACGCACATGAAATTTATTTAGAATAAGGAAGTAAGAGGGCGTGAGGTACTTTGCCACCAGAGCCCTAACACAAGTTTATGGTATTATTAAAATCATATGGTCCAAGTCGTACCCTGATCGCCTGCTAATAACCGAGTTTATTTTAATTTTTCGTTAAATATGGCAGATCTTTTATTATTTTCAAACCAAGCATCCCGAAAGTTTGATATTGTCATACTGTAATAAGCACAATCTCTGTCACGGCATGCTCAAGCAAGATAATGCAGGATTAAGTGAATGTCTTATTCATAGTTAATCATGCCAGTCGATTAAGAGCCTGTCGTCTCTAATTTCGGCTATTAAACAATATGAATTTATTTGATTAAAAAAAAACAATATTTTTGGCTTGCCCTATTCTATAAAATTTTACAGAAATTGCTTTAGTTATTTGAGCTTTTGCCCGAAATAAAACCAATTAAAAAACAAAACGAAACAAAAAAAAAATATGCTTAAGTTTTTCAATAAAAAATAATATGCTGAAGTAGCAACTAAAAAAACGAAAAATAGTGGAAGAAGGATATATACAGAGAGAGACACAGAGAGAGAAGAAAAAACCAAGGCTTCATAAAATTTCCTACAAGAGTTAATGAAGAATTAAAGTAAAATTTAAGACAAGCTAAAAGTGTTTATCATGTGAAAAGCTTTAATGAAAGTAAAGAAAAAAATTAAAAATTTTTTCAATCGACCCTCAGTAGTATATTTTAAAGTTTTTTTTATAGCTTAAGTACAAAGTTTAAAAATTCTACTTTTAAAAAAGGAGTTGAAAATCTGCTATAAGCTAAACTACAAATATCAGAAATATTTCCTGCGACCCTCGTTACCAAATCAAATAATATAATATTATTGCCTTGAGACTTTGATAACTCAACTTTGAAACAAAACAGTAAATATATGTATATCAAAATAACCCTCGTTAAAATTTTTTTTGGCTCCGAAAATTAATATGTCTGAAAAGACTCACGACAAACATTTAAATATATGTAAAGATTAAAGTAAAATATTGTGAAATTTTGATATCAAAAAAATTTATAAAAAGCATCCTCGTTCAAAGTTCTAATGCACGATAAGAATGTGTTTTTTTCCAAAAAAAAAATCGCTCAAGAAAAATTTTATTACGGCACAACATTTTTCTTAAACCATTCGACCCTCGTTACCCCAGGCATATAATTATAAATTTTTAATTCTTACTCAGTTATGTTGACACAGACGCAAGTTTTTTATAACCGCATTAAAATAGGAAACCAATTTTTAAAATCTACCCTCGTTAAGAAAAAAGTTGACAACATTACTACAGTAGACGGACGCATACATATTTTAAGTGCAGTTGAAACAAAAAGAATTTCCATCTTTCACAGGATCCAAAATAAACACTTGTGTTAGATCTACCCTCGTTACCAAAATTAAGATCATCACAATATTGTAAAAGCAAATTTGTGCATTGCCTTTTTATAATTCTATAACAGTAAATGTCATATAAGCTCTTCAGCTAGTATTTTTTAAAACTACCCTCGTATCGAATTTATATTTTAGTATTCCTGCGGAAAAATAATAAGTCTTGCAAACGTCCATTAGACAAAGTTTAATAAATGCAAGTGTTAAAAAAAGTCAAGCTATGTGGTAATAGCTATATTATTTCTTATGTATTAGTGATGCATGAATATTCGTATTCGAATTCGATTTGCGAATATCGCCTGAATTTGGTGAATACAAATACGAATATTTTTCCGAGAAAATAAAAATAAAATAAATAAATAAATACATAAATCCTAAACGAAATTTAAATAAATGGCTAAAAATAAATTTTCATTAAATTTTTTATAGAAATTTGTAATTTTCAATTGCTATTTAATGCCGGTCATTAAAATATTGGGTAGTTTTTATTAACTTTAAAGTACACCAACAGGCTTATGAAGCTCACTTTCATAACAAAGTTTTCATATTTCATTTTGCGGGCGTAAACAGAACCTCAATTTTATGTCTATAAATTTCACATATAATATTCGTATTCGTATTCGCCAATATCGTTTCAAATATTCGTATTCGTGTTCATGAATATCAAAATTTGACATTTATTACATCACTAATATGAATATTCAGATGTAAGTGCGACTGTCGTTATTCATCTAAAATTATCATAATTTTGTCTTGTATTATTTCCTAATATTTAAATTTTGCCAAGTATTGTGAAGATAGAACACTCCCATTGACGTTTTGCGAGTGCCATAAAATAACGTTTTCATATAAATAATATATTTTCATATAAATTTATGAAAAAAAAAAATGCAGCAATTCTACCCTCGTTACCCTGTTAACCTTATCATACTATTGAATTATTCTTAGAAATTAAAGTGTTTAAGAATTGTCACAAAAAATAAAATAAATAAAGATTTATATAATATACGACGACGACCCTCGTTAATAAATTGAAATAATAATCAAACTGTATTGCAACAAGAAGTCTTTACGCACGCTTTGGTTTCTGCTAAGGCAGGTATGTATGTATGTATGTAGATATTAAGAAAACAAATTATTAACTCGAGCCTCGCTAGTGAATTGAAATAATTATCTTGAGATATAACTGCGAGATAGCAGTTTGTACGCTAAATTCCTTGAGAGAAATAACGTCATGTGAAGAAGCTTAAAATAGAAAAGTTTTGTATTTTCTAAAACGACCTTCGTTACCAAGAAAAATATATAATATTTTTTTTTATTAAGCTTGTATGCTGTTAAAAGCGCTGCAAAAAGATTTGGAGACTTTTTTTATGCATTTTAGTTCGACCCTCGTTACTTGCCAAAACTGCCTTTTTATCAAGGGAATGTATCCCATTGTGCAAAATCTTCTCTTTAATTTAAAAAAAAAAAAAAAAACATTCATTCACATCATTTATGAAATTGTGTGGCCTTTTGCTGAGTACACATCTGACATTTCTTGTGTTGTCATTTTCAAAATGTGGGCAACGCCTTTCCCATTATGTTTTTTATATCGTCACCTAAAATCCAAAAAGCCGTAACAACCAAAAAATTCAAAATAGACTTTTTGATTGATTATGATGTGATTAAGCAAAATAAATATTTTCCTAAAATTTTACTCACATACATATGTTCAAAAAAAACCGATTTTATTCATTATTCAATTTGGCACCTAACATATAAATATTATTAAATTTATGAAGCTTTTTGCTTCTCCTGTAAAATAGTAAAAAGTGTACTTACGGTCTTTTGGATTTTAGGTGACGATATGTAAAGCATTGCCGCACAACGAAAAATATCGAAAATGAAAAATGTTGCCACCAGTAAACACTAAAGCGATGTCACAAAATGCCATAGTGTGTACTGAGCATTACATTCTAATTCTTACGAAAATGATATTTAACTCCTTTTCTTTGAGAGGACAAAAAGGTGTTGGCTTAGTTCTCAAAGGAATTTTTTTGTAGAGTTTTCTGTCCTAAAAATAAGGACAAGACATTTCTCATTCATATGTTAGGAAATGAATAGTTTTTACGATTTCTCTAAGTCTACGAAATAATATAATGGACATCATGACGAGCATTGTTTAGATGAGAAATTTCCAATAGTTTTGCCATGGAAATAAATAGATCCAACCAGATATAGTCGTTGGAAAAAGTACTCATATGTGACTGATCTTTTTTTTTCAAAAATAAATTTTTATAATAGTTTGTATGAATTGTCTTAAACCGTTTTTTAACAGAAAAAGTCTTGGTCTGAGCCAAGGAACAAACCCTTTTAAGATAACAGCCAAAAGTTAGTTTTTGCTTCAAATCATTCATTTTTCATTTCTTAATTATATTTTTGTTTTTATCATTTTGACTGACGCCAGTTTTATGAACTGATTTTACAATGCAATTGGCGCCAAAGAAAATAATTTTAGTTTCTGTTTTGTTTTTGTTGAAAGCTCCCTTGACTCTCTAACCTCTTGCATAATTCTTTGTTTTTTTTCGATGCAAGCGTTGCTCAGTACAACACAAACGCATAAAAGGAATAAAGGATATATACACACACACGCGTTCATATGTGTGTACAAAACTTTTATTTACACCATCCTGCAAACACAAAATTATTTAGTTAGGGAAAATGGTTACAATTAGAAGCATGACCAATACGTTTTTTATTGAGGCAAAGAGGTCAGTATCAGCTACTCAGAGAAAAAAAAAACTTAAAATAACAATAACAGGAAAAAACTTTTTGTTTTTGGTTATTTTAGCAGCAAAAATCACACGATGAGATAAATATGTGAAAATCATCATGATGACAGTGGTTTCAAAATTTCATAAATACAAGTATGCAAATAAACAAAAGAAAGGGTTAGCTTTGCAGTGAGCAAGACATATAAAAAACAAAAGCAAACGAAACAAGTAAGAGTGCTATATTCGGCTGTGCCGAATCTTATATACCCTTTACCAAAGGGCTTTTATGTAGTATAGAGACACATACATAAGCACATACATAAAGTATAAGCAAAAAGAAAAAAATAATTTGACCTTTGAGCTGTGGTTTTTATTTTTATAGTTTTCTACAAAAAACTTTTATTTCTAAAACGTAAAATATATATAATTTATAAAAGCAAAGATAAAAATTAATTTGACTTAGTTACTTTTATATATCACAAAAAGTGTAACTTTTCCAACCCTGAAATCATCCTTTTTGATTTTTCTGATTTCTTGCACCAATATTTTTCTTTTAAGAATATAAGATATGTTTAATTTATAAAAAAATGGGAAAAATTTGTTTTATATGTCTGTCCAAAAAAAATTAAAGCTTTCCAACCCTGGAATCGTGTTTTTAATTTTTAATTGTTTTTTTTATTTGAAATACTAATTTTATTCGTACGCAATCATAAAATAATTTTATATAATAAAACAAATAAAAATTTGTTTTCGGTATTTAATTTTTTATATTACAAAAAGTGTGAGTTTTCCAACCCTGAAATCATACTTTTTGATTTTTATGATTTCTTATACTAATCTGTTTCTTTAAATAATATAAGATATCTTTAATTTATAGAGAAAAAGGTAAAATTTGCTTTAGTAAGTTACTTTTCTATAAAAAAGGTTTTCCAACTCTGGAAACGTGTTTTTAACTTTTTAAATTGAAATACCAATTTTATTCGTACTGAAGTATAAAATAATTTTATTTATTTAAAAAAAGTTAAAATTAGTTTTCGGTGGTTAATTTTTTATATCAAAAAAGAGAAAGTTTCGCAACCCTAGAATCATCCTTTTTAATTTTTCTGATACCAAGCTATTTCTTTTAAGAATATAAGATAACTTTAATTTATAGAGAAAAAGGAAAAATTTGATTTAGTAAGTTACTTTTGTATAAAAAAGGTTAAAGTTTTCCAACACTGGAAACATATTTTTAATTTTTTGAAGGTTAATTCTCAAATTGAATTACCAATTTTATTCTTAGTAAAGTATAAAATAAGTTCATTTATTTCAAAAAAATTTAAATAAGTTTTCGGTAGTTAATTTTTTATATCACAAAGAGTTTCAGTTTCCCAACCCTGGAATCATTCTTTTTGATTTTTCTGATTTCTTATATCAATATTTTTCTTTTAAGAATATAAGATATGTTTAATTTATAAAGAAAAGGAAAAAGTTGTTTTAGTAAGTTACTTTTGTATAAGAAAAAAAGTCAAAGTTTTCCAACCCTGGAAACGTCCTTTTAAAATTTTTAATTTTTTTTTATTTGAAATACCAATTTTATTCGTGGTTAAGTATAAAATAAGTTTATTTAATAAAAATAAATAAAAAATTAGTTTACGGTAGTTAATTTTAAACTTCACAAAAAGTTTAGGTTTTCCACCCTGGAATCATCCTTTTTGTTTTTTAGATTTCTGACATCAATGTCTTTCATTTAAGAACATAATATATGTTTAATTTATAGAAAAAAAGGAAAAATTTGTTTTAGTAAATTACTTTTGTATAACGAAAAAAGTTAAGGTTTCCCAACCCTGAAAACGTATTTTTAAATTTTTTAATTTTTTGTTATTTGAAATACCAATTTTATTCGTGGTGAAGTATAAAATAAGTGTATTTAATAAAAATAATTAAAAAATTAGTTTACGGTAGTTAATTGTATATATCACATAAATCGTAGGTTTTCCAACCCTGGAATCATCCTTTTGCTTTTCTTATTTCTTACATCAATATGCTTCTTTGAAGAGGAAAAATTTGTTTTAGTAAGTTACTTTTGCATAACAAAAAAAGTTAAGGTTTTCCAACCCTGGAAACGTCTTTTTAATTTTTTTAATTTTTTTAAAATTTTTTTTTAGTTAGAAATACCAATTTTATTCATACTGAAGTATAAAATAAGTTTATTTAATAAAGAATTATTAAAAACTAGTTTTCGGTAGTTATTTTGTATGGCAAAATGAAGTTTAAGTCTCCCAGCTCTGAAACCATCTGCTCGATTTTGCTGATTTTCAATACCAATCTTATTTCGACCATTTCCGACCCACCAGTCTCTAGCTTTTCTGGGAGCTTCGGAAAACCGATTTCACGTACAGACAGACGGACAGACGGATCCAGAATATATATACTTTATGGCTCGCTTATTAATATTTTAGAAATTACAAACGGAATGACAAACCTATAAATACCCTTTTACCATTTTTTGGTAAAGGGTATAACAAAAGCCAACAAAAAGAAATTCTTTAAATGGAATATGTTCTAAGTTTTCCTAAAAATGAGGCACACTTGCGTGTACCCTAACCGGGTATATAACGGGTTAATGTGTTAGACAAAATTAAACGCCATAGTATTTTTTCAAAGTTAAATATATAAAGACCAAATGTGAGCCAAAACTTCAAATGATTACTGGAGTTAAGTGCTTACTTATCCACAATTGATGCTAAGAAGTCCCCATGAATCCAAATTTTATCAGTTTACGTCAGTGGTCGGCAAGTTTAGGGCGCCACGCCTCTTAATACACGAATTGTTGAGAAATAAACAACATTAATCAGTCTAGCTAAAACATTCAAGCGGGCATGTTGTGTGCATCACACACTGTTGAGAATCAGCGTTACCAGAGAAAAAATTTTGTCCCAACAATAACAAATTATGAATGTTGAGAATTTACTAAATTTTTTATTTTCAGAAAATTATTCTGGTAAACCAGAATAATTGGTTTGCTAACGTGCATTGTCGCAAGTGAAAAAACAAACATGACAGGTAAAGAAATATTGAAGCATGCATAGATTTAAATTATTTGAAGACAATTTCATATAAAATCATATTTTTACTCACCACTACATTGACGTAGCAGCTTTAAAAGATGCATTTCTTGATAAACAAAACTTAAGTGTTTCTTCAGACTATAATAAAATCCAGTTTGATCTTGCAGATTTAAAATTTGAAATAGGGAAATATCATGAAATTTTACTGGCAACACCGGTTCGTGATGAGAGTATAACTCACACAATCTTAACATGTAGTGGTATAGGTTGCCGAACACTGGTTTAGGTTTAACATTAAGCTGTGGTGTAATCAAAGACTGGAAATAAAATTTTATTTAGTACAATTTAACCGTTTATATCCGACACTAAAGGTTTATATATATCGCTCATTTACTTCAATAGTGGCACAACTCAAAAAAACCAGTTTTGCACAAAACGCGTTTTAAGTTTTCAATTTGCATACAACTCAATGGAGAAATGAAAAAAAATTCTTCTCTCAGGAGGTGATGGTACAAGCTATTTATATGAAATTTTTACACAAGATAAAATACGAAATGCCGCATCTTTCTGCATTATTAACTCAATAAACTCATTTTTTGAGTTATGCCACTATTGAAGTAAATGAGCGATATGTGCCCTTAATTATGAAAATATATTAACTGTTTTGAGATATTTAGATGAATTTGAATAAATCAAAAAATATTTTTATATTATGCACCATTTTAAATTAAAAATGTAAAATAGTTTCGATTAATATAAATTTATGTAATAACAGCCTTATTTATAAATTTTATTAAGGCTGTAAATATTTTTTCATTGTTTTTTTTTAATATTTATTTACTATTTCGAAGCTAAACTGTATACAATTTAGATCACTTTCATACTTATGGGCACATATCTGTGGTTACAAGCCATAAAAGCGTAAAACCTAGTTGCGAGAAACCTAATTTCTTTCGTAAAGTTTTTTTTAGAAAAATTCAAAATGGACAAATTAATATAATTTTGTCGTAAAGTATATATTACTATATTAAAAAATGCACCCAAGATTTTATGAGAATGTAGTTTTTATTATGATATGACTCTTCTAATAATTTTTTTTTTTTTGATTTTTCAAGACTTTGGTAAATAAGCTTCGCTATAGATATGGAAAGGAAACTCATTTAAATATGAATCTTCACTTGTATAATTTTGTAGCACATATAAATCGATTATGTCTTAAGTCTACTTATGCTGTTATCGCTTTTAAGCACAGATATATGAAATTTGGCAGCGAAAGGTCCGAAGAAGAGCTTTATAAAAAAGTTTATGAGGGTTAAAATGTTTCACAAAAATATTCCTCGTAGGTACACAACCTAGACTTAAAATGCAAGTACAAGTAAATACAAAATTAACCCTTAAACGAACTCACAAGTTAATAATAATTTCTAATGCTAAAGTTGAGACAAAAAGTTTAACTGTATCAAAAATTTTTAAGGGCTTATTTTAGAGGTCGGTTAAATTTTTTTAAAGGGAATTTTTTAATTTTTAACTGCATATTTTAACATTTCAGGGTGTGGTCACGCCCGCTTTTGCAAATGTTAGGGTACCGTTAACTTTTTTATTGCAAAAAAGCTCTACTTTTAGAGTGCAAGGTGTGTGACAACTTTTGTAAGAACCAGTCAAGTAGAAGCACGTAAAATAATGTGGTATTGGGTTTTAATAGGCATGGCCACGCCTACTTCTTTAAGCACAAGATTATGTCATTCCAAGATCTTCGATTGTATTTTTAGTTTAATACTAAACTTTAATGGACGTGGAGCCACCCTATTTTTATAATGTAAGTTTCGTAAGAGACGGGTAAGTAGAATAAAATATAATAAAATATTAAGTTTTAACTGACATGGCGCCGCCCCACTGTTTTCAAGACAAGATTATGTCATTCCAAGACCGTAAACATTTTTGGCCAAGCGTTGTGGGAATCAGATAAATGGAAGTACTCTTAATTTAATACTAAATGGGTGTAGCCTCACCCTATATTTTTAAAAGAAAGACTTTTCCACTTTCAGAGCATATGGTGTGTAAAAATCACTTAATTAGAAGCACCTGGAACAATTTTCAATAGACGTAGTTAGGGAAAGTCCAAGATGTTTGCTATGTTTCCGCCCATCATTTGAAAATTGGATTAAATAGAAGCTATAACCTTTTGCTCAAATAATATTTTTTTTCACAATATAAATGAGGAAAATGTGAAGCAGCACACACAAATATATAGACAAATTGACTGGCTAAAAAGAAAATTCTTTAAATAAAATATATATTATTATAATTTTTCATGAACTTGTTTTATTTATTGCCTTTTTGTTCTTGTTCCTAAATTTTTTTATTCAAAGACTTTAAATATGTTTTTTTTCTCTAGTCATCGTGATTGCATTCAATTATCCATTATGGTGCCATAAACTGTTAAAGTCCTCCACGTCTCGCTTTGCCTCTACCTCTTGTTACTTTTAATTCTTATGTACTTACAGACACATGCATATCGTACGTTGTGCTGTTATTTTTATGTTTCTATATCCGGTTTATTTATCACTGCGATTACAGCTGTTGATATACTAGTTCTTTTGTTTAGAAACTAGTCAGTTTCCTATTGATATTTAAAGCTTTACATAATGGGAATGTATAACAAAAGTATTTAATTGAAAATATTGACAAAACTATAAACTAATAATAGATGGGAAAGTTTATTTTTAAAGTGCAAAAGTTATTTAAGGGTCATTTAACAACTTGCCTTTAGTTAAAATTAGGATTTTGTCTTCCCGGTAAACATATTTGCGTTGTTACTAATTAAATTTTTCATGTTATTTTTATTAATAATAATAATATTTAATGGATACAAAAATAATAATAAATGAAGGTTTTATTACGCAAAAGTTTTATAAACGCAAACAAAATCCTGCCCTTAGCTTAAGGCAAGTTGTGAAAATGGCCCTAAGATTTGCTGGCATTTCATATAAAATCAAGCTTTAATCACTTTAACTGGTCTCTTAGATAAAAAAAAATCGATTCTGATAATAAAGGTTCAATATTACAAATTAAACAATTTGTACTCTTTTCAAGTTAAAGCCAATGGCGCATAGTCATAGTCAAAACAAAGTATACTTTATGAATTTAAAAGCAGTATTTTGTATGGCA
The DNA here is from genome assembly GCA_949987645.1 of Tachina grossa. Classification (NCBI taxonomy): domain Eukaryota; kingdom Metazoa; phylum Arthropoda; class Insecta; order Diptera; family Tachinidae; genus Tachina; species Tachina grossa. The sequence continues at coordinate 117,976,109 of OX465278.1, read as the reverse complement.
ATACTGGTTTTAAACTCTTAAAGTGTACTTTGTTTATGACTATGATTATGCGTCAATGACTTATACAAAAGCAATTGAAGCCTAATATCATTAGTGGCACAATTGGCAGAAGTATGGACTCTTAACTTCGTCTGCAGTATTAATTATTTGCAACTATTATCCCATGCTTGACATTATTGTTGAAAAATAATAATAATATTTTCTAAGCTACAATATCAACACATTTACTTAAAATAATTTTTAAATTTCCACAATCTCTTTGAGACCACTTTTATTTCAATTCCCACATCAGTCACCTTTTTTTAATTTTACTTTGCTTAAACTTCATGATATGTTAAACAACATCACAATATATTAGTTGAAGTGTTAAACAATTAAAAGCAAATACAAAAAAAAATATTTGAGAAATAATAATGTCGCATGTTAAGCAAATGCTTTGCGAAACTGCAGTGACGACGGTGATTATGTTGCTCCTTTAAAGAAATACGGTCATAACTCAAGAAAGCTAGTTTTTTTTAATAAATTTGTTTAATAACTTCCATTCACCTCAAAGAAGAGAAACAAGTTTTCTTCACTTAAAAAGCGAGTGTCCGATTGTTTGAAATTTTTGCACAATAAAAAATATAAATTTATTAGATATGACTAATTAGCAATAAAGCAGCAATATATTTTTATATTTTAAAATATTTGCATAACCCATGTTGTATATGAGTAATATTAATATTTAGGCTGGAATTTTCCAGCAAAAAAAAAGAAATAAAGCTTCCAATGAAGTTTACAATAACCAAAGCTTGTGTGACAAAGTAAATCTTTAATTGTGTTGAAATAGTAGCTTTGTTAATAACTAGTATAAGACAATTACATATACATATATTCGAATGGCTTAATTACAAAACGCTTACTGTGCGACAAGAGAGACGTTTTTGGTAGAACGCGGTAATTTTAGTACAAACTTCTAATTTCAATTTCATAGCATGATAAGGTAATTTTGATAAAAATATGAGTTTAGGTACATAAGAGATGCAACTTTTGGTCAAAATAGAACATTTTAGTACATGATCTCTATTATATTATGAAAATTTAAAATTTAGTACTAGATAGTTTTAGCACCAGATCTTAAGATGCAATTAGATGTGACATGGCCGTAGTGTCATAGACATAGCCAAACCAAAACTCTATTGATTTCTATGGTAATGACCAGCGCTAATACTTTCATGCAAATGCATATTTGTAGTTATCAAATCAAAATTAATCTGGATAATTTAGTTTTCCAAATTGAAGAGTTTGGAAAAAAATGGCAAAATGGCATTTAATAACTACATATTTCAGATGCATATTTTTTATAAAACTATATTTTTTTGTATTTTTCAATATAAATGAAAACTGTTATATTTTGTATGTCACTTATTACCGGACTGTCAAGAAGGGTTGTATTTTTCATGCGTTTCTTGTATATAACTACATATGTAAGTTTGTAAATTTCTTTATTAACACTTATCTCCCAATCGGATGCATAGATTTCGACAATTAAGGTATCGTTATACTTTTCTTAAACACCCAAGTGTTCTTAGACAGGTGTTAAAAAAAAAATGGCGCAAACTAACAACACGTAAAATTGTTGATGTCTAAACATCTATACGCTAGGGCGTAAAAATCTTTTGACTTTGATTTCTTTACTGAGATTTCTTTGCTTTTTGCTTTTGCTTTGCATTGTCAAATCGGTGTGAGCTATGTATGAGTGTATAAGTGTTTGAAAGAAGCAATACCAAGCAGAGAAACAAGTCGACCGGCTCGAGGATGACGGTGCGCCGCCGCCGGTTATTTTTCTGTATATTTCCGTACACGAAAGGTGAAAATGAACCGTAAGAGATACGGACTTGAAATTTGGACACAATGTGTAGACATTTGGCCACTACAACAACTAATACATGAGAGTTAAAAACTAAAGGGTGTTCCAAAACGAGCAACGAAAAATGTTAAAATCCCATGTAATATACATACAATTGTATGTACATATATACACTTGATATTTTAAAAGTTAGTGTATTTTTATACAGACTATAACAATTAACACTAAATTTAAAAAATTTAAATCAATGGATGTTCCATCAGTTAATGCAATTTTGACTTTGTAATTTTGACAACTTGCTGTATCTTGGAAACCGTAAGAGTAAAACTCTTGAAATTTTCAAAAACGGTAAAACTAAAAAATCAAAAATATATATAAAAACGCCAAATATAAAAAATCGCAAACAACAAAAAAAAATCGCCAAAACGAAAAAAAGCACCAAATTAAAACAAAAAATCTCTAGGACTAAAATAAATAGCGAAAAACCGGAAAAATCGCCAAAATAAAAAAAAACGCCAAAATGAAAAATTCGCCAAAATGAAAAAAATCGCCTAAATAAAAAACCCTTAAAACAGAAAAAATTGCCAAAATGAAAAAAATCGCCAAAAAGAAAAAAAACCCAAAAAAAAACTAACAAAATCACCAAAATGAAAAAATCGCCAAAATGAAAAAAAAATTGCGAAAATTAAAAAAACCCAAGAAGAGAAAAAAACGCCAAAACGAGAAAAAAGCGATAAAACTGAAAAAAATCGTTTAAACTGAAAAAATTTAAAAAATTAAGAAAGCTAAATCAAAAAAAAAAGATCAAAACCGAATGTGCGCGAGTCAAAGTCGCACTTTACTGAATTTATTTTAATTGCAATGCGTACACAACAACAAGAACAGAAAGAACTAAACGATGAACAACAGGAATTAAAAATTAAAAAGTAAAAATAAAGGCATTTACCATAGATGAGCACTGCAGTACCACTAAGGTTTCAGTAAAAACAATAAAAAATGTTAATTTTTACTGATTACTAAAATTTTTTTCTACAATTTTTATAAATTGCCTGAATGATTTGTTATATGATGAGGGGCATTGAATTTTCAGTAATCAGTAATACCCGTATTCATAATGAAATTCTACCAAGTGGCTAAATGTTTTTCATACAAAAGTTTCAAAATTTGAATGAAAAAACTTTGCCACTTGCTACGGCCCTACGATTTTACTAGTAATGCAAATTAAATTTCATTAGCAGTAAAAATTTACTGAATTTTTTTAGTAATCAGTAAATTTACTGCTTAATGCATTTTTTAATGCATTACATATTAATATATATATATATATATATATATATATATATATAAATGCAGTGTGCCCATTTACTAACCAAATAAGTTTAATAAAACAAACAAAAACCAACAAATTCATATGTATTTACAATATTGAAAGTTTTGATACTTTTAATTATTTAATTTAAAAAAAGATACTAAAAGCATAACTATTTCCAACTTAAAAAAAAATTTTCATTACTACATGGTTACACATCTCCTCTGTGATCGGACTCACATTGCTTTTTTTTAACCAAGCCTACCGAGTGGGGTATCACAATAAAGGAAATCAAAAGGGGACTACGAAAATGTAAATAAGTTATATTTTAATTTCATTAGGAATAAAAATTTAAAATATTCGGACAACTGGCTCAGACCTCACAATAAATTATGTTTTTAAAAAAAATTTTAAAAACCTATCCAGTGGGGTATCAAAATAAGAAATTCCGGGATACTAAAAAGTTTAAAATAACAAATTAATTTAAAAGAATAAAAACCCGACTAGCTAAAGACAGCTGAAAAGAAAAAAATAAAAATAAATTCAGTAGTGCGGAACATAGTGACTTTTACAGTCAGGAAGCATTAAAAATCGAATCTTCAAATCAAATCGCACTTCTGAATTTGTTTTTTGTCTTTATTGATTTTTAATTTATAATTAATTTATAATTCGTCATTTGAAACTTTCTTTGAAGTGTAGTTAAGTAAAATCACTTTGCGTCAAATAGTTTGCAATGCCTCCAATTAATTAAACTAAAAATAAATTCCTCAATATGGCAACCATGTTTAAAACTAAAAACAGAATGCATAAAAAAGCACAAAGCGGATCTTGCTAATGCAAGTGGTGGCACTACTGTCTGCGTACTCCAGCAGATTTCTATCTAAACGCCAAACACTATATATAAAAACACTGAAAATAATAACAACATAATGCATGAAAATAACAGGCCTGGTAATGTCTATGGCGTTATGGCGAGTCAACTACAATCAAATGCAGTGTTGCCCATTAGTTTGGTTCGAACGGCTGTTTTCTATGTCACGTCTGATTGCATCTTATATTATAATTCAAGTTGATTAATTTAATACAATTTAAAATGTACTTCAGAAGTTTAAAACCAGTATTTTGTACGGTAATACTGGTTTTAATTTCTTAAAGTATACTTAGCTTATGACTATGAGTATGAGCTAATATCTCTTATTATAAAGTGGTTCTTTTAGCTCTGGATTTTAATCTTAATATAAGAAAAAACTTTCAATATAACTTTATAAGACAATGATTTAGTAGTGGTAAAGCTAAACTATATATTTATTCTTAGAAAACAGGCACAAAGTCATTCTCAAAACAGAGTATACTTTAAAAATTTTAAACCAGTATTACCATACAAAACACTGGTTTTAATTTCTCAAAATATGCTTTATTTTCATCATAAATGTGCACTGCTTAAGCAATCTTGAAATGTAAATACGTCTTGTTTTTTAAATGTATTGTCGTGGCATGTATTATACTACACCAATAATAAATGATGTCGTTTAATAAGTAAAGCACTATGGATGGATTGATGTACGTGTATATGAGTCTTTGCAAGCGATGTGGCGAAGACTTCTTGTTCGTAACAAACACTCAAAAGAAGTAGAATTGATGAGTGTAATGCTTGTTATTTTGCATATTGTACGTTTGAGTGTGTGTGTGTGTGTGTGTAAGATGTAGATCGTAAGCTCCCTGCAGAAAGTGCGAATAGTGAAAATGTACTGAGTCGCTTTTGACTTTGTCACCAGTACTACTCTACAATTATTCCCCATACAATACTTTATGCTATAGACATTTAGCACGTGCTTCTCATTGAAAATCTACTAGTAACACTAAAACAATTGACTAGGTAGTGAATTCATAGTTCTTATGGGAACATGGAGACATACCAAGCAGACATTTACTGGTACATTTATATACCTTACGTACATACAAATTTATGTACATTGACAAGTTGTTGCGAAATCCACCAGAAATACACCACATCTGTTTTCTCTATTTCTTTTATACTGACGAATAGAAGAGAAATTGTAGACAATGTAACTACTACTAGAATTTTAGTGTTCACATAGATACACTTGGCCCCAGTCTGACTGCAGGGCTATAATGTGTTTAAGGGTGGCGCACACAACTAATGTCAATGCATGTTTGAATTTGTAAGTGCGCAAAAAAAATAAAAGAGCATACACACAACTTGTGTGTGATGGGAAATGTGGCACAATTGTGCCATTTTTTGCACTATTGGATGTTAGCTGGCACTGTGGCACTCTCGCTCCTTTTCTGGCACTTTTTGTCTATTCCAGCAATAGCCGCCAAAAAAGCTTAAGCGTCATATTTTTTAAAACTTCGTTTTTACGAAAATCGATTACTTGCGATCGGAACTAATCGATTTTTGTCAAAAAATGAAGGCCGAAAGTCATTTGTTTAAATTTTTTGGCGGTTATGGCTGGCATTAATTTGGCAACTTTTTTTTATCCCAATAAAAAGTATTCTTTTATTTTAGTATTCCTTCTTTTTAGTATTTACGTTGTTAAGTATTGAAAACTTACGGCCTTTTTCACAACGTGCAATTAAAACCTAACAGGGACTGTAACAGCTATTTTTGTATGAAGAACTTGCAGTTAAATTTCATTTCAAGTATTAATCATACATTGTGAAAAGGGACGTTAGTAGGGCTTGAGGATGACATTTGTTCGCTTATGATGGGGAAAAGTAATAGTGTTCAATGAATGTTTGTTACGAATTATTAAAAGAAATAACAGCTGATGTCGTAAACTTTTTATAAATATCTTCAAAACGTTGATTGTTTCGGCAAATTATTTTATATATAAATGCAATGATAAAACTTATGTTCTTAAAATAATAAATGATATTAATATCAAAACTATCTGAAAATGTAGGAGTACGTTTAATTTTTAGGAGGCTTTTTTTATTTCGTCATTTGTGTCTAAATTTTTTTAACAAAATATATATGTATTAATGATACCTTCGTTCATAATATACATACATATACATATATGTATGTAGTTCTAAACTCTCACCATCTTTAAACCGAAAATTTCAAGCATAAAGTTGAAGAATTCAAAAACAAAATAGTATTTTTAGGGTTCCGTACACCAAAGGTGAAAAGGAACCCTATTGTTTTCGCTAATTAGTGTATTTTTATACAGACTACAACAATTAACACTATAATTTAAAAAAAAATTAAATTCAAGGGTGGTCCATCAGTTAATGCAATTTTGACTATGTAATTTTGACAATTTGCTATATCTTGGAAACCGTAAGAGGCAAACACTTGAAATTTTCAAAAACGGTAAAACTAAAAAAAAACCGAAAATTATAAAATCGCTTAATTAAAAAAAAAAATCGCCAAAAATTAAAAAAAAACGCCAAAACGAAAAAAATCACCAAAATTAAAATAAAAATTTCTAACACTAAAATAAATCGCCAAATTCGAAAAAATCGCCAAAATGAAAAAAATCGCCAAAATGAAAAAAACGCCAAAAATCGAAAAAAATCGCCAAAACCCGAAAATGTCGCCAAAACTAAGAAAAAAATTTTATATAAAAAAAAACCGCAAAAATGAAAAAAATCGCCAAAAATAAAAAAATCGCCAAAATGAAAAAAACGCCAAAACCGAAAAAAGTCGCCAAAACGAGAAAATAAAGTGTCAAAACTAAAAAATAGCCAAAACTTAAAAAAATCGTCAAAACCGAAAAAAACGCAAAAAGCGCCAAAACAAAAAAACCGAAAAGACCCCAAAAAAGAAAAAATGCCGTAACTATATACAGGGTGGGCCAAAAGAAACCAGGGGTGTAAAAGTTTAATAACTTTTTTGTTTATTAATTTTTTTTTATTTTTTCTTTCAGATTATATAGACAACACTTGGAGAATTTATAATGGAGAGGTTCACAACTGAACAAAGAACCAGAACAATAGAATTTTATTATTTAAACCAGAGATCAATTATTTTAACGCATATCGTCGACATTTTAACGTCAGAATTTCGCCCTCTGAAGCGATGATTCGTTGCTTAGTTAATCGTCATCACCAACATGGCAGCGTAAGAGATTTGCCTCGAACCGGTAGACCACGTTTAAGTCGCACTGCGGAAAATATTGAACGAGTACAGCAAAGTGTTAACGAAGCACCAGAAACATCTGGTAGAAGGCGTTCTGCGCAGCTAGAAATGTCTCGTACGTCACTACGGCACATTTTAAAAAAAGATTTACAGTTATACCCATATAAGGTGCAATTGGTCCAAGAATTAAAACCTGCAGATCATCGGCAACGTCTAAATTTTGCAGTTAAATTTCAAGAGTTGGCCAGAAATGAAATCAACTTTATTGAAAATTTGATTATGAGTGATGAAGCTAATTTTCATTTGAATGGCTTTGTTAATAAGCAGAACTGTAGGTTCTGGGGTTCTCAAAATCCAAGAGCCATTCATCAACGCCAATTGCACCCCATCAGGTATACAGTATGGTGTGGGATCATATCTGAAAATGTCATTGGGCCCTACTTCTTCGAGAATGAAGATGGAAGTGCTGTAACCGTAAATGGAGAGCGGTATCGGTTTATGATAGAAAATTTTTTACGTCCTGCTCTTGAAAACAGACCTGGTATGTGGTTTCAGCAGGACGGAGCCACTGCCCATACTGTCCGAGACACAATGGCACTTTTAAGTCAAATTTTTGGAGAGCGAATAATTTCTCGAAATTCGGAAATTATTTGGCCAGCGCGATCGCCAGATTTGACAGCACCCAACTATTTTCTTTGGGGTTTTTTGAAGGAGCGAGTGCATGTGAACAAGCCAGAGACAATCCTTGAACTCAAGGCAAACATTGTTGCAGAAATTCGAACGCTACAGCCACAAGTTTTGAAAAATGCTCTAAAAAGAGCCCATCAGTGCGAAGCTTAAAACGGTGGTCATTTAAGAGGCATAATTTTTCATACTTAGTGTAAAAAAATTTCCACTTTGTATATTATATAATTTGAAAGAAAAAATAAAAAAAAGTTAATAAACAAAAAAGTTATTAAACTTTTACACCCCTTGGTTTCTTTTGGCCCACCCTGTATTATATAGGATTTAGTTTGTATTAAATTACATATCTACTGTTCGTGCGCGAGTCAGAGTCGCACTTTACTGAATTTATTTTCTTTTTTTTTTGTCATATTGGAAAACTAAATATATCTTCAATATAGCTTCAGAAAATGTTCTCAGTAGAGACATAAATATTACTGTTCCTTTTGTTAGGCAAACGTTTCCAAATTAAAGAAAACATACTAAAAAGTTAAAAGTGAATACAGATCTATATCACACTTTGAAAATTTATAAAATTGCTTATCTTAAGTGAGAGTCAGTTTTGGAAAGATATCGAAGACGTGAAAAATAATTTCAATATGCTGGCATAACATAGCCCCTTGTAGGCAAATTCGGCGAAGAAAATGGTTTTCGGTTTTATGTTTAAAAGAACAAAAATTGTGTGGCTTAAGAAGTGTTTTCGACCTTCACCACCTGTCTTCTCTGTCTTTTAGGCATTCATTGCTTGAGTGTTACTTCTCTTAAATTTTTTTTTTTTGCAAATAGAGAAAAAGTAGTTGCTGATTAATTACCTCCAATTTATTCACTGGAGCGATGTATCCTTTAGAATCATGTTTTGTTCAATTATGTAAAGGACTAGTTGAGACCACTAAACGTTGCCTTGCTATCAACAATTTTATTTCCGTCATATGTTTGTTTTATATATACATACATAAGAAGCCTTTGTTTCCATTTTCATAAAAATCAGTTCAACAGCCACTTTAGCATTCGGCAAGGTGACAGTCGAGCGGACAGAGTGAATTTAGGTTAAAATAATTTAATTTTTCTTTTCAGTACGTAAGCTATTGCTTTAATAGATCTCTCCTAAAATGATAATTCATATTTTCTAAGTATAGAAGATTTAGCGCACGTGGACCCTGACTAAGGCATATAAGTTGAAGTTTACTTAGCCTATGTCCGTAAGGCAGTTCCATTCTTCATTTTGTTGAAAAAAATTTTAAAATCGAGCCGGCAGTTTCGTCGATTAGATTTTACAAACATATAAAGACGCAAACATAGAAACTTTTACCTGTTTAGATCAGTTAGTTGTATTTCTTGTAAATAAGTAGAAAGTATTAATAAATTATATCTAAATATGTACATATGTAAAGGGTGTTTTTTATTGAGGTATAGAACTTTAAGTTGGCATCACTTTTTTAACTGGCGGCCATTTTGTCAGCTGTCAAGTGATTAATATTTAGTTTGGTTTGCCATTTCATCATGAATAGGTTGACAAAAGAACAACCCTTGCAAATCGTGCAAATTTATTTCGAAAATAATGGTTCAGTTCGCGAAGTTTACCGCAAGCTCCGTCCATTTTATGGTTGACATAATCGTCCATCAGAGCAATTAATTCGGTTAACCATGGATCGTTTTCGCACTACGTTTACTCTATGTGATAATACGCATCCGCAGAGACGTCGAACAGTGCGGACCGAAGAAACAATTGTCTACGCCAACAAACCAGAAACGTTAGGGGACTTGGAAGCCAACATTCGTGGCGTTATTGCCAACATACGGCCCATAAAGCCTAAGCTAAACAAAATCTTATTTTTAGGCATAACCCAGGTTGTATAAAATTAAATTTTTAGCTAAAATCACTACTTCAATTATTGAACTCCAGTTTTAACAAATTATTGATATGTACTATAATAATAAATAATCCTCACAAAAACATAAATGTGAAAAACGTCCAAGTTCTTATCCAAAATTTCGGCCATTAAAAGTTGTGAGATATAAATTTTGACCAAGTTCTTCTCTGCCACAATACATAATTTTATCAATATAAAGAAATAAACATTTATACATCATTCTCTCCTTTTTTGGAAAGGCAAACACATTACCAAGTAAACAGATTATCTAGAAGTTATATGACACAATTACGATTACAAATTTATAAAATACATAATATATTTCTGTGTTAGGTATTGTGGCAAAGAAGAACTTGGTCAAAATTTATATCTCACTACTTTTAATGGCCGAACTTTTTTATAGGAACTTGGCCTTTTTTCACATTTATGTTTCTGTGAGGATCTGACTACTTTTTGAAAAATTTGCTATGATAACATTTTTTACACTTAAAATTTCTTTGCCAGTTAAAAATGGCAAAGTTGCATAAAATAATGGGTAAGAGTGTGATGGATGTTAAATTGTTGACCTTAAAAATGCACTATTGTGCCATTACAACGGGTCGCCAGTGTGTATGCAATTTAGTAAGAGTCGTCTGGAAAGAAACATGTAAAGTAGAGCGTAAATTTTAGTGGCGGTGATCCCGTCTTTTATCTCAATAAATTTACATATTAAAGTGTGATTAGCCAAAGTACATATATCAAAAGGATATGCCCAATGTGCATGCAAAGTTTCAATAGGGTAGCTGGTGCTTTTAATTTTTGGATTTTCTGATTGAGTAAATCTGTTAATATTTGTCTACAAAATGTCAGCTCTCTATAGTATAATATTATGTAAAATATTTATGGGCCTGGCCTCGCGGACTTTTATATCCTCTAGGGCTTATTGTTCATGCAAAGTTTGGTATTAAACAGTTAATAAGAAATACCTGGATATTAAATTAAAAACTGCTAAGCCGAAGTACCTGAACGAAAAAGCTATGATTTATGGGTGAAGTCATGGCTACTTTTCAAAATTGGGAATTTTTATTTTGGATAAGTGCCATGTGTATGAAAAGCTTCAATAAAATTTATCTTAATTTTGAATTAAAAGTACCTGTTCCGCCTTCTGATAGCAACTTCTGGGTTTTCAGATTTTTCTTAGTAATCTGTTATCTATATTTATTTGGGTATCAAATTTAAGCTCGCTAGTGCAAATTAGAGCTTTAACGTCCTGCCCGGCATCTTGGATAAAACTTTTTGGTTTTAAGATTTTCCCATAGGCCTACGCAGCTACACTTACTAGTGTATAAAATGTCAGCTATCTAGCGCGAATTATATCCTTAGATTTTATCAGCATTACATCTCCCACTATTCCTAACTCAAAATTATGTTGTGAGCAGCGTTTATAATTCATGCTAATTTTCTTCTAAAATATACTAGACAGATATTAGATTAAACGCAATGCTAACATTTTATGGAAGTCATCACGCCAAATTGTTAAGGTGATAGTTTAAAGTATTGTGTACGTGCAACGCATATGCAAGATTTCACTGAATTGGCTTGAATTAAAAACTGTGTATTAAGTTTTTAGTTCAAAATAATATTAGCATGGCCCCGCCCATTCTGGTAAAATTTTTTGGGTTTTCAGATTTTTCTAGTTGGTTCCTCACTTAGACCTACTTGTATATCAAATTTCAGCTCATAAGCGCTACTTAAAATTTTTAATTTTTATATTCGCAACCCCGCCCCTCTAACTAAAAGTTACGGGTTTTCAGATTTTTCTAGCTGTTTTCTCACCTAGACCTACTTGTATATCAAATTTCAGGTCCTTAGCGCAACTTTTAACTTTTAATTTTTATGGGCGTAACCCCGCCCACTTTTCCAAAGTCAAAATTTTTTTGGGCCAGTGCTAATTATTCGTGTCTAGTTTCGTTACAAACGGAATGGAATGCCGCAGGGCATTAAAATGAGGTTTAAATTGTATGGGCGCGTCAACGCCCACTTTTTAATTAAAAAAATTATAGCCTTGCATTACCGCAGTATGTATGCCGAATTTAAATAGAAAAGCTTCCACTAAGCGCCTTATATTAGCTTTTTTAATTCTGACTTTTGAGGGCGTAGCCCTGCCCTCCAGGTTAAAATTTCCGAGATTTCAATTTTTTTTATTTTATTTCTCACCTAGACCTAGCTCTGTAACGAATTTCAGCTCAATAGCACAAACTTTAATTTTTATGGGCGTAGCCCCGCCCTCCTGGTTAAAATTTCCAGGTTTTCAGATTTTTCTGGTTCATTGCTCACCTAGATCTTCTCATGTACCAAATTTTAGTAGCGGAGGTGCTTCATCAATTTGATGAGTGTGCCAGTGGTCAGTGGTCAGTGAGTCAGTGAGTATGTCTTAAAATATGCACTTTTTGCACCTCTATATCTCCGGAGCCTTTGATTGTAAAACTTTCAAACCTTGCATATGAGGTAACATATTCTAATTATGATTTAAATTTCATAATTTTATGGTCGCGGGGAACAAAGTTATGAGGGGGGTAAAAACAGCTCGAATGGCTTCCTGTAAATATACACACTGCGTGCATTCGCCAGAACTTGGCCCATAATACCATTAAAATTGCTGACGTTTTAATTACAAATTTGTCAATATTATAAGAAAAGAAAAACCAGTAGCACTAATTAATTTATTTATGAGCAGCCAATTTATGAATACCAGATAGTTGCTGTACTTGTGACATACTTAAATGTTAATTCAATTTGTTTAGCATGTTAATTTTACAAGGAAAACATTTCTTTTTTAGTATGTCAACAAGGTTTTATTTTAAATTATGGATTTGGAGTATACATATGTAAATTATATGTTTGTAGTTATATATGCCGGCCTATTTAAAAAAAAATATGAAATTCTTACTATGATCATTCCTTTCTTATGCAGCATGTCTTATTTCTTATGCATGGCTATACAAAAGCTTAATACTTGCGGTTGCCTGCTGGTGCGGCGGGCAAGATACATGAATCGTTGAATGTTTTATTCGATTTGGTGGCACTCCATGCATTATAAATATGTTGAAATAGTTGCTGGTGGTGGTGTAGGTGGTGATGGTGCGGCCACAAAGACAAGAAAGTACAAGGCACCATGCAATCTAATATAATAATAAAGAGAAAATATGCCTTGAGGCACTCGTTATAAGCTCCAACAAATGAAAGTGAAATTAAAGAAAGAAGCCAGCAAGATGTAAAGAAGATGATGAAGAAGCAGAAAAAAATTTGATAAAGAATAAAAAGCAAATATGTAAACAACTTGAGCACAAAAGCTGATGAATTTCTAAGATTATGATGTTGTTCCATTCAACATCTCGTCATTATATTTCCTCGCAAACTTCATTATCGTTTATAATAAAGTTGCGTGGTGAAGCATAGTGCAAAATTGTGCTACCCAAGACAAAAGTGCATGTTCAGAAAATTGAACAAGACGAGATATATTAAGTGTTGTTGGTAAGAGTCATTCAGGCATTATTTCGCGTATTTTATTGTTTTATATCGTGTCTGTCTTTTTTTTTTTTAATTTTTTCTTTTGTACAAAATAGATAGTTGGACAGTCAGTCAGTCATTCATTCACTCATCACTCATTGAGTTGGCTGGCTAGTCATGAAAATCATGTAATCTTAACAAATTTTATTTCTATCGTGGTACAAGGTGCAGCAAAACTGTGGCGCTTCTTTTATAAGAAATTATTTTCTGTAAAAAATTTCGTTTCTAAACATTTCAAGTAACGAAAATTCGTTCCAAATAAAACTTTTTCAATACAAATTTCAAAATGAAAAAATCGTTTTTATATAAAAAAAATCTAATCTTTAATTTATTTAATCAAACTATTGATTTGTTAGCTTTTAAGGCAAACCTAATTGCTTTAAATAAATTTTTTCATAAAACAATTTTTGTATTATATACTACAATTACGTCTTATACTGAAGATACAGTACTTAACTTTAATCTCAAATAGTTTCAATTACATTTTATACCAGTTTGTTATGCAATAAAGTTCTATTTTACGCAAACTCTTATACTGGAGTTAAAATTTCATTCTTATTCTAAAGCTTACTTCTCATATCTTAATTGCATCAAAGCTATTTTCATTTAAATTTAAGTGATAAACTAAAAGCAATATTTCATAATAACATTAGTATTTTATATTTAAATTTCCATTATATACAAATGTATAAATTCTATAAACTTTAACTTTACCAAAGTAATTTTTTATATGATTTTAACTACCATTTTATGTATACGAATCAGAAAGTCTTATATTAATAAGAAAGGTTATACTAAAGCTTTGTAAAATTTAGAAGACTATTTTATAGCAGAATAATAATCTTACACCAATATGTATTTCCATGCTGTGCCCCAATAGGCGTATTTGAAACTAAAGTCTTCTTATGCAAATACTTATACTTACACTTCTGATTCAATCAGCATTAAAGTAAAAGGTTACTATCTTATGTATATATATAAAACGAAGAAAAGTTTGAGCCATACATTATCTAATACTATGCTTACATTCTATTTTGTATCTCGCAAGCCATGTTTCATGCTCAAGTTGTCGTCTTATAAAAGGTCATATACAATTTCTTATACTTAAAATGTTGCTTAATTTTTTGTCACAAAGTAAGCGTAACATTTTAGAGATTCAGAGATAAAAACCTTTTACTGAACCGACCTCTTATATTATATTTATTGTCCTACAAAAAGTCTTATACTTGTGCTTAAGGCGCATACAAACTTTTCTTTATTATATCTTAGAGTCTTATAACCTTATACGCACACTCAAATAGCATAAATAATTTCCTTTTCATGCGAAAATTCCAATTTAGTAATAATACTTGCATTTTGTGTCTCACAAGTAATTTTTCATAATAAAATTATCGTCTTATACAATGTCTTATACTAAGAATTTTGCTTAAACTGCTATAATAAAGCAAACTAAACATCTTACAGATGCACTTAAATGAACTGTTATACTATAATTATAGTTTTATATAAAGTCTTATACTTGTGCTTAAGACATAGAACAAGTTGTCTATATTATGTCTTAGAGTCTTATTCAACTTCTCATACTCACACTAAAAAAGCATTGATAATTTCCAGTTTATGCGAAAATTACAGTTTAGTAATAAAGTTTCCATTTTGTGTCTCAAAAATTATCGTCTTATACAATGTCTTATACTAAGAATTTTGCTTAAACTGCTATCACTTACATCTTCCGTATGTAAAGACAAAATTCTTTTACTAAAGTCAACTCTTATACTAATAGTTATTGTCTTATACAAAGTCTTATACTTATGCTTAAGGTATATTATAATTTCTTTATTAAATCAAAATATAAATATTATGCTAAGGCTAACGTATTTAAATAGTAAACTTCAAACAGTTAACTATTTATCTTATACAAAATTTAATAATGGGTATACGAGTAATTTTAAGGCCAATATTAAAAATAAACCATTACTGTATACTAAAAATTCTGGTATAATATTACTAACCAAAAGTTACCCAAATATTAGTAAAACTTCACTCTTATACTGGCGAATGAGCAGCAGTTGTAAACTTTTAAACTTTAAAATAATATTCATAATCAACCCTATCGTGAACAGTTTTTCCCTAGAAATATTTTCCCTTTTCCCCAAATTGCAATCGTGATTAATTTTTCCCCCGAAATGTGTTCCCTTTCTTGATTCCCCTTATCGTGAATAATATTTTTCACATGGATTTTTTCATTTTTCCCTTCGTTTTGTTCACTTTATTTTTGCAGGCGAACTGAATTAATACACTGCGTAATTTCAATATTATACTTGCAATTATATATTAAAACTTACAAATAATTATTTTTAGGGCAAGATCAATAAATAATGTCAACGATTAATAACAATAATTCCTTGGAACACCTTTTTTCATTGAACATGAATCTCTTTGATTCACATGCCGTAAATTTTATGGCTGCAGTATATTAAAAACTATTTTGCACGGCACCTAAAACAATTAAAAACACAACTTTACACTCTATAACATTTCATTTGAAATAAAAAAATATGTATGTTTCTTATTATTAAACTTAATTTGTTTGATTTTCAATTAATTTTGAAGCTTTATAAGTCTTCTTCCCGCCTTTTTACATTCACTGCGCATTGATAGCGGGAACAAATGTTCCCATGAAATTCACGATTGGAAATTTCACATCATGGGGACTGAAAATTTCATGGGAACAAAAATTTCACATTTTATTCACGATAGGGGTGAATACTTGCAGTAATAACAAAGACTTATACTCAATCTAAAATTAAGTTGTTTATATATGCTCAATAAAATTTAGTCTTAAATTGTATAAAAATGTTAATGTTGAAAGCATTTGAGCTTTTAAAATATTACCTAATCACATATGAATATAGATTCATTAAAAAATATATGCATTTTCTTTCCATTTGCTATTTTGCACATTGGCAATTATTCTTGCCTCATTATTTCATAACTTAATCAAAAAATCCTCTTATACTAATGCTTGTAAATTAATAAAGACATTAAATTGTGAGTGAAGTCTTTTTTTAAAAACGTTTTCATTTTTGCATTAACATAACTCATGGTAAATTGATTAAAGTATATTTTCGATACAACTGCAATTATAATTATTATGTTGATTAGCGCAAATATTGGTGGTATAATTTGTAATGTAAGTATATTTGCTAGTGTTTATGTGTGAGCAAAATTATTTCAATTTTCCATTTTCTTGTGAATTCAAATTGCCACCATTTGATAAGGCCGAATTGTTGAAACAAAGTAGTACAGAGTTTTTCAAAAATTTACTGATCGCTCAAAAGAGCTGGAAAGAAAACTAATTGTGTACGATTACAAAAATGTTTAATGTGTTCGTATTAGGGTGGACGCATTTCACTAAGTATGGACTGAGAGTTTCCGCATAATTTTTAAAAGCTTGTACTTTTTTTAGAGAAGGGAACAGCAGATTGAGCGATAGATTTTGTATAAGACGCTTAGACTCTTATTTTAATACAAAAGTACAGTTTATGCAAGATGTTACTTTTAGTGTAAGCTGAGGGTTTAAGAGGCAGACAATCATTTTAGTACAATATGGTATCTTTAGTAGAGGATTTTAGTTTTAGTATAAGGCCAAATAAAGTCTAAGAGTTTTAGTATAAGTTAGCATTTTTAGTATAATGTGCTGAATTAAGTATAAGATGAAAGTTATATTACAAAATGGTATTTTTTTTATAAGACAGTAGATTTTGTTTAAGATTGCAATTATTGTATAAGATGATAGTTATGCAAGACGTCAATTTTGTTGCCAGATCGTAGTTTTGGATGAACGTGGTATTTTTGGTACATTAATAACGTGACCAGATGGTTTTTGCAAAAAGTGGGACATGATCAATCAAAAAGCGGATTTCGAAGAAAATACCGCGAAAAAGCGGGATTTTAAAATAAATAACTTTTAGAAAGCGGGATGTGCAATATGCACATATACACGTTCGCTTATACTTAGGAAACACAATTTTCAACTCAAAAGAATCGCTTTTAAATAAACAAAAAGATTTATAAACAAAAATATTTATCTATATGAAAAAAAAAACAAATGTCGTTCGTTGATAATCGCATTAATTAAGAGCGGCTGCACCGATTTCACTATTTTTTTTCAATATGGCTCCTCCCATATAATTTGTTTGTTTGTTTTGGAATATCTTTCAGCAAGAAACGTGAAACTATTTTTATTGTGTGCGTTGTCTTACAAAAAAGTTCGAATTAGACATGTAGGTGTGAAACCTCTCATAAAGAAAGTTATTTACTTTGAGATATCTGGGAAAGTAATATAGTGAGAAGGGGGAAATTTTGTAGGTATTAGGGTAGAAGGGGACCATTCGCCACTTTTTTTTTCTAAGCAGGGGTCCTGTCAAAACCTTAACTGATATTTCTAATTTTTATGTTGCTTTAAATACTTATATGTGTTTGCTTTAATTTGAGTTCTTTTGATTCCGACTACTCGTCATTTTATATATTTTTTTTGCAAAACCCCTAAATTATCCAAAACGGCGATACTACCACGCACAAACGTCAGGAATAAAATAAAACAACAATTTGTCAACATACCACCAATTTTAATTGCTTTCAAACAAAAGAAAAAAAAACATAATTAATTTTAAGTAAACGCAAAATAACAGTAAAAAAATTAATTTAAGCGAAGTCACCAAATTACTTTTTTGATTTCTTGGTCAAAGGATTGTCACTTAACATTGCATTGGGACCAGAAAAACAAGCCGATCGGCTCACAGCCGGCTCAAGAGCCGCCGCCGGCTTTCAATGTAACTTCAAGCCGCCGCCAATGCATGCGGCTAGCCTTGGTTCAAAATTGCAGCCGGCTAATTGGAGACTGGCGAATGAGCCCCACGGAGAGTTTTATAATTTAAAGAATATTATTTTTCACTTAAAATTAATTCATTGAGAAAACTTACCCAAATTATTGTTCACTACTGTCAACAGTAAAACACTTAAAAATAACTTTTTCGAATACCAAAAACTTAAAAAGTAGTTTCAAAAATACTTTGAGCAAAATATTTTTGCGAGATTCAGAAAAATAACTTATCAAGTCTCACGCTGAAAATATGAGGGATGGAAGAATATCGATAAACAAAGCAAATATTGGTTAGAACATCAAAAACGATTACTTCATTTTTAAAATAATTGGTCATGTCAGATGTGCCCCCATGGCGAATGGTCCCCCTTCTACCCTACTCTGTCGATAGTCAGTCTACTGATCTTGCTGATTTGCTCGCAGCGTATTGCTGATGGTCTAGAAGGAGCAATAGGCTATTAATTTTTTAATGCCTAAAGTCCCTTACAGAAGATATCTTGGAAACCAAAACAGTAAAAAAAATTTTAAATATTTTCCTAAAGATGATAGTGTTATAAAAGAAGGGGATCCATAATGGAGAAAAGAGTGTGTCACCTCATAAGTAAAATTATTATCACATAATTTTTTAATATTTTGGCAATTTGAAATTCTGCTGGTTCTGTCGATGATTGAAAATAATCGGGATTGGACAAGTGAGCTTCAAATAGAGAAAATTTTTACTTAAAAAAAATATCTTGGAAAGTAATGATTATTTATATTAATAAATATTATTCAAAATAGAGTAAAATAAAAAAATTTTCTTTTCATCTCAGAACGTTTATGGGGTGTAGCAAAGCACACAACGTTTCGGCTATTTAAGCAATAACTACGCTTAAAAAATATTTGGAATGAATTTTTATGACTGACATTTTAATAAAAATAGAACAAGATATTGAAAATTTCTAAACTCCAAAAAGCGGGATAAAGCGGGATAGAAATTCGAAGCGGTATCGACCTAAAAAAGGCGGGATGTGTGGTCAGGTTATACATTAAGGAAGTTTTAGTACAATACGCTAGTTTGACCTAAGACGCTATTTTTAACGAATTCTTAGAAAATTTAAAACAAGATTGTATATATTTTTTTTTTTTGTATAATACACATTTTTTGTATAAGACGTTTTTTTTCTATGACACCCTCGTGATCATGCTCATGATCCTGGCTGTAATGTAAGACGAGATTTTAGACCCAAGACATTTATTTTAGTATTAAACCATAATTTTTGGCTAAGCTGCTAATTTTAGTACAAAAAGGAAGTTTTAGTACAATACATAATTTTTAGTACACGATACTTTTTTTTTATGCGGGACATTAATTTTAGTATAATCCAGTAATTTTGGTAGAAGATAAAAAATTTAGTATAAGATCCTTGTTTTAGGATAACACGAAAATTATAGTCGCTTTACCACCACACGTTAATTTTAATATAAAGAGGTAGTTTTGGCACACGAATTTATCTCCAGCTGAAGTCAGAATTTTTAGTACAAGACGGTAATTTTGTATATAAGGATATAAATATACATATAATATAAAATGGTAGTTTTTGTACTCATACATATAAGACATAAGTTTCAGTTTAAGACGTTAGTTTTAATATACGATTTTTTATGAGACCGTATTTTTTATATATGAAGAACTTAGGCCATAAGCTAACATTATTTTTAGTATAAAAGGATAGTTTTAACGTACGCCAGTAGTTATGGTGTAACTTTTTTAACTTGAGCTTAACACAGTGGTTTTAGTACAAGATAAGTATAAGTTTTAGTATGAAGCGATATTTTTATTACAATGCATTATTATTGTTTTGAGATCGTAATTTCTGCATGAAAGTGTTTTTTTTTTATTTTTTTTTGTATATCACAAATTTTTTTATATAATTGTAGAAAGCTGCAACTATCTTAGTACATATAAGACATCAAATTTGCTATGAGACAAAACTAACAGTATTAGATGGTAATATTTGTATAATATGGTACTTTTTTTATTATTAAGGAACAATAATTTTGGTATAAAGGGAAATTTTGGGACAAGGCACTAGTTTTAGTACAAGCTGGAATTTTTGGTATAAGACTGTATTTTTAGTATATAACGTTAATGTTTATATAAGGCAACAATGGGTGCATTCATAAGACGTAGCTGTTGTGCAACCGTTGAGTGTTGGTCTTAGAAACGCATAGTTGAGTAGTTCCGCTCCACTCAACAGTTGAGTCATTTTCCATCATAAAATTATTTCGCTACCTATAGTCAACATGTTATGCTCAGCCTGAACAGCTGATTGAATAGAGCTTTATCTTTTATTTGATTTGTTAGGTGGCAGGAGCAAATATTTGTTAAATTTTACATTACAAATGCGACGAAGTAACAAAATAAAGATATAAGATCAAATTATATCTATCAAGCCGTTTCTAGGACGTAACTATTGGGGCCAACAGTTGCCAACAGTTTCACAACTGTTGAGCTCAAAAGCTACGTTTTATGAATGCGCCTATTCAGTCTTGCTTTTAGGTTTTGCTCTAGCATGAGTGGGTAGTTGTCCTTCGTGTGTAGTGTTTAGTATAGAATGGTATTCTCGTTAGTATTTTTACCCAAATATAATTAAAAGAAATGCGAAATAATATTTAAGATAAGTTATAATTTTAATGGACTTCACTTTAAATAAATAACAGATAGTGGCTTTGGTGTTATTTATTTAATAAATATCTTGAGCCTCCTTTATGTTGATTGAAAAACCAACGAGATAATAATTTCATATTTCCTGCTAATATCGATGGTGCTGGTGTTGTGCCTACCTTAACAAAAAACAAAACAAAAAAAAATTAATAATCCACACTATTATATCAGTATAATTATTATTTAAACCATATAAAAGAGGGGAAAGTTTTTACAATACGAAATTACACTTCAGTTTTGTAATAATTTTTTATTTTGCTTTACCCAATATAAAAGTAAAATAGTTAATGAGTTCTTATTTAAATGATATAATAATGTTTTAGTTTTGTCGGTGTGTATATGTATGTGAGTGTGTGTGTGTGTGTGTGTTTGTGTGTGTGTGTTTGAAGTTTACTACTTGTTTGTTTTTCCAATATTGTAATTAAAATTTTAATATTCATAATAATTTTTAGATTAATTGTAAGGATTTTATAAATTATCAGTTTAACAAACTATTACTAGAGTTTTTCCACAAGCATATTTTTTGTTATGGTAATTAATCCTTCATAAAAGTTGTTGTTGTTGTTTCAAGGAATTTAAAATGTATGAACGAAAAGACTTTTAAAAGTGATTTTAAAGTTTTATGAAACAGTAAAAGTAATCACGATTTAAATATATTTAATTAATATATTTAATTAAATTTGCTTAAATTTATTTGTTAGAGAAGCTTAACCAGCAGCATGTCAGTTGGAAGCAATAAAGTATTTCTGCACAATTCCCGGCAGATTTTTAACATTTAATGTCGTTTCCAGGAAGCCAAGTACTCTCAACTGAATTTTATATTATTTTGAGCCATTGGAGATTAGCAAAAGTTAATTGGTATTTATCTAGGAATTGCCTGCTTGTGGTGCAACTTGTACTACATGCGGTAACTAATTTTTTCATTTGTAACATATTGAAGCACAAATTGAGAGTGTAAATCTTAATTCTGATATGTAGTTTTGTGGAATGTGGGGTCTATGTTCTAACTGAATATATGAGAACGCATAATATCAAATACCTTCGAAATTACGAATTTTTTTTAAATAAAAGGGCGAATTAGTTTTTAATAAAAATCTAGCTTAAAAAGTGTTGCTTTAACGCATTAACTGGAAATTAGTACGATTGGGTATATTCGAAATTTCGAAACTGAGTTCGATTTTTAGATTTTATGTGGAAAGTAACCTCAGGATTTTTAAAAATTATTTTTTATATTGAAAAAAAAAAGAAGAAACATTATAATTTTCCAAAGTAATAAGCTTATTTCAAAAAGTAATTTAAATTCAATACATTGAATTGCTGATGATTTTCGGACTGAAAATGGCCATAATTTATGGAAAATAAACGATTTGAAATAATATATCAAAATATTTGAAAAATTTAAGCATATTCGAAATTTCGAACAACAGTGTTCTAATCATTTCAATTCTAAATATATTACCAGGCAATTTGAAATTAAATGCGAATTTCGAAATTATATGCGAATTTCGAAATTATGTGTGAGTTTCGAAATTGTATGCGAATTTCGAAAGTATGTGTGAATTTCGAAATTGTATGTGAGTTTCGAATTTATATGCGAATTTCGAAATTATGTGCGAATTCCGAAACTATGTGTAGATTTCGAAATTATGTGTAAATTTCGAAATCGTATGTGAATTTCGAAATTATATGCGAATTTAGAAATTATATGTGAATTTTGAAATAAGATAAATTTTTTTTTGAAAATCTAAGAATGTATTGAGATTTTTTCAGAAAATGAGGAGAAACTTTCTTTATAACATTGTTCGAAAATGTTGAATTAATTTGACTCGAATTATGTTGAATTATTATGCTGAAAAATTAAATCTGTCTAAAAAGTCTCTTTAATTTTGAAGAATATTATGGATTCAAATGAAAATTCAAAAATATCAAATTTGAGAGCATGTTGGAAAATTCGAATTTGCTTTTCTTTCTATTATATCACTCATTCCTTAAAATTTTTTATAACAAACAAGAATACGCATCAATGGGATTCATTCATATGGTGATATTACCTTTTCTTATGCGAAGTTATACACATACATATTTTCAATATCATGTGGATTCAAAAATTCAGTGTACTTATAAGAAAATTAATTATATATCCATGCGGAACAAGAAGAAAGAGTTTGTTTATTATACTTGAAAATATTAACGCATTTCCGAGATTCGTTTTTTTAAATTAATTATTTTTGTATTAAAAAATCTTAATTTTAAAATTTTATTTTTTAAGGGACATACTTCCCTTCCCCTAATTTTGAAAATTATAATTTCATTTCAAAAAAATCTTCGTTTTAAGTCTTTATAAAAACTATATCTTAATATATATATATATATATATATATATATATATATATATATATATATATATATATATATATTTAATTATATGCAAAAGTATGTTAAATTTGTCAATAATATTATGATTTAAAAATTTTGTAAAAATTATAATATATTTTTACAAAGTTTCGTTTAGAAAATTTTTATGAAAATCACTGAAAAATGTGTGTGCTTTTCATATAAATTTTCTACTTAAGTCGATCGTTTGTGTTGTGGAAACAGGGAGTTCATTTTTCATTTTCAAAATATTTTTGAATTTTTTTTTTTCTAGAAAATATCTGAGGAAAATTGTGGCACTTTATATTAAAAGAAATTTTAAAGTATTTCAATGAAGTTGCATTGGAAATATTTTAAAATTTCTATCGATATCGAATGCTGATGTCGAAATAAAATTTTAAGTTATTTGTTAATGTCTTAAGTTCGAAATTTTTTAGTTGTATTGAAGAAAAGTAATTTTACAAATGTTGATTTTAGCTGAATTATTTTTTCGAATAATAATGCTCGAATTTTCGAAATCAAGTTCGAATTTTTCTTTTTACACCGATTTCAAATTACTTAGCTGTAAACAATGTGTAAGACTGTGGTATTTTTTAAGTTTTATTATGTTCGAAAAAAAAATTAAGCTTATATCGAGGACTTATAAAAACTCAGATTTATATTTCTTGTAATGTAAAATATATTTAGAAATTATTTTTAGATGGAAAAATTATGGATAAGCTAAAATTTTAGTAATTGAAGAAAATTCGAATTTTCGAACTTACATGAATTCTTTTAGAATAGAATTAAATTTATGTTATATTTATTAAAACTAAAATTTTCGTTTTACATATGCCGGTACTCCTTTTCAATTGAGAAGTTTTAAGATTTCTTTGTCTCTAAAATGAGTTGCTAAAGTTTTAATATATATATATTAACTCTGCAGGATCAAAGCTCATCAAAAATGTTCTTTTTTTTTTCGAAGAAACTTCAGAGAAATAAATATAATATTTGTGAACAAAATGGTTTTAATAAATGGAAACTAAAGTTACAAAAAAATCAAAAGTTATTTGTTAATTTGAAATTTATTTGCTGGTGGTTCAGCTGTGTCTCTATGCATTTCATTATTGCCGTAACAAATCATCAGAAGACTTCAACCACACATTTGATTTTATTTTAAGTTAGAAGTTTCGAAATTATTTGAAGTTTTTTTTTTATTTTAGATAATTTAGAAAATTTATCATGAAAAATGAGCATTTGAGATATTCATAACTTCGAACCCAAGTTCGAATTTTCGTTTTTTTCAGATTACAAATTACTTAGCTTTAAACAATGTATATTTGAACTACTGTATAAAATTGTAATATTTTTTAAGTTTTATCATGTTCGAAAAAATTCAATTAATTTCGAAGCCTCATTAAAAGCCAATATTAATATTCATTGAAATATAAAATAAATTGAAACGTCGTATTTGTTTGGGAAAATTAAGGAATATCCAAAATTTTAGCAATTGAAGCATGTTCGAATTTTCGAAGTTGCCGGAATTGCAACGGAGTCAAATTAAATTTACTTTCTATTTATTAAAATTAAAATTCTTGGCTTAAATATGTCGGTACTACTTATATATAATAATCGCTTAGTACTTTTATATTTTTAAATTGAGAAGTTTAATTTAAGACTAATTTTCCTAAGTTTAAGTTGGTAGAATATTAAACTGCAGGTCAAAGCTCTCCAAAATACGATTTTAATGATATAAAAAATTGGAAAATAAAGTAACAAAAAATATTTTTATATATATAAAATTTTTGTGTTGAAATTTTTTTATTGTTTTTGCTTAAAACTAATGATTTTTAAGATATTAGAATACCACACCAACCTGCAATTATTTTTGCTAAATAATTCGAAGCAGCAAAAGTCGTTGTATGGTAGCAAGATTTTGTAAAATTTTTAATTTTACTTAGTTAATCTTTTAAATTTTTTAATTTGTTTCTCAACACTTTGGTATTTATTTTTGAATTATTTCAACACTGAAATTCAGGTTTCAAGTTCTGTTTTGAATTTTATATATTTAACAAAATGTGCCAAATATATAATTTAAGTGTATTTATATATGTATTTTTGTATTATATTTTTACTGCGTTTTCAAAAGATTTTTCAACTTTATAATGTATATTTTTTGCTCAATATTTTTAATCTGCTTTCTGTGGTGAAAAAATTTTTACGTTAATTAAAATTTTTTGGAAGTTTACAATTTTCAGAAATCTTTAATTTTAAGAAAAAAATTTTCACTTATTTTGATAATTTCCTTGATATTTTTTCTAGACTTTTGCACTTTGCTTTTTTCTTTATTTTTTTTCTTGGGTTTTTCTAGCACTTGATACAAAAGCCGGAATATATGAATATTGCCTACAAAAATTTTTAACTTGCTTAGGGTATATTATTAATTTCGCTTTATTTCTACTATGCCAAACTATTTTTCAGTTAAATTAATTTTTATTTTTTAACTTTATTTAGAGCGTTTGTTAATTGTTGTAAATGAAAAAACTTCTAGCAGCGGGAAAAATTTTGATTTTAAAATAGCGTAAAAGCGCGACCGTTCATATAGATTGTCGCTTTTAGACTAATGTTTGTAACCGACTACTGAATGATGGCCAAAAAAAAGTTCATTATTTTCTATATAATTTTTTTTTGCGTTTATAATAAAAAGCATGATGGGAAAAGAAAATGTTGCAGAAAATTGCAGAACGAAGAATGAAAATGCAAGCCCAATAAGCAAGAACAAAAGCAAAACACACAAAAATAAAACAAGATTCATAGAATATTCCTTTATAAACGAAATTGCAATAGAATAGATTGTAGTAGTTGTAAAACGAGCACCAGCAATGATACTCGTAGGAATGGTTAAAGCCATATTGTATTGCAGTCTGCATGAAAACAGAACATTCCACAACAGCCGAAAGATAAAGAGCGCTTAGAGCACAACAAACGAGCAATTATACTGCAACAGCCCCACCGCCCGCCCATCTTTAGAAAATTAATGAAATATTCTATTCCTTTAATTATTGAAAAAATAATATACATAATTAGAAATAAATTTATATACAAAATTATTTTTCTTTTTACAATACAATAGAAATATTTTCATAATTCGTGTTAAAATAAGACTTTTCCTTTAAACATACATTTGAAATTGTGTTTTTGCTGCAACTTAAAAAAAAAAACAAATAATTTATCTTTTCATTTACATACAATTCACTCTACTCTTTTAACTTTACAGAAAAAAAATTACTTTACTACACACATACAGTTAAATTCTCTTGTTTAATTAATCCCCCTTAAAAAAAAGCTCTTTAATTTCAATTGCACTCTTGGTGCAATTGCAGTTATTGCACTCTCATTTTTATCTAACACTGCACTCTTAGCAACAACAACAGTTACCAACCTCTCTTGTTATCTCTTTCATGAATGAGAGCAAGTAATGCAAATACTAACGGTTCTTGGCTTTGTAAAGAGTGCAATGAGAATGTCACATACTTTTAATTTTATGGTAAAAACAGGAAATTATTGTTAAATGCGGAAGGAAGCGTAAGTTAAAAAAAAACACACACACACACACAACAAAAGAGCACAAAGTTGGTTTTTGTTTCAAATGTTATTTTATTAATGAACTTAAGGTGAGATAAAGCTAATTGTTATTTGCAAAACGACTATGAAATAATTTATTAGAGCTTCGAAGGCAGTTTACAAGAAATTGACTGTTTTTTAACCGATTTCAAGAAAGATTATTAAAGCAAATAAAATTGCTTTAGAGGCCAACAAATTATTAAATTATTAAAACTATAGCAATTGTTAAATAATCATTATAGGCTGAAAAATAAAGTTGTTTAAACTTTTACACCGAAAAAAAAATTATATACAAGTATAATCATCAAATGGCATGATTCACTCAAAAGGTCTTTAATTTTATATTAATTATCAAAATTATAATGAAATCAATAATCATAATTATAAAAAATTTAAGTTTTTTTTTTCAAATAATGTAATTTGCATTTTTAATAAAAAAAAAATAAAGACAAATTATTTAAAAGTGCAGACAAGCACTGTACACTTATTTTCACAACAACAAACATAATTAATAATAAACGATTTGTACACAAACTGTTGTCACACACTGTATAACAGTTTGTACATAAACATTGAACAGTTATATTGACTAACAACAAATATAATGCATATATTAAATTAAAGAATTTAATTAAAATCAAAATAAAATAAAACAATTGTAAGAATATTTTTATGTTAAGTGCATAACAACAATAATACTGATACACGATCGGTATAAAAAGAGGAAATTTTACAAAAAGCCAAGTCAAGTTAAAAAGATCTTTGGAGAAAGTTAGTATTTTGGTAGATTATATCGTGCCTTAAGCGACATTATTTTGGAACGAAGTCCAAAAAATGTGTCGGTTAAGCATTTCTTTGGCGGTTATGGCTCGATATATCGTTAAGTGATCATATAGTCTATAAATTCAGTGGTAGCGTAGTTGGTATATAATAAATGTTCTTGTGATTCTCTAGTCACGAAAACATTAATCCTTTAGATCGCTTCACATCAGTGATCTGCAATGAATCGCTTTTTGGCTATTTTATACAGACTCATGAAATTTTAAATATAAATGCGTAGATATTGTTTAAACTCCTCTACTCTGATTTACGCACACTCACAAAAAGATTGATTTATAAGTATAGGTTGCAATAAATATGAATTCAACGTTGACATTCATATTCATACCACACTCACTCTCATTAATCACCTCATTTTGATTTCTAATTTCAGTAAAATACTTTTACTACTTGCATTGATTCAGCTCACTCAACTCATCCATATACATATGTACATATATTTAAAAGCAGTGGTTTTGAATTAATACAATACAAAAAAAAACTATAAATAAAAAATAAAAAAAGCAAACCCATAACCTCTTAATGAGAAGTTTAATATTCATATGCGAAGTTTGCATTGCAAATCATACCTATTTTGCATTGTCCCTAGACATTGAGCTAAGGAGAGTCGAAATCAACAAATTTATAAGTGTTGCTAAGTATGAGTTCAAAGCACACTTCTAACTTTCAAGTGGATATGATTCATAGACAATATTGCAATAAGTACGAATGCGCATAAGTACAAGAAATTATAAGTTATGATTACACTGTACTCACTTTTTCACTACTCATTGCTGATCTCTGGTTCCCATTCATTGATTCATTAGCCATGAAATTGGGAGAGTAGAAAATTGATAGAATATTATACAAATTATTTTAAAGCTGTTTAGTTATTTAGTAGTCAGGAAAATGGACGTAATAAGTTGCAGATACAATTAATAACAAGGTCGTCCACGTGAGTGATTTCTTAGTCATGAAGGCGGACATAAGTAGTTAATTAAATCATAAGACCCTTGTGTACACGTGAGTGATTTCCTAGTCATGAAGGCGGATGTAAGTAGTTTATTATATCCTGAATTTTCTAGTCATAAAGGCGGATATATGTAGTTCATTATATGCTGAACCCCGTGTGTACATGCAAGTAATTTCCCAGTCACGAAGGCGGACGTAAGTATTTATGGATATCCTAAACCCCGTGTACATACACAACACACACACAAACACAACTCGCAAAGCGATCAGCTTGACTGCGAAAAACATCCAGGGTCTATGGTGGGAATCGAACCCACGACCTCTGGACTGAGCGGCTAGCATCGCTACCACTCAGCCACAGGGGCACCCTACGTGAGTAATTTCCTGAGTAATTTCCTAGTCTCGAAGGCCGACATAAATCGTTATTTGCATACTTAACCCCATGTGTTCATGTAAGTAATTTCGTAGTGACGGAAGTGACCACAAGCAGTTAGATAATTAAATTCAGTATCTCTTATGCTCAAGTGAGTGATATTCTAGTCACAAAGAAGGACACAAGCAATTAAGATAATTAAATTAAGTTTCCTGAATACCCGTGTGGTTTATTTCCGAGTCACGAAGCTGACGTGAGCGGAATATTTCCGATCAGGGATATTTCAAGCATTAGAGTATTATCCGATACCAGCTGTAATGAGTAAAATTGAAGAAAAGCGGCAAAGTTAAAGAACAGATTCTGGAGCAATTATTAAGTTTAAAGTATTTAATTTGAATGCTGCCTGGTTATACCGTAATGCGCTTAAATCGAAAATCCTTGTCGTTTATAAAAAATGGCTGGTCCCTATGCGATTGCTAATAATCGTGATTCTACTGTATATCAAATAACGGTACTAAGTGCAGGAAATTTATGATAGAAATACTGTCTTTATTTCAAATTTTCAGCAAACAATCTTCGCTTCATTTATATGTTATCTTAAATAAAATTCAAAATTTCATTAACCATTTAATTTTTTATGCTTATATATATTCCTATCAACATTCATATGTCAACTACAAACGTTTATCAAAATATTTTTGAAATAACAAACCATTCGTTTAATTAAGTGCTACGCTCTGGCCAAATGCTAATAAACTATTTTTTTCCTGGATGCATCGTTTAGCTTAAAACGAAACATTTACTTGCTTTCGAATGCAATGCAGCGACATTTTTCATTAACCTTAACTGAGTAGCACTTCAACTTGCTGTGATTTCTTTTATAAACTGGCTATTAGGGCTCAAAAACCAGCTGACATCTCTATGCAACGGGATTGCAAGTGCATGGCATTTAGTTGCATGCCGCACCACAACACATGGAGTAAATGAAAGAGTGCAACAACAGAAATCAGCATTAAGTAGCAATTACTAAAAAGAACTCTAATACTGGTTTAAGCAAAATTTTGAATTTTTGTCAGACCGACAGATGGTGGGAAAGACAGACAGCTAAACATATAGAAAAACAGTTAAACAAATGTTTATTATTTTGTTTTTTTTTTTTTTTTTTTGAAACCAGCAAAAGGTCAACAAATTGACAAGAAATATTTAAACATTAACCTCCATATGGAAAAAAAATAACGAAGTGAACATCAATACAAAATTTTCATTGAAAACCGGTTTTAAAGTACGTGCAAAATAATTACACATTTAAAATAAATAGATTTATTTTTAAACTATTTACTTTAGCAAATACTTATTGCTTGGTATTATTAAAAGGTTCTCCTCTTTAAAGGGATTTAATGACATAAATTTGGTGTTTGATTGGTTTAACAAAAAAAAAAAAAGAAGAAAAAAAATTCAACATTTAAGCATCCATATGTTTCATATTAAATTTCCTTAAAGTTTATTCAGTTTGTTTTTCTTACCCATTTTATGCAGTCATGTACTCAAATGCACTCTTATAAATTACCAAATCATTTTCTCTTAAAATATTTATATTCACCACATTTCCTGCAGGGAATTTATTATGGAAAATTTCAGTAGTAGATTTTTATTGTGGTAGAAAACAAAACATGACTTTAGCTATTACAGCAAAACACCGTTACTTGCTATAATTTCCCTGTATTTGTAGTAGAGAAATTGGGGGAATTTCTGTATAATTGCAGGCTGGTGTGTACCAGCGTTGCCATGTATTAAAAATTTTCATTCAGTGTAATACTGTTCTTTTTTTAATGAAAGTAATTGGAAAAAAAAAGAAAATAATACAATTATGAAAATTACGTGATAAATTTTATAGAAGAGAGAAAAAACTAAACAAAGCTATTCCAGCGACTGAGTTAAAATTACTTTATTTTAATTTTTAATTCGGCTGCTTGTTATGATCACGGTTTGAAAATTAATATGGACATGTGTTTCAATGTAGTACCCCATACATAGTTAATATGTATGTATGTATATAATTAAGAATAGTCCCGTTACCTGTTTTTTACAGGACAGACAAATTCATGATCTTTTTAAACAAGCAAGGAAAAGTCAGTTTTCGTTATTTTTTTAAGGTAGGATCGAACAAGTTTTGCTTGAAAGTATTTCGTGACTTCATAGATGTGTACTGGAAGAGTCCGAAAAAAAATTAAAAATAAAATCATTAACTGAGGACATGTCTAGTATTGTTCGCTAGCTCCTCATATTTTTCAAAGAAAAACATTTTAACAATATATTAAAATTTAACTAAAATTTATGATTAATATCAGTAGAACCACTAAAAATAAGACTCACCAGAAAATTTATGGCAACTTTTTCAAAAGAATTTTTTTAAATAAAGATACATTTTAAGTAAAGGTACTTTTTTAAGTAAAGGTACCTTTTTTTGCAAAAGGTACTTGTTTTAACCAGACACTTTTTTTAACAAAAGATACTTTATTCAACAAGAGATACTTTTTTTTAACAAAAGATACTCTTTTTAAAAAGAGATACTTTTTTTAACGAAAGGTACTTTTTTTAATAAAATGTACTTTTTTAAACAAAAGGTACATTATTGTCTTAACAAAAAGTACTTTTTTTAAACAAAATTTTTTATTTTAACAATATGTAGTTTTTTACACAAGGTACTTTTCTTTTAGCAAAATGTACTTTTTCTTAAGAAAATGTACTTTTTTACGGAGTTTTAATTTTAATAGCTAATTTTGGAAAATTGAATTATTGAAGCGACATTTTTAACATTACTTAAAAGGCAGTATTCTATTTGATTAAGAACGTGCACTTTTAAGACATAATATTTTAAGGAACTTTTTTAAGTATTATATTACCAGTAAAATTTGAAAAAGATAATAAATTTTCGGATACATACATTTTTTCTTAATAGTAAATTTTTTAAAAGTTATTTTTATAAGTTATTGTTTTTCGCAAGGTACTTCTTTTAAAATTATTTTTTTTTTTTTTTGGAAAAAAAATTTTCTTTAAGCATTTTATTTCAAAAGTAATCTTTTTAAAAATAACTTTTATGATGAACTTTTGACAAAAGGTGCTTTTCTTTAAACTTGTTTTTCTTGTGTACTTATTTTTTGTTTTCTCAAAGATACCTTTTTCGTAGGTAATTTTCCTTAAGGATACTTTTCAAAAATGTACTGTTTTAAGATCCTTTTTTAAAACGTATTTTTTCAATGGACACTGATTTAACCCTAATCATACTACATAAAAACTTACAAATCTTACTAACATGTGTCTCTAAGATACATATAAAAAAACTTACGAAAAAATTATTAAACTTTTTTAATTTTTTATTCATTACATTATTTACATAAAAGAATTTTCACAGCATGTTCATTGCAGACATTACTATTACATTTTTGGCAGCATTGCTTAATAATACGGCTTATTTTTGGGATTGCATAAATAGCAATGGGTATTAGTAGGTGCAATTCCTTCTTGAAGGACTTCCACCATTAGCTGAACGATAGGTCGTTGCAATTTATTCTTCGATGTTTGGTGTATTTGGGGTGTAACAAGCCCTTCAGCGACTTTTCGTAAAAAGAGTTTTCGAGCTTTCTTTGCATGTATGTGTCTCTGAGACACATGTCAGTATTTTCTGCTACATTTTTATGTTTTGGCATATAAAAGATGTAAGAAGGCAATACCTAAAATTTTTTTTTTATTAAATTATACAAAACATATGTCAAATAAAAGTCATGAAGTTTGGTTGCGATATGTTATATATTTCTGTAGTTAAATTGAATGGAACATCCAAATGTGTCTCACAGACACATGTTAGTAAGATTAGGGTTAATACGGTACTTTTTTTTAAAGATAAAAGGTACTTTTTATAAAAATTGATATTTTAAAAGTTACTTTTTTCAAACTCTGTCAACCTTATTTATTAAATTTATTAAGGCTTTTTGAAGGGTTTTTAACACAAATTTATATTAAATTTTTTTTCTTAAAAGCCTTTACAAAGCCTTAATAAGTTTTATAAACAAGGCTGTGTATTTCAAAAGAAACTTTTTACTAAAGGTATTCTTATTAAGTTTATATATTTAAAAATGTTTTCTTTTAAAGTAGTTTTTATAAAAGTTAAATTTTTAAAAGGTAAAGTAACTAGTGTCTTCACAACATATATTAAGAAAATTAGAAGCAACATTTTCTTGGTATACATTAACCCTTTAACTCTTCTGCAAATAGGTATTGTTAGCATTTATTTTTGAAAAAAAAGCAAAAATCATCAGGGATGTATGTAGTTAAAATGATCTGCGAAAATATTTGCCACAAAATTCTGAGTCAAAGTCTTAAGCACTAAATTCAACTTTGATACGAAAAATAAGAAAAAATAAAAAAATAATTATATAAGTGTTCGAGTTGTTTTTTTTTTTTGGTTGCCAACACTTTTCTTTATTAACCCTTAAACCAGCTTTTAAATTTTTGGTTATTTCTGGCATTAATTTGACTTTTCGACTTAAATGTGTTCTAAGATTTACCATAGAATTTTACGACAATTATTTTAGCAGAATATTTCAACTACAGACATCCTTTTCAAAATAATTAGCAAAAAAGGACCCATCCCCAGAAGAGTTAAAGGGTTAATGAATACCAACAAAATGTTTCATTTAATATTATGAAGACACCATATATCGAAAATTTTTAATATACAGGGGTGCAACTGTAAATAAAATGAATTTCAAATGTAAACTTTTAAAACGCTGATACACGAATATATATTTTTTTTGCCTCCTCTACAAGAATCAGTTGGTAGAACATTGTTCGTTTTGTATGTGTAGGACAGTGTAATTTGCCAGTGAAGTAAATAATAAATATCCCTGCTTTAAAAAAATCTTTCAATAAAAAATAATTTGTTCTAGAATTGCCAGTAAATGTAAAGTAATAAATATACATTAAACAAATACTTGCAATTAATTATTCATTAAAATTAATTAACTGTAGGGGAATGTTGTCGCTCATACATATTGAAAAACGTTTGCCCAGAGTCAAGAAGAAAAAATCAAAAATTAACAAAATAGAGAAGCAAAATAAGAAAAATAACAAAATTCAGTTGACAATTTAAAACAAATTTTCCTAATGTTACATTCTTTGTTCAGCAACAAATGTCCAATAATTTATAGCTATATGCAAAACTTGGAACATAAAAGGGAAGGAGGTGGGAATAAAAAGCACAAGACATTAGAGACTGCTTAACCGGTTAACCCACTAACCAGTCGGCCACTCTTTCTTTAGACACAAGTTTTAACCAAAAACAAATGCAATATACATTATATATACATAGACATAAATAAAAAACAAAACTCTACATTATGGTGATGATAATGTTGGCGATGATGATGAGCAAGAGTTTTTTTTTAATAGTCTTATCTGTACTAAATCATGGACAAAGTAACATTAATGTTTTTTTTTAAACACAAAACTCATACAACAAAAACACCCACACACCCATACACCCACACACACACATACATACACTGCAGGCGCAACTGTTTTAAAATTGTATTTCCATTAGAATTTAAGCGTTGAAAATTATAAGGCAGTTAGAGAGAAAGAGAGAGAGAGAGAGAGAGAGAGAGAGCTGGTGTTGCAAAAGAAGTTCTGTTGAGTTGACTTGAGTTTGAAATAGGAAGAAGCACTTGTTGTATGGTTTGAATTTAAATTAGTTAATTATTGTTTTATTTACTTAGTTCACATTTCTAGGAATGACGACAACTCATTGTCTTCATGTTGACGGTATGAGTTACAGAATAAATTCAATGATATTCTGTTGTACGTTGTTTATTTTTTCTTTTAAGCCACAGCCCAACAGCCACGGCTGTAGTGGCAACATCAACTTTAGTAGCAGCAGCAGTAACGTCACGATTACAAACACCAACTGCACACAAAAAAAAAAAATACCAACCAACATCCGTTTCCGTTTTCTCCGGGCTCCAGGGGATGAATGAGGGGAGCGCGCGGGAAGCAAATAAATAAAATATGAAAACAGTGAAAATAAAAATTCAAATCCTATACAGAAGCGATGAAAGTTTTTAGTTAAGGAAGAACAACAAAAAAGAAAAACATAGATAAGTGGCAGGATATTTTAGTTTAATTTTCAATAGCCTTTAACTAAGAAGCCTCAGAGCGAGTTATTGCAAAACGAATGATATGTGTGATATTTTTAGTTAATTTTAATTATTATTCGAACTCCATTTGTTTTATATATTTGTGATTTGAACGGGCTAAAGTTCGTATCGCTTTTTAAGCCAAATTACATGTGATAATTATTAATGACCAAATAACACCAAAGTCTGTTGTAAATATTCTGACTAACAGCACATAGTTGAACGGAACAGCCAGCCGTTTTCGAAGGCCACTAAACCTTCATCATCAGCGTTCTTTTGTGTTTGGTCCACTGTGTGTGGTGTCAGTTGATGTAGATTTCTGCTTTATATACTTAGCATTTTATTGCAAATGGAATATGTGAATTGTTTTGATTCATCGTATTTCAATTTGCTGAAAGCTTTTTTGTATTGTAAGCTCAATTTTACCATCACTATATTTACAACAGTCTTACCATTGTCGTTTTTTTTTTTGTTCTTTTTACTAATTATACACATGTTACTTAATTTGCTTATTTTTTGTTCTACTTCTTAGCGTAAAGATTTTAAATGTTGGATGAATTTTAATAATTTGCAATTGAATGTTTTAGAATTGAAAAAGAAATTGAAGATACTTACAGCAACAACAATTTGTTTCTTGTTGTCTAAGAACATTTAAATGCTTTTCGTAACTGCTTAAGCATTTAATCAGTAGACTTAAATCACAATTAAAAATAGTTATAGTTAATTCTACATAATTTTTTTGGTAGTTTGCCTATCAACCTTGCAGTCTTGTAAGCTTTATGAAATTGTGATTAAAGCCTATTGAGGAGCTTCTTAAGCAGCAACGAAATGCTTGTAGATTTGTAGATGTGCTTAACAAAAAAAAAAAAAAAAAAAAAAAAAAAAAAAAAAAAAACTTATTTTATTTTTAAAATCTATCAGATTTTAATTAAAATCTTCATGAAACTCTATACCGTTTTCACCATTTTTTTTGTTGACATTTATCAAGATTTTTGATCCAAAACAAAACCCATTAACTGAAAATTTTTCAAAACTATAACCCAGCACCTGCAATTTAGCCAATTGACGCACCTTTTTAAGCAGACTGTAGCTAATTCACTGTACAGGGTAGTAGAAAATAAATAAAAATATTAGATTTTGATTAGATTTCCTATATATTTACTGACAAAATATATTTTGTTTTGCATGGGAAATCTAGTTGAACGAAGCAAGATTTAGCTCGAAATCTCGTAAGGGGCTGTCCATATATTACGTAACGCTGGTTTTCCCGATTTTTGACCCCCTCCCCAGATCGTAACAAAACTGTGAACCCCCCCCCCCCTCCCCTAAGGAATAACGTAACAATGAGATCAAAAATAAATTAAATAGTTTAAAGTTTTTATTAAAAAAAAATAAATTTAATTCACAGTACGTAGACAAAAATTAAATAAGCGTACATATGAAACTATTTTTTAAATTTCTTCCCAAATGTCCTTAAACTCCAAAAATTATTTTTTTTTTATATAGAGAGCTTATTCCTAAACTGTATGTATGTATTAGGGATGCGTATTGGAATTCCAAAACATTCGGCCGTTTCTAGATATTCGTATTCGTTTAAAAAAATAAATCCAAAACGAAATTTAAATGAATGGCACACAAATATTATTTTGTAATAATTAAAAAAAAATCTTTTTTATTTGTTTTTTGCTATGCGTTTTTTGCCAAATAATCTGCTATAGTTTTCCGTATTGATGACTGAGCAGTATTTCAAACATCAAGACGAGAATATGTCAATTACGAAAGATAATTTCTTAAGTTTTGTCCCTTCTACAACATTACATTTTCAATAGATATTTGTCCTTAAAATTAGAGGGGCACACAATCTAGTTCCTAAACGCATTTCACTGTTGTTTTCATATTTTTTTTTTAAGTTCTGTTGTATAAAAATTAAAATAATATCCTTATGAAAATACGTCTATGTATGCAAGTTTCCATTCACACATCTCTCAAAACTTAAACATTGTAGCCTCAAGTTGACCAACAAAAATGTTAAAACAGAAGAATTTGATATTGTCATGTACATATATGCAAGAATATATTTTTAGAAAGAACACTTTTTTGTCCATGAGAATTGCAAGAAACCTTTTCTTAAACTTCTGCAAATACTATTTCCTTCTATGTATTTGGTGGATTTAATGTTACTAAATGTAGCAGTTTAATATGGAAAGAAGTTTTTATTTACATGCATATATTAAGAATATTTAGAAATGTAAATGGATAAAGATGAGGAATTCAGAACCACACAGAAAGAAAAAAGCAGTACTAAATTTAAGTTTTTTCTACTTACTTTTAGTACGAATCATACTTAAAAATTTAAGTACGAATAGCACTAACATTTACTTAAAACAAACCGAAAACAGTTTTACTTTACCTAGGGTTTACACGTGCAAGTGCAAGTTCGAAAAACTCAATACACTCAAACTCTTTTACTAACACATCTACACTTTCGGCACTTGCAGCCTACTTCTAACTCAACTGCCAAGGAATTTTACAAGACAGTGACTTGTTGAACTTGTAGCAAGTAAATGGAAAGTTAGTTAACAGTGTTGCCCTATTAATAGTTTAGCACAAATTAACTGGATTTCAGTGTAGTGTTAAGTAAGATTTTTTTTTTCTTAAATATTCATAAATCGAGCAGTTTATTAGATTTTTAAACATAAATAACATTGAAACAATACGAATAAAGTTCAATACTATCTGGTTCCCTAAAAATTAAAATTTTTTATGTTATGGACAACTCGGCACTAAAAGGCAAACATGCAAGTTGCAAGACAGTCGGGCATTTGTGAGAAATTTTCGTTGATAATACGTACACAGAGCTA
The DNA here is from genome assembly GCA_949987645.1 of Tachina grossa. NCBI lineage: Eukaryota > Metazoa > Arthropoda > Insecta > Diptera > Tachinidae > Tachina > Tachina grossa. Next base: position 117,937,919 of record OX465278.1, on the reverse strand, counting down.
GAGCTGCAAAACTATCGATAGTCGCTCCACTCGATAGTTTCGATAGTTTTATGTAAAACTATCGATACTATCGATAGTATCGAATAGTTTTATAAAAGTTGCCACATAAACTACATGTGACTCGAAAAAAAATCCGGAATCCTCAACATTTTCATTAGTATATAAAAATATATCAAGCCTTTTTTCGATTTTATCGTAAGCTGGGCATATTATCGAAAATATACTTTTTTATTGAACTTAAAATTTTATGGGCCCTACACATGGTTTAGAATTATCAAAATGCGAAAATTGTTGATAACTTTTAAGACACTAACTGTAAAGTTTTATCGTAAGAGACGATTGGCGGCCGTCGCGATATCAGTACCACCAAAATTTATCTTTGTGTCGACGATGTTGAATTTATTAAGATACTTGTGACTACTATTTGTCGAATAACACTTGGATTTATAAATAAATTCATATACATACATATATATTTAAGTACTTGTGTATACAGAAGCAGGGATGCGATGTCATATTTACAAATTGTACTAACTTTCAAAAAAAAATTAATTTTTTTCAGTACGATTGTACCTAATTCTTTATTTATATTTTTTTAATACTTGTACTTTTCAATTAACTATAAATCAATTAATAAAATGCCAGAAGGTGCACAAAGAATATTAGTTGCTGGGATCTGAATATAAAAGTAACATTTACGATATACTACGTTTAGAACCTTTTTTTATTCGATTGTTCACAGTCGATGCAAATAGTCGGCTTCTCTCCTTGGTACGAAAATAAAATTTCCACATTTGCAGATGACTTTGGAATAAATAACATTCCTCCAGCAATTCTTTAAGTACCGGAAAACATAGTTTGATTTACATAATTTTCTAATACCTTCGAGCTAAAGATTAACCCCCTTGTGCAAAAAAATATGTAAGTGAACGTTAAAACCGGTTTTTCTATGGAAATTTTTTTTAATGTACACTTCAAGCACGCATTATTTTTTGCTTAAGGGGGTTAATATGTTTTAATGCTATTTTTGGCATATAATAAATATAAAGAGATTCCAGTAGTGCTAAATTGGTCATTGCGGTGCTACGGTACTTTTGGCATTCAAATAGCGCTAAAATTATACAATTGTACCAACTTTTCCATCGCTGTAAAAAAGCATAAATCAACTACGGATAATTTGCTTCAAAGCTAGCCGGCAGCTGTTTACTGACTTCGATTATTTTTAATCTTTTAATTACTTGTTTTTTTTTGCCGATAGTATCGATAGTGGAAAAAACTATCGATATTTCATTTACAACAAAACTATCGATACTATCGATAGTACTATCGATAGTTTTGCAGCTCTACACAGAGCTTGCATGCAAGGCACTTGCATGTGTAAACGCAGGGTTAGAAAACCAATCCTGGAGTTTCTTAAATTGAGTATGAAGAGCTTAACTTATGTAAAAAAAAATTTAAACCAAGTACAAAGTTCTTAAATTGAGTAAAAAACCTATTTAAAGTACGATTTTGTGTACTTACTTTATACACATATGAAAAGAAGAATAAAAAAAACCTTTTAACCAAAAAATTTCAAGTTCGATAGCGTGCTTGTGATTGAAATTCAATAAAATGAAAAAATTAATATTTTAAAATAAAAATAATAATTGTACTTTTTAACGGAAAATGTTTTATTTAAAAGTGACTAGGCGCGGTTGTTTTTTTTTCTCGTATGCAAGTTTTTTTTAATAATACAAAAGTGAACAAAATAAAACTATAATATCAATATTAAAATGTAAATTAATAAATAAATAAATAAGACAAAAAGTGAAGGCAAAGGACGACTCCAAACTACTAAAACTTCTGAGGGACTTAGATTGCGAAGCTGTTTCTGTTTAAAGAGTAAGTAAATATATGAGTTTTTGTTCTTGAATGTGCGCGTATTGTTTTTAACAAGTCCCGTTTCAAACATGGCAATTTTAGTTGTGCAACTTTTTAGTTCATAAGCGGGAGAGAAAAATATGATCGTTCCTATTTCATTATCTTCTCCTGCATCTTTAATAAAATCAAAAGTTGCTCAACAGAAATTGACGTCTGTGAACCCAGTATAATAATTGCTTCTGCTCACGTCTTTGCAAATAATAAATAAAACAAAATACACACTTTGTTAACATTATGAAAATGTCAGTTAAAGATTTATATATAGAATTATATTTTAATCTGTAGTTTTTTTATACTCTATAAATATACATACATATCTACATAATATTTAATATTATTAGGTAAAAAATAGTAATAGGTACGAAAACTTTCTGCAACGCATACCTCATAAGTTCTCATTGATAATTATTTTATTTTGCTCAACTCGCTGTAAAGCTTAAATTAGACGTGACATAGCCATAATGCCATAGCCATAACTCTCACCATAGAAACCAAAATTCAATTGGTTTCTATGGTGAGAGTTATGGCGAGTCATTTATAATCAAATACAGTGTTGCCCATTAGTTTGGTTCGAACGGTTATGTTTATGGTTATGTCACGTCTGATTGAGCCTTAAGACCTGACTCAGATATATGTTATCGCTCTAGGTGACCAAGAACCCCTAGCTTCTTAATTTTTTTTTTAATGCATGTATTTATTTATTGCATCTTCAAATATGAACTAACAATAAGTATTCAAATCTTAAATCTAGAATATAATTATTAGGCCCGTCCACTGTCGGACATAAACTTAGTGATAGTTATAAATAATACATAAGTAGTGATAATCAAAAAGGAAAAAAAAAATTATTTTCAAGTAGTCCCATCTGGAGTGTTGAGTATAAGAGCGGATGTGTCCAGTAAAGTTCAAAATATTACGAGCAAGCGGATTAGGATGTGATTCGAGTTTTTTTAAATATTTTCCTGCGTATTTTTCAATTTATTCAATCACTAGTGGCATATTCAAATCACGATGTATATTTGAATTTTTGATGTACCATGGAGCCGAAGTTATCATACGTAAAATTTTGTTTTGCCTTCGTTGGATTCTCTCGACATTGGAAGCTGAAGCAGTGCCCCATAGTTGAATTCCGTAGCATCATATAGGTTTCAAAAGCGACTTGTATGTCAAAAGTTTGCAATATAGACTGAGAGTTGAATTTCTACCAATCAGCCAATGTACCTGAGCTAATTTTAGTTTCATATGTGTTAGTTTAGAATCAATGTATTGTTTCCATGTAAGCCGTCGATCAAGGTGTATACCAAGGTATTTTACATGTGAATGTTGAGGAACAATTTGATTATTGATCCTAATGGGGGAACAAGTACCTTTTCGTAGAGTAAATGTTACCTGCGCACACTTCTGCTCATTTACTGTAATTCTCCATAACTTTAACCATAGTTCCAGTTGGGTAATATGTTCCTGAAGATATCGGGATGCCTCGTGAGAGTTTTCGTGCATGCTAAAGAAGGCTGTATCATGGGCAAAAGTAGATGTATGGATTTTAGTGCTAACAGGCATATCACAAGTATAAATCAAATACAAAACTGGTCCCAGTATACTCCCCTGTGGCACACCGGCAGATATTGGTTTGGGAACACTCATGAAGTCTCCTTTCACAACAATGAATTTCCGGGATAGAATATAACTTTCCAATAGCTTTAGAAAATTTATTGGTAGATATGTCTTCAATTTTTAAATTAGGCCTTCATGCCATACTTTATCAAATGCCTGAGAAACATCAATAAAGAGAGTAGAACAATACTTCTTTTCTTCAAATGTTCTTCTTATAACTTGAACCAATCTATGCGTTTGTTCAATGGTACTATGCTGACTTCTAAAACCAAATTGATGGTCCGGTATGCACCCACTATCAGTTAGAATTGGAGATAATTTTGTCAAGAGCAGCTTTTCGAAAAGCTTTGATATTGTTGATAGTAAACTTATTGGCCTGTAAGACTCAGCCTTAGTAAGATCTCTGCCCAGCTTTGGAATCATTTTGACCTTGGCCAGCTTCCAGCTGTGTGGATAATACTCTAGTCGTAATATGGCATTAAAAATAAATGGTAAGATTCTAGTAGTTTCTTGTTACTAATACCATCAATACCTGGAGCTTTCTTCGGATTGAGCTCAGCAATTAGTTTATGTACATCACGCACCTTAAACTTTAAGGGTCGAGGGGAAGAGCAACTACACTCGGCAAATCAGCATCACCAGTATATGTATTTGGGATAAATACGGATTTTAAATACTCGGCAAATATTTTACCTTTTTCAGTATCGCTTCTTGCCCAATCACCGGTCGAAGTCCGCAGAGGTGGTTTAAACTCAACGGGTCTTTTAAGCTTTTTAGCAGCGCGCCACAAAGAGAAATTAGATGCTGGTGTGACATCAAGACCTTCCAGATAATTTTTAAAAGATGCAGTTTTCTCAGATGCAAGCAACTCTTGGAGTCGTTTCGTGCACTCTTTAAATCTAATTTTATTTTGGGGTGATCTGTGCTGTTGCCATTCCCTTTTAGCTCTTCTTTTTCACGTACGAGACTTTTAATGTCTGAAGAATAAATTTTATTAAATCCAGTCTGTGGGAGAGAGGTAGGCAGCCTGTTTAATATTCTCGTTGAGATTGGAAATGTTAGATTCAATATCATTTGGTGTTCTTAGCTTAATATTTTCCGTACAATGACTACTAAGGTATTTTTTGAATCCCAGCCAATTAACACGATTTATCATCTTCATATATGGATCAGGTAAGTCACTTCGTAGTGGGCTACAGATTGTAATGATCATGGGAGAGTGATCGGACGAGAGATCTAGGGAAGCTTCAACGTGAATTAATTCCCTACAAATACTTTTTATGACGCCAAAGTCTATAACATCCGGAATTTTTCATACGTCAGCAGGCCAGTAAGTGGGCTCCCCACTCGAAATAATATCCAAGTCCATTTTTGAAATTGTGTTGAACAACGCCCTACCTCTAGGCGTAATAAGACGCCAGCTGCTACGAAGCAAGGTCCAAGAGATTTGTAGAATTTCTCGTATTGATCCTCAGTGATTGAAAATCTAGGAGGGGAGTAAATTGAAGATATCACGAAATTTGAACAAAAATTCTCAATGCAGATGTTTGTTGCTTGTAGATGTTCTTCACAAATGTTGTCAAGAATATAGTGCTTGAGTCTTGACTTTATTAGAATTGCTGATCCACCGCATGCTCTCCCTCTAGGGTCCTTTGTATCATATAATGTGTAGCCAGTCATTTTAAAGAGGCTTCTTGAAGTCAAATGAGTCTCAGAGACCAACATTTCATCAATATTTTTTTCCGTAAGGAAGTGCTCAAGTTCATTTTTATGTTGGCGAATGCCGTTTGCGTTCCAGAAACATATTGTTCACGTGTTCATGGCTTATTAATTAATGCTTGAAGCAGAGTATTCTGCATTCGCAGCATTTCTTGCATCATGCTAGTCATATTTGTTGTAAAGTTGTTGATAGTTTGCACAAGATTTTCAATAGTGGCTTCAAGGCGATTAAAATTAAAGTTTCAGTTTGTATTTGTTGAATTATTTAGTAGGGAAACATTTTGTGTGGGAATTTAATTTGTCTTAGCAGCATCTGCATACGATACACGGGAAGTAACTGGTTGGCTAATTTGCGCAAAAGTAGCTGAGGAAGCGTTTGTTGTTTGAACTGGAGCTAATTTAGGTTTTTGCACCATAGTCTTCTTTACGACAGAGTACACAGGACAACCTCTGTAGTTAGCTGTGTGATTACCTCAACAATTACTGCATTTTTTTCCGCTTGATCTTTTGGTTTAGTACAACTAGCAGTGCCGTGTAATTCGCCGCACACAACACAAACAGAGGGTAAATTGCAGTAAGTTTTTGTATGGCCATATTCTTGGCAATTATGGCACTGCACGGGACCTGAACGCTTATGTGGCTCTTCAACTGTGATTTTTCGGTACAAGAGGTATTTCAAATTATAAATTGGATGCGTCTAATTTTTTTTTTCAATTTTATATCATTAGGCTCAAGTTCAACACGAAATAGGGGTTGGGGAATCTTCCCTCTATTTATTATATTGGACACATTTTTTACCTTAAACCCCTGGAGGACGAGTGCATCTTTTATTTCTTCGGGAACAACATAAGAATCTATGCCCTTCAATACGATCTGCATGCCTTTAGCACTCTTAAGGTGGTATGTGTAGAAGCTTGTTTTATTTTTTTCAAATTCAGCAATCATTTTGCGTAAATCTTTTTCGTCATAAATTTGAATTTTCGTTTCATCGATGTTGCCACGTTTTATTGGGACAATGTGAAATTTATTCTCACCAATGACCGAAATTAATTTTTTAATAAGGGCATTTGAATTTTTTTGTCTCAAATAGATTGGTGGCGGCTTGGATATTTTATTCGAGGATACCTCGGGTTTGTCGTTGTCATCTTGCAAAATTTTAAAGCGGTTTTGGCGATTAGTTGAGGCTGCGCTGTTATCCCTAGAAATTTTTGGAGCAGATGAAATTTTTGAAGAATTCGGGCTTCACCCACGCTTTATCATGGTTATATATCTGTCCATTCCGAATTGTACCTTTAGTTTCGAGCCACTGTTATCTGTAGTGATAACTTTGTTAAGTGATGAACACGAGCCTGAAGGTGGTGATATTACTGGCTTGTATGAAGAAGTACTAGGCACCTGTAATGTTAATGCATCATTACTATTTGGCATTGGACAAAGCGAAGTTGATCGCTGACGAAAAATTGGCTTTGCCGTTACAAAAAAAGGTTTTCATCAGATTTATTATTTATATTTTTTTCATTAAGAGTTTCAGAACTCACAGTAAAATAAGCATTTCTGCCGTTAGAACTCACTTTAAATTTTTTTTTTAATTTGAGGCACTCATACAAAGAATTCCTCAAGGGTTATTCGTTTGTGTTTTTTTTTTGTTTTTGTTATTTATGATTGTTTATTTGTTTCGAGGTACACATATAGAGTATTCCTCAATGTAACTTTGTTTATGTTTTTTTGCGGTTATTTTTTGTTTGTTTCTGTTATTTCTACTATGTAAAAAAAAATATTTGCAAGGCATAAAGCTTATTTATAAAAGTCAGTATGTACCTATTACGAATAATATGTACTACGAATATTTTTTTTGTATAATTTTTTGTTTGTATGTAAGTAAAATTCCGCTAATCGACTGTTCGCTATGAAGGTACCACGAGAACTCTAGCTTCTTAATGACATAGTTTCGCTTAGAGCACTGATGGGGTTGCACTTTTGGAGCGATGACGATTATAAATGTAATCAGCTTAGAAACGTTGGCTATAGTTGAGAGTAAGACAGGGGGTCTACTCTGTAATTCGAAACGAAAGAAAATGCTTTCGAATTTGTATGCTTATAACATGTAAATTCGAAAGCATTACCTTTCGTTTCGAATTACAGAGTAAACCCCCAGATAATTTATTCATTGATGATAAAGAGGCAGTATTGTGCAGGCCAAGTGCCTATTATTATTTAGTAAAAAAAATAACCTATATAAACTTAAAATCTAGTATTTTTTCTTCCATAGAACAGACATCTTGGACTCACTTAGCATTCTTCCGTCATAATTTTTTTGGCAAGACTGTTAGCGATGCATGTAACAGAGCGACGTAAAAGAAACAATACCCGCTTTTGGTCTTTTGCTCTAAATTTAATTGTTATTACCATAGAAATTCAATAAAAAGCTAATTAAAAATTATATTAAATCTTTTTATTCAAAAAATCAAGTTAGCATTTCTTAAGACAGGCGCATTTTGAGATTAATTCAATCTAATTGTTTCTTAAATGAATATCGTTTTTGGATTATTTCAAGTACGGATTCGGGATTAAATCAACACCATTTTTAGATTAATTTAATCTCAGATTTTCTTAAATCAATCTCGTTTTGGGAGTTGAAATACTCCCAAATGCGGATTCGCATTAAATCAACTAAGAAATTCTTGAATCAAACGTATCTTGAAATTAATTCTATCTAAGGTTTTCTGAAATCAATCTGGTTTTGGATTTATTTCAAGTACGGAATCGGGATTATGTATGGATAAAATTAAGCATTTAGCTCTTGAATAGTCCGTACTTAAATTAATGGCCTGTTTCTGCATAACAAGTAAGCTCGAAAGCATGCAAGCGGTACACAGGCGAGTACGTAACAAAATGAGTTTTTATAGTACACTTGTCTAGCTTACGTTGTATTTGGTATCACTTTTTGTATATTTAATTTCATTATTGCCATGGTATACAATTTGGTATTTGAGTTATTTTTTTTCCATACTAGAAGCATTACTTAATGGCAGCCCTAGGAGAAAATCGAGCAAAATAAAAAACAATTGCTTTTAAATTACAATGCAATATTAGATCAGTTCGTTTATTTTTCCAGCAAAATCGAGTAACTGAATAAATCCTGAGTATTTTTGCTATTAAGCATTAAAGAATGTTTGGATATATTAAAAAGGCTGCATCATAGATTCTTAATTAATAACATCGATAGTGACATACTTTTTTTTCATTTACGGTATGTTATGATTTTTTCACAATTATAAAAGCATTAAAATTTTGCTGAAACAAGTCAGAAAGCTTTCATGCTTCATGAATGGATTTCATCCATCATATACGATATGTACATACATATATCGTCAGATGGTTACTAATTTGCCGCTTTTAATGGAAATACTCCCAATCTTCTTGCTTTGAATACAGCTATATCCTAGATAATAATGAATAAAAAACTTTACATTGAAATGTTGTTCAAAGCACAGGAGTTGATATATGAACCAAAATAATATGCCTTATCGTGGTTAGGAGGTTAATATCTTTCAATATATTTTAAATGTGGAAAAATGTATTACAGATATAAAAAATATATTTCATATACATAAAACCGATGCATATTCTTTTTTTTAATTATGCTACACATCATACAAGAAAATTATTGAAGAATTTACTTAGAAATAAAATTCACAAAAAAGAAAAGTCCAACCGCTATTTGCTGCAACCATTTATTCAGTAAGAGCTTGCAATTACTCAGTCTCAAATCACAAACGAACGAAATTCAATATAATACAGCGAAGCTCAGTAAAAAGTTTCAGGTAATCGAACAAACCTATTATTACTTTCCTTGAACAAATTTATGTGAACAAAATTGAAAATAAAATTGTGATGAAAATACATACATATATGGGATATAATGTAAGAATGTTTCGATTTATGCTTACAGGTTCCATAATGGTTCAATTAGACGATTGTGTGGACACTCGATTTCTTCTTTAATGAATAAAAACCTATTTTAGTTTCCACACAAGTACTAATTTTTGATTGCCTATATTTGACATTAGATACAATTGAAATTGTTATGTAGAAACAACAAAATAAAAAAGTATTACGTATTTTACTCAGAAAAAGTTGACACTTGTTTTATGAATCCCCAAAGCCAAATTTTGTACTCATATGAACAAAATTTTTGAGTTACTTGTAATGTAGAAGCATGCCATAAGTCTTTTGTACTTGATTTGAGTAAATCCGTACTTAACGTACTTATGAAACCGCTTTTGATTTATTTAAGTACGGATGGATTGATTTTTATTTTGAGTGCATGTATGTTCAGTTTGACTACAATTTATTTAATTTATTATAAAAACTTTGTACAGTTTTCAAATGTTATTTAAATTTTTGGACAGTTTTCATAAACTTTAATGCACGCGGACAGAATTATGAAGTTCTTTTCCATATACGTTTTTTTAATTAATTTTACAGAATAAAATAGACCCGCAATTAAATGTCCATAAATTTCACATACAATAGATATTCGTATTTGCGAATATCGTTTTAAATATTCGTATTCGCGGATATCGTTTTAAATATTCGAATTCGAATTCGCGAATATCAAAAGTTGACATTCGGCAGATGTTTGTAGTATACATACGCGTACATAATAATATTATATGTATGTAGGCAACACGCACGATCAATTATATAAATAAATGAGAAAAACATACGTATTTTTGTACAAAATTAGTAATTTTTTCTGTTACGTAACATTTTCAAAGACCCCCTCCCCCCCTACCATAACAAATCGTAACAAAACTCGAACCCCCCCTCCCCCCTAGAGCGTTACGCAATATATGGACAGCCCCTAAGTACTAGATTTCGATACTGTATAAATGCAGTATTAAGCTTGACATTTAAAATGATTTTGCCACGTTGTTAAATAGACAAATGGGCAGAAAGCCGAATAAGAAGTTGGAACACAGAAAAAATAAGTATTCACTCATTTAAACTGTTAATTAAAAATTTAATTTATTAAATTATTTAATTTAAGTTAAATTTTTTTATTAAACAAACTTAAATTTTTTTAAGAATATAAATTTTTTAATCGATGAAATTTAATTTATTAAGAATTTATTATTATTTATTTATTATGGTTTCCATTAATTTATGTTTAAGCACTTATGGCCTAAGTCAGTGGGAATATTTCTACGTTTTTTGTTTGAAAATATTTTTGAGTGCTTGAATTCTATAATAGGGAATTTACATTACCTCGAAATCTAGTACTTACGAGATTTCCAGTTAAATCTTGCACGTTTTTACTAGATTTTTCATACAAAACAAAATATATTTTGTCAGTAGATTTGTAGGAAATCTAATAAAAATCTATTAATTTTAATTTATTTTTTAATACCATGTGCAACATATTCATAAAAAAGATGAGTGAATTAGCTACGGTCTGCTTAAAAAGTGTGTGACTTAGCTACATTGCAGTTATTTGGTTGTAGTTTTGCAAATTTTTTAGTTAATGGGTTTTGTTTTGGATAAAAAAACTTGATAAATGTCAAAAAAAGTTGGTGTGAACGGTATAGATTTTCATAAAGATTTTAATAAAAATCTGCTAGATTTTGTGCTGGTGTAAATGGCCTATAAGTTATTTTTTTTTTACAAAAATAGTTGTTGTCTTTGATAATGAAATATTAAAAATTAAATAAAAATATTATACGATAGTTTGAAAAATTTATGAAAATTATGTGTTGGGTATAAGGTTTCGAATAAATTTATTAAGCCCAGACATGATTCTTTCAGCATAGACAATAACTAGTAATTGTCTTGAAGCACCACAACTGCGGTTTTTTTTTTTGTCCATAGACAAGAAGACACAATTGTCGAGCAAAGTAAGGGCATTGATTGATATGATCGAATTGATTACTGGTGCTAATTACATAATTTTTTTTTTAATAATATAAAAAATTTTTAATTGATATTAAAATTTTTTTTCTAGTTTTTTTGTGAAGGCCTTATTTCTTATTTTTTTTTTGTGATATGGAAAAGTTTGTAAAATTTTGCTAACTCATTTATTACACTGTACCACAAAGTCATACTACACTTGAACCTCGATTATCCGGGGCGCACGGGACCGGGTTTAGCACGGATAATCGAAAAACACGGTTAATAGAGGTTAAATCAAAATACAAAATAGTTCATATTATATTATAACTATATGTAAATAAAATATGACATTTTAGTTTGTATTAAAATAGGAAATATCATTTTTCACGGATAATAGAGGTATAAAAACTAGAAGCACGGATAATAGTAAGGTAATATCACGGAGGTCAAGAAACAAAATGACAGCATGCCGGTTAATAGATGTAACCGGTTGAGAGAGAGGCCCGGATGATCGAGGTTCAACTATATTTCCAAATTAATAACTTTATGAAAATAAAAATTAAATTGATGTTGAAGTTTTCCTCTGTTTGCAGGTGGCATCAGTTGGAATGTAAGATTTGCTTCTGAGGTACAAAACTCAATATAAGTGGTTTTATATAAGATTGTATTCGCAACATTTTAACCCTCTAAATATTTTCCGCATTGGTCTCTCTTGTGTCTTTCGTTAAAAGGGTCTAATAAGCATATATAATTGGGGAAATTAAGGGTTAAAATAATTTGCTTCTATTATTTGTCATGAAAATCCACTATAAAACTTTGAATGTGCCAGAGTACGAATTTAAAATTAAACGTCTTAAATTAAAGCATAGCCGCGAATAACGTTGTAAAAGACAATTTTTACAAAACCAATTTTTTTACAGATTACCGTTAAAATTACTCTCTTGCATTGTTCAAACATCAAACAATCCAAAATTATGCATATTATCGCCGTCAAAAAACAATTACAAACATTCGGTCAGTGAAATAACTTTGTAAGTAACTAACAAAATCTTTCGTTTCACGATTTGTCGAAAATAATTGATAAATGTAGCAGAGATACAAAGAGAAACATTAATACTAATTATCATTATTATAGATAAGCTGAATAAATTAAACGAAAAAACAATCTTGCTTTAAAATCCGTTTTTTGGCTCTCCTGAAAACTTATTATTTTGTCACTTACAACGTTATTCGCGGCTAAACTTCAATTAGTGAAAAATATAAATGCGTTAGAGGGTGAATTTCCTACTTCTTACCGATTGCATTTAAGGTACAGCATATTTTTACAATTTCATATCAAAGCTTACGAGAGAATTTCTTTTTAACATTTTAACTCTCCATTGTAATTTATTTCCTTGAGGGTATTTTCTTTCTCCTTTTAAAAAGGTGGTGTACTAAGTACCCTAACACAGGGCTATCTATGAGGGGTTAAAATGTTCCACTGCAATATTTTAAAATTCTTTAATATATTCCAGAATACTAAAATACCTAAAGGGAACATAATACCTGAAAATAGATCAAAATTAAAATTCTTGCTAGGGTTAATTTAAAAATTAACTTAATTTTTTGTCTGTAATTTAAAATTGGGGTTTTTTTGTTTAAGAAGATTTTTGATTTAATTTCATGGCGAGTACTTTTGTAAAACATTTTAACCCATTTTATCCTTGCTTTGACCCGTTTCTGCTGCTGGGGCCAAAAAAGACCCATAAGCAAAAAAGTTCGAAGGTTAAAATGTTTCACAAAAATAGTTTTTGTTAAATTTTACATAACATTTCTGAACACTTTCTATATGTAAAATGCTATTGCAATTAAAAACTCAATTAACCCTTAGACGTACAAGTATTTGAGATTTTGCTTTATTACTGGTGTTGAAGTTGAATGATGATTATTTGCTGTATCAATAGATTAATAGTAAATTTTTATAGCGAATATTTTCTGTAGAACATTTTAACCCTTTATAAGCCTATTAAAAGGTACCTCTTTGACCCCAGGGGACAAAAAGTATCTATTGCAAAAGAGTTAAAAGCTTAAAATACTTGAAAAAAATATTTCTTGTAAGATGTTATATAGATTTGGAGAACACTTCCTATAACTTAAAGGCCAAATTAAATAAATTCGAAATTAAACCTTAGACGCAAGAGTTTTTCAGGTTTTGTCTTATTTTTTGGGTGTTTTAGTTGAATATTGAAGATTGCTGAATTCAGAGAACTGTAGCAATTTTTTTTTATATTTTGAACCTTTATATTCGTATATAAAGGGGTATATGTCCCCTTTTTTAGGTAAGGGGCAGAACAATTCCACACCTGGAGGAGCTGGAGGGTTAAAGTATTTAACGAGTATGTTGCTTGTAAGATCCTGCATGAAAAAACTGAACACACCTAAAATGCAATAGATTTAAACCAAAAAGGGAGGAGGGCCGTTACTTCCGACATAAATTTTTAAGGCATATTTTTTCGCCGTCTTCTGTTGAAATTAATCGGTAAAGCGTGATTTGACTTGCGGCGTTTTTTATTTTATATTTTATTTCACTTTCAAAAACGTCCAAGTCTATATAAATATCAACTATTGCACAAAAATTTTAATGCAAATATAATACGAGACTTGTTACGTTTTCAATTCCACATCATCATACTAGGGGCGATGGAAGTTTAATTTAATTTTTTTTTTATATTCCTAAATAAGAGAAATTTATTATATCTTGCATATCTTATTTGGTCTTTTGGTCTATTTAGTGCTTAACTATGCTTGACAATGTAAACATGTGCCATGCTTATCTGTTTTGTGTCATAATTTTATTACTTCTCGTATTTTTTTCTCAATTCTTAATATCTAATAATAACAACTGTTTATTTAACTAACGCCTTGACAAATTAACAACATTTAAACAAATTTTTAGTAAGTTTATGTCTTCCAAAAAGCCATGTGTGCCCAACTCTAAGGGCTCAAAGTTTCTTTTCCATTTCAACATATTTAATATCGTATGCCAGACTTCTTGATTTAAGTGATATGTGTTAAATAAAATTAAGATAAAAAGGCAAAACACTGTGAACAACATAATCAAAAGCAACATGAAAGGTGGCCAAACGTGGCGGCTGACTTTTAACCAACAAGAATTTTCTCTCTGTTAAATTTATATATAATTAATCAAAGCCAAAAAGGTGTCACATAACATTAATATTAACTAGTTACAAAAAAAGAAAGAAAAGGAAGAAAAGCCAAAATGAAAATTAAAAAAAAATAAAAGAAAATATTTAAATGAATCCAGGCAAAAACTGGCCTGGCCGGCCTGAAGACACAAACAGTCAGTCAGTTCATGGAAAAGTTTCTTTTTGTTTTTTTTTTTTTTTGGTTACAAATAAAATAGAAAAGTTTACAAATTAACAGTCTCTTGGGGTGACAAATGTCAGCTGACATTAAGGTTGGTTAAGGATTTTTTCTATTATTATTATTTTTTCAAACACTTTTTTTCTTTAGCAATTTGTTGTTGAAGTTTTTCTAATACACATACATACATACTGAACTTGCCGTTTAACGCATTTTTTTAATGATAACATTTAATTACTGCTGCTGGTATTTATATACATATGCTTTTATAACAAATTTAAGTATAATACTTGCGAAAAATACACTGTTTGAGGGAAAAATGTATTTTTATTTTTTCATAAAATAAAACAAAACAAATTAACCCTTTATCAAAAGGGATTTTTCCTTTCCCCTCAAAATTGTTTATTAACATAAGCGGTGAAATGGATTACGAGTGGTAGAATAACAAGGGACAGATTTTTTTTTAATTTTTACTACAAACACATTGAAAAATATTTGGGTATTTTGTTGTTAACACAAACACACACACTGTATATTTTGCTTAAGGCCAGTTGTGTCAATTGTCACTTGATTAAAGAAAACGCCGGCAGGAGTTGAAAATTTAAAGACAAATAAAGATGTAAACAAGCCATTAAAACAAACACTATCAGAATGATTAAAGGGTGTAGAGAGCGTGTGATTATCTGGATCAGTGGTGGGCACTGTGGTTGTGTTGATGCTTATTAGTATTAGTGAGGTGGTAGAACTACCCAGCAAACACAAAGCCAAGCGTTTGAAATATAGGTAATATCTTACGAATTTAATATAAAACAAAACATTTTTTTAATAATTTAAATTTCAGACCTTAAGCGTTCACAGGGAAAAGTAAAAACCACATTAAATTACGAAATATTTAGTGAAAAATATTTTAGTAAAAAATAAATTAGTTTCCCAAAAATCATGACAATTGTATTGAAAATATTTTTTGATTTTTTTTTTTCAAAAGGTGTGTGATACCGAATGCATTATTTATAACAAAATATTTTTCGCCTATCTTCATAAATTTGAAATAAAATATGCGTGTTGGTGGATAAATATTCTTGAAACAATGGCGTCTGTTGGCCGCCATGTTGAATTTTGACAATTGACATAGCTTTAGTGACTACCGGAATTAATATAAGAATCATCAAAATCAATTCAGGCGTTCGGTTTATATAGTTCCGCAAAGAAACGCACATACGTACATACACACATACTAGGGTGATCGACTTGGTTTTTCAACCAGTTTTAAAACCCGGGTTTTTCACAATTCGTTTGTCGGTTTTTTCAAAATGTTGATTTTTCGAATGTCGAATAGTCCGGTTTTTTTTACAATTTAAAAACCGGCTGAGTCGAATACTTTTCGATTTATACACTTTGCGTCTTTTGTTGATTTTCGTAACTATTTTTTTAGTGTAAAAGTTCTAAGCTCTTTTTGAGATGGCAACATTTACTGAAACATGAAATTTAAGATAAATTATTTTATGAGGTAATAGCAGAGGCAAATTTAATTAGCCTTTAATTATGGTGTGCAATAGATGCCAAAATAAAGTTGCAAAAAGTGTTTTTTAGTTTTGTTGCCATTTTGCTTCATATTTTATATAGAGGTAGATATCCACCTTGTCCATACATTCATACTGTATATACCATTAAGGAATAAACTCTAGATACACCCAAATTAATGAGGTTTGAGGAAACTTGGGAAGAAATTCAAAAAATAAATTATGCCAATATTTAAAGTGCTAATAAATATGTTTATGCAAAAAATAAAAAAATAAAAAATAATTATAATAACAACAACATAGCAGACCATATTTATTGACGGCTTGGTACCAGAAATCAGAGAATTTGCAAACAATTTGACGACATCAAACATTTTGCACGTCTTTATTTCATGTATTTTATGCCTGTATGTAGACTTTTTTCCTATGTATTTTGAATATTTTTGCTACTGTATTACAATTATTTTTTTTTTGGATATTTAATTTTTTGAATTTCTTCCCAAGTTTCCACAAAGCTTAAGGATGATGGTTGTATGTAGATTTTATTTCTCAAATGTATATTATATATAAATATTTAAGTACTATACATAAGTATCTGAAGTTAATTTTTGTGTAATACCTTTAATTTTTGTATTGTTTTATTTATAAAGCAAAAAAATTGTTTATAAAGCAATTTAAAATCAAAACTTTTGTGTAATAATTTTCTTACTTGAAAAAAACTGGTTGGCCGATTTTTCCTGAATTGTAAAAACCGAAACCGGGTTTTTCATAATTTCAAATATTCGAACTATTCGAAAACCGGTTTCTGGAAAAAGTCGAATAATCGATCACCCCAATACATACGCTGATAAACACAATACCCTACTTTGCTTTGCGTAAGCATCCGCCGCATGCGCATTCATTGCTGTCTCATCGACAGCTAATGAAAGACAATACCCACTTGACCAAAACTTTTATTTATACCCTTTACCAAAAAATGGTAAAAGGTTATATATAGGTTTGTCATTCCGTTTGTAATTTCTAGAATATTAATAAGCGAGCCATAAAGTATATATATTCTGGATACTTATGCATAGGGAAGACGAATAAGCGATGTCCGTGTGTCCGTCTGTTCGTCTGTCCGTCTGTCTGTACGTGAAATCGGTTTTCCGAAGCTCCCAGAAAAGCTAGAGACTTTGTTCTTGGATTGGTGTGTCAGAAATGGTCGAAATAAGATTGGTATTGAAAATCAGCAAAATAGAGGAGACGGTTTCAGAGCTGGGAAGCTTAAACTTCATTTTGCCATACAAAATAACTACCGAAAACTAGTTATTATTTTTTTTTATTAAATAAACTTATTCATACTGAATATGAATAAAATTAGTATTTCTTAATAAAAAAATATATAAAAAAAAATTTAAAAAAATAAATAGACGTTTCCAGGGTTGGAAAACTTTAACTTTTTTATACAAAATTAATTTACTAAAATAATTTTTTCCTTTTTTCTATAAATTAAATATATCTTATATTTTTAGAAGAAAAAGATTGGGTTAAAAATCAGAAAAATCCAAAGGATAATTCCAGGGTTGGAAAACTTAAAATTTTTGCGTTATTAAAAATTAACTACCGTAAACTAATTTTTATATTTTTTTTTATTAAATTAACTTATTTTATACTTCAGTACAAATTAAATTGGTATTTAAAATTAAAAAAGAAAGTTAAAAAAATTAATAAGACGTTTTCAGGGTTAGAAAACTTTAATTTTTTTTCATATACAAAAGTAACTTACTAAACAAATTTTTTTTTTCTCTATAAATTAAACATATCTTAGATTCTTAAAAGAAAGAAATTGGCGTAACAAATCAGAAAAATCAAAAAGGATGATTCCAGGGTTGAGAAACTTACACTTTTTGTAATATATAAAAGTAACTAGGTCTTACTATTTTCTTATTTTTTTTATTAAATTAACTTATTTTATACTGCAGTACACATTAAATTGATATTAAAAATAAAAAAAAGTTTAATACATGAAAAAGAAATTTCCAGGGTTGGAAAACTTTAAGTTTTTTCTTATACAAAAGTAACTGACTAAAACAAATTTTTTCTTTTTCTCTATATATTAAACATAGCTTATATTCTTAAAAGAAACATGTTGGTATACGAAATCTGAAAAATCAAAAAGAACTGTTCCAGGGCTGGAAAACTTACACTTTTTGTGATATATAAAAGGAACTAAGTCTAATTAATTTTTATCTTTTCCTTTATAGATTATACATATTTTACGTTTTGGAAAGAAAAGTTTGGTGTAAAAAATTATAAAAATAAAAACCACAGCTCCAGAGCTGGAAACTTTGAACTTTTTTCTGGATATTAGAGTAACTAAATAAATCATTTTTTTTTTAAATTTCCTTTTTTCTTTTTTTACTTAACACACTTTCTATATTTTTTTAAGAACTTCTAGATTGATATAAGGAATCAGAAAAATCTAATATAATGATTCTAGGGTTTGTAAATTAATTTTTTTGTACATAAAAGTAACTAGGTCAAATCATTTTGTATGTATCTCTATACTACATAAAAACACTTTGGTAAAGGGTATATAAGATTCGGCACAGCCGAATATAGCACTCTTACTTGTTAATGATATCAGTGTCGAATATATCTCGAAATTTTATTATATAAAACTATCGAGAATGACGCACGATGGATGTATTGATGTTCGTCTATATAAGTGTTTTCTAGCGATGCCGCGAAGACTTCTTGTTCGTAACATATAATCAAAAGAAGTAGTGTTGATGCGTCTATGCTTGTTATTTTACATATTGTACGTTTTAGTCTGTCTTTGCAAGATGTACATGGTAAGCTAGTTAAGGGGCCCATACACTACAACAGCATGCATGCGCAATCAAGTGTTTGTGCCAGCGGTTTGGTCGTGTATGGGCATTTTGTGCGATTGTACGGTTTGCTGTAGCGATGTCAAGTAGAGTTTGATATTTTGCTGATGGTACCAGCTCGCTGGTGTGGTATATGGTGAAATTAGCTCAGTTGAGCAAAGTTGTCATGGAGCAAACATGCATTTAAGTAATATAATTTGTTGAAATATAATTTGTTTCAATGGTAAACAGAATTTAAGAACTTTAGTTACACATAGCTGCTAATTTTAACAACATACCAATAATAATTGCAACAAAATATGTGTCACTATTCATAACCACCCTTCCCGAAATTTTGTAAGAAATGAATATTGTACCAGCTTGCTGGTATGTTGTGTGGTTCGAGAATGAATGCTCAATCGCTTGATTGTGCGTGCATGCTGTTGTAGTGTAAGGGCCGCTTTACATACTTAAATACATTTAAGGGTGGTTTTTTAAAGCAAGTGCACACAAATAATGTCAATGCATGTGTTTATTTGTTTGTGCGCAGTAAAATAAAAGATCATACATACAACGTGTGTGCGTATGTACAGGCGTGATGTTTTTATACGCGCCCATGTAGTAGTATTTTAATTTTTACTCCTCTACTGAAACAAATTTCTTGCAAACAGTGTTGTTAAGCGTTTGCTTTAGAAGATTTTGCTGTAGTAAAGTATTTGAAAATTCTTGTTAAACCTAGACAATTAGTCAAAACCAGGTAAGCTTTTAAGGATTACTTTAGTATTTATCTGTTTTCGCATTTGAAGTATAGAATGTGAGTGCTGCAACAATTTTATAGAAAATTTTTATTCCATAACTCTTTTGCGTATGGGTAGTTTTGGTCCCTTTCATGAAAGGAAACTGCCCTTAAACTGTAAGTTATAGGGTTAAAATATATATTTGCTTTTATATTTTACAGCAGGCCTGTGAATGCTCTAAAGCGCCAAATAATATGAAAACACCAGATATAAATTAAAATTCAGAAGGCGTTTAAGGGTTAATTTTATAATTGCATAAACTTATATTTAAAGTCTAGGATGTGCTTAAAATTTGTATATTAGATCGTACATAAAAGATTTTGACAAAAGTTTAACTCTGTATTTGTTTTTTTTTTTTGGAACTTGCCTTAAAAGTTTTAAAATATTTGCCTATAATTCTGAAAGTGGTCTAAGTCATATATTTCTTGGATCGAGATATTTAGTAGATTTTATTTGAACAAATCATAAAATCAGATTTGGCAGAATCCAATCAGTGAATTACCATTGGGGGAATTGCCTACTTACAAGAAACTTACAAGCAGCCTTGTATTATTCCGAAAATCTTTCAGTTTTTTCGTATACTTTTCCCAAGAATAATATAGCATGCACATCTTCATTCCTATCACTTTAAGTCCCTGTAAACTTAGAGCTAATGGCTCGAAGTTTCGTTCATGACTATAAAATATTTCAATAGTTAAACATAAAAAATGAAATTTTTAGTGCAGATCAATCAAAATAATATTTTCTTTCCAGTTTAAATTATCTTTTATAACGACCGTAATTATCTCTCCCTATTTTCTATTTCTAACAGTTAGCTTATAGAGACGTGATTTGTTACCAAACCTGATCTTATTAAAAACTCATGGCATATCACCGCAATTAATTATAAACAATTTCATTCCCATATATACGTTTAAGACAAACAGACTGACGCTTAACGTTAGTTAAGTCATCTCACTTAAGACTTTATGAAGTCACAATACAATGAATTAATCTTCAAACGAAAACTTTTAATTATTACTTTTTGTTAGAAACACATTCACATTTTGAAAACTCAAACACGCTCCAGCTCTTAAATCATTTTCCTTTAACTCTCAACAATTCAAGACATTTTGCTTTATTAATTATGATAAAGGAAAACTTATAAATTCTTTTCGTGTCTTTCGTACTTCTATTTAGACCAACTGACAAAAAGAAAACCAAAAAATATACGAAAACGTTATTACTCATCTTAATCCTTAAAATTAAGTTTATTTTCCTTTTATTCAGTCATTCCCTTTTCAAAATCTGCTTGAGCGAATCAGAAAAAGTGGTTGTTGTATATGTATGTCTATGTTTGCATCAAGTTGTTTTGTACACTCATTATTTTAAAATAAATCCAAAAAAGAAAAGAAACTTTGTTTAATTCACTTTCTCCAATTTGATTACAAACACACATACACACACACAAACACTCCCACCTAAAATCGCAAAAATTTTTGCTACAAAAATAAAACACAAAACCGATCGAATAAGCAAAACAACAATATTTTTGTTAAGCAAATAAATTTATATAAAAATCTCATTGCTGTATAGCTGTTGGTATAATTAGGAAATATTTTTGTTGTTCGCCATAATCCACGAAATATTGTGTCATCACTTTTTCAGCGAGAATTTTGTAACATCTCTACTTGTGTCAAGGAATCTTACTAAAGATAAAATCGCAAATGTGGGAGCAGGTTGGCAGGATAACAGCAAATAAGGATAAAGTCAGACAGTGAACTTGAAAAGTTGTAGCAAAATAAATATGCCCTACACTTAGACAGTGAGTAAATATTTTATATTATATATAGATAATTTTTTTTTTTTAATATTTTTTCTAAGGTACTTTTAACAGAAAATGCTTTTTTCAAAAAGTACTTTTTAAAATATACTATATACTCCAAAAAGTCCATTTTGCCGTTGGTGATTATTTCAAAGGTAAATTTATCAACTTTCTTCAAACGGTACTTTTTCAAAAGATATTTCTTTCAGAAAGTACTTTTTCCAGAGGTACTTTTTCAAAAGGTACTCTTGTTGCAACGTACTTTATTCAAAAGGAAAATGTACTTTTTCCAAAAGGTAATTTTTCAAAACATATTTTTTTCAAAAAGTACTTTTTTAAAAGATACTTTTTTCAAAACGTACTTTATTCAAAAGAGCTCTTATTGCAGTGTATTCTTTTCAAAAGGTATTTTTTTCAAAAAGTTATTTTTTCAAAAGGTAATTTTTCAAGTCATGGGTACATTTTTCAATTCATAATTTTTTTTAAAAGATACTTTTTTAAAAACGTACTTTTTTCAAAGGTACGTTTGTTGCAGCGCAATCTTGTCAACAGGTACTTTCTTGCAAAAGGTACTTTTTCCAAAAGTTATTTTTTCAAAACATCCTTTTTTCAAAAGATACTTTTTGCATAACGTACTTATTCAAAAGGTACTCTTGTTGCAGCGTACTCTTTTCAAAATGTACTTTTTTCAATAGTTAGTTTTTTTTAAGTACTTTTTTTTCAAAAGATACTTATTTCAAAACGTAATTTTTTAAAGGTGCTATTGTTGCAGCGCACCTTTTTCAAAAGGTACTTCTTCAAAAGTTCTTTTTTCAAAACCTAAATTTTTCAGAAGATACTCTTGTTGCAGCTTATTCTTTTCAAAAGGTACTTTTTTCAAAACGCACTCTTTGCAAAATGTACTCTTATTGCAGCGTACTCTTTTCAAAAAGTAGTTTTTTCAAAAGGTAATTTTTTCAAAAGATACTTTTTTGAAAAGTAATTTTCTTAAAGGTACTTCTCTAAAAAAATACTTTTTCGAAGGATACCTTTTCAAATGGTACTTTTTTATAAATCGTCCGTTTTTCAGAAGCTACTTTTTCCAAAGATACTTTTTCAAGATTGTTTTTTAAAGGTCATTTTTTCAAAAGGTACTTTTTAACAGGTACATTTTGCAAAGGGTACTTTTTTTCAAAATGTACCTTTCAAGGGATAGTTCTTGCTTTAAAAATTAATTTTTTTTATAAGTTACATTTTTCAAATGCTGCATATTTTAAGGAGCACTCTTGTGCCCTTTTCTAAAGGATATACATATGTTTTTTTTGTAAAAAAAGTAGAATTTTCAAAATGAAATATTTGAAGGGATAAATTTTTAAATGAAATTTCTTTTAAAAGGTACTTTTATCAATAAATACTTTCTGGAAAAGGTGATTTTCTTAAAAAATAGTTTAAACTAGAATTATTCGATTAAATTATACTTTTTTCAAAAGTTACTTTTTAAAAAAAGTACTTTTATCAAATTATACTTTTTTTAAAGATAAAGTTTTGAATATATACATTTTGCAAAAGGTTTATATGTTAAACGGTACTTTTTTCATAAAGTCCCTTTTCTTTACTTTTTTCTTACTTTTTGATAAAAGTACTTTTTCTTATAAAGAAATTACCTATCGAAAAAAATACCTTATGAATAAAGTACTTTTATTTAAAAGTATTTTGTTAAAAATTATTTTTTTGAAAAAGTACTTTTAGGAAAACGTACCTTTTATCAAAAAGTACTTTTTTCAAAGGTACTCTTTTCAAAATGCTTTTTTCGAAGGGTTCTCTTTCAAAAAGTACTTTTTTCAAAATGTTCTTTTTCCTAAAAATAATTTTTCAAAAAAAGTATTTACTTTTAAAAAAAGGTACTTTCTTCATAGGGTAACTTTTGAAAAAATAAAGTACTTTTTGTGAAGTTACTGTTTTCAAAAGATACTTTTTCAAAACGTACTAAATATCCACTTCTTGAATAAAGTACTTTTTTCAAACACAAAAAGAAAAATCAATTTTTTTCTAAATATATCTACTTCTTTCAAAACATAATGATTACTTTGGTTATAGGGTTCTTTTTTTTAAATGAACTTTTCTCAAAATGTACTTTTTTCGAAAGGTACTGTTAGAAACAAAATTTATTTAAATTTATTTTCTTAAAAAAGTATTTTTTTCAAGAGGTATTTTTGCATAAGTAACTTTGTTTGTAAGGTACGTTTTGTACTGTAACTGTTTTAAATAAAAACAAAAACTTTTTTATTTTTTCGGAAGTACTTTTCTCAAAACATCTTTGTTTCAAAATGTACTTTGTTTAAAAGTACATTACTTGCAAAAGGTGCTTTTTCAAAGATAAAATATTTTTTTCATTAGGTACTTTTTACATAAGGTACATCCTTTAAAATGTATATTTAAAGCATTTTTTCTAAACGCAATTTAAAATTAGTTGACCTCGATATTTTGAGCACATATGTGACAAACTTCTCATTTAATTGAAATTGCTTTCTCTTCGTAAGTACCGTAACAAAAATATCACAGTTAATGCAATTTTAAATTTTAACAGAAAAAAAGATAAGATCCACGGAAATATAAAGGAAGTAACAAAAAAAAAAAACAGAGAAACGAGAAACGAGAAATAAGAAAATAAAGAATTTTTTCACTTGCCTTGTTATTTGGTTGTTAATAATAATTTTTTGTACTGACGTCATCACCAATATACGCAAATACAAAAGCATAAGTCAAAGTTATTGACAAAATCGTAACAGCAACAACATTGATAACACTTTGCCAAACACACGACAATTACAACAGTTCTAAGGCGAAGTGTTAACAAAATTTTAAAGGGATAAATCTAACGAAAAAAAAAAGAAATAAAATCAAGTATATGTTCGTTTATGTGTGAGCGTGTCAAGGAATTTTCATTTCTGTCATTGTTTCCAACTTAAAGATTTGATAATGTTAAGATAGCAGCAACAAAGCAACATTAAAAGCTGATATGTCGTTGTGACGCCAAGTTGAGTTGTATTTATTGCGCTGAGATACAGGATTTGCACTGTGAGGAGGAGATGAGTTGATTTGAGTTGTATGAAATTGACTAGAGTTGAGTTGAGATGGCAGTAGCGACAAAGCAGACACTTAAACGCCACTTGAACATTAATTTTTTTTTTTTTTGTTGCTTGCCATCTTTATGGCAGTTGACGTTGACAAAAAAAAAAACGTATAAATAAAATATAGAAGTACTTGTATATTAAACATCAGGTAACAAAATGTTGCTGCAGTGCTGTCGTTATAGTTTTATTTTAACTGTAGCCAGAATCCTATAACTTGACATTATGTCACATCAAATTGCTTTCAATTCATTCATTCGTTCGTCGTTGAATTCTTTCAATGTTGCGCCTTTGAAAATATTTTAGATTTTATATTTTTCACTGAAGTGTCTAGCTTGTTAGGAGGGACGGCTAACTGAGTTTAAAAACAAGAATTCAAGATATTTTTTTTTCTAGGAAATTGCTAGAATGTTGCCTATTCAACTCAATTTTGTAATCATCTGGATTTCAGCAAATATTTTTTTTAAAACAATGATTTGAAAGGCTTCAAAAGAAATCATTTTCCTTACTGAATATTAACACTTTTAAAGGAAATTTTTATAAGGCTAAATTATTTTCTAGAAGTATTTAAGGAAAGATTAAAAGGACCTATGAAAGTAATCATTTAAAATTTTTTTGAAAAAAGTACTTTCCACAAAAATTACTTTTCCGAAAACTACATTTTGAAAAAATTACTTATTTTTTAATTTTACTATTTTATAATTATTTTAAGAAAACAGAAAAAGTTACCTAAAAAGGTAAATTTGAAAAAAGTACTTTTGAAAAAAAAATTACATTTTGTAAATATTACATTTTCAAAAGAGACTATTTAAATAAAATACTTTTTCTATAAAGTAACTTTTTTTTTTAACACAAACACAAAAAAGTACATTTTGAAAACGTACCTTTAAAAAAGTTCCTTAAAAAAGTGCTGGTTGAAAAAATTACCTTTTGAAAAGTGTATCTTCATAGAAAAGTACCCTTTTAAAAAGTACGTTTTATAAAAATTAACTTTAAAATAAGTACATGTTTAAAAAAGTACCGATTGAAAAAAGTGCTATTAAAAAAGTACCGTTTAAAAGTACCTTTTCAAAAAATAAACTTTGTTAACTTTGGAAAAACGTACTTTCTAAACTGGGAACTATTGAAAAAAGCACCTTTTGAAAAGACTTCGCTCTGATACTTTATTAAAAATACTTTTTAAAAAATACGTTTTAAAAAGTACTCTATTGTGATCTTCAATACCTGTTGAAAAAAGTACTTTTTAAAGAAAGTACCTCCTGGAAAAAGTATTTCTTGAAAGAAATACATTTAAAAAAAAGTACCTTTTTGAAAAAAGTACCTTTTTGAAAAAAGTACCTTTTTGAAAAAAGTACCTTTTGAAAAATGTATCTTTTGAAAAATGAACCTTTTTGAAGAAGTTCCTTTGAAAAAAATATCTCTTGAAAAAAGTACCTTTTAAAAAAACACCTTTACAAAAAATACCTTTTGAAAAAAGTACCTATTGAAAAAAGTCCTTTGGAAAAATAATGTTTAAAAAAATGCTTCTGATGATAAAAAACTTTTTTTAAAAAATTACCTTTTGAAAGTAGCACCTTTTGAAAAAATTTTTAATTTAAAAAGAGTACTATTTAAAAAAGTACTTTTGAAAGATGTAACATTTGAAAAATACTTTATAAAAAACACCTTGTCAAAAATGCTTTATTGTACTTCTCAGTACCTGTTTTTAAAAAAAACTTTTGAAAAAAGTCCTTTTTCAAAGGGTCCTTTAAGAAGAAGAATCTTTAGAAAATATACGCTCTGTAACAGTTAATTATAAAATAGTACTTCTTGAAAAATTTACTTTTAGAAAACTAATACCTTTTGGACAAAAGAGCCTTTTAAAGAAGTGTCCTTAAAAAGAAGGATAAACTTCTAAGAAAGCACCTTTAAAAAAATTATTTCAATAAATGCCTTAAGAGTAGTATAGATTTTAAAAGTACCTTTTAAAAATAACATCTTTGAAAAAACTGACTTTTGAAAGATTTGCTATTGAAAAAGTACCTCTTGAAAATGGAAAATATTTGAAAAAGTACTGTTTGCAAAAACTATGTTTTAAAAAGGGAAATGTTGAAAAAAAAGTATGTTTTGAAAATAGTTAATTTTAAGAAAAGCGCTTTTTGAAATGAGTAAATTTTTTAAAGGAAATTTTTGAAAAAGTGTTATTAAAAAGTACCATTTGAGAAAAGGAGCTTTTGTAAAAAGTACATTTTGAGAAAAGGATTTTTTGAAAAAAGTGCATTTGAAGAGGGTAATTATCGAAGAAAGCATGTCTTGAAAAAAGTACCTTTAGAAAAAGTACCTGTTAAAAAAAGTGCCTTTTGAAAAATACTTTTCGAAAAAAGTACCTTTTGACAGAATATCTTTTGAAAGACGTAACTTTTGAAAAAATTTGTTTTTTTAAAGGAAGTACCTTTGAATAAAGTACCTTTTGAAAAAAGTACCTCTTGAAAAAGTACCTTTTAAAAAATGTACTTCTTGAAGAAGGTACCTTTTGAAAAAAGTACCTTATGAAAAAAAGTACCTTTTGAAAAATTTAATTTTTGAAGAAGGTACCTTTTGAAAAAAGTACCTTTTGACAAAAAGTCACATTGAAAAAGGAAAGTTTTAAAAAATGTATCTTATGCCAAAAATATTTTTTGAAAAACGAACCTTTTCAAAATAGTACCTTTTGAAAAAATTTATCTGATAAAAACCATCTTCGAAAGCGTATTATTATGTTTTGTTAAAAACTATCTTAAGGAAAAATTATTAAAAAAAAATACTTTTTAAAGAAAAAGTACTTTTTGCCAAAGAAATCGCATTAAAATTCTTTTAAATTTTATTAAAATTTTTTTTACAAAGCATGTGAGAAATACTCTGCTTTGCAAATTTTTGCAATTATTTTATTTTATTTTTGGCATAATGAATTTTCTCCTTCTTATAATTTTTCATAGCAAGCCCGAGAAGCATTTCAACTGTTTTCGCGCTACAAAATTGAGTTTTATTTTAATGTTTTTCTTTGTTACGGAATGGGAGTGCAAGTATGCCTTACGGCTTTAATGTTATTACATTGTTAGCGAGTGTTTTGTTGCTGTTGCCGTTAATGCTGCCGGTTTTTTTTTCTTTTTTGGCAATTGTCTTTTAACTTGTTGTTAGTATTGTTAGTGTAGTTGTTGTTGCTACTGCTCTTACTTTTATTGTTGTTCTTTGTATTAAAAAGTATTTTGTATAGTTGTTTCCTTTAAGGAATGAATCCTACAAATCTTTGTGTTGTTGTTGAAGGCATACAACGGGCGTTGAAAAGGAGTTGCTGCTTGTCATGTGTGTGTGTGTTGTCAAAGTGCTGTTCTTTTGTAAGGATAATTTCATAACCCAGCCTATGTAATAACAGCAACAACGGCAATAAGATTAAGTTAGTCGGAAAAATGTGTTAAAATATTTTCACAGACTCTTTGGCTTGTAATTTAATAAATTGTTAAATGTGTTAAGGAATATTTTGTTTGTTTATGGCCGCTTTTATTTTCTGTCATTTTACCTTTTTAAGTTATGGCGGAGCATTTCAGTTTTTATTTTATTTTATTTTATTTTTATTGAAGATAATTTTTGTCATAAATTAATGACGAAGAAAATATTCAGGCCTTCATTTGTTAATGATTTTGTTTGTTTGGTGTGTGTGTGTGTGTGTGTGTGTAATAGTCTCTTGTGTCTTGTCTTAAATTGTCATTAACAGAAATTTATTTAGTTGAAGAAATATATTCTGCTTTCAAAGGAAATTTATTTAGTCTCAAATGTATTGAAGTGAGTTAAAGCACCAGCAAGCTTTTTTTTTTTTACAAAATAAATTTTTTTTAAGAAAATGTAACTTTTGCTTTAAATTTAATTTTAAGTGTGTGTCTTAACTTTCTACATTGAAAAAACAGTTTTACATAAATTCAACGAACTCGCATTCATTGAATTAAATTCATTGAAATTCAACGTATTATACGTTGTTTCAAAAAAATATTCCTTGAAATTCAACGTAAAATTTTATGTTGATAATGAACTGAACGTTGAAACCATTCCTTGATATTATTCGTTGAATTCAACAACGAACTAGTTTATCTAGGCGCACGGCAGTGCGCAAGGCCAAGTTCTGGCCAAAGCACGTAGTGTGTATATTTACAGGAAGCCATTCGAGCTGCTTTTACCCCCCTCATAACTTTGTTCCCCGCCACCGTAAAATTATGAAATTTACACCATAATTAGAATAAATTCATATAACCTCATATCCGCAGATATAGAGGTGCAAAAAGTGCATATTTTAAGAGAGCTAAAATTTGGTACACGAGAAGATCTAGGTGAGCAATGAACCAGAAAAATCTCAAAACCCTAAACCCAGGAGGGCGGGGCTACGCCCATAAAAATTAAAATTTGCGCTATTGAGCTGAAATTCGATACAGAGCTAGGTCTAGGTAAGAAATAAAATAAAAAAAAAAATCTGAAAACACGAAAATTTTAGTCAAGAGGGCGTGGCTACGCACATAAGGGTCAGAATTAAAAATGCTAGTACAAGGCGCTTCATGGAAGCTATTTTCTTGAAATTCGGCATATACACTGCGGTAATGCAAGGCTATAAATTTTTCATTAAAAAAGTGGGCGTTGACACGCCCATACAAGTTAAACCTCATTTTAATGCCCTGCGGCTCAGCATATTTAGATATACTATTTATCTAGCAATTATTATCAGATTGTAATGAAACCAGACACGAATAATTAGCACTGGCTCAAAAAATTTTGACTTTGGAAAAGTGGGCGGGGTTACGCCCATAAAAATTAAAAGTTAAAAGTTGCGCTAAGGAGCTGAAATTTGATATACGAGTAGGTCTAGGTGAGAAACCAACTAGAAAAATCTAAGAACCCGAAAATTTTAGTTAAAGGGGCGGGGCTGCGCCCATAAAACTTAAAAATTAAAAGTTGCACTAAAGAGCTGAAATTTAATATACAAGTAGGTCTAAGTGAGAAACACACTAGAAAAATTTGAAAACCCAGAAAATTTTACTAGAATGGGCGGGACCACGCTAATATTGTTTTGAACTAAATACTTAATATACATCTTTTAATTCAAGCCAATTTAGGGAAATCTTGCATCACCTTGAAAATTGGGCGTGATCACTCCCATAAAGTGTTTGCCTTGTGTTTAATCTACATCGGTCTAGCATATTTTAGAAGAAAATTAGCATGAATTATAAGCGCTGCTCACAACAAAATTTTGAGTTAGGAATAGTGAGGAGAGGTAATGCTGATAAAATCTAAAGATATAATTCGCGCTAGAGAGCTGACATTTTATACACTAGTAAGTGTAGCTGCGTATGCCAATGAGAAAATCTTAAAACCAAAAGTTTTACCCGGTATGCGGGGCCACGACTTTAAAACTCCAATTAGCACTAGCGATCTTAAATTTGATACACAAATAAATCTAGATAAGAGATCACTAAGAAAAATCTGAAAACCAAGAACTTGCTATCAGAGGGCGGAAACAAGCACTTCAAATTCAAAATTAACATACATTTCATTAAAACTTTTCATACACATTGCACTTCTCCATAATAAAAATTCTCTATTTTAAAAAGCAGCCATGACTTCACCCATAAATCTTAGCTTTTTCGTTCAGGTACTTCGGCTTAGCAGTTTTTAATTTAATACTCAGGTATTTGTTATTAACTTTTTAATACCAAACTTTGCATGAAAAATAACCACTAGCAGATATAAAAGTCAGCGGGGCCAGGCTCATGAACATTTTACGTAATATTATACTATAGAGAGCTGACATTTTGTACACAAATATTAATTGATTTACTCAATCGAAAAATCCAAAAATTAAAAGCACCAGCTACCCTATTGAAACTTTGCATGCACATTGCGCATATTCTTTTGATGTATGTACTTCGGCTAAGCAGACTGTATTTAATATGTAAATATATTGAGAAAATAGGCGTAGTCATGCCCAGTAAAATTTACGCTGTATTTTACATATTTCTTCCAGTCGCCTCTTACCAAATTGCATACACACTGGCGACCCGTTGTATTGGCACATTAGTGCATTTTGATGGTCAACAATCGACACCCATCACACTCTTACCCATTATTTTATGTAACTCTGCCATTTTCAACTGGCACCGTGATCATGAATAGAAAATAAAAATCCACTAGAAATTTTAAGTTTAAAAACTGTTATTATAGAAATCTTTTCAAAAATTAATCAGATCCTCACAAAAACATAAATGTGAAAAACGGCCAAGTTCCTTTCAAAAATTTCGGCCATTAAAAGTTGTGAGTTATAAATTTTGACCAAGTTCTTCTAACACAAGTATATATTATGTATTATACAAATTTGTAATCGTAAGGGTGTCATATAATTTTTAGATAATCTGATAACTTGGCAATATTTTTACCTTTCCAAAAAAGGAGAAAATAATGTATAAATGTTCATTTCTTTATATTGATAAAAATATTGTCAATTTGGCAGATTATCTAGAAATTATATGACACAATTACGATTACAAATGTATATAACACATAATATATTTCTGTGTTAGGTATTGTGGTAAAGAAGAACTTGGTCAAAATTTATATCTCACAACTTTTAATGGCCGTAATTTTTGTGAAGATTAATTTAACGTATAATACGTTAAATTTAAGGAGCACGTTCTTTCGTATATAAATAAAAGAAAAAAGTATAGCAAAGTTTCAAAAAAGTGTACTTTGATTCAAGGAACCCGTTCACTGATTTTAAGTAATGTGCGTTGAATATGACTTCAAGAGCATGAAGATGTTTTATTCAATGAACGAGTACTTTGATTCAAGAAATCACCATTTGAATTTTTGTTTTACTTGGTTCAATTCAACGAACAAGTTCCTTGTTTTATAACGAGGAAAAAAACATACTAAAAAGAAAAAAACAAACACAAAGCAATCAGTTGTTGTTCTTCGTTTAACAAGTAACTTTGTGAGCAATTAAAAAAGAAAATTTTAAATTAAAAAAGTGCCAAAAAGTAATTTGATAATAAGAAGTGATTATAATTAATTTTCATTGTAAAAAGAAATATAGTTGTATAATATACCAAATATCAGGAACATGCTGAATTACTTCAATGTTGGAAAATCAGAAAACCAGTTCCACATGAACCTACCCCTGACATTATTGGTTCCAACTCTCAAGCTTTATGTAAGTAATTATTTTGCATGCTATTTAGATGTTATAATTTTATACATGTTTATATATGTTAATTTTAAAATTCAGGAATCAACGCAGATGTTTACGTTAGACGTTTCAAATTTGAGAGCAGAGGTATTCAATAGCACTTGGCAGGCATGTAGAAATTCCAGAACTAATGAACTAAACCAAGTTTCCACTTTAGCCCGCGTATAAAAAACCGAGTAAATTTCTTTATGTGAGTATACAAATCTTTACTGTTTTATACTTTAGTACTTATTGCAAAATAAAGATTTATAACTATATTTCAGATTGACAAAGACTTTGGCGGTGCTTTTGGTAAACGTGAAGGAGTTTTCTTTAACTTTAATAACGCACTAATAATTTAGTAGACTATGATACTATCATAACCAAATTTTTTTATGTAAATACATACTTACATAAATTCATAAAAATCAATGAATGTGTTCATTGGGTCAAAGAATAGGATCCTTAAATTCAAGGAACTATTTCATTAAATTCAAAGTATAAATATATAGGTTTAATGAATTTATGTAAGGTTTCAACGCATGGATTCTTAACTTCAACGAACTGGCACGTTGAATTCAACAAGCCAATGATTGGCATACGTTGAATTCAATTAACATGTTCCTTAGGTGAAAAATAAGGAATAAGTTCGTTGAATCAACGAATTTTTTCGTTGAATTTATGTATTAATGTTTTTAGTTATTTTTTTTATGGCAAAAACTACTTCATTATTTTATTTTATTTTTTTTTTTAAACCATTATTAGCCGGCTTAACAAAAACATGCATATGCATGTCTCTTTCCTTTTGTGTAATTAACCAAGTTCAAACCTTAAACTCAAATTATTGTTACTTAATGCAATTAAAAACAAAGTTTTGTTATAATAGTAAATTAATTTCTTTTTTACTTTTTGTTATGCAACAGCAACTTTTAAATTTTTTGGCTCCCTCACAGTCAGACATCAATTACCACAACAAGCAGAAACAGTAATTTTCAAGTAAAAAACAAGCAGACAACTACAAATAAAAAAATAATACCGTGTACTTACTGTTAACATTTGTATTAATGCAAATAAAAAGATCTCTTCCAAAATTTAATGTACATATGTATATAAATTTAATATTTAAGAGAAATGTTTAAATAAGACAAGAAAGTTAAAAAGCAACATTATTTCAAGATCTGGCCAAAAGTAAATATGCCATAAAATTAAATTAAACATGGCAAGA
This sequence comes from Tachina grossa, assembly GCA_949987645.1. Classification (NCBI taxonomy): domain Eukaryota; kingdom Metazoa; phylum Arthropoda; class Insecta; order Diptera; family Tachinidae; genus Tachina; species Tachina grossa. The sequence goes on along the minus strand of OX465278.1, from coordinate 117,904,884 downwards.
AAACAAATTATAAATGCTTGCCTCAAGTTTATAAAAAAAACAACCTACGAGAACCACATTCAAATAATTTACAACCAAATAGTGTTTTAAAGCAGGAAGCGGAAGTATGGACTGATAACTTTTGTTAAGACAGAGAGTGTAAGTGGCGCTGTAGAATGTAGTTCGCACTTTACTTCTACTTTTACAAAAAAAAAAAAAAAAAAGATCAAGAATTATTCATACAAAACTCAAATTAAATTTTTATTTAAATTTCAGTAGCATTAAAAATTTGTAACAGCCACGTCCGAACCATATGCATAATGTGCGAGCTTTTACCAAAGAGCTTTGTGCCTTCACACTTACGGAAGCACAACTACCAATCAGATCTTGGCGAAAACAATACTTGCTGCATACTTTGCAAGGAAACAAAAACAAATTCCAAGAGCTTTCAGTTTAAGTCAACTGCAAATGTCAGAGAAAGTGTGTGTGAAGCTACTTTAGTGGGTAAAAAGATTTTGCGTATGACTAATATGTGATTAATATCTTATATTAAATATTGAGTATACGCTATAAATTCATTCACAATTAAAGGTACCAACAGACGACATGTTTTTCACATTGTATGTGCCAAAATTTACATATGTAAACGGAAACATGTCGTGTGTTACCTTTAAAACATTGCTTGTGTAAAAAACATGACAAAAGACATAAGACATTATTTGAAATAGAGCGTGCTCTATTTTCTTATGTTAAACATACAGCTCCAAATGTCTATGTCATGCGAACAAATTCGTCGGCGGTTGATTATGTGCACTATCATTAGCCGTCTGAATGAAGTATTTTGCAAGACAAATAAATTATGTATTTTTTTTTTTTAATTTATTGTCGTTTTATTAAAATGAGTCCAAAAATGTATAGATTTTTAGATACAACCTCAACGTCTGGTTTAAAAAAGAAAAAATTAAAAAAGCAAATTTGCGTCGCCAGTACTACAGCGACGGAACCAAAAATATTTCGACGGCTGCAAGCCATTTATAAAACAAACTACGTGGATATTTATGTACTGAAAAAGAAGAAGTGATACTACATGTACGTTTGTGACCAAAAATTATAAACCTTATGTAAATTAACCAATATTGACAAGCATAAAGAAAAACATACGAATCGAAAACTTAAAAAACACATGTAAAAAACATGTCGTCTGTTGGTACCTTAAGCAATGTATCAGTATGTATGATCTAGAGATGGGCGCGTGTTGTGTTTTTATACCCTTTACCAAAAAATGGTAAAAGGGTATATATAGATTTGTCATTCCGTTTGTAAATTCCAGAATATTAATAAGCTAGCCATTAAGTATATATATTCTGGATCCGTATGTATAGGGAACACGAATAAGCGATGTCCATCTGTCCGTCTGTCCGTCTGTCTGTACGTGAAATCGGTTTTCCGAAGCTCCCAGAAAAGCTAGAGACTTCGTTCTTGGACTGGTGTGTTAGAAATGGTCCAAAAAAGATTGGTATTGAAAATCAGCAAAATCGAGCAGACGGTTCCAGAGCTGGGAAACTTAAACTTCATTTTTCCATACAAAATAACTACCGAAAAGTAGTTATTATTATTTTTTTGCTGAATAAACTTATTTTATGCTTCAAAATTAATAAAATTAATATTTCTAATTCAAAAAAATTAAAAAAATTTGAAAAATTAATAAGTTGTTTCCAGGGTTGGAAAACTTGATTTTTTTTTTATGCAAAAGTAACTTACTAAAACAAATTTTTCCTTTTCTTCTACAAATTAAACATACATTATTTTCTTAAAACACAGAGGATGATTCCAGGGCTGGAAAACCTACAATTTTTGTAATGTATGAAATTAACAACCGTAAACTAATTTTTTATTAATTTTTATTAAATAAACTTATTTTATACTTAAGCACGAATAAAATTAGTACTTCAAATTAAATAAAATTAAAAAAATTTAAAAAGACGTTTCCAGGGTTGGAAAACTTTAACTTTTTTCTTATACAAAATTAACTTACTAAAACAAATTTTTCCTTTTCTTTGTAAATTAAACATATCTTATATTCTTTAAAGAAAAAGATTGATGTGAGAAATCAGAAAAAAAGAAAGGATGATTCCAGGGTTGGGAAACTGAAACTTTTTGTGATGTAAAAAATTAACTACCGAAAATTAATTTTTATTTTTTTTTATTAAATAAACTTATTTTATACTTCAGTACGAATAATATTGGTATTTCAAATTAAAAATTAAGCTTAAAAAAATAAAAAGGTTTTTCCAGGGTTGGAAAACTTTAACTTTTTTTATACAAAAGTAACTTACTAAATCAAATTTTTCTTTTTTTCTATAAATTAAACATATCTTTTATTCTTAAAAGAAAGAGATTGGTGTAAGAAATCAGAAAAATCAAAAGGATTATTCCAGGGTTGGGAAACTTACTCTTATTGTGATATAAAATATTAACTACCGAAAACTATTTTTAAATTTTTTTAACTAAATAAATTTATTTATTGCTATAGTACGAATAAAATTGGTATTTCAATTTAAAAAAAATTTAATACATGTTTCCAGCGTTGGAAAACTTTAACTTTTTTATACAAAAGTAACTTACTAAAGCAAAATTTTCCTTTTTCTCTATAAATTAAAGATATCTTATATTCTTAAAAGAAAGAGATTAGTATAAAAAATTAGAAACATCAAAAATATGATTTCAGGGTTGGAAAACCCACACTTTTTGTGATATAAAAAATTAGCTTCCGAAAACTAATTTTTATTTTTTTTTTATAAAAGAAACTTTTTTTATACTTCAGTACGAATTTGAGGTATTTCAAAATAAAAAAATAAAAAAAAATTAAAACGACGTCTTCAGGGTTGGAAACCCTTATTTTTTATAAAAAAGAAAATTACTAAAAACAAATTTTTCTTTTTTTACTATAAATTAAACATATCTTATATCCTTAAAAAAAAGATTGGTGAAAGAAATCAGAAAAATCAAAAAGGACCATTTCAGGGTTGGGAAATGATGATATATAAAAGTAACTAAGCCTAATTAGTTTTTATCTTTCCCTTTATAAATTATATACATATGTATTACGTTTTGGAAAGAAAAGTTTTGTATAGAAAATTATAAAAATTAAAACCATAGCTCCAGACCTGGAAGCTTTGAACTTTTTTCTGGATATTAAAGTAAATAAATAAAACATTTTTTTTAATTTTCTTTTTTCTTTTTTCACTTAACAGACTTTCTATATTTTTTTAAGAACTACTAGATTGGTATTAGGAATCAGAAAAATCTAAAATTATGATTTTATGGTTTGAAAACTATTTTTTTTACGTAAAAGTAGCTAGGTCAAATTATTTTTTTCTTTTTGTTTATACTTTATGTATGTGCTTATGTATGTATTTCTATGCTACATGCAGGCATTCGGGTATGCCGAATATAGCACTCTTACTTGTTTTTCGTGTTTTTTTCTGACACGAACACTACGTGTTGAATCGTGCGTGTTCGTGTCAGATAACCTGATTTCGTGCGTGTTCGTTTCGTATCGTGTTCAGCAACATTGACACGGAAAACACGAAACAAAATCGTAGCGACAGAGAAATGAGTATAGGACCCAGCTAAGCACCTCAGTAATCAACTTCAATGTATTTTTAATAAAAAAAAAATATTTTAATTAATAAGTAAAATATTAACATGGGATTATTAGTGCGTTTAAAAAAAATTCTAAACTTAAAATTAAAAAAAAACACTGCTTAAAAACGATTTTTTGTTATTGCATTTGATTTCGTGTGTGTTGTGCAGTTTCGTGTTGGGAAAATTTTTAGCGTGCGTGCTTCATACGTGTGGAATATCATGGTATTCGTGTTCGTGAGTGTCGTGTTGGAAAAATTCGACACGCGCCCATCTCTAGTATGATCATATTTTGTTTTTTAAAGGGTCATTTGAATTGTATTTCCATACTTTATAACGCGTTTCGTGTCGGCTTGTGCAGTTTCATCCTCGTACCTGAAATAATGAACGACGGCATTTTCCATCATGTCCTAATATTTGCAAAACTTTCGAAAGCATATATATGCTGGCTTGTCCGCCAACGTGTGAAGCATTTTTTTCAAACCTTCTCAACCTGCTTTGCTTCTTTTGAATTGAATAAAATTTCAAACAATTTAGCTCATAAGACTTCGTTTATTTTGCAAAGGAGGTGTGCAGAATAAGATCCATAAGACTGCCAGAAATGCTACAAAAATTTATGCAGCACTATTTTTTACATGGTGCTTTCCCATTTAGTGTCAATATAAGCAAATAGAAGAAGTGTTGTTTAACCAATTTTATAAAATTTCATTAAAAATCTTATGACAACTTAACTTTTATTTTGTGTTTGAAACTGCTTCCTCTGTGGCCTCATTTGAAAGGAAACAACTTAACAATTAATAGCAAAAAAATAATGATTGCTTTTCAAAATTATTTAAAAAAGTATTATTGCCAAAAGATTAAAATGCAAAGTTTCCAATTCATGTTTTTGTTTAACAAAATTTCTCAACAACTGCTTCAATATGATCATGAACATAAAACAACATTTTAAAGTGGTGATAAATTCTCGTAGGTGCTTAATTATTAACATATATTTATTTCCATCTCCGATATCCAAGGGTATTGAAAAAGCCCTTCACTAATTTGGAAACTTAAAATTAATTTTATTGGCTGAGCGTAAGTTTAAATTAATATATTCATAATCCCATCTCTGAACATTTACACAATTTTAATACTTTTCCTAAATAAAAAAGAAAAATTATTTACTTGAGCAGTGAAATATTTACTTAGTGAGCGTGAGTGAAAAGCTACCCAAGTTCCCATCCCTGATATTTTAAGGCATTAAAAAAATAATTTTAGTATTTTGGGAGATTTAAGTTAAGCAAAACTCCATAATTTTTTACTGACGTATTTAGAAAACATTATTTTGGTTTACAAAAGGTTTAGAAAACAAATTTTGTATTAAAATTTGTTTGTTAAACGTTTTGTTATTCCGTCAGCTAGACTGAAAGCGCATTTAAGATTCCCGTGTCTGACCATCTAAAGTATAGTGAAAACAGTTTCTCAAATAATAAAACATGTTCGTGTATGGGTTAAATAAGCGTAAGTAATCGTTAGTGCAAAATTTCGCAAGTTTCCATCTCTGGTATTTTAAGGCATTGAAACAATATTTTAATCAGGGCTATCTTGAATAAAACTCCGCGTGAAATTTTAACCAGGTAACAAGTCCCTATTAGTTGGACTTGTAATAGGACACGTAATAGGGAAAACAACAAATTCTAATTGGAAAAGGGAGAAATTTTACGCGGAATTTTATTCATGATAGCCCTGAATATTTGGGAGTTTAGAGATAAGCATAACTCTGTAGTTCTTTCATGCTAAAGAAATTTGCTATACTGTGAGCAGAAATAAGAATTTACTCAAAAACCCCATCTCTGAGTTTTCACAGTGCAGTAAAAAATATTTTGTTCAACGAAAAAAAAACAAGGATTTCTATGGGCTGATGTTGACATGGTGCGCATGAGTAACTGTTAGTGAAAAATTTCGCAAGTTCCCATCTCTGATATAATAACATTATATTAATATTTTTTGAGATTAAAAGCACAACTCTATAATTTTTGAATTAAAAAAAAAAAAATTATTTTATGACATTTTATTTCTTTGACATTGAAAAGGTTCGGAAAAATTAGCTTTCAACTAGAAAAATAACGTAATTTTTTATGACATTAGTTTATCTGGGTGAACGTGAGTAATTGTGAGTGCAAAATTTCTCATCGCTGATATATTAAGGCATTGTAAATTTATTTTAATATTTTTGGGACTTAAGACAAATAGGGACAACTCTTTAATTTTTGAATGTTTAAAAAATATATTTTTTTGTGAGCGTGGCTCCAATGATAGTCGCAATTCTATCTCTGCTTTTTAAAATAATTTGAAAAACTAGCAAACATAATTTTTTATGGGATTAGATTATAAGGGTTAACGTGAGTAATCGTGAGTTTAAAATTTCGCATCTTTGATATACTAAGGCATTGGCAAATTATTTTAATATTTCTGAGATTGAGGATAAATAGGGACAACTGTATAATTTTTGAATTTTTTTAAATATATTTTATTTTGTGAGGCTCCTAAGGTTACCCGCCATCCCATCTCTGGTTTTTTTAAATTATTGAAAAAACTAGTAATTGAAAAAAAACTGATTTTATATGAGGTGAAAGCATTGTAATACTATTTGTATAAGAATCAATAAATGAATAAAAAATATTTTATTGTTAATTTCAAAAAGTTTTATTGTGGAGAGCATTTCTTTGCTGCTCAAGCAAGATCAACGAAATGTATCCAGATGTAATTAGAGGCCATTCACATATTACATAACGTCTCTTAGAAAACGCAGCATAAATTTTCTAAACCGTTACAAATCCTTTAACCTTCTGCGTAATGTAATATGTGAACAGCCCTCTACCATCAAGAAACAAATTTTTTTATTACGTATTTTAACTTTTTTATATAAAACTAAAACATTAACTGCCATATTCATAAAAAATATTTCAGGTTCATTAAGCGCTTATTTGACATATTTCTATGGGAAATTTGTCAAATAAACATGTAATAAACCTAAAATATTTTTTATGAATTAGACCGTATATATTTTATGATGTTAGCGTGACTGCAAAAGGTTACTCGCAAGTTGCATCCGTGACTTTTGAAAAGAATTCTAAACTAAGAAAAATTGTAGTTTTGAGAGGGGGAAATGTAATTGTTCAGTGTAAGTGAGCGCGAGTGAGATTCAGTGAGCGTAAGTGCACATAAGTGAATAATTATTCACATTGCTCTGTTATATTTAAGAACTTGAATAACTTTTCTTGTATTTCGCATATTGAAGATATGCTAAGCTCTATGGCCGCTTAGGTTTGCAAATGTAACTAACAAATAAATAGCAGTTTAAATCTTGAGACTTAATTTAAATTCCGTGATTTTCATATAACTATAACAACGTATCTGCTTTTTTTTTGCATTTCGAGCTTATGATTTGATCTTGTTATATTTTAAACGCTTTTTAAAAAGATCTAAGACATTTTTGAAAAACATGGAACAATATCATTTTTTTTCTAAAATAAGAACACAAGTTTTAGCTTTTGGCAGCACCACGCCATTTTTTTGATGTGCATTAATGTGCCTTTAGGTCAGTTGTTGTTAGAAAGTTCAAGTGATAAAGACATAGTCACTGGTCACTAAACTAACTAAACCGGCTTCATCGGGTACTAATCCAAATGCAAAATGAGAGCGCCCTCTTTAATTGTGTAGCAGAATCATCGTGGAAGTAAAATAACTAATAAAATGGCTAGTAGCCACAGCTTTAAAAAAATTTAATACGAATCTTTTAACACCAGAGGCGCTGCAACTCTGCAAAAAGCAGATTTGTAAAAGAATGGAGCTTTTCTCTGTATCCTCCTTGACCGCCTGTCTTCTCTTTCTTCTATCCTTTTCCTAAAGAAGGTAATACCTAGTAAAGGTAGTAGGCATCCATTGCCTGAGTTTTACTTCTCTTTAAAAACAAGAGAATTGACGAACTCTTTTTGGGTTCCCTGAAAATTTTAAATTTTTTGACATACGCTGTTATTCATGAAAACCACAGAATTAATTCTCGACTGAGTTAAAAAACAATGTTTTTTTTTTGTCGTCCAAGTTTTATTTGGAGACGGTGAGTGAGAGTGAATAATAAGTGAACGTGACCTAGTAAGTGTTAGTGGGCGTGAGCGCAAAGTTATTCACGTTCTCACTGTCATTAGCACTACAACGCTCTCCTTTACTTGAATTAGTAGTTATTATATTCTCTTTTGTACCATACTACCTTAAAGCTTAACAAATTATTAATTTTCATGTGGCGCATATAATAAAAAGCTGATTAGACAACATTAGTAAAGAGAAAAAAGTATAAACTACCAGGGAGGAGATAGCGTGCTTGTGCACCCATTTGCTTTAAAAGGCATCAAATAATTCAAATTTTAACAAATTGGTAGAAGTTATAGCTTCACTAAGAAATGCCATTATAATGTGGCGGCAAGTTATTATACTCCACAATAGCTGTAAATAATGTGTAGTTAAAACTATGCAAATATATACTTGTACTTATACTTGCTTTGAATTATTTGCTTAGCTCGCACGAATGCTGTTGCCACGAAATCTTAAAGAAAAAGAGTAGCAAAGTGAAAATTAAGTAAAAAAAAAAATTATGTTGTGCAACTGCTGCTGTGCCCGCTGCCGGCTTTGCTGACTTTGTGCCAGCACTTGTGCATAACTGAATGAAGTTCTTGCTGTTTTCTTCTTACGCTACGCTGTATTATAAATTTTAGTCATGTTTCTAATAACTTTGAATTAATCATCTTTTCCTGTTGGTAACTTCGTGGCATGTATCTGTTTGTATAATTTTGGTTTGTATTATTTGTGTGTGTTGTATTCTCACAACTGCAGACAAAGAACGTACAACACATACATACATATGTATGTACAAATACTTGCATACGCAGGCTACACATATTTTACAGTTAGAGAGTCTAATTCGTTGTACAACATCTTGAGTGGAATCGATAGGAATTCACACACACACACACACACACACATATATATATATATACTCTTAACTGACATTCATACACCTACAAGTTGTTCATTTTTAGAATTCTAATGAGACTACACGCTGTTTAGGTATTGCTATCATGGCTTCCAGATTCTTTGTTTTTTTTTCTCTCTCTTTGGAAAAGTGAGTGTATGTATGTCTGTATTTGTGTGTTCCTTATGATATCTAAGTAAGAAGCCTTGGGAGCTTGTTTGTGCATTAATTTTTTTTATTTTTTTTTTAAATTGTATATTTTGGGTTTCAAACTTCCGGTTTAAATTTATACTCAAACTTCTAAAATGTCAGTTAAGTAAATGTTGTGTGTAGCAGTGCGTGGTCATGTGTGTGTGTGTGTGTGTATATATGTGCTTGTGTGTAATTATACAATAAAGTCAAAAGTATTGGTAGACATGATGCTGTGAAAATGATATGTAATCCACCGGCAATTTGTGGTTGTAAGCGTTGAAATTATCTTAAAAAGAAAAGCAGAAACATTTTAAATAACACAATAAATGAGGTGTTTCTATTTGTTGTTATGTGTTGCTTTAGAAGCTATTTTATTTTATTTTATTTGCTTCTTTGTTTAGTCTTCTTGTAATGTAATGAAATTTTACAATTCTAAAATTTAATAAGTAAATTTTTGTTAGATATAATAGCGAAATTTTTCGCTTTAAAGCTTATTTAATGTGCTCGGTTAAATAAAATATAATAAAGCCAAAATTATTTTTCTTAAACAACCTGCCTGTTCGTATTTAAATGCTATAAACTGTAAATATGTGTACGAAATAATTTAAATAAGAAAATTTAATAAATTTAATAAATTTAAGCAATTAAGGCCTTTCAAGTATTTCAAGTTTTTTTTTTACAGAAAATAAACTTAATGTACCAACACGCCGAAATTTAAGTACCGTGACTTTATTTCTGGCTTCATAACTTATTTTTAGTGCCTATAAATAAACTGTACTTGCCTAATTTAACTTTTCACTGTACGAAAAAAATTTAAGTTGAAAAAAAATAGCAAAAGCTTAACTATTTTGAAGTACTCTCCCCGCAAATGCTTTAAACATAGTTTTCGCATATCAACAGAGTAAGCCTTGAAATTCTTAGAAGTTAGTTCTATCACGGATTCAGCGTGCTACACAGATTCATGCTATATCATTTTTATCCGACTGCGCAAAGCAAAGAAGGGTATTGTGTTTATCAGTCTACATATGTACATATCTGTGCCAATAAATAGTAATGGCTTAAGTCGAAATTTCATGTTTTGAGATATTAAGGGTTTTGTCTAAAATTATATATTTTATATAAAATTTTTAGCCTCCAAAAAAATATGCACATTTATTAAGAACAAAACTGTTAATTAAAAAAAAAAGAAAACGTTTCATTAGTTAATATTCGCTGTTTTTTAGTTAAGATCTTATGAAAAAAATCCATTGTTAGAAAAATAAAAATTAAAGTGCACTTAAGCTTTTATATTGAAAGGCAAAATAATTTTTATTGATGATAAGTCGAGATAAGTGCTTTAGGTTAAATTGAAAAATGCGGAAAACCTGATATAAGATAATTTTTTAGAAGCTTAGTTAAATATAAGTTTTCTTTTTTTTTAATGAAGAATAATTTGGATGGGATGTTAGTTATTGAACAAGTTATTGTATACAAGTTTTTATGCTCAAATATTTTAATATTGATGTAGCTACAAAAAAAAAAAAAAATTAAGTTGAGGTAAGATGTTACGACTTACGTATTATTTTCCAAGAAGACTTAAGTTAAAATATAAATGCGTATAGCTTTATTAATAAAGACATTTTTTAGTTGAAATTTAGTTGAGTGATAGATCTTGAAGAAGAGAATAAGAATATGTCATAAAATGAAAAAGCACTTATGTCAACTTAAGCCATTATTATTTATTGCCACAGATATGTATGTATTAATGTGTGTATGTGTGTATGTGTGTTCCTTTGCAGCACTATATAAACCGAACGCATGATGATTCTTAAGTCAATGAACTTTTTTTAATCCCGGGAGTGTCACTAAAATTATATCAATTGTCAAAATTCATTATGGCGGCCAACAGACGCCATTTTGTAAATGCTAAATAAATAAAAAGTCGGTGAACTACATCAAAATGGGTACCATTCGACAGGTATTTTAAAATCATCTTTAGGTTTCTCTTATGACTTTTCATTTGGAATGACCATTTAGGATATTTAATGCTTCAAAGTTCAAAGAAATAAAATATTAAAATAATAAATAAATAAAAAATATATTGATTTTAAAAATAATTTTAAAAATACTGTGGCTTATATTCTTTAAATAAGTCTGCAAATAAAAAAAAACTAACTACAAGGCAAACATCTGATAGAACATTTTCGATAAAAATTAATGTGGTATAAAATTAAATTTTAATTTAATTTTTTATATGCGAGATTTTGTGTTTTTTAGAGCCCAGGGCGTGTTTTATGCTTTTTAAAAATCATTAATGTTGAACCACTTCAAATAAAATATTAGATTTTAATAGGCGTGGCTCCATCTATTTTTTTTTTAAATGAAAGATTGTGTCTATTTTATATCTTAAGGCATGTGGTAAGTTTCGTAAAAATCGACTTAATAAATCCACATGAAAAATAATAATAAATTTGAATGGGCGTAGCCCCGCCCATTTATTCAACTTTAAAATTGTGTAGTTACAAGAATCAAAGGTGTTTGCTAGGTTTCGCAACAATTAAATAAGTAAAATATCATAGAAACAAAATAAAAATATTTATGGGCGCGTTAACGCCGGATTTTTTGCAATGTGACTAATTGGAAACCATATACTTTCAAGCTATAAAATAACAATGCTAAAAAAAGACGGTTAAACATAAAACTTATTTCAAATCTATTTTAACAAAATTTTGAAATAAAAAATGTTATACGCAGCACATATCAAACTCGTTTTAAATTTAATGAACATGTGGGGGCTATATTTTTTAAATAAAACAAATTCCCATTAAATTTTTTTTAAGAATTTTAAACATTTTCTCGTGAGAAAAATAACTTTTTTGTATGGAGAAAGTTTTACGCTTGCCAGGATTCCATCTCTAATATTTTAATGCAATGAAATATTGGAGATTTAAGCACAACTCCATTATTTTTTAATGAATGAAATTATGGTATGAAAAAATGAAATAAAATTGTCTTTTATTTACATTTAAATCAATTTGAATGACCTTGGAAGTCTGAATAGAGTAATTCTATAAAAAACACATCATACAGAAATTTGTTTTATTTTGGGAGAGACGCTGAACTTGTACTCGCATTCCCGTCTCTGACTATCACAAGAGTGGGAAAAACTGTTAGTAAAATAAAGAAATATGGTTTAGTAAAGGCAAGCGTAAGTAAAAAGTTTTGAACTTATCCATCTCTGATATTTTAAGGCATTGAAAATTTATTTTAACACATCCAACTCTTTAATTGCTTAACGAGTGAAAAATATTTTGCCCAGTGATCGAAACTGAAAATTTACTCTACAATTTTGCGAAGTGTAGCTCAAACAGTGTTAAGTTTCACAATATCCCATCTCTGATATTTTGAGGCAAGGTAAAATTATTTTAATATTTTGGAGATTAAAAAAAACAAAATTCTATACATAATTAATGAATGCCTCAAGAATATTTACTTTTCTTAACGTGACTCTAAGGCTACTCGCAATCCCATCTCTGACTTTTAAAAGAATCGCAAATATTAGTCTTCGACTAGAAAAAATGTATTTTTTTTGGGATTAGCCTATATGGGTGAGCGTGAGTAAGCGTGAGTGAAAAATTTCTCAAATTACCATCTCTGATATTTTAAGGTATTAAAAACTTATTTTAATGCTTTGGAGATTGAACATAAGCACAACTCTATAATTATTGAATGCTTAAAAAATATATTATTATGTGAGCGTGACTCAAAGTTTGCACGCAATCCCATCTCTGACTTTTAAGGGATTTCAAAAAATTAGTTCTCAATTAGAAAAAAATGTTTTCAGCACTTAATGTAAAATTCTCGTACAATATTATTACAGAAGATTTAAACGTGTAACACCTGCATATACCAGGCCCGTTTTGTCCTATTTAACAAAACTTGGTCTAACAAGTACCCTGAAATTAAAACATGGCTATTAAAAATCTTTTACTAAAATCATTGCCATAGAAATAAGTTTAACTTTGAAATGCTTTAATGGGTTAATTTTGCATGGCTTCAGCGGTATGTAAAATTCCACGAGGATTATTTTGGTGGAATATTTTAAATCCACAACTATTCTCAAAATGGGTATTTTTTGGTCCTTCCTAAAGCAGGAGTGAAGACTTAAAACGGGCTAATAAAATCTACAAAGATGTTTTAATAAAATTTTATTATTTGTCTTTAAATAAGTGGTAGTGAAAAACTTGACTCAAACGCCTGAAACTAGTCGATACTTAAAATGCGTTTAAGGGTTAATTTTATAGTAATTTACACTTGAATTTCAGGTATGTAAGATGTTTAACAGTTCTATCTTAAATCTAACTACAATAATAATATTTTTGTTGGGAGTTTTAACCCGCCAACTCTTTTCTGTTTGAGTCCTTTTAAAACTCTTCGATGGGCGGGAGAGGGGGAAGGGAAAGGTACCCTTTAAACGGGCATGTAATGCCTTAATATGTTTAACAAAAAGGTTTACCATGAAATTTGTCTATCAATTTATATCTGTATATACATTTAACACCAAAAATTAGTCAAAAGCTTAGATGCGTTCAAGGGTTAATTTCATACATATTCACACTTGAATTTTACTTACATAACATATTTCGCTGTTCTTTCTTAGATCTGATATATGTTTAACCTTCTAACTCTTTTCTACATGGGCCTATTTTGCCCCACACTAAAGAAAGGGATTATACCTAAATGGGCTTATAACGGGCTAATATGTTCTGCAAAAATTTCTATCAGAAAGAAAGCTTAACATTGCACTTAGGAACCAATAATTAAATAAAAGTTAGGAGGCGTGTAAGGGTTAATTTCATATCTTTTCACACTAGGGTTTTATTTGTATAATATGTTAAGTTCTACCAGAAACATTTCTGTCGAATATTTTAACCCATTAACCCTTCCTGCACTGGTTTCGTTTGGCCACAAACAAAAGCCTAAAATAATGCTTCTAGATTGAATTGTTTGAAGAAAATAACTAATTGACATTAATTGTCAATGATTTCTATCTATTGGTAAGGAGCCTTGATATTGCTTCTTAACTTTTCGTTTATTATGTTTTAATTATTTTTTTCTTTAAAGAACATTTTTGCTCTTATCTTTTTTTATAAATTATAATATAAGTGTTCAAACAACACTCCACATATACATATATGTATATAAAAAAATCTAAAATATGCTTCGCTGCCACTCTAAAGAAATTTTCTATTCTCATAAAATAAAGTTTATTTAAGTTGTAGAAGACTTACGAACTCAAAAACAGAACCAAAAAAAAAACAGACCAAGAACTCTGTTACAAAAAAGAAAATGTATAATAAAACTTTTAAATTTAACAAGTTCATTTGTGATAAATTTTTAAGCATTTGATATTCATATCACGATTGTCTGTAATGATCTAATGTTACCTGTTTGCATTAAATCCATAGCAACGCAAAGGGACAAGAAGATAAAGCAATGTTAAAAGTATACAGATATACAAACTCATGTAAAGCTGGAGGGACGGTTGGTCCCTCATTTAAACGTTCATGGTCAAAATGACATCACGAAGGAAGAACACACATAAAGAAAAAGAAAACTGCAGCAATTGTCAGTTAGGATAGCAACAAGAGGAATAAAAATAACATCAATAATAAAAATAATAATACTTGACTTGCTACAAATAAAAGAATACCCATACACTTGTATGCATCCAATCGCACACACACACACACACACACACACACACACTCACACACACATACATACATATGCATAAGCACCCAGCAAAAAATTTCAAAAAAGGTAATCGAGTTTGGAATTAAGCATATTTGGTGGAAGCTCTTCCCTACTGGATTACCAACTTAATGATTTTAACAAGGCGTGAGACTAAAATAATCGATTCTTGAGAAGTACTTACATTTTTTATTTGGCAACTTATTCACGTAATCGATTTAATCTAAAAGAATCATTTTACTCATTTAGCAACTTATACATAATTTTTTTTAAATTTTAGGTAATGTGATTTTTAAGCGAGTAACGAAATTTGGTAATCAGAAAAGTAAGTCATTATATGGCAAGTAGTTCTGATGGTAATGTGTAATTTTTTGCTGGGCATTTATCCAGCTGGCAACTTTAATATGGCAAGATGGGTCAACCGAGCGTAAGAAAGTCATCAAACATGTATTCCAACTCAGGGCCAAATGAAGCTTATACATACATTTAAACTCTTTCTCCCTCTCCCTTTCTCTCTCTCGCTCTATAGAAATTCTTTTTTTAGAGAAAAAAAATGCCCAGCAAACAATAAAAAAGTATTTTTTTTTTCTATATAAATATTTGTAGTTGGAAAAGTTTCAGTTTAATCTACTTTATTTACGGAATCCAAGAGTTGCTCTAAAGCAGACAGACACAAATGTTGTATTAGAAACTGCTAAAAAGAAAAACTAGAAGACAACATGAATTAAATGTCATTGGAAACCAAACTAAGCAAAGCTAAGGATATCAATGGAAAAGCAAATAAATATTAAAAAAAAAACAAAATGCAACAAAACCTTTTTAATAATAAAGTAGAAGGAAATAAGGAATGGAGAATGCTACGCGACCAAAAATTCAATACATTTGATTTTAACACAAATAAATGTGTGACCAAATTAAAAGACTGCAACGTTAGAGCAGTCAGTAGGAAATGGGGATAAATAAACTAAATTAAGCATACAACAACAAGAGTCCATAGGCGAAGAGTGAGAGGAAGATGGAAAAAATTTTGAAAATGTACAATTATAAAAAAGTGAGCATGAAGCAGTTTCATTTCAGTATTTGCATTAGTCACAACATTATTGCCAAATCCTTTGGATTTGAAATATGTCCAGTGCTCAGCATTTTGATATAAAAACCTTTAAATATTTGTCGTATGATTAGTTTTTACTCCTTAAGCTTGAATTTTATGCTTTAAAATGTTCTACAAAAATATTTGCCTCACATTTTTACATTAATAGCATAAAAATTAATAATGAAATAAGTGTAAACCTTTTTAGGGTTCCGTACACCAAAAGTGAAAAGGAACCCTATTCAATCCTATGGAACCCCTATCCAAAGGTGAAAAGGAACCCTATTGTTTTCGCTACTCTGTCCGTCTGTTCGTCACAGGTTTTTTTCTCGAAAACCTTAAGAGGTACTGAACTGAGATTCGGACAGAGTATGTAAGAAATTAAACCAGAAATGTTTAAATCCCATGTTAAATAAATGCAATTATATATACGTATATAGACACTTAAAATTTGTAAGTTAGTGCATTTTTATACAGACTACAAAACTTAACACCAAAATTAAAAAAAAACAAGTAAGAGTGCTATATTCGGCTGTGCCGAATCTTATATACCCTTTACCAAAGTGCTTTTGTGTAGTATAGAGATACATACATAAGCACGTACATAAAGTATAAACAAAAAGAAAAAAATAATTTGACCTAGTTACTTTTGTGTACAAAAAAAAATTAATTTTCAAACCCTAAAATCATCATTTTAGATTTTCCTGATTATTTATACCAATCTAGTAGTTCTTAAAAAAATATAGAAAGTGTGTTAAGTGAAGAAAGAAACTTCAAAAAAATGTTTTATTTATTTACTTGAATAACCAGAAAAAAAGTTTAAAGTTTCCAGCTCTGGAGCTGTAGTTTTTATTTTTATAGTTTTCTACAAAAAACTTTTATTTCTAAAACGTAAAATATATATAATTTATAAAAGCAAAGATAAAAATTAATAAGACTTAGTTACTTTTATATATCACAAAAAGTGTAACTTTTCCAACCCTGAAATTATCCTTTTTGATTTTTCTGATTTCTTGCACCAATATTTTTCTTTTAAGAATATAAGATATGTTTAATTTATAAAGAAAGGGAAAAATTTGTTTTATATGTTTGTCCAAAAAAAATTAAAGTTTTCCAACCCTGGAATCGTGTTTTGAATTTTTAATTGTTTTTTTTTATTTGAAATACTAATTTTATTCGTACTCAATCATAAAATAATTTTATTTAATAAAAAAAAAATAAAAATTAGTTTTCGGTAGTTAATTTTTTATATCACAAAGAGTCTAAGTTTCCCAACCCTGGAATCCTACTTATTGATTTTTCTCATTTCTTATACCAGTCTTTTTTTGAAAATGTAAGATGTGTTTAATATGTAGTAAAAAGGAAAAATTTGTTTTAGTAAGTTACTTTTGTATCAAAAATAAGGCTTTCCAACCCTGGAAACGTCGTTTTAATTTTTCAATTTTTGTTTTAATTTGAAATACCAAATTCATTCGTACTGAAGTATAAAATCAGTTTATTTTATAAAACAAAAAATTAAATTAATTGTCGGTAGCTAATTTTTTATATCACAAAAAATGTGGGTTTTCCAACCCCGTAATCATACTTTTTGATTTTTATGATTTCTTATACTAATCTCTTTCTTTTAAGAATATCAGGTATCTTTAATTTATAGAGAAAAAGGAAAAATTTGATTTAGTAAGTTACTTTTGTATAAAAAAATTAAAGTTTTCCAGCCCTGGAAACGTGTTTTTAATTTTTAATTGTTTTTTTTTTATTTGAAATACTAATTATATTCGTACTCAATCATAAAATAATTTTATTTAATAAAAAAAATAAAAATTAATTTTCGGTAGTTAATATTTTATATCACAAAAAGTTGCAGTTTCCCAACGCTGGAATCATTCCTTTTGCTTTTTCTGATTTCTTACACCAATATTTTTCTTTTAAGAATATAAGATATGTTTAATTTATAAAGAAAAGGAAAAATTTATTTTAGTAAGTTACTTTTGTATAAGAAAAAAAGTTAAAGATTTCCAACCCTAGAAACGACTTTTTAAATTTTTAAATTTTTTATACCCTTTACCAAAAAATGGTAAAATGGTATATATAGGTTTGTCATTCCGTTTGTAATTTCCAGAATATTAATAAGGGAGCCATAAAGTATATATATTCTGGATCCTTATGCATAAGGAAGACGAATAAGCGATGTCCGTCTGTCCATATGTCTGTACGTGAAATCGGTTTTCCGAAGCTCCCAGAAAAGCTAGAGACTTGACTGGTGTGTCAGAAATCGTCGAAATAAGATTGGTATTGAAAATCAGCAAAATCGAGCAGACGGTTTCAGAGCTGGGAGACTTAAACTTCATTTTGCCATACAAAATAACTACCGAAAACTAGTTTTTAATAGCTTTTTATTAAATAAACTTATTTTATACTTCAGTATGAATAAAATTGGTATATCTAACTAAAAAAAAATTTAAAAAATTAAAAAGACGTTTCCAGGGCTGGAAAACCTTAACTTTTTTTGCTATGCAAAAGTAACTTAGTAAATTTTTCCTTTTTTCCTTTTACATATCTTATATTCTTAAAAACAGATGGTGTAAGAAATCAAAAAAATCAAAAAGGAGGATTCCAGGGTTGGGAAGCTTACACTCTTTGTGATGTAAAAAATTAACTACCGAAAACTAATTTTTACCTATTTTTATTAAATAAACTTATTTTATGCTTGATAACGAATAAAATTGGTATTTCAAATAAAAAAATTAAAAATTAAAAACACGATTCCAGGGTTGGAAAACTTTATTTTTTTTTCTACAAAAGTAAGTTACTAAAACAAATTTTTCCCTTTTTTTATAAATTAAACATATCTTATATTCTTAAAAGAAAAATATTGGTGCAAGAAATCAGAAAATCAAAAAGAACGGTTCCAGGGCTGGAAAACTTACACTTTTTGTGATATATAAAAGTAACTAAGTCTAATTAATTTTTATCTTTTCCTTTATAAATTATATATATTTTACGTTTTTGAAAGAAAATTTTGGTGTAGAAAATTATAAAAATAAAAACCACAGCTCCAGAGCTAGAAACTTTGACCTTTTTTCTGGATATTAGAGTAACTAAATAAATCATTTTTTTTAATTTCCTTTTTTCTTTTTTTACTTAACACACTTTCTATATTTTTTTAAGAACTTCTAAATTGATATAAGGAATCAGAGAAATCTAATATAATGATTCTAGGGTTTGTAAATTTATTTTTTTGTACATAAAAGTAACTAGGTCAAATTATTTTTTTCTTTTTGTTTATAATTTATGTATGTGCTTATGTATGTAACTCTTTACTACATAAACGCACTTTGGTAAAGGGTATATAAGATTCGGCACAGCCGAATATAGCACTCTTACTTGTTTTATAATATGTTTACTTTCTTATAAAAAAATTAAATTTATTTCCTTCTCGTTTTGGTTTTTGGTTTTATTTTTAATTAAAGTTGTTTATTGCAAAAATATTTTCTTTTTAAGCAAAAGTTAAATTGACTTAAATACGCTTTTAATTAATTTTTGGTTTTATTTTCAATTAAAATTGTTTATTACAGGAATATTTTTTTCTGTGTAATTTGTTAAATGTATATTTGGAATTTTTTTTTTGCTATATTTATGATTTGATTAGGCTAAAGTTCGTATCGCTCTTAAAGCCAAATAACATGTGATAATTGAAGAAGCAGCAACCTTCGAAAACAGCTAGTTGTTCCGTTCTGCTAGTGTTTGTTAGAATATTTACACTTAACTTTGGTGTTATTTGCTAGTTAATAATTATGACATGTAATATAGCAATACGAACTTTATTCTAAGCACATCATTCAATATAAAAATTAATAATGTTGGAAAAATAATAATTAAATTAGCTAAATTTTTTTTTTAATAAAAAAAATTAACATAATAAATCAGCGAAAACTCCAAATACGTTTGAGGGTTCATTTCGTTATTTATAGAATATCATAAATTTTTTCATGTAGAATTCTACGAAGAATATTTGCATATTTTTTTTTTTAACCGTAGATATTTTCTCAGTAAAGAATAAGTAACCTTAAATAAGATTATAAACGTATCAAATGTTGTAAAAAAAAATACCTGCTATACAACTTTATTTTCGAAAAAAAAGCTTAAAATTTATATTAACCCTAGCATGAGTTACGCTGTCTAGTGTTTGAATTGATAATCGAGCCATGGTTTATTCAAAGTACAGATGGGTGCGAGTTGAATTTTTCCGACGCAACCCGAACACGTATACCAAGGTGTCCAATACTTACCAAAGATAAACGCGAAAATTCTTTCCAACACTACACAGCACGCATGAAATAAAATTGAATAGCTAGAAGATAATTTTTTGATATTCAAATAAATAAAGGGTCCGCCAGATAACTTTTTTTTTTTTTTTGAAAATGCTATAAAAAAAGCCGAGTCTAGCTACGGCTGTGTGACACGTAGCACTGTCCTGTCGAAACCAAATATTGCCAATATCCTCCTCTTCAATTTTTGTGAACAAAAATTTGTTCAACATGGCCCGATAACGATCGCCATTGACTGTAACGGCCACTCCTTGCTCATTTTCGAAAAATGGCCCAATTATGCCTCTGGACCAAAATCCGCACCAAACAGTGACTCGTTTTGGGTGCGTCTGCCTTTCAATGTATGCGTGCGGGTTTTCTGTGCCCCAAATGCGACAAGTTTGCTTGTTTACATACCCGCCAAGATCAAAATGAGCTTCATCTGAAAAGATGATTTTTTTTTTGGCAAAATCGGCATCTTCTGTAAGTCGATCGCAGGCCCACTTAGCGAAGCGAATACACAACCATATTCGTTCAGCGGAAGGATAAAACTAATTATCTGTCAAATCAGACATGAGCTAAGTGTTGCCATTCACGAAATAATCACTAGTTGAAAAAAAAACGTTAGATGGCGGACCCTTTACATACAGAATTTGAAGCGTAAAAAACCCCTAGAGCGTAAAAAATCTTAGAGATTCATACTAAATTTATATGATTTTACTTAAACAATATTTCTCTTTAAGTCAATTTGTGTATAAAGAAAGTGTTTAAGAACACCTGCCGCTACTTACTAACCTAACCGTGATTGTAGCATAATGTAAAAACTTGCCACAAAATCTCTTAAATGCCAACCTCAAACAGTCAAAGAAACAAAACCTTTTGCCCAACAGCATGTAAAATAAAACTTGGCAAATGTAATAACACTGGAGGTGATCAATCCATAAATGTATTTTGCTTTGGCATGTAAAAGCAATAAAGAAAAAAGAAAATCTGCTAAGAAACTTTTTAAAGCACACACAAGAAATGTCAAAAACATTTGCTCTATAGTTGTAGCCCGCAGTAAGTAGCTTCAGCATGTTGTTTCGGTGTCCAAGCGTCACCATTATTGGCCAATGTTTTTTTTTTTCTGGAACGCATAAATGTTGCTAGTGTAAACTTAAGTTAACTTTAGTTGTTTTAGACGGCTGCTGCTGTTGTTGCTGCTGGTATTAGTGCAACAAAGTAAATAGTGCTCTGTGGCATTAAAGTATAAAAAACTTTTTCCATTATTTGATTTTATTTTTTTGTCGCTTTGCTTTGCCTTAAATGCCCTGAAACCCGTTAGCAGTTAAGTGGATAAAGCCAATTTATGAGTTTCGAATTTATTTTTTTCCTCGGCAACTTTTCGCTCTGCCGTTGTCCCTGTGTGTCGTTTGATGTCAAACTAGAAGATTTTTTTTATTTGGAAATTCTTCTCGCGTTTCTTATTTAAAACAAGAGGAATGACTGGTTGTTCTATTTAAAGCTGCTAAATATGGTTTCTGGTCTTATTTGTTTGAGTTAATGTGCGTGTTTTTGTATGTCAATTTCGAGTAGGAAATAGGGCTTTCCATACAAAATTGCTTTAATTAAAAAGTTGTTCAACAAAGTTTGGGAAACTGATATATATTCTATGCTGTTTCTTATGAAAAAAGAAACAATATTGTTTTTAAAAGCATATCCTTTCCTCACTATAGTATTATCCCCCGTATTTATAAAAAAAATTAAATGTGTTTAAAATCCATTTTAAAAAAATTTTGTATGAAAATTTTGAAATAAAATACATATCAAACTCATTTTAAATTTTATGAATATGGGAGTATAAATGTAAAAGTGAGTTTGATTGTTTTTTTTGAAAGTTCTTTCACCAATAGAACTCTACATTACCAGCGTCAAACAAAGCCTATCTTTTATCCGGCTCGGAGCCGATTTTTTATATTTGGAACTTATTTTCAAACCACCTAACCAATTCTGAAAGTTCTTTCATCAATGGAAGGCTACATTAGAAGCGACACACATAAATCTTTTTTATCCGGTTCGAAACCGGTTTTTTCTTATTTAGAACGGATTTTCAAAACTCTACGCCAATTTTCAAAATTCTTTCAAACAAACACCATTTATTTTTTTATCCGGTTCCTTCAACAATGGAAAACTACATTAGCAGCGGACAATATCACATATTTTAAGTCCGGTTCGAAACCGGTTTTTATATTTGGAACAGATTTTCAAACCGCTAAATTGATTCGATAGTTCTTTCAAAAATGGAAAGCTACATTACCAGCAGTGAACATCACATATTTTTTTATCCGGTTCGAAACCAGTTTTTTATATTAAGAATTCATTTTTTCGAAAAACACATTTTTGGGATGGTTAGGGCAATTTATGTTTCGGATTTGATTGGTTAAATAGTATTATAACCAGTTTTAGTTCTGTTTTTATAGCTATGCTATTTATTGCGCGACATGATTTTTGTAATAAAAATAAACGTCACTATTACAGTTACAAATTAATTTTTATACTTAAAGGAGAGTACGAAAATAAATGAAACAACTTGTTTGATTTTGTTTTGATTCATTCTTTGAAGTGAGTGAAACAAAAACAAAACAAAAACAATGAGAACGATTGCTCAATTTGTCTTTGTGTTGTTTATTGCATATCAGCACAAATCATCAGAGAACACAAACGATCGGCTGTAAGCCGGCTAACAGCAGCCACCGGCCATAAGCAATATATTATTATTTTTTTTTATCACACGCCACTAGAAAAGAAAATAATGGGAAATAAATGGAATCGTTTTGAAATACTTGTGCAGATTTTGATATTATCAGGTAATATAATTTTATTGCATTGTTATTTCGCACATAAAATTTGTTTTATATAACTAAACAGCATATCTTTAACCGATAAATAATTAATACATTTTATGTATAGTTTCCAAAATATCAGAGCCATGCGAGCGAAGCTGCAGGTAAAAGCTAATGTAGAAATAAAATTAATAAATTTTCTTTAATTTTTTGCGTTTTGAGAGACAATTTGCATTAAGGAGGATCTTTTTCTGTTTCGAATATTTTGATTTTGATTTTTTTTTCTTTCGGCAATGATTTATATATTTTTGGAGAATGTTCTTCTTCAGACAATTTTTCTATGCTGTAGTTTTTTAGGTTTTTGGCGATTATTTATCTATTGCCGTTTTATTTTCTTATTAAATTTCATTAAATTAAAAATTAAATCTTAAATTTTGTTTGTATTGGCAATTTTTTTTTTGCTGAGCGATTTTGTTGTTAGGATGATTTCTTTTTCTATTCGCAAATTGTTTTAGATTTGTCGATTTTTCTGTGAAGGGGGGGGGGGGGGCGGGGTTATTTGTTTTTGGGGACTTAAGAATAACAATTTTATTGATAACGGAAATTTTTCCAGTTTAATAAATTTTTTTAAATTCTGGAAATCGACACATTATAAATGATTTTTTCAAATATCACTGAAAGGAAGTAAGTTGATAATTAAATTCAGTGATCTGTAAAAATTTAATGGTTAAAAAATTTGTTTGTGGAGAAATGCTCATATGGAAGTGGAAAACGTCAAATAAAAATTTTGGTAAAGTTTGCGACTCTGGGTTTGCAAAATTTGTATTAAAATCTCCACCCATAATAATTGGCATGAGATGGAGATTGATACCAAATTGTCGTGCACCAGCTTCAGTGTAAGGCAACAGTACGTAGTGAAGATATGTTAGAATGTAATATTATAAATCCTTTATAAAGACTATTATATATCTTTTTAACAAATATTTTACATATAAAACTCTCTTTTATTTTAAAGTTTATATATATTTTATTTATTTTATATTTTTCAACTTTTTAACAAAATTATCCCCACTTGCAACACTATTACACCTCACAAGAAATTTCTATTAAAATGAACTCCTCAAGGTATGCCTTAAAATTCGGATGAGTTATTTCTATGCAGCTGTTAAGTTGCTTTGTATTTCTTATTCGTATGATTACAATAATACAATCATACATAGCTCATACCGATTTCATAACGTGGTGTGATTTTACTAAAAAATTTGTGATTGCATTGTGAAAAAGATTTTTACCCCTTAGTGTATAGATCTTTACACATAGAAAAAACATCAAAATATAAATTTCATTTCTCCACTTATGGCATTAATTCATTTACTGACCCATATTTTCTTTACACACATACTTTTGAGAACATTCGTAAAGTCCGTCATATTACTAACAACTTTTGTTTGTTGTTTTTATTATATTTTGCTCACAGTTTGTCACATTTTTGGTATATATATATATATATATTTATTTATATATATTTTTATTTGTTTTCGGTCTTTAACCAGTTAAGTGGATTTGTTTTGCTTTATTGGTATTGCACTAGCAGCTCATTTGCACAAACTTTGAGATGACTTTGTCGTATGCTGCCGCAAAACTCAATTGAAAATGTATGGACTTGCATACTTTTAGTAATAAGAGATGATTTAATAGTACCAGGTTTAGTACAAAACTTACTGCCTGTCCCACGATGTCACTCGCAAACGTACAATCGGCAACTTGTGTTGCAAACAACAATAACATTAGAAAATTTGTTTATGTTTTCAATATAAGTTGTCGATCGAACGTTTGCGAGTGACATCGTGGGACAGGCAGTTAGTTATATGTAATTTACTTTTATTTTTTACTCCGATTGAGACTTTGTTTTGCAATCAATTTTGAATAATTTTTTTTTCTTAATTTGGGGAATGTAAGGGTCTTAATTTGATATATGGAGAGGCCCGTTATTTTGAAAGTAGCAGAAGTCACTTTATTCAAAATGTCTATAAGTAAATTTTCGATTAATATTATTATTTTTAAGTCAATCACTTGTGTAATTTTATTCTAATACAACGTAAATTTTATATTTTGGTAAGCACTCAAATGTCCTTTGATAACACCTCTACTACCAACGATTATCATCTCTGCTAAAATAGTAACTTTAAATTCCTTTCTTGTATGGCAACGAAAATATTGTGAGAGAAAAAAAATATGCAATTCAAAAGTTCACAATTGTTGACATTTTTAGCAGCAAAACCTTTTTTCCCCATTTTTTCTCTTTTTACCACATATTATTTACATTTTTTTTTTATTTTTTTTTAAGTGATAATTTTTTTTAAACTTCATTTTTAGTATAAACATATAAATTTTCTCTTGTATTTTGAGTCATGCGGCAGTTGGCCAAAAACATTTAATGTTGCTTGTACAAACTTTTGGTAAAATGTCCTTAATTTAGTTTTTCTCTCTCTTTCACTCCTTGTTTATCTTCAGCCCTTTACACTGCTTAGACAGTTTATTCTATTTGACAGCCGAAAATTCGTTTAAACGTGACAACTTTATTTGCAGTTTTTTAAGCCTCTAAATGGTTTCGATAATTTCAAATCAAAAGCTTAAGTATAAATAAATGCAAAGACAAAAAAAGTGTTGAGAACAGGGTGAGAGGTATAAGCTTGAGACACTTTTGCAATTTTTCTAATGTCTGAAGGGGTAGTAAAGCGAATGTAAAGTATCTAATGAAAGTTATTAAAAAAGTTTAGACTCAATTTAGTTTTCATTGCTATGTGTTATCCTGATGATGATAAAAAAAATAAAAAATAAAAAATATCGTACAAAAAATTGTCGAATATGGAAGCGAAATTAACCCGCTGTTTTCAGTTTTAAATATATTTTCTTGCTTTTTTTTCGAAACGGACATAAACAAGCATCCGGGGTAAGTAAGAGGACTAAAAGTTAAACAAATATCTTATTAAATTTAATTAAACTTTAGAATACCTCACATGCCTAAACTTTAACTCGAAAAATGTACGAAATTAGCACTTAAAAGGATTTAAAGATTTAGTTAAATTTTAATCTCTGGTATATTCAAAGTTTTTTGTACAATATTTCAACTTTTTATGTTCGTATATCACTATAGATAGGAACAAGTGAGAGTGCTTTATTCGGCTGTGTCGAATTTTATAAAGCCTTCAGCGACTTACGTTCTGAGGATTTGAAGAAATACATAAGTGCATATATCTATATTAGTTTTGTAAAAAGAATGAAAAATGTATTTTTGGGTCTAGTGCAATTTATAGTGAGTGCCCTATGTTATTTATCCAAAAAAAAAAGTAAGAGTGCTATATTCGGCTGTGCCGAATCTTAAATACCAAAGTGTTTTTATGTAGTATAGAGATACATACATAAGCACATACATAAAGTATAAATAAAAAGAAAAAAATAATTTGACCTAGTTACTTTTATGTACAAAAAAATAAATTTACAAACCCAAGAATCATTATATTAGATTTTTCTGATTCCTTATATCAATCTAGAAGTTTTTAAAAAAATATAGAAAGTGTGTTAAGTAAAAAAAGAAAAAAGAAAATTAAAAAAAAATGATTTATTTAGTTACTCTAATATCCAGAAAAAAGGTCAAAGTTTCCATCTGTGGAGCTGCGGTTTTTATTTTTATAATTTTCTACACCAAACTTTTCTTTCTAAAACGTAAAATATGTATAATCTATAAAGGAAAAGATAAAAATTAATTAGACTTAGTTACTTTTATATATCACAAAAAGTGTAAGTTTTCCAACCCTGAGATCATTCTATTTGATTTTTCTGATTTCTTACACCAATCTCTTTTTTTTAAGAATTTAGGATATGTTTAATTTATAGAAAAAAGGAAAAATTTGTTTTAGTAAGTTACTTTTGTACAAAAAAAGTTAAAGCTTTCCAACCCTGGAATCGTCTTTTTAATTTTTTTAATTGTTTTTTTTATTTTAAATACCAATTTTTTTTCGTACTCAAGCATAAAATAAGTTTATTTTATAAGAAAAAATAAAAATTATTTTTCGGTAGTTAATTTTTATATCCCAAAGAGTGTAAGTTTCCCAACCCTGGAATCCCCCTTTTTGATTTTTCTGTATTCTTAAACACAATATTTTTTTTAAGAATGTAAGATATGTTTAATTTATATTAAAAAATGGAAAAATTTGTTTTACTGAGTTACTTTTGTATAAAAAATAAAGTTTTCCAACCCTGGAAACTTCGTTTATTTTTTTTTTTAATTTGAAATACCAAATTCATTCGTACTGAAGTATAAAATAAGTTTATTTTATAATAAAAAATAAAAATAAGTTGTCGGTAGTTTATTTTATATATCACAAAAAGTGTAAGTTTTCCAGCCCTGGAACCGTTCTTTTTGATTTTTCAGATTTCGTATACCAATATGTTTCCTTTAAGAATATAAGCTATGTGTAATATATAGAAAAAAAGAAAAAATTTGTTTTAGTCAATTACTTTTGTATAAGAAAAAAGTTAAAGTTTTCCAACCCTGGTAATGTCTTTTTCATGTTTTAGAGTTTTTTAAATTTTTAATATCAATATTATATAAAATAAGTTAATTTAATAAAAAAAATAAAAAAATAGTAAGACCTAGTTACTTTTATATATTACAAAAAGTGTAAGTTTCCCAACCCTGGAATCATCCTTTTTGATTTTTCTGATTAGTTACACCAATTTCTTTCTTTTAAGAGTCTAAGATATGTTTAATTTATAGAGAAAAAGAAAAAAAAATTGTTTTAGTAAGTTACTTTTGTATATGAAAAAAATTAAAGTTTTCCAACGCTGGAAACGTCTTTTTAATTTTTTTAACTTTCTTTTTTAATTTGAAATACCAATTTAATTTGTACTGAAGTATAAATTAATTTAATTTAATAAAAAAATATAAAAATTAGTTTACGGTAGTAAATTTTTATTATCACAAAAATTTTAAGTTTTCCAACTCTGGAATTATCCTTTTTGATTTTTCTGATTTTTTTAACCCAATCTTTTTCTTCTTAGAATATAAGATATATTTAATTTATAGAAAAAAGGAAAAATTTGTTTTAGTAAATTAATTTTGTATAATTTTTTATATAAAAGTTAAAGTTTTTCAACCCTGGAAACGTCTATTTATTTTTTTAATTTTTTTTTTATATATTTTTTATTAAGAAATACTAATTTTATTCATACTAAGGTATAAAATAAGTTTATTTAATAAAAAAAAATAATAACTAGTTTTCGGTAGTTATTTTGTATGGCAAAATGAAGTTTAAGCTTCCCAGCTCTGAAACCGGCTGCTCGATTTTGCTGATTTTCAATACCAATCTTATTTTTACCATTTCTGACACACCACTCTAAGAACCATGTCTCTAGCTTACCTGGGAGCTTCGGAAAACCGATTTCACGTACAGACAGACGGACAGGCTGGCAGACGGACAGACGGACAGACGGACATTGCTTATTCGTCTTCTTTATGCATAAGGATCCAGAATATATATACCTTATGGCTCGCTTATTAATATTCTAGAAATTACAAACGGAATGACAAACCTATATATACACTTTTACCATTTTTTGGTAAAGGGTATAAAAAAAATAAAAAAAAAATTGGTTCATAAATTGTATTTCTTGAAATAAGCCTAGTATTGTATTTTCATACCAACTAAGCTAAATTATTTCATATTTTCGACATCGTGGGACAGGCCCTTAATAAAGCTACAAAACTGTTAAGTGTTTCAATTTAATTTCTATTAACAATATTGCACATTCATATGTTATGCACATATGTTAACTATTTATTCCCAAAGAGTTTTTAGCTTTTGTTTAGGAGTAAATAACAGTTATTTAAGCAAAATATTTTGTTCACTCAAATTAATAAGAAATCGTTGCAACGTATGTATGTCACCATATGACTATCACTTTGAAACATAATTGTGCTCAGAGCATAATTTTTACAAAAAAAAAAAAAAAAAAAAAAAAAAAAATTTCCAACCCTGGAATTCTATTTTTGATATTACGTTATAAAATATAAATGTATTTAATTAACAAATAAGAAAATTAGTTTTATATGGTTTTTTATATATACAAAAGAAAAGAGTTAAAATTTTCCAGCTCTGGAGCTATTTTATATTTTTGAAATTTTTCATACCAAACTCTTTTCTTCGAAAATATAACATGTATTTGAATTGATAAAGAAAAATAAGAAAATAATTTGACTTCTTTACTTATGTATAAAAAAAAAGCTTTGATTTTCCAACCCTGGCATCATAGTTTTAGAATTTTGTGTTTTGTTCTACCAATCTATTTATTTTAAAAATATAATATACATGATTAATTTATAGAGAAAATTAGAAAATTATTTTAGTAGGTTACTTTTATAAACGAAAAAAAAAATCAATTTTCCAACCCTGTTTTTTTTATTATTTTGATTTTTAATAACAGTTTTATGATTACTAAAATAAAAATAATGTTTATTTGACAAAAAAAAAAAAAAAAAAAAAAAAAATTGTTTTAGCTAGTTACTTTTACATGGCAAAATAACCTTTAAACTTTCCAGCTCTGAAACTGTCTTTTCTAATTTGCTGATTTCCAATACCAATCTATTTCGGACAAGACTGCAGGCTCTGGTTTTTCTGGAAGCTTAGCAAAACCGATTTCACGTGCAGACAGACTGTCGGACGGACATCGCTTATTCGTTTTCCCTATTCATAAGGACCCATAAAATATGTATATCGTTACCTTAAAATAGAAAGGCCCTAACTCATTATTTTTCGATATGGTGATTTTTGAATTTTTCGCTACATTAGATGTTCTGCTATCGGAATATACAAAAAACTCGCTTTCAAAAAAAAAAAAAAAAAAAATATATATATATATATAATAATGGTCTCTTATTAATATACATATCGTCACCTAAAATCCAAAAGGCCGTAAGTACACTTTTTACTTTTTACAGGAGAAGCAAAAAACTTCATAAATTTAATACTATTTATATGTTAGGTGCCAAATTGAATAATGAATAAAACCGGTATTTTTGAACATATGTGAGTAAAATTTTAAGAAAATATGTATTTTGGTTAATCACATCATAATCAATAAAAAACTCTATTTTTAATTTTGTATCTATTACGGCCTTTTGGATTTTAGGTGACGATATACCCTTTACCATTTAACTGAATCTAAACTGTTTTAAACTTTCTAAGTGCCAATTTTAGATATTAGGAAGGGCTGTGGTCATGCCCACTTTTACAAGAAGTGTGAATACGACCTTTTTTTAAATACAAAATATCGCCTTTTTCAGAACTCAAGGTGTGTGTCAAGTTTCATAAGAATCAGTCAAGTAGAAGCACTTGATATATAATATATAGTTTTAATGGGCAAGGGACCCGCCCATTTTTTAAAGCATAATATTATGCCATTCCGAAGGCCCAAGACTGTTTGCCAAGTTACGTGAGGATCGGTCAAGTAGAAGTAGATAATTGCATACTAAACTTTAATGGGCGTGACTCGCCTACTTTTCAAAGAGAAATATCATTTCATTTCAAGGACTCAAACTGTTTGCTTAGTTTCGCGGGAAGTGGATAAGTGTAAGAACTTTTAATTTTATACTTATGTTTAATAGGCCTAGTCCCGCCCACTTTTTAAATGCATGATCGTATTGTTTTAAGAGCTCAAATAGTTCGCCGAATTTCGTGGGGATTGGATAAGTAGAAGAACGTGCAATTTAGTATTTAAGTTTAAAGAGCGTCGTACCGCCCACTTTTTTAACGCACCATTGTAACATTTTAAGAGCCCAAATTGTTCGCCAAATTTCGTAAGGATCGGCTAAGTAGAAATATGTATATAATATCATACTAAAATTTAATGGGTGTGGCTTCGCCCACTTTCTTAAATGCATGACCTTGCCATTTTAGTTGGTCTGACTGAATCAGCTAACTAGAAGCACGTGAAATATAAAATATAAAAATTAATGGGCGTGGCTCCGCTAAGTTTTTTATCGATCTGATAAGTAAAATCACATTAAATCAAACAAAAAATAATTTAATAGGCGTGCTCGCGCAGACTATTTTAGCAAAAGAACTCTAGACAAATTTCCAAAATCGGATTAAAAATGGCGGAGCTAACTCACATATGAAAAAAAATAAAGATGAACTTTACCTTCTCCTTTACAACCGACTTCCAAAAAAAAAGAAGAGCCTATCAATTCCAGTCTATTTTTTTTGCGGTGTTACTTCATAACTCGGTTCATATTAGACCGATTGTAAAAATTTGTTTACTATCTGTCTTTCCATTAGTCCCATTGCAAAAAAAAAAAATTGGGCGGGGCACACCCATACATTTTTTTAAATATGTTTTTATGATATTCTACTTATTTGATTACTGCGAAACCTAGCAAACACCTTTGGTCTTTGTAATTACATAGCTTAAAGTTGAAAAAATAGGCGGGACTACGCCCATTAAAAACTATTATTATATTTCACGTGGTTATACTGAACCGATTCTTACGAAACTTGTCAGACACCTTCAGCTCAAAAATAGACACAATTTTTTATTTAAAAAAATGGGCGGAGTCGCGCACATTAAAATTTATATTTAATTTTAAGTGGTTCTACTGTACCGATTCTTACAAAACCTAGCACCATGACCATGAGCTATGAAAAACACAAAATCTTGCATTTAAAAAATGGGCGGAAACCCACTAAAAATTAATTTTGTAGAAAAAAATTAGTAAATTTGAATTCTTTTCGAAAATGTTCTATCACATGTTTGCATTAAAATCGGGATTTTCTTGGCAGAATTATTTGAAGTCGATTCAAAAGAGACTGACATTCGACTCAAATTATATGATGAGTTTATAAATAGTATTTTTATTCTTAAGACTGGATCACACTATCGACAAAATGTATCGATTTTCGTCGGCTCACTGCAATAAAGTCATAATTAATAAGCCAAAATGGCATAATTTTGTTCAATTAATTGTGTAATAACTAAAGGGTGTTTTTTATTGAGGTATAGAACTTTAAGTTGGCATCACTTTTTTAACTGGCAGCCATTTTGTCAGCTGTCAAGTGATTAATATTTAGTTTGGTTTGCCATTTCATCATGAATAGGTTGACAAAAGAACAACGCTTGCAAATCGTGCAAATTTATTTCGAAAATAATGGTTCAGTTCGCGAAGTTTACCGCAAGCTCCGTCCATTTTATGGTCGACATAATCGTCCATCAGAGCAATTAATTCGGTTAACCATGGATCGTTTTCGCACTACGTTTACTCTATGTGATAATACGCATCCGCAGAGACGTCGAACAGTGCGCACCGAAGAAACAATTGCCGCTGTAGAGCAAAGTGTTGAAGAGGACCCGAATGAATCGATTCGCCACCGTGCACAGCAATTGGAGCCGACTAACCGACTATTTTGTTCCCGAATTGGATGGCATGAATGTGGATGAGTTGTGGTTCCAACAAGACGGCGCTACATGCCACACAGCGCACGTCACAATCGATTTATTGAAGGAAACATTCGATGAGCGCATAATTTCGCGGAATGGACCTGTCAATTGGCCACCAAGATCGTGTGATTTGACACCATTGGATTATTTTCTTTGGGGATATGTGAAGTCGCTCGTCTACGCCAACAAACCAGAAACGTTAGGGGACTTGGAAGCCAACATTCGTGGCGTTATTGCCAACATACGGCCCCATATGCTCGAAAAAGTGGTTGAAAATTGGACCTGTAGAATTGGCTTTATTCGAGCCAGCCGCGGCGGCCACATGCCCGAAATCATATTTAAACATTAATGGCATAAAATTATCCTTCCAATAAAGCCAAATTAATGGACATTAAAACGATGTTCTTGTGTTTTATTTCAATTCGAAGTTCTATACCTCCGAAAAAAACACCCTATATATGTGACTTTATAATCAATGCAGTGTGTTGCTTAAAATAAAGCAAATTTACCTTATTACTGTCAACAACTTTGATTTGAATCTTGAATGTTTGTAGTTAAAAAAGTTAAAATTTTTTCTAGATAGCGGCCATATATTCTTGTCAAAACTCTGCCTGATTCACAATATCGGCCTTGTATTGCTTTTGTTAAACACTCTGAGTAAATGCAAGGACTTCAAAAAAAAAAAAAACAATAATAATAAAATATGTTGTAACAACTCTAAAGGTAAAAATAACTAATAAAATATTTAAACATTGTTTTTATTGCACCTGCAGTTGTTCCTTTGCTAGATTGCTTTTTTGCATTTACACTTTTTCAATTGTCACTGGAAATAGCAGGAAGTAAGAAGGAAGGAAGGACTTTACAATTCTGAAGGCACACACAAAAGAAAGAAAATGTGTTATTTTTATTAAAATAAAACAAGAAAAAAGAATAAAATAATTTCGATAAAAGTGTGTTATGCAAATGTGTAAATACTAGATGTGGCAGATATTTATGTTTGATAAAAATAAAAAAATTAAAATATTAAAAATAAAACATGAATTGCATGCATTGAGTTGTGTAAACTGCAGTTGAGTAACATTTCATTTAAATTTGTAACATTTTAATCTTCAGATGCATTTGTGAAACTTTTAATAATAGATAAATTGAAAGGAATGAAAAAGCATATAAAGCAAAATATTTTTGATAATATTAAATGGCTTTTCTTTCCTTGCTGGCTTTTGTTTTGAAGCTACGATATAAATATTAAATATTGGCTGCATTAAAAGATTAAAAAAGAGCCACTTCTCTATAAAAAAAAAATTGCCTAAGAAATATTTAGTCACAAAAGTATAACTAAATTCTGTTCAGTAGAACACAAGGAGAACATGGAAATTATTTTGCTTAAAGTTTTAATTTAAAAACATTTATATTAAAAACTATGCAACTTCTGTGCCTTACTTACACTAAAACTTCACATACTTAAAGGCGTTACTTTAAAAACTTTTTAGCTGCCTATTTTTAGGAAATTAAAAAAAACAGATTTTTATATATTTTCAACATTAATTCTCACAAAAAAATTTGTTTTTAATTAAAAAAAAACAGGCAGTAAAACAAAGTCCTTAATATTTTTTTATACTAGTTTGTTAAAAATAATATAATTTACGCCTATATAACCTTATTGTGTTGGGGCCTTCCAAAATCAAAATAAATAAATAATATGATTTAATATACTTTGAAAATTCGAAGCATTAAATTTTATGGTTTTTTAATGAAGTTTTGCTTTCACTTGCGTAGCAACTGAGTTTTTATAATATATATGATACGTATCAGAGAGCGACAAAAATCACGTATTTCCTGATTTAATCATACTATAAATTTGTTATTCACTTTTAATCATGCAAAATAAATCAACATTAAGTATAATCATCATCGTAATGGTGAACGCTTCATTTAAATTTAAATATGAGTACAGTGATCGAACATGTTTTATTCACATCATTCATCAAACATTAAACTTTTGTTTAATGTATTTAATCATGCAACAAAACTTAATGTTGAATAAAATCAGAATCATACTTACGATTCATACATACTTAGTTGCAAGTAATTTCATACATATTTTATTCAAATTTTTATATAATCAGGTTTTCATGTTGAATAAAATCAAAACAGAGGAGTTATGAAAAATATTATTGTTTTATTACAAATCAGTAAGCAAACACTTTAAAAAGAAAAAATGGAAAACGACCAGGATTTTGTGCTAGACCAAATTTCTAAAAGTGTTTATACTTTATCACCGAGACGAAAAGGAAGAAGTGCAATATGGAGCATATTATCACAAATAAATATAAAGGGTGTTTTTTATTGAGGTATAGAACTTTAAGTTGGCATCACTTTTTTAACTGGCGGCCATTTTGTCAGCTGTCAAGTGATTAATATTTAGTTTGGTTTGCCATTTCATCATGAACAGGTTGACAAAAGAACAACGCTTGCAAATCGTGCAAATTTATTTCGAAAATAATGGTTCAGTTTGCGAAGTTTACCGCAAGCTCCGTCCATTTTATGGTCGACATAATCGTCCATCAGAGCAATTAATTCGGTTAACCATGGATTGTTTTCGCACTACGTTTACTCTATGTGATAATACGCATCCGCAGAGACGTCGAACAGTGCGCACTGAAGAAACAATTGCCGCTGTAGAGCAAAGTGTTGAAGAGGACCCGAATGAATCGATTCGCCACCGTGCACAGCCATAGAGCCATGATAACCGACTATTTTGTTCCCGAATTGGATGGAATGAATGTGGATGAGTTGTGGTTCCAACAAGACGGCGCTACATGCCACACAGCGCACGTCACAATCGATTTATTGAAGGAAACATTCGATGAGCGCATAATTTCGCGGAATGGACCTGTCAATTGGCCACCAAGATCGTGTGATTTGACACCATTGGATTATTTTCTTTGCGGATATGTGAAGTCGCTCGTCTACGCCAACAAACCAGAAACGTTAGGGGACTTGGAAGCCAACATTCGTGGCGTTATTGCCAACATACGGTCCCATATGCTCGAAAAAGTGGTTGAAAATTGGACCTGTAGAATTGGCTTTATTCGAGCCAGCCAGCGGCGGCCACATGCCCGAAATCATATTTAAACAATAATGGCATAAAATTATCCTTCCAATAAAGCCAAATTGATGGACATTAAAACGATTTTCTTGTGTTTTATTTCAATTCAAAGTTCTATACCCCTGAAAAAAACACCCTATATATACAGGCAAATCTCGGTATAATGAATATAACCAACGTCCAAATTTTTTACGTTACGAATATTATCCTAATTGTATACTGGATATAACGAATTATAAAGAAAAGATCGCAAAATAAAACACAAAAACTTGCTAGGAACATATCTCTAACATTTAGTTCTACCTTATATAGTCAATGTTTTGATAAATAGGTACATATGTGGTTTATATAATGAACGGCAAAAAATATTAAACAAAATCGACAGCCGCAATGAAAATGCAATAAAATGTGATACCGTTACTTTGTATTTGGTAGATTATTTGAAAACAAAATACCCTTATTATTTTTATTGTATTGTATCTTGTCTACAATAATAATAATTAAAATAACACTTGAAAAAACTTTGCGATATAACGAATTTTTCGGTATAACGAATGGGCCTGACATTATATCGTTCGTTATACCGGGATTTGCCTGTATATATATATATATATATATATGTAAATATGTAAGTAAAAAGGCCATAACAAGTAATTGCAACTTTACAGGAGAAGGTATAATAGAAACTGTAATATTCACAATGTAACTTTTTTTGTCCAATTGCTTGTAAAAGCGTTATTTTTTACACTATTGCATTAAATTTTTGTGACGAGGTGTATTTGTGTGAAATGTGTTGGAATCACTGAAAAACTTCATTTCGTAAAAAATACGAAATATGGCTTTTCTACTTGATACCATCGGTATATAAATTGCTAATTACATAAGTACATAATATTCCCTTGTTTTTAAAAAATCATCATCACTTGATGCATACGCGCTCATACGCGCTCATTTTTGCTCTTTTGATTTTATTCATCATACAAATATTTATTGATAATCAGAACGAACGCTTTTGCCAACTTATTTTATTTTTCATCAAAATAATCATGAATGGGAAAAAGCAGCAAACACCCGAATTGATTGGTATGATGCGACACATGTTTTTCCTTGCATTCATACGATGTTTTTTTTTTTTGGACGTCTAATTTTACTTCTCTCCACTCATATAGCCAATAAGCTAGAAGAGTAACAATAAAAAATAACAATAAGATAGAAGAGTAACATTGAAACGTAACAACAATAACAACAAGAGAAATGTAAAGAGAAATATGAAAAAAACCATGGAAAACAGAAATCGAGTCATTTTTTCTACCCCTCTTTCTTCTCTACGCCGTTCGCTAACAAACAAAAAGTGACGTCGAAAAATAGACTTCATAAAAGTCTTCGTGTGAATTAGGTGTAAGAAGCAGCAACGATCTTGTATGTTGGAACCAGTTTGATTGTATGAACACAAAGGCATGCTTTTAGGATATTGATTACGTATGAATATTTTTTCAATCAGATTTTGTCGTTCTCTGATACGTATGCAATTTCATAAAAAAACAAAAAACAAAAAAAAGTATGTAATTAGTTTAAAGTCTATTTAGAAAAATAGGCCAAAGGAAAATCGTTAAATCTAATGTGAACTTTTAAAAAATTGCTTCCAACTTAAATTAAAAAAAAGACATTAAATTTTCTGTGTTGCAAATAAAATTGAAAGTTTAGTTCTTTTATTAAACCTTAACATGATATTGTCACTTTTTGTTTAAAAAAAAAGCTCAACCATATTTCATATAAAAAATTGCTTTATTTATAAATATATATTTGCGTTAAATGTAGAACGGAAATGCACTTTTTACTAAATGCTTCCGTTTTGCATGTTTTGAACTACTAAAAGGCTTAACAATCATGTATTTGCATTTTAGTGTAGATTAACCCACTAAAATCTTGAGGAAAATATTTAACAAACTTTTAACTAATCAATACTTAAATTATTATTAAAAATTAGGCGTATTTAAAAATACTAAATTCGTAATTCATGATATTTCGTTGGCGCATGAGATCCTTCCTGCTAAATTTTGGACCAACAATTTTATTAAATTTAAATTTAGTTCTTTTTAACAATACTTTTTTTGAAACATTATTTTACTCAATAAAAATTTTTAACTGCATGCTATTTGAAAAATTAACTTTTTTCTTAAATCTAATTTATTTTTAAATATAATTTCTCCGAAAATTAAATAGATTCAGGTATTTTTTTTTTCAATATATATTTAAAATTATATTTTTTTTGTAAAGAGTACAGTTCAATCCATACCTCTCCTGAAATACACTCATTTTTAAAGAGAAATTAAAAAAAAAAAAAAAATTCAAGGTCCCTCTTTTTCAAGTAAAAATATACTTTTTTTAAATATGTACCTTTTAAAAAAAGGTATTCTTTTCAAACACCTTTTATAAATTTTCAGTTTTAAAAATATTAAAAGGTACTTTTTCAATATCACATTTAAAAAGGAAAGATATTTTTCGTGAAGATATATTTTCCAAATTGTATTTATCAAATAGGTATTGTCTGAAGAAGGTAAATACAAAATTTTTATGGTGGTGTTTTTATACTATTTTTATAAACAATTTTTTTAGTACATTTAATTAAGTATTTTTTCAAAATGAACTTTTACAAAAAGTACTTTTTATACATAGATTTTTTATTAAAACAATATAATATAATTTTTTTCAGAAGATATATTTTCTGAAAATTTATATTTTGAAAATGTAACTTTTCAAAAGAAACTTTTTAAAAGGTGCTTTATTGAAAGATACTATTTTTAAAGTTTCTTTTTGAAAAAGATCCTTTTTTGAATAGGCAATTTATAAAAGACACTATTTTTTAAATATTACTTTCAAATAGGTACTTTTTAGAAAGTACTTTTTTCAAAAGGTATTTCCTCTAGAAAATTTCTTCGCTCAAAGGTACTTTTTTAAAAGGTACTTTAATAAAAAGGCATTTTTTAAAGGTGCTCTTTTACAAGGTGCTACTTTTAAGGATCCTTCTTTAAAAAGCTACTTCCTTTAAAAGGTACTTTTTTTTAAAAGGTACCATATTAAAAGGAACTTTTTTCAAAGGTTATTTTGTTTAAAAGCACTTGTTTTAACAGGTACTGTTTTAAAGGGTACTTTTTTAAAGGGTACTTTTTTTGAAGATACTTTTTTAAAAGGTACTTTTTTGAAAGATACTTTTTTAAATATTATTTTTTTTACTTTTTACTTTTTTTAAAAGGTACTTTCTTAGAAGTACTGTTTTTTAAAGGTACTTTTTTTAAAAGGTACCCTTTTTAAAAAGTAGTTTTTTTAAAGGTCCTTTTCTTAAAGGTAACTTTTTTAAAGGGTAATTTTTTAAAAGGTCCTTTTTTTAAAAGGTACTTTTTTAAAAGGTACTCCTCTTAGAAGGCCTTTTTTTAATATATTTTTTAAAGGAACGAGTACTTGTTTTAAAAGTACTTTTTTTAAACGGTACTCTTCTTAAAAGGTACATTTTGTAAAAGGTATGGGTACTTTTTTTTAAAAGTATTTTTTATACCCTTTACCAAAAAATGGTAAAAGGGTATATACAGGTTTGTCACTCCGTTTGTAATTTCCGGAATATTAATAAGAGAGACATAAGGTATATATATTCTGGATCCTTATGCATAGGGAAGGCGCATAAGCGATGTCCGTCTGTCCGTCTGTCTGTACGTGAAATTGGTTTTCCGAAGCTCCCAGAAAAGGTAGAGACTTCGTTCTTAAACTGGTGGGTCAAAAATGGTCGAAGTAAGATTGGTATTGAAAATCAGCAAAATCGAGCTGACAGTTTCAGAGCTGGAAGACTTAAACTTCATTTTGCCATACAAAATAACTACCGAAAACAAGTTTTTAATAATTTTTTATTAAATAAACTTATTTTATACTTCAGTATGAACAAAATTGGTATTTCTAACTAAAAGAAATTAAAAAAAATTAAAAAGACGTTCCCAGGAGTGGAAAACCTTAACTTTTTTTGTTATGCAAAATTAACTTACTAAAACAAATTTTTCCTTTTTTTTCTATAAACTAAACATATGTAATGTTCTTAAAAGAAGGAGATTGATGTCAGAAATCAGAAAAACAAAAAGGATGATTCCAGGGTTGGAAAACCTAAACTTTCTTAAAAGGTACTTCCTTTAAAAAGTAGTTTTTGTTAAAAGGTATTTTTTTTAGATAGTAGTTTTTTAAGGTATACTTTTATTAAAATATACTTTTTTAAAACGTACTTTTTTATAAGATACTTTTTTTAAAGGTTCTTTTTTTAAAAGGAACTTTTTAATGGTAGTTTTTTTTAAAGTACTTCTTTAATTATACTATTTTTCTTTTAGGTACTTTTTTTAAAAGGTGCCTGTTGTAAGGTGAAGACGCCTTCCATTAAGATTGTGAACATCAAATGAAAGGGCTTTTAAGTAATT
The DNA here is from genome assembly GCA_949987645.1 of Tachina grossa. Classification (NCBI taxonomy): domain Eukaryota; kingdom Metazoa; phylum Arthropoda; class Insecta; order Diptera; family Tachinidae; genus Tachina; species Tachina grossa. The sequence continues at coordinate 117,865,053 of OX465278.1, read as the reverse complement.
TTTTCACAATTAGATTTTTAGTTTACACAAATTTATCTATTAATTCCTACAAATAAAATATTTGTAAAAACAAATTTATACTAGTGCATATTATTTACAAGACAAAGTTTGGCTACAGATTAATTTTCAATATAATAAAAAATAATTCTTCTAGGCCTAAAAATATAATATAATTTCACGCGTGAAATAAAATAAAAATGTATATAAACATGTGAAATAGTTGACAAAATAAATAAGTAATTACAAAATTTACTTGACTGACAATAGCTGTTAGACAATGCAGTCAATAGTACCTTTTTTAAAATGTGTTTTGTGAAAAAGTACCGCAATTTCTTGATTTACATCGTCTCCATTTAAGCCATTTCGCTTTGTTTTCAAAACCTATTTAATTCTTCCATTCCTGATTAAAGTTATATAAATTGAAAATGAATTCAATTTAAAATAGGGAAACCTTAATTTTATGTTACAGTTAATTAAAGCAACCCCTAGTTCTACGTCGGGATTGATGCCGAAAATTGACGATACGACCTACATCAAATCTTAAATAGCTTTTACTTAGCTTAAACTTAAAATTAAGGTTGGCCTATTTTTTATTTTGAGTTAATAATCAATAAATCGAAGAATTTAAGCGAAACGCTTAAATCAAGTAGATTTAAATCGAGGGATTACTGTTCAAGAAATTTACAATTTGATTTACGTTATTTCGAGTAAACTCTACAATTTGTAGAACCAATCACGAAGTATATTGAGAGATTACTGTACTTTTTTAAATGGCATGTTTTTAACCCCCGACTAAAAAAAGGGGTGTTATAAGTTTGTAGTGTGTGTCTGTGTGTCTGTGTATCTGTGTATCTGTGTGTCTGTCCGTGTCCACGTACAGGCCAAACGGCTGGACCGATTTTGATTTAGTTTTTTCTGTTTGAAGGATGACTTGATCAAGAGGGTTCTCAGCAATGTTTGAAGAAAATCGGTCCAGCCGTTCAGAAGACATAACATCTTTTCTGAAAAAAGTCGGCGGTTTTTAAAATTTTAAATTTTTGTTATTGAAGTACACTTTTCGAAATTAAGTTTTTCCTTAAGATATTATTTTAACAAATACTTTTACCAAATTAAACATTTTTAAAAAGTTATATTTTTAAATGATAGTTATTCCAAAAATAATTATTTTTCAAAAGGAACCCTTTATTGAAAAGTACTTCTTTAAATAAATAATTTTTTAAACAAGTACTTTTTTCAATTAGTACTTTTTTTAAATAGCACTTTTTTCAAAAAGTACTTTTTTCAAAGCACACCTTACTCAGGAGCTATTTTTTCAGAAAGTAATTTTTTTTTAAATGCATCTTATTCAACAGCTACTAATATCCAAAAGGTACTTTTTTTATAAGGTACTTTTTCCAGTAGTTACTTTTTTCAAAAGATCAAAAGAAAACTCAAAAGGTAGTTTTTCAAAAAATACTTTTTTCGAAAGGTACTTTTTGGGAAAGATACTTTCTTCAAAATGTACTTTTTTCAAAAGTTACTTTTTTCAAAAGTTACTTTTTTCAAAAGTTACTTTTTTCAAAAGTTGCTTTTTTCAAAAGTTACTTTTTTCTAAAGGTCCCATTTTAAAAAGCTACTTTTTTCAAAATATACTTTTCTTCAAAAGGTACTTTTCTCTAAAGGTACTTTTCTCTGAAAGTACTATTTTAATAAGGTACTATTTTCAAAAATATTTTCTCAAAAGAGACTCTTTTGGAAGAAGGATAATGGTATCAGAATATATTTTTTGTTTAAATTACAAATATGTCTCTCCTCTCGGCTGTGAAAGGGTTAACAAACAATGTTTAGAAACAAACAATTTTTTTTTACTTTACTTTTCCAGGAGTAAACAATAGTAAGAAAAAAATATCTTAAATATAAAATAGTTTTATGACTTTCGACAAAATATTTTTTAATACAAAGAGACAACAAAACAAAAACTCGTTCTTATTGATTTAACCTTAATAGAATGAAACGACAACTGCAATGCTAACTGAATAAATAAATAACTAATGCAATATACCCACTAGCAATCATATGACATTTTTGTATATATTACTTCAAACAAAATTGCGTTGTATATGTTCAAGGTTGGTCTTATGAATTGTTTGAACACACTACTTTAACAAAAAGATGCTGTTTTAAATTTTGTTGAAAGTTCTAAATGCACTTACACTTTTCGTTTTATTAAGGCAAACTGTGGTGAATGGATGGATATTATTTAAAATTGTTGTGTGGCATTTACAATTTATTAAATAATAATATAATATCGAGTCATATAGTAATCATTTTATTTCATATTTCTTCACATATTTACGCAATTTCGCAAAAGTATCAGTAGTTCGAACGATGTAGTCTTATTACCAATATTTTTCGCTAGGATGCAACTGTGCAAGAACGGCCAAATAATTTGATTTAATCTAATTTTAACATAATACACTTGGTTTCAAAAAAATTTTCATTTTGTATTCTTTCAAAACAAATTATTTCTTGGGGCTTTAACACTTCACATTTCCACATCTCAGTTGGATTAGCTGGAACGGCTTCCGCCAAGCTTGAGTATTTATTTATTATCTATCAAAAAATTTATGTTTATCATACAACAGTCCTGTATCCTTTGAAAATCTTTTTATTAAAAAAAAAACTTATGCAAAATTTGAAATAAAATACATTTTAAATTCATACAGCCTTATTTACAAAAATTTAAAATGTCTTTATAAAATGTTTTTCGAACAGATTTTCATACAAAATTTTTCTTAATATTTATTTGCTTTAAAGCAATAAAAAAATATTGGTAGAAAAGGGTGCATGAAATTCGTTGTTGTCATATAATGTACTCATATTTGCTTATATATAATTTTATCTTTAATTTTTTTTTTTTGTGGAAAATGCATCTGCAAGCTATTTTCTGTTTTTGTCATATAAAAGCAATATAGTCTTTTTGTTGAAAATAAATATTTAAAACAAATTTATTTAGGCCTAAAACTGTCATTCATGCCAGCCAGTAAAAAAATTGGTGAAGTAAGAAGTATACAAAATTTCTTTTGAGGAAAAGATTTATTTGCATTAAATTCATTTTGTAGATATAACTCTACTGTATTAGACATGTGCCGGGAGCAAGTACTATTCAAATTTCAAATGTTATTTTATCTCTATATGAATAATTCTCCTTAATTTCGATAAGCACGTAGCATTAACAAATATAATTATGTAATTGAAACAATACTTTAAAGTTTTAAGTTCTCCTTAAAAATGTTGTTTTGGTAATTCTTGTAATATGAAAAAAAATAAGTCTCAATAAACTAACTACTACTACTACTAACGGGTGTTTTTTTAGAGGTATAGAACTTCGAATTGAAATAAAACACAAGAAAATCGTTTTAATGTCCATCAATTTGGCTTTATTGGAAGGATAATTTTATGCCATTAATGTTTAAATATGATTTCGGGCATGTGGCCGCCGCGGCTGGCTCGAATAAAGCCAATTATACTGGTCCAATTTTCAACCACTTTTTCGAGCATATGGGGCCGTATGTTGGCAATAACGCCACGAATGTTGGCTTCCAAGTCCCCTAACGTTTCTGGTTTGTTGGCGTAAACGAGCGACTTCACATATCCCCAAAGAAAATAATCCAATGGTGTCAAATCACACGATCTTGGTGGCCAATTGACAGGTCCATTCCGCGAAATTATGCGCTCATCGAATGTTTCCTTCAATAAATCGACTGTGACGTGCGCTGTGTGGCATGTAGCGCCGTCTTGTTGGAACCACAACTCATCCACATTCATGCCATCCAATTCGGGAACAAAATAGTCGGTTAGTCGGCTCCAATTGCTGTGCACGGTGGCGAATCGATTCATTCGGGTCCTCTTCAACACTTTGCTCTACAGCGGCAATTGTTTCTTCGATGCGCACTGTTCGACGTCTCTGCGGATGCGTATTATCACATAGAGTAAACGTAGTGCGAAAACGATCCATGGTTAACCGAATTAATTGCTCTGATGGACGATTATGTCGACCATAAAATGGACGGAGCTTGCGGTAAACTTCGCGAACTGAACCATTATTTTCGAAATAAATTTGCACAATTTGCAAGCGTTGTTCTTTTGTCAACCTGTTTATGATGAAATGGCAAACCAAACTAAATATTAATCACTTGACAGCTGACAAAATGGCCGCCAGTTAAAAAAGTGATGCCAACTTAAAGTTCTATACCTCAATAAAAAACACCCATTACTACTTCTTTTGAGGAATACTTAAATAAATATTTTAAAAATTTATTTACTGCAGCATACTTTTAGGTTGTCTCTTTTTTTATCAAAAGCATATTTATTTTTGTGTAAATATCTATGTTTAAGTTTTGTGTAAATATACAGCATTGAAAAGACTATTTGTCAAGGAAATTTGGAAACAAAAAAGTAAACCTTTGAATATGTGTGCATATTTATAATTCAACGTTTTTTTTATTGCTCTTGAGCTCATCAATTTTCTTAAAATACAAAAAAAAAAAAAAAAAATTAAGAAAGAAATTTTTTCATCCAGCACTAAGATAAAATAAGAAAAATAGTTGAAGCTGCAGTATATCCTTAAAATTTTTTTTTGCTAAATTTAACATTTTAGGTATTTAATATAAATAATTTTTTAAAAAGGTAAATAAACTGAAAAAATTTTCGAAGATATTACAAAAAATATTTAAATTATTGAACTGATTTAGAGTAAAATCTAAGCAATTTTGTTGGCTTCTTTATATTAAAAATTAAGATATGTTTCCCTAAATGCAAACGATATAATTATTTGCTCTAATATTTATATTACAAACTAAGTCAAAAATAGGTTTCCATCGGTTTAGTAGTATAAAAATATATTTGAAAAAAAACCGCACTTAGTGGGTTTCATATCCCACGTGATCGCGAACTAAATTTATTCTGAATTTGAATCCGATCAGCCAAAGTAATTATTCAGTTATGAGAGTTTAACACATACACACACACACATACATGCACACATAGACCAGCGCACCTACACGAAGGCTCACATATACCTGCATACACACATGCAAAAGTACACAAGCTTAACCGTGCATGCAAACATACACAAACATTCACTCACACACATTAGAAAAATTTTGCTCTGACATTATCGTAGTCAGAGTAGGCACACGAGGCGTCCATATATGGCGATCTGAAAAAACCTGATTTTCTAAAATTCTGTGTGAAATAAGAAACTTTTGATGGCGGAAAGTTAAATATAATATACATAAGTACACAGAGAAATCATATTTGTTGTGATAACCGAATTTGTAGCCAATCGAATATTATCGGTTCCAATAACCAACACACAATTCTGTTGTAATTAACGAATATAGCTTTTGTAAGCACTAATTTTGCATTAGCGATATGTGAACTTTTATAATGGAATGGTTACAGCAACAGAAAATTTTAATTGTAACTCGTCTTTTTAATTTTCTTAATAGTTTTTTTTTTATTTGAAAAACCAATTTTATTCGTTATCAAGCGTACAATAAGTTTATTTAATATAAATACATAAAAACTAGTTTTCGGTAGTTAAATTTTTATATCACAAGGAGTGTAAGTTTCCCAACCCTGGAATCCTCCTTTTTGATATTTTTTGATTTCTTACATCATCTTTTTTTTAAGAATATAAGATATGTTTAATTTATAGTAAAAAAGAAAAAATTTGTTTTAGTAAGTTACTTTTGTATAAAAAATAAGGTTTCCAACCCTGGAAACGTCATTTTAATTTTTTTTATTTTGAAATACCAAATTCATTCGTACTGAAGTATATAATAAGTTTATTTTATAAAAAAAATAAAAATTAGTTTTTGGTAGCGAATTTTTTATATCACAAAAAGTGTGGGTTTTCCAACCCTGAAATCAAACTTTTTGATTTTTATGATTTCTTATACAAATCTCTTCCTTTTAAGAATATAAGATATCTTTAATTTATAGGGAAAAAGGGAAAATTTGCTTTAGTAAGTTACTTTTCTATAAAAAAGGTAAGGTTTTCCAACCCTGGAAACGAGTTCTAAACTTTTTTATATTAAAATACCAATTTTATTCGTACTGAAGTATAAAATAATTTTATTTATTAAAAAAAAATTAAAATTAGTTTTCGGTAGTTAATTTTTTATATCACAAAAAGAGTAAGTTTCCCAACCCTGAAATCATCCCTTTTTAATTTTTCTAAATTTCTTACACTAATCTATTTCTTTTAAGAATATAAGATATCTTTAATTTATAGAGAAAAAGGAAAAATTTTCTTTAGTAAGTTAATATTGTATAAAAAAAGTTAAAGTTTTCCAACCCTGGAAACATCTTTTTAATTTTAGAATATTAATTTTTAATTTGAAATACCAATTTTATTCGTACTAAAGTGTAAAATAAGTTCATTTAATAAAGAAAATAAAAATAAATTTTCGGTAGTTAATTTGTTATACCACAAAGTGTTTCAGTTTCCCAACCCTGGAATCATCCATTTTGATTTTCCTGATTTCTTGCACCAATCTTTTTCTTTTAAGAATATAAGATATGTTTAATTTATAAAGAAAAGGAAAAATTTGTTTTAGTAAGTTACTTTTGTATAAGAAAAAAAGTTAAAGTTTTCCAACCCTGGAAACGTCTTTTTTAATTTTTTAATTTTTTTTTATTTGAAATACCAATTTTATTCGTGGTGAAGTATAAAATAAGTTTATTTAATAAAAATAAAAAAAATTAGTTTACGGTAGTTAATTTTATATATAACAAAAATCGTAGGTTTTCCAACCCTGGAAAAATGCTTTTTGTTTTTCTGATTTCTTAAATCAATCTCTTTCTTTGAAGAACATTACATATGTTCAGTTTATAGAAAAAAGAGGAAAAATTTGTTTTAGTAAGTTACTTTTGCATAACAAAAAAAGTTAAGGTTTTCCGACCCTGGCAACGTCGTTTTAATTTTGTTATTTTTTTTAATTTTTTTAGTTAGAAGTACCTATTTTGTTCATACTGAAGTATAAAATAAGTTTATTTAATAAAACATTATTAAAAACTAGTTTTCGGTAGTTATTTTGTATGGCAAAATGAAGTTTAAGTCTCCCCACTCTCCCAGTTGATTTTCAGTACCAATTTTATTTCGACCATTTATGACCAACCAGTCCAAGAACGAAGTCTCTAGCTTTTCTGGGAGCTTCGGAAAACCGATTTCATGTACAGACAGATGGACAGACGGACATCGCTTATTCGTCTTCCCTATGCATAAGGATCCAGAATATATATACTTTATGGCTCGCTTATTAATATTCTGGAAATTACAAACGGAATGACAAACCTATATATACCCTTTTACCATTTTTTGGTAAAGGGTATAATAATCGTAGTAGGCTTAGAAACTAAAATAAAAAAATTATTCTTGATTTTTTTTCTTATATTCTGAAGTAAAAAATTCAAATTTTAGATCCAAACGTGGTGCAATATAACACCACCGTATTCGGCTTTATTACACAGATACATTTTTGTATCAAGAAATTACAGATTATTTGCACAAGTGATTTCACTTCAGAACAATAGTAATAACACTTGAAATATTTTGCGATATACATAAATAATAATGTCTTTACATTTTTTGTTGAATCAGCATTTTGTGTAATTATTCAGTGAAAGATATTTTTTTTTATATGATATTTCTACTTAAATTTTATTTTTTGCTTATTATGTACATTAAAATTTTTTCACAAATGAGGAAAAAATTAATTTAGAGAACAAAATATGTATGTTGTTATATTTGTATTCAGAACAAAAAATTGTTTGGGTTAAAATTTTATTCGGTTAGGAATATCAATAAAGTATTTAATTTTCTTTTTTTATTACAATGAAATTTCATTACGGTGGTATTTGATTAGTTGGTTACGTTGACCAATTTTTTTTCAAATAAAATATTGTTTAGAAGAATAGTTTTCTTTTTAATTTCAAGAGCCAATATTTAGTCACGTTACTTTCTAACTTATATTTAATTTAATTGTTCTTAGAAATGAACGGAATCAATTGTTATTACTAATAAACTTATTGTGAGACTTTTATTTGAATTGTAATTATAGTTTTTTGTTTATAAATATGAAAAAATCGTACCTTCGATTGATAATTGATAGCAAATGTGGAACATTGGAATACATAAATAAATATTTATTGCTCCAACAGATTTTTAGTTAATCAGTTCTCTCTGTGTATTTAATTTACTTCACAAAACAATCATCACAGACCAATTTTTGGTATTCACTTCTATATAATCAAAAAGAGTGGCATCGCAAATACTGCTTAAGGTGCAGCAGCAGGACTAAGTCCATAGCTGCAAAAATCCAAGCTGAGCTAAATGTAATAAATTCAGTAAATTACGAACTTTAACCTATATAATATGTACAGGGTGGCCCAGATTGACCGAAGGGGTTTAAATTCCTTATAACTTTTTTATTAAAATTTTTCCCCTTATTTCTTTTTCAGTATTTTGTAGAGAAGACTTAGGGAATTTTAAATGGAACAGTACACAATTCAACAATGAATTCTAACACCATTGATGGAGACGGCGATACCGTGTTAATTTAAAAAAAAAAAATAAAATAAGGATTAATTATCCTTGTAATTCTCGCTGTTTAACTATTCTTGGATTTTCCGTAGCCCATATCCTGCAGTTTTGCCTATTAGCGAACCTATTAAATTGGACATGGGCTTTATGTATAAAATCATCATAATCAAGTCGTTGATGTTAGTTGTCGGTTTCAATTGTTGGACAAATTCCCCAAGTCTTCTTTACAAAATACTGAAAAAAATACAGGAAAAATTTTTAATAAAAAAGTTATAAGGAATTCAAACCCCTTCGGCCATTCTGGGCCACCTTGTTTGTAGTCCTCAAATTTTTTTTTTTGTTTTGGAGATATTTTTTGGTTTTTGGTGTTTTTTTTAGTTTTGACTTTTTTTAGTTTTGACGTTCTTTTAATTTGGCGTTTTTTTTCTGTTTTGGCGATGTATTTTATTTTTTTTAGTTTTGTCGATTTTTTCGGTTTTTGGCGATTTGGGTTAATTTTAGAGATTTTTTTTTTAGTTTGGCGCTTTTTACGTTTTGACTATTTTTTCGGTTTGGCGATTTTATAAATTTGGAATTTTTTTTTGGTTTTAGCGTTTTTGAAAATTTCAAGAGTTTGCCTTTTACGGTTTCCAAGATATAGCAAGTTGACAAAATTAAATTAACTAATAAACCACCCTTGAATTTTAATTTTTTTTAAATTTTAGAGTCCAACCTAAATTAGTACATTCAAATAATATTTTATATGTTTAAATGTACTGAAAATACTCTGCTGATAATGCAGCGCTTGATGCTCTAATTTAGGTTGTTCTCTTAATGTTAATAGTTCTAGTCTCTTGCAAGTTTTAAGTGTCTATATATAATTGTATGTATATTAGATGAGATTTTAATATTTTTCGCTGCTCCTTTTGCAACGCCCTTTTACTTTTAACTGTCATATATTTGTTGCTGTAAAAAAGGTGACATCTCAGCAGGGCTAAATTCGCTACTGAAAAAGTCTGGGCTGTGCCATAAGCAAAAAATATGAAAATCATGTTGCTCTATATAATCGGATGGAAAAAAAAGATCGTATACGATATAAACACTTTATGGAAAATTAGCTGCTTACATGTTAGCTGCAGCTGAAAGTTTTTATACCAGTCAAAAATGCTGTACGTGTAAAATTTTATTTTATTTCATGCAGTAATATTTTTTTATTTTATCTCTCAGCTCAGACAACTGCACGCAGGCAATACAAATATATTTACGACTCAGATATATTTTAAAGTAAACGTCAATTTCTCACATACACTTTAGGCTATAAGGCCCCACAGTAAAGATAGAAATGGAGAGGGAGAGAGCGGGAGCGAGTGTGCCGGCGGTGAAATTAAAATAAGCGTCATAACCGTTATTTGGCTTCGGAGCCATCATCAGCATTGAAATCAATGTTTTAATCTGGTATTGTACACTGCTGGCGATATAAATGCGAAGTGTGTAGTTGTGTGTAAATTTTGTGTTAAAATGCAAATCACATACACTTGCTCTATAATTTGTAATTAATTATGCTATAAATGATGCAACGGGTCATTTTTGAAAATGTACAAACGCACACACATGCACAAACGCACTTGAACACGAATACGCACACATGCATGCAATGCCATAAATATATGGCGAGACAGTTGCAGGCATACATTTGCCAACACACACATACATGTATGTATGTATGTACCGTTAACAGCTATGCATACTTTAATGTACACAATTAAAATACTTAAACATGCTTGAGCCTGTGGGGCATAAATACACTTAAAAAAAAGTTTTATATACATATATTTAATTTTATGATTAAGAGAAATCTTTATATGGGATAAAAATTATGTATTTGTAAAAATTTTTGTTTATTTTTTTATACCCTTTCTAAGTTAAACATGGCGGAATACGCAAGATGATGGATTAGCTATTTTTAATAAACTCCTACATTATGGGTATCGAATGAGAGGGCTTTCGGAGAACAACTCTAAAAAACTATGTTACGTCACTCTTAATCCAATATGGCGGACTTCTTAAGATGGCGGACTAAGTTCTTTATGGTTTTCTACATTATGGAAATCAAATGAAAGGGCTTGGTGAGAAAAACTCTAAAGTTATATTAACGTCAGCGATAGCTAAGAAATAAGACATAAATTAAAAATAAAAAAACTTCTTTAAAATCAGGGTTTTGTTTACATTATAAATTGGAAGTAAAAGTTTGAAAAGGAAAGATTTATCTTATGCTTTTTAGATCATTTAAATAAAAACTTGCACCTGCTTTATTCATAAAAATTATGAAGGTTTTTAAAACAAATTTTTGGAGAATTTTATTTAGATTTAAATGAATGTACACAGAAAAAACTAAATTTTGTTTTCTGTAACCAAATTCATTGAATCAGTAAATATTTTGTATGAATGCGGACCTACAAAGAAATTTGTAGATTCTGATAACAATTTTGTAAATATTCAACTGGAAAATTTTTTTATTTTTAGTTAAATTATTATGGCATTAAAGAAAAAAGTTAACTGAAACTCAAAACAAAACAAAAACATTTTTGCAGATTTTTTTTGTGTTAATCAGCAAATTCTTTTTATAATTTACAAGCACATTCACTAAAATTTTTCGTATTATCAGAAAATAAATTAACTGAATCAATAACAATGCTTACCAATTTTTTTTTAAAAAATTAGTAAGCATTTTATTTAAAACAAGTAAGAGTGCTATATTCGGCTGTGCCGAAACTTATATACCCTTTACCAAAGTGCTTTTATGTAGTATAGAGACACATACATAAGCACATACATAAAGTATAAACAAAAAGAAAAAAATAATTTGACCTTTGAGCTGTGGTTTTTATTTTTATAATTTTCTACAAAAAACTTTTATTTCTAAAACGAAAAATATATACAATTTATAAAAGCAAAGATAAAAATTAATTAGACTTAGTTACTTTTATATATCACAAAAAGTGTAACTTTTCCAACCCTGAAATCATCCTTTTTGATTTTTCTGATTTCTTGCACCAATATTTTTCTTTTGAGAATATAAGATATGTTTAATTTATAAAGAAAGGGAAAAATTTGTTTTATATGTTTGTCCAAAAAAAAATGAAAGTCTTCCAACCCTGGAATCGTGTTTTTAATTTTGAATTGTTGTTTTTTGATTTGAAATACCAATTTTATTCGTACTCAATCATAAAATAATTTTATTTAATAATAAAAAAAAATAAAAATTAGTTTTCGGCAGTTAATTTTTTATATCACAAAAAGTGTGGGTTTTCCAACCCTGAAATCATACTTTTTGATTTCTATGATTTCTTATACTAATCTCTTTCTGGAACCCTGGAATCATTGCCTTTGAGTTTTCTGATTTCTTACACCAATATTTTTCTTTTAAGAATATAAAATATGTTTAATTTATAAAGAAAAGGAAGAATTTGTTTTAGTAAGTTACTTTTGTATAAGGAAAAAAGTATAAGTTTTTCAACCCTGGAAACGTCTTTTTAAATTTGTTAATATTTTTTTATTTGAAATACCAATTTTATTCGTGGTTAAGTATAAAATAAGTTCATTTAATAAAAATAAATAAAAAATTAGTTTACGGTAGTTAATTTTAAACTTCACAAAAATCGTAGGTTTTCCAACCCTGGAATCATCCTTTTTGTTTTACTGATTTCGAACATCAATTTCTTTCTTTTAAGAACATTAGATATGTTCAACTTATAGAAAAAAAGGAAAAATTTGTTTAGTAAGTTACTTTTGTATAAGAAAAAAAGTTAAAGTTTTCCAACCCTGGAAACGTCTTTTTAATTTTGAAAATTTTTTTTAAATATTTTTTTTAGTTAGAAATACCAATTTTATTTATACTTTATGGCTCCCTTATTAATATTCTGGAAATTACAAACGGAATGACAAACCTTATATACCCTTTTACCATTTTTTGGTAAAGGGTATAAAAAAAATTGAATCAAATAAAAGGTTAAACTATTTTTTTTACTTTCAAAAATTGGCATGTTTTTATGGTTAAGCATTTTGTTCCCGCTTTTGGAACTCTTCAGTAGACTTCAACCCAAAAAATTTTTGAATTTAGGTGACAAACTCCGTATCTTTATAGTAAGATTCTTAATACTATATTGAGAATTACAATATACAAACATAACAAGTTTGAAAACCGCAAACAAAAATCTTTAAAAAAAAATTTTTTTTTATATCTATAAAATAATTTAATAATTTAATATAGAAAAAATTAAAAAAATCAGTAAATTTTTTTACAGTATATAAAAATAAATTTAACTGAAAATAACAAATTTAAATATAAAAAAAAAATAAATTTAATGCCCTAATTCAGTAAGAAGATTTAGGACGTTTTTGTTTGAAAATACTTTTGAGTTCTTGTTTTTGAATTCCTCAAATTATTTTCTTCAAAAATGATTGTTGTCTTTGATAATGAAAAATAAAAATATTATTACCATGTTCTTAAAATATAAAAATTAAATGAAAATATTATACAATATTTTGAAAAATATATGAAAAAATATGTGTTGGATATAATGTCTGGAATAAAATCATAAAGCAAATATATGCACCTTCTAGCAGAGACTATTACTAATAATTGTTTTAAAGAATCACAACTGCGGCTTTTTTCCGTCCATAGACAAGACGGAACAATCGTCGAACAGAATTAGGGCATCAAAAAGTTTGTTACAAATTTTACTTTATATAGATAATTTTCATTCTATACAGTTTTTTTTTTACATAAAATAAAATTGGAATAAATAATTTACTGGAACAGTAAAAAATATTTACTGAAAGTAAATTATATTTCAAAACACACGTTTGTTTGAAAATTTTTTGGGAATAATTTTTTCTGTGTAGTGAATTTTAATCAGAAATAATTTCTTATTCGGGCTTAAGTTCAGTAATTTCAATTCTTATTGAATGAAATATTTTTATTAAATAATGTGAGTTTTTAAAGAAGAGCAGAAAAATTAAACTAGACTTTTTATTAGCTGGGGGAAATACCGATATTTTTCTGCGCAGCCGCGCACTTCATCTGCACCCTATGCTATCTACTTGGGTAGTTAGCCAAGCTGTTTAACGTAAGTTTTTAATGAAAGGGAATATGAGAAATGATTGTTGTGTAACAATTATTGTGTTACCTTTGGTAAATACATTTGTAAGTATCACTATTTCGGTTAGCAATTACAATTTTTTTAAGCGTTTATAAAGCCTTAATATATTTCAGCCATATTCACAAAAATTATTAAGGCTTTACACGAGGGCGGATCAATAAGTCCGTCAATTTTGAATGGAACACAGTTTGTTTCGGAAAAACTAAATTTATTTTTCAACATAATCTCCTTTTAACTAGTTTCTTACCAAATAGTTAAATTTAGTTTAACATACGTTTGGGTTAACCAAGAAACAAAGTTAAACGGGATTTAACCACCCATGCTGTTTTTCAGTGTTGGATTAGCAGTTGTCAATTTAGCTAGAAATGCCATACTTTGTTTTCAATATAGATGTGGCATTCTTGAAAATAGCTTACGTAAATAGGACAACACTTAAAAAGCGATGTGACAATTCTTTAAATTTATTTAAAAAAACTTCAATAACTGAATTCTGAATTTTTGTAAAATAAAAAATTAAATGATATAGAATTAATAAATAGTGACGCTCCAAAAATAAAACCAAAAAGATCATAATATTTTAAACCCAACGAAATAGACTGTGTTCAAATTAATTCTAAAATCGTCATACACAGACCTCTTTGTTAAACGAAATCTTTGCAAGAACTCCAATTCATTGTGCACACAAAAATGATTTGGACGTTTTTTTATCTATCTTATTTTTCTCACAATTTTCCTATCCAAGCTATTAATTAATTAATATCAATCTCTAAAATCTTCGTTGTCATAACAAGCATCCATTTTAGTATATTATATATTATTATATATATTATTATAATTTTTGTAAATATTTTTTTTTCAATTGCGGAATATTAATTGCATATATTTATCATTTGACAGTTCTAACTATAGTTTAGCTGAGCAATGTTGCTCGGTTAAACCTAGATTATTAACCAGATAATCTTTCTCTAAAAAAAAATTTTAAGTTTAAACTACAGTTAACTGACAAGTAGAATTTATCTTTATGTTAAAAACTAGCTCTTAATCTAACGTTTCTCCATTTTTTGTATTATTTTGTAGGATTTTTCGAGGTTCTTAAAATAGGCGTTTGTGTGGTCAATAATTTTATCGTTGGAGCTAAATCTCTTTCCACCGAGCCATTTCCTTAGAAGTAGTCACTACGGGCTAAATTCGGAGATAATGTGGGATGGGGTACCAATTCGTAGCCTAATTCATTGAGTTTTACCATTGAGACTGCACACGTGTGCATTCGTACATTATCTTGATGAAAAAAACTTTTTCCTTGGCCATATGGGGTCGTTTTCTTTTTAAATCCTCATTAAATCGATCTTATAAGTTGGAATAATATTCTCCATTTATTGTTCTTCTCTATTGAAGGTAATCGATGTGGACTATCCGTTGTGCTCCCTAAAAACTGTTGCTATTATCTTATTGGCTGACAAACTCACATTGGAGCAGGTTGAGACTGCTGTTTGGTCTCCGGAGTTCAGTACTGGATCCCTGTTTCCTCCACAGTTGCAAAACGCCACAAAAACTCATTCAGATGACAGATAAACAACTCCCGGCAATCCTTTGAAGTTGTCACACGTTTACATTTATGGCCAATTGAGAGGAAACGCGGCACCCATCTTGCAGACAACTTTCTTAAACCCTGCTGATCATTTATGAAATGCTTATAGCATCAACAATCTCACGCACTTTCACTGTTCTATCGGCCAACACCATATCGTGGATTTTTTCAACATTTCAACGGGTGTATTGACCTCAAGTGGCCGTCCAGAACGTTCAGCGTCATTTGTACTTGTGCGATCACAAACGAAACTTATTAAACAACTTTTTTACCATCAAAATCGATGACGCAGAGTCTCCACAATATTTATTGAGCCTTTCCTTGGTTTGCTTGATGATTTTCTTTTTCGCAAAAAATAATGTTTAATGAGCACACGAAATTCACTTTTTTCCATTTTCTTCTCAAAAGGCGATGTATTATCTATTATCAATGGCTGTCCAACACAAACTAAATGACACAGCCTGTTCAAATTTAGATAGGGGTTCAAAAAGACACTGAAATAATGATCCACCCTCGTAAAGGGCTTTTAAAACAAATTTTCACAAAAAATTTCTTATTAAGCCCTCATAAAGCCTTAATCGTTTTTATAAATAAGGCTGTTTAAAAATAAAGCTGTAGGTTTTTAAGAAGTTTTTTTTTATACCCTTTACCAAAAAATGGTAAAAGGGTATATATAGGTTTGTCATTCCGTTTGTAATTTCCAGAATATTAATAAGGGAGCCATAAAGTATATAATTATATTCTCGATCCTTATGCATAGGGAAGACGAATAAGTGATGTCCGTCTGTCCGTCTGCCCGTCAGTATGTACGTGAAATCGGTTTTCCGAAGCTCACAGAAAAGCTAGAGACTTCGTTCTTAGACTGGTGGATCAGAAATTATCGAAATAAGATTGGTATTGAAAATCAGCAAAATCGAGCAGACGGTTTCAGAGCTGGGAGACTTAAACTTCATTTTGCCATACAAAATAACTACCGAAAAGTAGTTTTTAATAATTTTTTATTAAATAAACTTATTTTATACTTCAGTATGAATAAAATTGGTATTTCTAACTAAAAAAAATTTAAAAAAAATTAACAAAATTAAAAAGACGTTTCCAGAGTTGGAAAACCTTACCCTTTTTATAGAAAAGTAACTTACTAAAACAAATTTTTCCTTTTTTTCTATAAACTAAACATATGTAATATTCTTTAAAGAAGGAGATTGATGTAAGAAATCAGAAAAACCAAAAGGATGATTCCAGCGTTGGAAAACCTATGATTTTTGTGATATATACAATTAACTACCGTACACAAATTTTTTAATTATTTTTATTAAATAAACTTATTTTACACTTCACCATGAAAAAAATTGGTATTTCAAATAAAAAATTAAACTTCAAAAAATTAATAAGATGTTTTCAGGGTTGGAAAACCTTAACTTTTTTCGTTATACAAAAGTAACTTACTAAAACAAATTTTTCCTTTTTTTCTATAAATTAAACATATCTTATGTTCTTAAAGGAAAGAGATTGATGTCAGAAATCAGAAAAATCAAAAGGAATGATTCCAGGGTTGGGAAACTGAAACTTTTTGTGATATAAAAAAATAACTACCGAAAATTAACTTGTATTTTTTTACTACGAATAAAATTGGTAATTCAAATTAAAAATTAACCTCCAAAAAATTAAAAAGATGTTTCCAGGGTTGGAAAACTTTAACTTTTCTTGTACAAAAGTAACTTACTAAAGCAAATTTTACCTTTTTCTCTATAAATTAAAGATATCTTATATTTAAAGAAAATTTATTATTTGACATATTGTCAGTAGTGTACATAAAATAATTGAAATTTATTTGCTGGTAGTTTAGCATGTCTATATACGTATTTCATTGGCGCTTGAACCAAATCATCAGTAGACTTTAACCACAAATTTTAAACAGTCACAAACCTCTTACTTTATGCATAGACTTTCAAAAACTATATGAGAATTCATAAAACAATAATACTTTTGAAAATCACAAAAGAAAAAATAAGCTTAGTAGGCTTTGAAACTGTACAAAACCCAGCAAATAATTTATATCCAGGATGTAGAAAAATACAATGAGTTCACCTCACTTTAATTTTTTTGGACAAACATATAAAACAAATTTTTCCCTTTCTTTATAAATTAAACATTTCTTATATTCTTAAAAGAAAAATATTGGTGCAAGAAATCAGAAAAATCAAAAAGGATGATTTCAGGGTTGGAAAAGCTACACTTTTTGTGATATATTGGGTGTTTTTTTCAGAGGTATAAAACTTCGAATTGAAATAAAACACAAGAAAATCGTTTTAATGTCCATCAATTAGGCTTTATTGGAAGGATAATTTTATGTCATTAATGTTTAATAATGATTTCGGGCATGTGGCCGCCGCGGCTGGCTCGAATAAAGCCAATTCTACAGGTCCAATTTTCAACCACTTTTTCGAGCATATGGGGCCGTATGTTGGCAATAACGCCACGAATGTTGGCTTCCAAGTCCCCTAACGTTTCTGGTTTGTTGGCGTAGACGAGCGACTTCACATATCCTCAAAGAAAATAATCCAATGGTGTCAAATCACACGATCTTGGTGGCCAATTGACAGGCCCATAGAGCACACCAAACAGTCAGTTTTTGTGGATGTAATGGCGTCTCAAGGGTCTCATGTGGATTCTCTTCACTCCAAATGCGGCAATTTTGCTTGTTGACGTAGCCATTCAACCAAAAATGAGCCTCATCACTGAACAAAATTTTGCGATGAAAATCAGCATCGAGATCAATCTCATTTTCGGCCCATACACCAAAATCACGACGCATTGCATGGTCTCGCGGCTTTAATTCTTGCACAAACTGGATCTTGTAAGGTCGCAAGCTAAGATCTTTGCGCAAAATCTTCCATAAAGTTGATGGACAAAGCTCCAATTGCTGTGCACGGTGGCGAATAGATTCATTCGGGTCCTCTTCAACACTTTGCTCTACAGCGGCAATTGTTTCTTCGATGCGCACTGTTCGACGTCTCTGCGGATGCGTATTATCACATAGAGTAACGTAGTGCGAAAACGATCCATGGTTAACCGAATTAATTGCTCTGATGGACGATTATGTCGACCATAAAATGGACGGAGCTTGCGGTAAACTTCGCGAACTGAACCATTATTTTCGAAATAAATTTGCACGATTTGCAAGCGTTGTTCTTTTGTCAACCTGTTCATGATGAAATGGCAAACCAAACTAAATATTAATTACTTGACAGCTGACAAAATGGCCGCCAGTTAAAAAAGTGATGCCGACTTAAAGTTCTATTCCTCAATAAAAAACACACATTATAAAAGTAACTAAGTCTAATTAATTTTTATGTTTGCTTTTATAAATTATATATATTTTACGTTTTAGAAATAAAAGTTTTTTGTAGAAAACTATAAAAATAAAAACCTCAGCTCAAAGGTCAAATTATTTTTTTCTTTTTGTTTATACTTTATGTATGTGCTTATGTATGTGTCTCTATACTACATAAAAGCACTTTGGTAAAGGGTATATAAGATTCAGTACAGCCGAATATAGCACTCTTACTTGTTTAATTTTGATTTAAGGCAGAATTAGTTTTTACTTTCTGTTCTGTTACGAATCAGCTGACTCGTTTTTGTTCATAGAAATCTAGTACAAGTCATTAGGTTTTCTGTTTCGTTCTGTTCTGTTACGGTTCAACCTGCGAAAATCAAAAAATGTTTAAGTAATTGTAAGTGACAGCATAAATTAAATAAAAATATTTTGAAATAAATTGCAATTGTACTTTTAGAGTTAAAAAAATAATTTTTAAAAGAAAAAAATTAAACTATATTGAAACTTAACAGTGGACGATGCAAAACTCATCGCTTTAGTGGAAAACTACGCCCCTTCTGGTCACAAACAGCTGATTGTTTACTGCAGAATAAGAAATAACTCCAATTTAGAAGCAGAACGGCGCAGCACAGAACAGCAACAGAAAGTAAAGACTAATGAAGCCTTTAATCCTTTATTAAGTTATTGCTGGAAAGCTTCCCGTATTTTATTTGCAATGAAAATCTTAAGGCTTCGTTAGTCTTTACTTTCTTTTGCTGTTCTGTGCCGTTCCTTTCTGTATAAAATATTTTGCAATTACTTTGTCTCTGAAAAAATCAGCTGGTAACCTCTATAGCTTGCTTGTACACAAAATATCACAACACACTAATACCTACACACTTTTTGCTGTCACTTAACGTTGAATTCTATTTTCTACAGATTCGTCCGCAACAGAACAGAACGAAATAGTAAGAACTAACCACACATACAGATTTTCAACTCAACAGAAACAAAACAGCTGATTCAGAACAGAACAGCACGTACAAACTAATTTTGCCGTTATACATAAGACTTAAGTGGGCTTTAACTGACACTACGTGCAGTGGACTAAACGTTTGGAGGCTGATAATGATAAAGGTGCAGTGGACTGCAAAATTATTACATGTTATTTGGGTTTTTGGAAAAATCGAACCTTTGCCTTATTAAATCAAGCAAGGAAATACAAAATAAGTTCGAACAGAAATTTAGAACTTAAAAAGATTTAATCTTGTTATAAAATACTAAATTTACGCTAGGAGCGTAATATAAATTACAAAACTACCTTTATAAATATTTGCCGGTGCGAAAAATTGCTTACATTTCTTTATGTGTATAAATTCTCACTTTTTAAAGAAATATTCTACGCACTTAATCTTCACTCATACACAGAAGCACACACGCAGCCATTACAAACACACACTAGCTCACACACACAAATATTTATTTACCTTAAGCTGATCATATTAAATGTATGTACATATGTATGCTGTTTTTGCATGCCGCTTTACATGACAATATTTTGTAAAATAAATAATTGACTTGTGAATTATAACAGGTGTATTTTATATTAATTAAGGTTAAAGGTTGATTGAATAAATTAGTTGCACTAATTAGTGTCAACATTCTTTTATTTTTTTTTGGGTAATTTTTTATATTTTTTGGTTTTGTTTTATTTTTTTGTTGGCAATAAAATCTGCTGTTGGTTATTTAATTAAGTGGAAAATTGTTTAAATATGAGCATTTTAGCTGATTTAAGCTGAATGATGCTGGAAAAACCAAAACCAATTAAAAAGAAATTACGCAGGTTAGAAGAAAGAAATTTTCATCTACTGCCCAAATGCAAGAAGATGCAAGAAAGTCCAAAAAGAAAAGCTGATGACTGGTTACATATTATTTTTTAAAATTAATTTAAGAAAACAAATCAAACCGTTTGCAAAATAACAAGGCGCAAGCAACAAAATCTGTGCGAGAAAAATAAAAATTATGGGAATTAGTTGACTTGGCAGGCAATCCATGAAACTCCCCGAGGCGGGTTTCCTTAGCAAACTTCTATTAAAAAATTTATATGTATATTTCAAAAATTATGCAAACTCGCAAGGATTAAAACAATAAAAAATCCCCTAAACCTCAAAAAAAGCAATAAGTCGAAAATTTGTTCCGCATATTAACCGCGAAAACTTGCAAAAATGCGAATATTATTTAAAAAAATTTCCAAAACCTAAAAAATGTGAACGATAGATAGATTTTAAAAATCAAAAACAATCTCACTTGCAAAAAGTTGCAAAAATTCGCGAATAATTATTTAATTGAAAAAAGCCTTAAAATGTATTTAAAAAACACCAAAATTGTAACGAATGTCAAAATTTGCGACCATGTCGAAAATTAGCAAAAACTTGGTAACATAAAAAGTGATAAAAGATATCATAGTCTGATACTGGTTGAAAATCTTCAAAACTGCCAAAAAAAATCAAATAATTGGGAACAATCACTTTTATTGCAAAAAAAAAAAAAAAAAAAAAAACGTTTGCTATAAATATCCCTAAAATAAATTACAAATACTTAAAGATCTAAGGAATGCCGAAATGGCGAAAATTCGCTAACATCAAATAGATATGCAGATGGATTAAAAATCGGTAAAATGGTAAAAAAAAACCAAGATTTGGCTAAAAAGTCAGTTTCATCGCGAAAATTGGCGACAAACAAACACTAAAATTGTAAGGCATGCAATGGTTCAACCTTTCTTCCACTAATTCGGCTCTTAGCCCAGATCCAAAATGGAGCGTATTTCTATACCCGCGGTCAAATTACTCCCGTAAATATTCAATAGGGCTTTTAGATCTAAGGACAGCGAAGAGTGTGTGTGTGTGTGGGTAAAACATTTTTATTCAATTTTATGTTAAAATAGTTTCAAAAGAATGTTATTACCTCAACAACTACAAACTAGTATTTCTGGCAACACTTATCAAAAAATTTTTAAGAAACCAAATGTGTTGCAAGTCATGGGTATATCGATAGATATGCATAGATATGCGGGATGTAACGAAGAATGCGCATCGATACATACAAGTATGAAATAAAGTGCGCAGGGGTATACGCAAGTATGAGAATGAATAGATATCAACACGCACTAGCATAAAAAATGTTCGATATGTGCGAGAGTATCCAAAAATTTTTGTATCGATTGGCTTTCCCTGATATGTAATTACATATATAAACTGTGGTGAAAATATCAAAAAAAAAAAATAAAAAATAAAAAAAATAAATAAAAAAAAAATAAGAAATAATAAGTTCTCGTGGTACCTTCATAGCGAACAGTCGATTAGCGG
Organism: Tachina grossa; assembly: GCA_949987645.1. NCBI lineage: Eukaryota > Metazoa > Arthropoda > Insecta > Diptera > Tachinidae > Tachina > Tachina grossa. Next base: position 117,843,053 of record OX465278.1, on the reverse strand, counting down.
AATTTTTCTTACTTACAAAAAAATTAAACAAACAAAAAATATTCGTAGTACATATTATTCGTAATAGGTACATACTGTCTTTAATAAATAAGCTTTATGCTTTGCTGATATTTTTACATAGTAAAAATAACAAAAACAAAAAAAAAAAAACCGCAAGCAAAAAAAATTAAACAAATTCATATTGAGGAATACTATATATATGTGTACCTCTAAACAAATAAACAATCATAAATAACAAAAACAAAAAAAGACCGCAAACATAAAAAAAAAACACAAACGAATATCCCTTGAGGAATTCTTTGTATGAGTGCCTCAAATACAAAAAAATTTGAAGTGAGTTCTAACGGCAGAAATGCTTATTTTACTGTGAGTTCTGAAACTCTTAATGAAAAAAATATAAATAATAAATCTGATGAAAACCTTTTTTTACCGGCAAAGCCAATTTTTCGTCAGCGATCAACTTCGCTTTGTCCAATGCCAAATAGTAATGATGCATTAACATTACAGTTGCCTAGTACTTCTTCATATAAGCCAGTAATATCATCCCCTTCAGGCTCGTGTTCATCACTTAACAAAGTTATCACTACAGATAACAGCGGCTCGAAACTCAAGGTACAAGTCGGAATGGACAGATATATAACCGTGGTAAAGCGTGGGCGAAGCCCGAATTCTTCAAATATTTCATCTGCTCCAAAAATGTCTAGGGATAACAGCGCAGCCTCAACTAATCGCCAAAACCGCTTCGAAATTTTGCAAGATGACAACGACAAACCCGAGGTATCCTCGAATAAAATATCCAAGCCGCCACCAATATATTTGAGACAAAAAAATTCAAATGCCCTTATTAAAAAATTAATTTCGGTCATTGGTGAGAATAAATTTCACGTTGTTCCAATAAAACGTGGCAACATCGATGAAACTAAAGTCCAAATTTATGACGAAAAAGATTTCCGCAAAATGGTTGCTGAATTTGAAAAAAATAAAACAAGCTTCTACACATACCAGCTTAAGAGCGCTAAAGGCATGCAGATCGTATTGAAGGGCATATATTCTTATGTTGTTCCCGAAGAAATAAAAGATGCACTCGTCCTCCAGGGGTTTAAGGTAAAAAATGTGTCCAATATAATAAACAGAGAGAAGATTCCCCAACCCCTATTTCGTGTTGAACTTGAGCCTAATGATATAAAATTGAAAAAAAATGAGACGCATCCAATTTATAATTTGAAATACCTCTTGTACCGAAAAATCACAGTTGAAGAGCCACATAAGCGTTCAGGTCCTGTACAGTGCCATAATTGCCAAGAATATGGCCATACAAAAACATACTGCAATTTACCCCCTGTTTGTGTTGTGTGCGGCGAATTACACGGCACTGCTAGTTGCAATAAGCCAAAAGATCAAAGTGATAAAAAATGCAGTAATTGTGGAGGTAATCACACCGCTAACTACAGAGGTTGTCCTGTGTACTCTTTCGTAAAGAAGACTATGGTGCAAAAACCTAAATTAGCTCCAGCTCAATCAGCAAACGCTTACTCTGCCACTTTTGCGCAAATGAGCCAACCAGTTACTTCCCGTGTATCGTATGCAGATGCTGCTAAGACAAATTCAATTCCCACACAAAATGTTTCCCCGCCAAATAATTCAAAAAATACTGACGCAAGCTTTAATTTTAATCGCCTTGAAGCTACTATTGAAAATCTGGTGCAAACTATAAACAATTTTACAACAAATATGACTAGCATGATGCAAGAAATGCTGCGAATGCAGAATACTCTGCTTCAAGCATTAATTAATAAGCCATGAACACGTTAACAATATGTTTCTGGAACGCAAACGGCATTCGCCAACATAAATATGAACTTGAGCACTTCCTCATGGAAAAAAATATTGATGTAATGTTAGTATCTGAGACTCATTTGACTTCGAGAAGTCTTTTTAAAATTTATGGCTACACTATATATGATACAAAGGACCCTAGAGGAAGGGCTTGCGGTGGATCAGCAATTCTAATAAAGTCAAGACTCAAGCACTATGTTCTTGATAACATTTGTGAAGAACACCTACAAGCAACAAATATTGGCATTGAAAGTTTTTGTACAAATTTTGTTATATCATCAATTTACTCCCCTCCCAGATTTTCAATCACTGAGAATCAATATGAGGATTTCTACAAATCTCTTGGACCTTGTTTTGTAGCAGCTGGCGACTACAATGCTAAGCATACGTTCTGGGGTTCGCATCTTATTACCCCCAGAGGTCGAGCATTGTTCAACACTATTTCAAAAATGGGCTTGGATGTCATTTCGAGTGGGGAGCCCACTTATTGGCCTACTGACATACAAAAAATTCCGGATGTTATAGATTTTGGCGTCATAAAAAATATCTCTAGGGATTTAATTCAAGTTCAAGCTTCTCTTGATCTTTCGTCCGATCACTCTCCGACGATCATTACAATTTGTAGTCCCTTAAGAAGTAACTTACCTGACCCATATGTGAAGATGATCAATCGTGTTAATTGGCTGGGGTTCAAAAAATATCTCAGTAGTCATTGTACGGAAAACATTACGCTTAGAACATCCGATGATATTGAATCTAACATTGCCAATCTCAGCGAGAATATTAAACAGGCTGCTGAACATGCCATTATCTCCCATCCGCAGACTGGGTTTAATAAAATTTATTCTACAGACATTGAACGTCTCGTACGTGAAAAAGGAAGAGCTAGAAGGGAATGGCAACAGCACAGATCACCACAAAATAAAATCAGATTTAAAGAGTGCACTAAACGACTCCAAGAGTTGCTTGCATCTGAAAAAACTGCATCTCTTAAAAATTATCTGGAAGGTCTTGATGTCACACCAGCGTCTAATTACTCTTTGTGGCGCGCTGCTAGAAAGCTTAAAACACCCATTGAGTATAAGCCACCTCTACGCACATCTACCGGAAGTTGGGCAAGAAGCGATACTGAAAAAGGTAAAATATTTGCTGAGCACTTAAAATCCGTTTTTACGCCAAACATATATACTGTGGAATTAGTAACCAGATGCTTATGAACTTGCCTCGTATTGCAATGAGAATCCTATTATTCATATTTAATGCCATTTTACGACTGGAGTATTATCCACACAGCTGGAAGCTTGCCAAGGTTAAAATGATTCCAAAGCCGGGCAAAGATCTAACCAAGGCTGAGTCATATAGGCCAATAAGTCTACTATCAACTATGTCAAAGCTTTTCGAAAAACTGCTCAAAACAAAACTGTCCCCAATTCTAATTAGTAGTGGGTGCATACCAGACCATCAATTTGGTTTTAGAAGTCAGCATAGCACCATTGAACAAACTCACAGACTGGTTCAATTTATAAGAAGAACTTTTGAGGAAAAAAAGTATTGTTCTGCGCTCTTTATTGACGTTTCCCAGGCATTTGATAAAGTGTGGCATGAAGGCCTAATTTTAAAATTGAAGACTTACTTACCAATAAACATTTCAAATATTTTGGAAAGTTACATTATTTCCCGTAAGTTCACTGTTGTGGAAGGAGACTTTACGAGTAGGCCTGAAACTATTTCATCCGGTGTGCCACAGGGGAGCATACTGGGACCAGTTTTATATATGATTTATACTTGTGATATGCCTGTGAGCAGTAGTATCCATACTTCCACATTTGCCGACGATACAGCCTGCCTTAGTATGCACGAAAACCCTGATGAGGCATCCCGCAAACTCCAGGAACACATTAGCCAGATGGAGCTTTGGTTAAACTTATGGAGAATTATAGTCAATGAACAAAAGTGTGTCCATATAACGTTCACCCTGAGAAGAGATACTTGCTCCCCCATTCGGATTAACAATCAAGTTGTTCCTCAACATTCACATGTGAAATATCTTGGTTTACACCTTGATCGACGACTTACATGGAAACATCACATTGACTCTAAGTTAACTCAAATGAAACTTAAATTAACTCAGGTACATTGGCTGATTGGTAGAAATTCAACACTTAGCCTAGACTGCAAACTTTTAATATACAAGTCGCTTTTAAAGCCAATATGGTGTTACGGAATTCAACTATGGGGCACTGCTTCAGCTTCAAATGTAGAGAAAATTCAACGAAGGCAAAATAAAATTTTACGCATGATAACATCGGCTCCATGGTACATCAAAAATTCAAATATACATCGCGATTTGAATATGCCACTAGTGACTGAAGAAATTGTAAAATACGCAGGCAAATATCTAACAAAACTCGAGTCACATCCTAATCCGCTTGCTCGTAATATTTTGAACTTTACTGGGCACATCCGCTTAAAAAAGAGAGATACACGGGCTCTAATATTCAACACTCTAGATGATGAAGCTGCTTGAAAACACTTTTTTCTTTTTGTTGCTTATCACTACTTATGTATTATTAATAACTATCACTAAGCTTATGTCCGACATTGGTCGGGCCTAATAATTTTTTTATAGACTTAAGATTTGAATACTTATTGTTAGTTCATATTTGAAGATACAATAAATAAAAAAAACATGCATTAAAAAAAAAAAAAAAAAAAAGAAATAATAAATCTCTACATATATAAAAATTACGTGTATGTTCGTGATTGCTAAACTCAAAAACTACTAGACCGATTGGACCAAACTTTATATACATGCTCTATGGAGCATGAGTAGTGTTTCTGTGTAGTTTTAAGTTCGTTCGACAGATGGCGCAATATTTAGTTTCTTCGTGTTTTGCCCGATAGAGATTAACGCGATAAGCCTATGCTGTGTTTCGCTGAAGGCGTTGGGTCCTTAATCAGCGTGTAGTGGCGTTAATTAGCCCGATCCCGCAGACTTGCAATGAGAATAAAATTTGAAGGCAAAACAACGTTTGCCCAGATCAGCTAGTAAAAATATAAAAATAAATAAATAAAAAATTTAATTTGGAAAACAATAGTGGGTAAAAACGTGAAAAAAAGAGGGAAGGTAGATAGATGTGCAGAAAATTATTATTAGAAAAGAAAAGAATTGCAGTTTACTTTTCATTTTAAAAACCTTCTTTTTTTCAGCTTGAAAAACACTTGAATTTATCTGTTGTACAATATGTAATTGTGGTATAATTCAAGGCTTGAATTAAACTGTACTACAACTGAATTGTGCTCGAATTGAATTTAAGCTCCCTTTTCACTGAAGAATGCTATTGAAATAAAGTGTAAATCACGCATAATTCATTCTTTGACAGTTTCTTTTGTGAATTGTTTTGCTCATTGGGGTAAAATACATAATTTATTTAATAATGAAACTGAATTTGTGGTGAAAAATATCAAAGATAAATAAATATGCATGTGAGAGTAGGGGAAGACTCCTTCCCATACAAAGTAATTAATATTAACTATCGCTTAACTCAAATATTATATTAGTGAGAGTTCTTAAAGTTAGTAGCATAGTAGAGCACACTTCCAAGTGGATGGGAATGTGACATTACAAAAAATTAAACTGACTTTAAATATATGTATGCATGCACTAAAAAAATTATAGCGACTTTATGCCAAGAAGGTTCTTAGCTAAACGCAGAAATATATTTATTGATTGTTAACTAATATGATAGATTCTGCCTTCTTGCCACCGGCTGCAAATATTAATATTAGAGATGTGCAAGTGAGAGTTTTTTGACTCACGAAACGCACGTTCACGCAGAAAAATATTTTACTCACGCACTTTCACGCACGAATGATATTGAAAATTTTCACGATCACGCATGCTCACGAACAAAATATTCCTAATCACGCACGAATGGCTTACAACTTATAACGATCACGCACACTCACGAAAAAGTATATAATCCAATTTGTATCTTTTTTTTTTGGTTGAAATATAGGTTTTTACACATACATACATATGTATGTATGCACGTGTATATGTAAAATTTACATTGCACATTGGGGACTTTTACAAAGTAAATGGCAATAAATCTGGAACTTCTAAACTACTGATTGGAATTATATGAAACTCCTAACATACGTAGAAGAGGACTTAGGCTTTATAACGCATGTCATGACAGCCTTCTAGCTTGAGCTGGACATGAGTAACAGTGGGCCAAAGTTGACTACCTGGTACTCAAAAAAACTTCTGAAGCTTGTAACTTTTTTAAAAATTATCCGATTTTTATCGGATGAAGCATTTTGACATAAACTTGAAATTCTTAAGAAATAGTTTCCCAAGATGTGTTTCCGTATCTCTCACAAGATATTTTACTTAAGACAAAGAAATTTTTTCCCTTGATGCTTTTAAGTATTTAGCCTTTTACTTTTTAGTTCATTGTTGGATTTTAAGTTAAATGACAGCATTAAATTTTTGACAAAATTTTAAATAAAAATAGGGAAAAAATTTTCATTAACATATCCATCCATACGTGAAATCGGGAAAAGGCTAACAAATCAAAATTTTAAAATTTCCCTTAAAAAGTCATGTGTTTTTTAAGTATCTTCATTATTTTCAGTTTTGCAAAAAACTTTGTTAAATACATTTTCAATTTTTTAATTACATAGCGCTAAGGACAATGCATTAAAAATGTGCTTAGAACCAATTATTTTGTATTTTGGAAATGTACCCTATATTCAGCAATTAGGACATCGCTGAATGTAGGGTAAATTTTAAAAATATTTTTTGTGTTTAAGTGGTTATAAAAAGTTGTGACTGTAGATTTTGAAAGTTTTAAATATAAGATTTTATTATGAAGATAGTTTTAAAAATTTTTAACTGAAATTTAAGAGTCCCTTTTCATAAATGCGAATGTACGCGAAGTTCTTGTGGAAAAAGTCAGAATTTAGGGAAGTTGTGTACCATAAAAAATATATTAAAATAATTTTAGATTTTTAATTGAACTATAGTGAATTTTTAATCAGAAATAATTTTTAGTCAGGCTTAAGTTCAACAATTTCAATTCTTTTTATTGAATGAAATATTTTATTAATTAATGTGAGTTTCTAAAGAAGAGAAGAAAAATTAAATTAGACTTTTAAGATAGGGGAAATACCGATATTTTTCTGTGCAGCAACGCACTTCATCAGCACCCTAGTCTATCTACTTGGGTAGAGATTGCTATTAACATCAGCTTTTTAACGTAAATTCTAATGAAACGGAATGTGAGAAATTATTGTTGTGCGCAATATTGATTTACCGTGAGAGCGTGAGAATTCGCGCGCTATTAATAAAAATAGCTCACGCACTATCACGCACGAGTAATTTATTTTTAAGTCACGATCACGCACTCACGCGTGATTAATTATAAATTTAATCACGATAATGAGTGAGTCACGCGTGATTCACGCGTGTCACGATAAAATCACGACATTTGCACATCTCCAATTAATATATCATGAAATCCACAGAAATGTAAACCGCAGGGCTAAAAATTAAAATTAAAAAAAATGTGTAATTTTCATTGAACTGAATTTTTTTCGTTTCCAATAAAAGATACAAATAAAGATAAAAATCGATTTGGATTGCATTTTATTTATTAGCTTGTTTGAAACGAATGAGTACATATCACAAACGTACCGTGTAATTGTGCGTGACAGACTTAACATGTGCGTCACGACGTTAAAAGTTAAAAAACTATAATATATATAATTTTGTCAAAGTTGTAATGCTATTTATGTAATCTCATATGGCTACTTATATGCTGTAAAAAAATAAGAAAATTCTATCTCAAGTGGATTCGCAGAAATTTAAAATATGAACTGACATCATAGTTTCAGAGTATAATTTTTGTAGCGCGTGCGTGCGCAACATTTCACTTTATATAGGTATCAACGAAAATAAAAACTCGTTTCATAAACACTTTACACATTTTAAAAACGGGTACAAAATTGAATAGTTAGAACCTCAATGTACTTACGTAAGAAAAACCTTCCTTAAAAAAATCAGCTATAATTATACGCACGCCGTAACAGTGCGTGACATGGATTTCATGATATACTTTTGATATTTTTAACTTTTTAGTGCATAAAGTAAGTTTTTTTTAAGTTTATTTATTTATTTATTTATTTTATTTATTTATTTAGTACATATTGTGCAAAGTAAATTTGCAGAATATGGTTGCACAAAAATGGACGGGTGACTAAGACCATATGTCCATGATGTTATTAACAGTATTCTTAAACATTTTTTTGTGACTGACTGTACACGACCTATGCCTTCACGTGGTTGTTAAGGAAATTCCACAAAAGAACCGCAAGATTATACGGTAGTCCGTGGCAGATCAGTCAACCAGTGCGAGTGAGACGCAAAACTCTCGAAGGCCAATAAACAACAGTGGTCTGGTTACATTCAAGAAATAATTGCCAACGACGCGTGATGTTGACACGCCCAGAGGTGCTTTACGACTGACTTTTTAGTTTATATTCAATTCAATTATTACAGAAACGCAGACGTATGATCAATATTTATATTCTGATCATATCAAACATTAAGTATACGCAACCACTTATCGTAATCAGTGATGCCAACTATTTTGGATCTAAAAGCACATCAAATTTTGGAAAAAGCACTAAAAGCGTTATTTTGAGATCTAAAAAGCGTAAAAAGCGCTAACGTGGAAAACGTGTGAAGGTTCAAACGAAATAAGTTTAATAATGCTTAATAAGTTCTAAGCTGTTCTCTATTTAATGCAATATACCAGACGAAAAAGGTATGCTTTACACTGAAAAAAATAAATACACCAAGTTTTTATTAAAGTAATTGTAAAATATGCATAAATGTCTTAAAAGCACTACTTAGTGCTTTTTCATAGTTTGGCACTAACGCTCAAATTTTGGCGTTTTGAGTCTTCAAAAAGCACTAAAAATAGTGCCAAAAGCACCAAGTTGGCATCGTTGATCGTAATAAGCAGCGTTGTCAACTTTGAAATTTCAAAACGCACCAAAATGGAGAAAAAACGCGCCCTTTTATAAAAAAACGCACCAAGCATAGAATTTCTTTTTTTGGTTTAAAGTGTTTATTGTTTGAATTTTGCATAAAAAGTACATTATTTTTTGTGTTAAAAATTTAACACTAAAACAGGCTTTTACAGTTCAGGGTTAAAAAAATTAAACCTAAAAAACATAGCAAATTTGATTGTATACATTTGCATCACATAGATAATAATTTTTTTTTTATTTCATAAATTTTTCTATACCTTTATACAATTAGAAATCCATTGGATAACAATAAAAGTAATTATAAGGCAAAATGAAAAATAAAATCTAAATTTAACATTGCTATCCAATGGATTTCTAATTGTATAAAGGTGTAGAAAAATAAAATAGATTCAAATCGAATATAAATTATTTGCTGGCTTTTTTGTGTTAGTTTCTAAGCCTACTACGTTTATTTTTCTTGTAATTTTTAAAAATATTATTAGTTGTGAATTCTCAAATAGTTCTTGAAAGTGTGTGCATAAGATAAGAGGTTTGTGACTACTCAAAATGTGTGGTTGAAGTCTACTGTTGATTTGTTACAGCAACAATGAAATGCATATAGACAACGCTGAACCACCAGCAAATAAATTTCAAATTAAAATAAACTTCTGACAATATGTCGAATAATAAATTTCTTAAATTTATAATTTTATTCAAATATTTTCAAAAAAATTTTTTTTTATCATTTTTGATTCAATATAGTACATTTTGATTAGACTAGTACAACTCTAAATTCAACTGTTGCAAAGTTAAAATATAAACTTTTGATTTGTTCCAATGTAATCCACTTAATACCTGAACCAAAGAAATATAAACCTTATACAAATTTCATAATTAAGGACACATGCATAAATTTGCATTCAAAGATAGACCAAAAATCAACTATTCCAAATTAATAAATCTAATATTTTCATCATTATTGTTATCATCGGGCCATAAAACAGATTTCAAATTGTGATACTTTGTAGACATCATTAATATTAATATGGTAAATAACACTATCAGGAAGTTGATAGGTTTCACAACAAGAATTTTTCGGTTTTAAACCTTTGTGGTGTTAAATTTGCGTTGGTGAAACCCAAAAATTAAAAAACGCACCGAAATTTAAGAAAAAGCGCACCACGCACCAAGTAGAGAATTTTTCGCACAAAAATTTTCAAAAAGCACCCAAAATGGTGCGAAACGCACCAAGTTGACAACGCTGGTAATAAGACTCAATGCACTTAATGCATCATACGGTATTTCAGGGGAAAATGCAACCGATCACCAAGTGTGTTCATAATTATTTATTTTTCTGTAGACAGACAGCTATAGAAGTCTATTATTTAATGAAAGTCCAGTTCAAGGCTTCTTTGAGAGAGCTTTGACGCACCACCGAAGCTACCGATACGGAAGGTTTCCATTTATTGGATGCATGGCTACAGAAGTCACCAGAGAAGCAAGGAGGTCGGTGAATTCGCCACTGTTCCTTTTATGGGTACAGAAACTATTTGTGTTATAAACTGGTCGATTATCAAATCCCTAATAAACAAATGACATTTTGACTGCTAAGGAAGCATGGCTAATTGCTGTAGCATACTAAACTAAGGAAAACATTTATAGCTTGTTACTGCTCTTCTCTCTGGTCGCTTTAAACTGAACTAATCTCTATGGAAAAGTAACCAAGTTCGTTCACCCTTGTGTCGCTTATGGTAAGAAGATAATGAGACGGCATTATACATTCTCTGCGAGTGTATTATCTTATTTTATAGTAAAAGGTGTGTTTTTTATTTTCAGTATGTGTCCGTCCTCGCGAATAATGTATTAGGTATTCTAAAATTTTTTCGAGTAGCAATAAAACTAATTAACTTATAGAAGGTCTGGATGCTTTTATCGGTTACCAGACTCGGATGCAATTAGCCAATTCCCGGTTCATATTAAAACTTTTTATTAATGAAAGCACAAAGATGGCCCTATTTTCCTCCCAGGAACACTAAGAATATGTGTACATACATATATATGTATTTACATACAGATATATGTATATACAGTTTGATGTTATTTAAAGACTTATAGCACTTGATATGGTAGCGCCTGCCTTTGAACCAAATCTAGCCCCTATTATTTTCTATAAATTCAATCTATTTTTCCATATCAACAATGATGAGCATATCATTCAATAACACGTTGAAATAATCATATTGTTTTGTCGAACCGGGTGTTGTCAGCGGACCTTAATTTTCATCAAAACTTCTTTAGGAATAAGGACCATTTTGAAATGAATGGGACTCATACAACCAGAACTGTTGAACTGCGGACGCTATCGATCCATATGCTCCCCAGAAAAGCACTTTTTGAGATTGATTTTCAGACTGATGACATCATTGTTCACTATTTATTTTTTTCAATAACAACCACTGTAGGTCAATGTATACCAATTTTTTTAAGCCTGAACTAGATGATATGATCACCAATGACATGTGGTTTTAACAGAGTGCTACTACGTGTCACACGGCTCACGACACATTGGACATACTTTACAAGCAATCTCATGTGAATGTCTATGATAATAAGACATAAATCATAAAAAATATTAAAGTCAAACTAAACGCTATCGTTCAAAAATTAAGTCTAATATATACCCCAAAGTCATTGAAAATTTAAGCTTTTTGGATGTGTACCACCTAGCAAAGCTGTGGCAGATGTTTTCAGGATAATAAGCCTTGCAAACTAACTTGCTATCTCACTTACAATTAATGCAAATTTAAAGACAGCAAGCACAATACAATACATCGCTGGCATTATTTAGTTAAAGCTGCTATTATTCATAGAATTTATCATTATGATTAAAGTCACTCATCATGTCTTAAATAAAATTTACCACAAATTACAGTCAACTAAAAAAAAAAAGAGTAAGAAAAACTTGTACAAAATATATACCAACAACACGTGCCCTAAAATGAGCCACAAAAATTACAAACACAAAACCACAAACTAGAAATAAATAAACTCGTTCACTTACCCGCAGATGATGCCCCGAACCTGGAATGAAAAGTTTTATTATTATTACTTTTTTAAGACTCAAAAAAAAAAAATAGTACAAATAAACTCGGTTCGTGCTTTGGTCCAATGGTCAAGCCACAACCAAATAATGTTTTAAAACTAAATAAATAAATATTTTTTTTATTATTATTCTGCAGGAATATACTTGTAGAAAAAAATGTTAATGCTCTTCTTGTTATTTATTAAGACCATAAGTAAAGTTATTAATAAATATATTTATTTTAAAGGTTGCTTCCTTCCGTCTGTTTGGTCTGTCTGTCTTATTTTGATATTTTAGTATTCCAACGAGTGTTTCTGCTTAATAGCAAAACTCTGAACAGACATACACTTGGACACAGAGTGACAGCTTATTTGCATATTTTACAATTTTACTTGTCTAGAAGTAAGCAACGTAAAACAGACAAAAAAAATATTTTAAATAAAAATTAACAAAACTATAACAGATCAGGAGTGAAAAGAAAAAGTCATGTGCAGACAAAACATGTACACGTCCGCAACAACAACAATAATTATCATCATCATCAGCACCAGCAGCACCAGCAACACAACAAGACAACATTATTTGACAACCTCAAATTCAAGAGCAGCTGAAAGAATGTAACAACTATAAAACATTTATTACAAGTAGGGGAAAGGGTAAGTTTTTAAAGATTTTTTTTATTTATTTATTGCAAAAACATTAGAGAGATTTTTGACTTGCATTACAAGATTTCATATAACCCGCATGATATAACCGGTTTTATGATAATAATTTAGAGCTAATATTTTATCGCATCAGGAGCGACTTTCACTACTTTTATATGTAAATTTAGCATAGAACTTTTAGTTATACAGCAAAGACCAAATAAGATAGGAAATTAAACCAACGAGTGGGCAACTAGAAGTCTAACTTTAACGAACAGAGTTAGACCATTTTCTGTAAGATTTCAGATAACGCCACCACTAAGTGAGCTTCCAAAAAAAGGTAGAAATACCTAATCATATTTTATAACAAAAATTATTAATGAATAAAAAATGTCAAAGAATGACTATCGCAGCCACAACCACAAAAGTAAACGTCAGTGTCTTATTTCAAGAGAAGTTAAGAACGAAAACAAGGCTCCTTAGTAAGATAACTACAAGTCTTCCTTTCACGAATGTAAAAAATTACTTATGGACCACAAAAGTAAAAGTAGACGTGTATAGTGAAAAGTAAAAAATTACGTGGTTAAAAAAAAACAAAAAAAAATAATACTTACTAAAATTCTTCATACTGTTACGCAAAAATATTTGAACGGGGTCAATGCAAATGTTTTATAACCAAAAATCATTTAAGGCCATGATTCACTATCCGACACAATCACGCGATCTGCCAAATACGACATGTGTGCTAAAAAAGTGTGGTAGTGTGGACTAATAATGCAACTGTGTGACAGATTTTTTTGACAAGTCGTGCGATTTTAGAAATATTTATGAAAAATTTTATAAAATGATAGATTGCATACCATCAGAGTTGTTTTTGCATCATATTTTTATGATAGTGTGGCACCTAAAACACAATTTTGAAGCCATTTTTTAAAGTCGGTCAGACTTCTGCAATATTTTCTTGTGAATGAATTGTACGATCGTGTAGGATACAGAGAAGCAAGCCGACCAAAAAATTTCGGCGGCGGCTGAAAGACAAATATTTTCGGCGGCGGTGGCGGCTGAACGGCTTAACGTCGATTTGTTTAAGCATATAAAAAAATTGTTGAACCCAGTCTGTTTCAAGAAAAGTACGTGAATTATTGAATCACCACGTTGTAACATTATTTATTTTGCAATAGTTTGAATATTACAGTAATTGATGTCCTAAATGCCAATAAAAATAACTTCGTAAATAATTTAATAAACCATAAAAACTAGACTATACATAAATTTAATTTAAGCTTTCCCATTGAATTAAAAATCCTCACAAAAACATAAATGTAAAAAAAGGCCAAGTTCCTATCAAAAATTTCGGCCATTAAAAGTAGTGAGATATAAATTTTGACCAAGTTCTTCTTTGGTACAATACCTATCACTGAAATATGCTATGCATTATATAAATTTCTACTCGTAAGTGTGTTATATAATTTTAGATAATCAGCTAACTTGACAACATTTTAACCGATATAAAGGAATGAACAAATACACAGAGAAAAAACTGCCTCATAGAATCAATAAGATTTTCTCTATGAAACGTTTTTAGGCTAAGGGGTATCCCAGCAGAAAGAAGCGAAGAGTTTTTCATAGAGATTCCTTATTGTTTTTATGTGGTGAATCTTATTAATTTTATCAACAAGAAAACCACATAAAATCAAGAAGAAATCTTATTATTTCCAACTTTTTTTACTCAATTTCCGTTATTTTTGGCACCAAAAAAACAATCCATAGAGAAAAACTTCTTGATTCTATTAACTTTTCTTATAAATTGTAAACTATATGGATTTCTTATTGATTTTATTAGGTTGCCTTATTGATTTTTTTAAAAAGGTTTTCTTCTTGATCTTACTAGGTTCCTATATGATTATGTGTAAAGCATCTTATTGATTTTTTTAATAAGGAAATCTTCTTGATTTTATAAGGTGTCTTGTTATCTCATATCTATAAATATACACAGACAATTTTTTTCATGATCTTTTTCGTTTTTGTATAAGCATGTTTGCAAAATTATTTCAATGTTTATTCAGATTGCTTGTTAGCATATTGGTTAGAGTGTTTGTCTATCAGTCAGAAGTTTGCTGGTTCAATACTTGTCTCCTTTCAAAGTATATGGTATAGAATTTAAATGAAAATATATAAACAAGGCACAAAGAATAAAGAAAGACATATTTTTTTTATTTTATGAGGTCGCCTCATAAAATCAAGAAGAAAACCTTATTAAAAAAATCAATAAGATAACCTCATAAAAACTACAAGATTTCTTCTTGATTTTTTCAAAAAGGTTTTCTCTATGAAATTAATAAGATTTCCTTATTGAAAAAAAAACCATAGAGATTTCTTATTAATTTTGTTCTATTTTATGAGGTAATTATTAGGCACTGTTTTCTCTGTGTATACATTATTCTCTCCTTTTCTAGAAAGTTAAAAATATTGCCAAGTTAGCAGATTATCTAGAAATTATATGTCAACCTTACGATTACAAATTTATATAATGCATAGCATATTTCAGTGATAGATATTGTACCAAACAAGAACTTGGTCAAAATTTATATCTCACTACTTTTAATGGCCGACATTTTTGATAGTAACTTGGCCTTTTTTCACATTTATGTTTTTGTGAGGATCTGACTACATTTTGAAAAATTTTTTATGACAACACTTTTTAAACTTAAAATTTCTAGTGTGTTTTATTTTTATTCGTGACCAATACGCCTGTTGAAAATGACAGAGTTACATAAAATAATGGGTTAGAGCGTGACGAGTGTTGGATTGTAGGCCTTAGAAATTAACTATTGTGTCATTACAACGGGTCGCTGGTGTGTACGTAGTTCGGTAAGAGTCGTCTGGAAAGAAACATGTAAAATACAGCGTAAATTTTAGTGGGCCTGCCCCGCCTATTTTCTTTATTTGTTTATATATTAAAGTCTGCTTAGGTGAATTACATAAATCCAAAGGATATGCCCAATGTGCATGCAGAGTTTCAATATGGTAGGTGGTGCTTTAATTTTTAGTTTTTCGGATTGAGTGAATCAATTAAGACTATTAGTCTACAAAATGTCAGCTCTCTACAGTATAATATTACGGAAAATTTTTATGGGCCTGGCGGTGCCAACTTTTATATATGCTTGTGCTTAGAATTCATGCAAAGTTTGCTATTAAAAAGTTAATGAGAAATATATGAGTAATAAATTAAAAACTGCTAAACCGAAGTACATGAAAGAAAAAGCTCCGATTTATGGATGAAGTCTTACGTCTACTTTTCAAAATAGGAAATTTTTATTTTGGATAAGTTCAATGTGTATAAAAAGTTCTAATACAACTTATCTTAATTTTGAATTTGAAGTGCTTGTTTCCGCCCTCTGATAGCAACTACTGGTTTTTTAATTTTTCTTAGTGATCTCTGATCTAGATTTACTTGTGTATCAAGTTTAAGTTCGCTATCCCCGCATACCGGATAAAACTTCTTACTTGTGCATAAAATTTCAGCTCTCTAGCGCGAATTATACCTTTATATTTTATCAGCATTACCTGTCCCACTATTTCTATCTCAATATTTTGTTGTGAACAGCGTTTATAATTGATGCTAATTTTCTTTTAAAATATGCTGACTGAAGTAGATTAAACACAAGGCTTACATTTTAAAGGAGTGATCACACCCACTTTTTAAAGTGATAGTTTAAAGTCTTGTATGTGTGCAATTCGTATGCAAGGTTTCACTAAATTACCTCGAGCTGTATATTAAGTTTTTAGTTCCAAACAATATTGTCGTGGCCCCGCCTATTCTGGTAAATTTTTTTGAGATTTCAGATTTTTCTAGTTGTTTTCTATCCTAGACCTACTTGTTTATCAAATTTCAGCTCATACGCGCAACTTTTAATTTTTATGGGCGTAAACCCGCCCACTTTTCCAAACTTAAGATTTTTTTCGGCCATTGCTTATTATTCGTGTCAAGTTTCGTTGCAAACTTATAAAAATACCCACATAAATAGTATATCTAAATATGCTGAGCCGCAGTACACGAAAATAAGGTTTAAATTATATGGGCGTATCAAGGCCCACTTTTTTAATAAAAAACTTATAGCCTTGCATTATCGCTGTATATATGCCAAATTGCAATAAAACAGCTTCCATTAAGCGCCTTATGTTAGCTTTTTTAATTCTCAATGTTATGGGCGTAGCCCCGCGCTTCTGGCCAAAATTTCCGGGTTTTCACATTTTTTTATTTTAGTGCTAACTTAGACCTAGCTCTGTATCGAATTTCAGCTTCTAGCACACATTTTAGTTTTTATGGGCGTAGCGCCCCCCCCCACCCCCAGCTAAAATGTCTAAAATGGTTTAAGTTAAAAGCTGTTTATTAACAGCCTTATTTATAAAACTTTTTAAGGCTTTATAAAGGGATTTTGAGACAAATTTTAATAAGAAATTTTTCTTAAAAAGCTTTAATAAGTTTTATAAATAAGGCTGTAAGTTTTCAGGTTCAAACAATAGTAGCGTGGCCCCACCCATTCTGGTAATATATTTTGGTTTTTCAGATTTTTCTAGTTGGCTTCTCACCTAGACCTACTTATGTATCAAATTTCAGCTCATACGCGCAACTTTTAATTTTTAATTTTAATAGGCGCAGCCCCGCCCCTCTGAGTAAGATTTCTGGGTTTTCAGGTTTTTCTTGTTATTTTCTCACCTATACCTACTCGTGTATCCAATTTCAGCTTCTTAGCGCAACTTTTAATATTTATGGGCGTAACCATGCCCACTTTTCCAAACTTACGATTTTTTCGGCCAGTGTTTATTATTTGTGTCAAGTTTCGTTGCAAACGGATAATAATACATACAGAAATAGTATATCTAAATATGTTGAGCCGTAGAACACGAAAATGAGGTTGAAATTGTATGGGCGTGTCAACGTCCACTTTTTAAATGAAAATTTTTTAGGCTTGCTCTATCGCAGTATGTATGCCGAATTTCAATAAAATAGCTTCCATAAGGCGCCTTAGATTTACTTTTTTAATTTTAGCCTTTATGGGCGTAGCCCCGCCCTCTTAGCCAAAATTTTTCGATTTTAAATTTTTTTTAGTTTATTTTCCACCAAACTAGGTCTAGTTTTGTAGCAAATTTCAGCTCACTAGCACACATTTTAAATTTTATGGGCGTAGCCCCGCCCCCTTGGTTAAAATTTTCGGGTTTTCAGATTTTTCTAGTTCGTTGCTCACCAAGATCTACTTGTGTACCAAATTTCAGATCTCTAGCTATAGCGGAAGTGCTTCATAATATTGATGAGTGAGTCAATAGGTCAGTGAGTCAGTGAGTCAGTAGGTCAGTGAGTATGTCTTAAAATTTGCACTTTTTGCACCTCTATATCTCCGGAACCTTTCATTGTAAAACTTTGAAACTTTGCATATGAGGTTACAAGAATTTATTCTAATTATGGTTTAAATTTTATAATTTTACGGTAGCGGCGAACAAAGTTATGAGGGGGGGGTAAAAACAGCTCGAATGGCTTCCTGTAAATATACACACTGCATGCATTGGCCAGAACTTGGCCTGACGCACTGCCGTGCGCCTAGATTAGTTAGTTAGTTATTACAACACTGCTACGGATGAACGAATAAAAAGCTTTGATCAATTAATTATTAAAAGTCGCCTGACTGCTGCAACTTAAAAAGTCTATGTAAACGTGCAGCTAAGTTAGTTCCGATTCACACGCTTCAACTTTTGTTGATCAACTCGTAATTTAGCTGTAAGAAAAAAGAGATATTTGTACTTCCTCATCCGTCTCTCTTACAACTGAATTACGAGTTGATCAACAAAAGTTTAAGTGTGGGGAAACAAAATCAACTATTTTTCATCACATAGTGTCTATACCTGATAAAAATTTATCATAACAACTAACAAAACGTCGGCAGAGGCGTTGTCAAATTTTTGTTAATGCAAGCATACATGCGAAGACGTTGTGGTTGTTTTTATTATGATAAATCATATTTTTTTTTGTCGTCGTGAAAAAAGTTTGTCACAATAACTGCAATATTTCACTTCATATTTATTAAAAAGCTTTTATTTAATAAAAACATCAATATTTTTCTTTATTTTTATATTTTGTTCTAAAAATTACGTAAATATTTTATTTTTTAAAAATAAATTAAAACGTCACACAGTTTGTTTACATTTTTTTATCACGACAAAGTTGTCTGAGCTGAAGCGCTGACAAAATTCTCAAGACACTGCAATAACACTAATAAATACGGTCCACACCTGATAAATTTTTCTCTTGATAACGATTTGACTTTTATTATGATAAAAATTTATCAGGTATAGACTCACTTTCAGGAACGCTTGCTTTCATATTCAATACAAAATATAAATAAAAACTATAAGCAAGTTGAGTAGTTGAGTAGACACAATATTAAACATAACTCAAAAAGTATAAAAAATAAAAGAAGACAAAATATCGGCTGAGTACTAAGCCGCCAATAAGCCGGATGGTTCGGCGGCGGCTTGGCTTGCTACTCTGGTAGGATAGTGAATCAGGACCTTTAGTAAACAAAACAAATTAACCAGAATTCGATTTGTTGAAGAATTAAATACATAGGCGTAGAACATATGTACATGTCTACATACAACTTCTATTCCCACACGCACACATTGTTATGCATACAAAACAAATATGCAGCAGTAAACAACCACCGTAAATTGCTTCTTTAATGGCGTGTGCAAATACATACATACATACATACATGTGTACATAGTTAGCCCATGAAAACTAATGCGTGTTGCATTGAGAATGCTGCTAAAATTGTCTAGACGTTGCTGTCACATTCTGGAAGCCTTATGTGAAGTATACAAAGGGCGACACATCTGATGGCAGAAGATTTTCTTTCCAACTGCCAAATTTTTAAAACGAAAATGTTTGACAAATTTTTTATTTATTTTGTTTTTGTTATTAACATTTTTCCAAATTTGTCATAGCTCAACGTTTTCGTTTTATAAAATTTTAAATTTAAACAAAATAGAAATTGATTCATTACGTCTCAAAAAATTTGTTGGAAGTTATTTCATCCCCAAAGAAATTTGGGACTTATTTTGATCTTCAAAAAATTAGATTTTTGCATTCTCAGCCTCAAGGATTTTCTGCTCTGTGGTAAGTAAAAGAGCTTATCGGCATTGCTGGCTTTTGGCAGGTCTAAAGGTATTTCTCCTCTGAGGTATGTATATCAAACTTCAGCTTCGCTTTACAAAGCCATTGAGCATTCCCTACTTTAAGCCAGTACCCAGAATTTTCTTCTCTGAGTCCAAGTCTGTTCTGCTTTTTTTACCTTCAAATATTTGTGCATATGGGACATATCTCACATTTTTCGGATTTTATGGGAATTATTTAATCTTTCTCTGGTAGTTAATTGTAATTATACCCTTTACCAAAAAATGGTAAAAGGGTATATATAGGCCTGTCATTCCGTTTGTAATTTCCAGAATATTAATAAGCGAGCCATAAAGTATATATATTCTGGATCCTTATGCATAGGGAAGACGAATAAGCGATGTCCATCTGTCCGTCTATCCGTCTGTCTGTACGTGAAATCGGTTTTCCGAAGCTCCCAGAAAAGCTAGAGACTTCGATCTTGGCCGGTGTGTCAGAAATGGTCCAAATAAGATTGGTATTGAAAATCAGCAAAATCGAGCAGACGATTTCAGAGATGGGAAGCCTAAACTTCATTTTGCCATACAAAATAACTACCGAAAAGTAGTTATTATTATTTTTTTATTAAATAAACTTATTTTATACTTCAATATGAATAAAATTAGTATTTCTAATTAAAAAAAAATTAAAAAAATTAAAAAAATTAAAAAGACGTTCCACGGTTGAAAAACCTTAACTTTTTTTGCTATGCAAAAGTAACTTACTAAAACAAATTTTTCCTTTTTTACTATAAACTAAAAACATCTTACATTCTTAAAAAGAGATTGGTATAAGAAATCAGAAAAATGAAAAAGGACGATTCCAGTGTTGGGAAACTTACACTCTTTGTGATATAAAAAATTAATTACCGAAAACTAATTTTTATTTATTTTTTATTAAATAAAATTATTTTATGATTGAGTACGAATAAAATTAGTATTTCAAATAAAAAAAAGCAATTAAAAAATTAAAAACATGATTCCAGGGTTGGAAAACTTTAATTTTTTTTAGACAAAAGTAACTTACTAAAACAAATTTTTCCCTTTCTTTATAAATTAAACATATCTTATATTCTTAAAAGAAAAATATTGGTGCAAGAAATCAGAAAAATCAAAAAGGAAGTTTTCAGGGCTGGAAAAGTTATACTTTTTGTGATATATAAAAGTAACTAAGTCTAATTAATTTTTATCTTTTCCTGTATAAATTATATACATTTTGCGTTTTGGAAATAAAAGTTTTTTGTAGAAAACTATAAAAATAAAAACTTTTTGCTTTTTCTCTGGATATTAAAGTAAATAAATACAACAGTTTTTTTAATTTTCTTATTCACTTAACACACTTTTTTTATTTTGTTAAGAACTACTAGATTAGTATAAGGAATCAGAAAAATCTAAAATGATAATTTAAGGGTTTGAAAATTAATTTTTTTTGTACATAAAAGTAACTAGGTCAAATTATTTTTTTCTTTTTGTTTATACTTTATGTATGTGCTTATGTATGTATCTCTATACTACATAAAAGCACTTTGGTAAAGGGTATATAAGATTCGGCACAGCCGAATATAGCACTGTTACTTGTTTTGTTTAAATTTTCTTGGGACTTATTTCATTAAATTTTGTTCTGACTCATAAGATTTTTTGAGATCTCATTTCATTGAAATTAATTTTATTGAAAGTGTTTAGTTTATATTTAACTTTTTAGGAGGATTAAATGAAATTAGAAAACAAAGCTTTTACTTGTAATGTAAGATATAAAACCATCCGATAACTTCAGGCATATGGCATATATTTTTTACAATCCTTCATATCCACATTCAAAGGTGCATATCAACAAAGACAGCAACTAGGAGATTAAAATGTTGCACAAGGAGATAAGTCGAAATATTATACATAAAATAGCTGAACACATTCTGTTTCTAAAATGTAAGGTGTTCCACTGCCTAATATTTGCTTTTAAAATATGGCAAGTGTCCGTTTTTTATATAAATTTTATGAGGATTATTTTTGTGGAATATTTTAAGAAGAACAGTTAGAGTTCTTCGTGTTGGCTTTTTTTATCACTTTCTTAGAAAGAATTCTAACAATTACACCTTGGGAAAAAATGACACCAAGCGTTTTCAAACTGATCACATTCGCTAACAAAAGTGTATCAATAACGTTTGTGTTAAAATTGTTCACACCGTTGACTGACAAATTATTGACAACGAATATGCATAACTTGATAATTAGCGATGTCACTAATCTAAAGTTGACAACGTATCGTTGTGAGTTCCTACTCGTGCATGCATAAGTTGAAAACTCGATTTGTTAAAAAAAATTAACATTGTAGTTTGCTATATGGACCGCAGGCCTTGTTCATTTTGCAAAGTCTTTTGACTCACTGTATAATAAATAAGTATTTAAATATAGCAAAGCCCACAGTTCGACTTAAACAGAAACAGCATCAATTGTTAAAAATTTGGAAATTCCTTAAAGGTGAAACTACTACTACTTCCAATTTTTTAAATACAGAATGTAAGTAGACTTTTTTGATATAAAATCTTGAGAGCCATATTTTTGTATAACATTATAACCCTTACATGGAGCATTATATGGGTACATATTTTTAGACCTTAATAAAGGCAGTCACATAAATATCATTAGAATAGGATACAATTTGTTCAAATCGTTATATTATAGGTCTCTATATATAGTCAAGTCCGCAACATAGATTAAACAACATCAAATGGAAAAAAATTTGCAAAACGTTTAAAGGTTAAGATGGCACTTATTCACATGCACTTTTTTCGCTTTAGGATGTGAGTAGCCTTTTTTTATATAAAATTTTGCGAGCCAATTTTTTGTAGAACAGTTTAGCTCTTTAGCTCTGCTTTATATAAGTATAAAAGCAAAATACCTTTGACTAAGCGGGTAAAGGGTTAAAATGTTTCATAAAAATATTCGGTATAAGATTTTATAATAAATCTCTACATGCGGCAAAGCTGGATATTTGGCTAAAACGACAGCAAGCACTTTGAGGAGTTTAATAACGTTTAAGGATTAATTTCAATTTTACTCAAACTTTGTTTTTAGTTATAAAATTCTTTCGAAACTTTTATGCAGAATCATGTGAGAACAGTTCGGTTGCAACACTTTAATCATATAATGGATATCTTTTGTATTTTTCAAATATTGCAATTACAATTATTTGTAACTTCTAAGTGAGAATGGGTTCTTGGAACCTTATTATATTTTTGTCCATGTTACACAGTGCAGTCAAATGTTCATACATTTAAACTAAGACTACAATATAACTCTCATTATAAGTTAGGCGAGTCTTGTGTTTTAGTACATACCCACTATTCCATAATAGTATTTACTCTACTAGTTATCTATAGACCTCAGCTGCCCTTACAATAATCATCAATGAAAATACAGGAAAAAAAATTGCATCATGTTGTTTGCCATTATCGCCATAATTGTCAGCATCTTAGCCTCAAATATAGATAATACATGTGAGTTCTCATCAACATCCCAGACTATGCAATAAAATATCTAAATATGTTTCGTTATTTTTTTTGTCCGCTTGCCCAAAAGTATGCACTGAATTCTTCTTTTCAAGCACTTGCACAACTATGAATGCTTTAGTATTTTGCTTAGATGAGAGTAGAATTAAAAAATAGAGAAAATAAGTAAAAAAAAAACATGTGGAGAAAAAAAATAGCACAAGCGTCGTGCAGTTTCGCCATACAATATTTGCGCTTACTGACTGCATAAATGCCACCACCATAGAGATAAGCATAGAGCAATGTTTGCGGATGCTTTTGGGTTAGAGCATGGCTTCAAAATTCATTAGTTATGCAGCATGCGTTTTCTAGACGATGTCTTTGTGTTGTGTAACGTGATAGATTGTGGCAAAAAAAAAGAAAAGATACGAGTATTAAGAGGAAAACGGGCCCAGTCAAGTCACACTGTTTTGGAAAGCAAAGACATAGAAGAAGAAAAATAAAAATATACAAGTAAGAAAAGCAGCAGCAATAACAATTCGAACGAAATCAAGCATCTATAGTTGAGGTTTCATAAACATGATTTTCAGCTGATGCAGCAGCTGGCAAATGGGGATGATTTCATACTAAATTGATGAGCAATAACCCAGCAAACATTTTGATAGCAAAAAAAGTAAATAAGTATAATATTAAAGCATCAAAGGGATTATGATGATGATTGCATAATCAATTAAATTGTACTTTCTTTGGCAAAGTTATAAAGTGAAATTGTCTCTCGGATTTCTTCTCATATACCATATTTCCCCAAAAACGATCCTGCTTTCTTGCCACGTTTTAATTTTTGCTTTAGTATGATATTTTATATAATGCCTTATTGTTTTTTATATAAAATCTTATGTTATTTACTGTTCCACCATTCTAAACTTGTAATGCATTTTATTTTGCTGGCATTAATTTCATTTCTGCTCTTGCCTCTCATCTTTCCTCCTTTTTTTTATTTGTTCAAAAATAGTTTGCAATTTCACTTTGGTTGCTGTGTGTGTGTTTGTATTAACTCTCTTTTATTATTTGTATTTTTGCATTCAAGGCTTTTGTTGGCGTGCGTGACCTGTCTACAAGTGTGCTGTGAAATATTAAGTGTGAAGTATGTTCGGAGCCAAACAGGCATTTTTTACGCCGTTGTCATGCGGTCTATTCCATTAACTGGAAGTAGACATATTTTAGCATCTTTTTTTTCTCCACAGAATTATTTTAACGAACAAAGAAATTTAAAGTTAAAATCGTATTTTATAGGAAAACAAAAAATAAATTTATTTAGAGAAAAACTTCTGTTAAAATCAAGATTTTTGCAACAAAGTCTTATTTTTGCAATATCTTAATAAAAACTTTAATTGAGTTTTTTATATTTTCCTCTAATAAAAAATTAAAGTTTTACTAAATTTGAAATGCTTTGAAAAATTTTAATAGAATTTTATAATGTCTCAACTCCCTCTCATAATAGCTGAAAATATTAAACCTTCTTTTTCACTCATACTCATACTTGCACTTATTGCACTCATTATCTCACTCACTATTTGCTCAAATCAGTTAAGCCAACAATAAATCCACTGTTTATTAAACAAACAGTCAGTGTTTTTATATGAACTGAACTTTAGTTATTTACGTTTCACATGAAATGTAGAAAACAAATGAAAACAATACAAGTGGAACAATAAAAACTAACCTGCTCATATATGTATACATGTACGAGTATTTCGCAACACAAATATATTGCTGAAATGTGAAAGGTAAACATTTGCTGAGATAAGGCCCTCTAAAAGGCCTTTTGAGAGCATTAATATAAAAAAACATAGGATAGTAGAAAATTTAAGGAATTCTAAAAACTAAATTATATAAAACTCTTTAACACGAAGGTTAATGTGGTAAACCAAGCTGCAGAAATAAAAATCACTATTAAGGTGTGGATCTAAATTTAAAAAATGTATTGTTGCTACAATAGCTATAAAAAATTTTTTTAAACAAAATTTTGCTAGAAAACAAAAAATGTATTTCTTTATATTTCGATAGCAAGTTTTTTTTCGATAAAATAATTTTTTGTAAAATTTTTTCGATAACAAAATTTTTTATAAAAATTTTTGTCGATAATGTATTTTTTTATAACAAAATTTTTTATTAATATTTTTTCTATAACAAGATGTTTTATAAAATTATTTTTGATAAAAATATTTATAAATTTTTTTTTCGATAACCAAATTTTTTTAGAAAAATTAATTTTCGATTAAAATCTTTATTTTTTGTTGAAAAAAAGTTTTTATTAATTTTTGTTCGATACAAAAATTTTTTTATTAATTTTTTTTTTCGATAACAAAATTTTTCAAAAACATTTTTTCGATAAAAAAAATTTTTTATAAAAATTTGTTTTTGATATCAAAATTTTATATAACAATTTATTTTAATTAAGAAAATATTTTAGAAAATCTTTTTCCGATAACAAAATGTTAATACAAATTTTTTTCGATAGCAAAATTGTTTATAAAATTAATATTTCGATAATAAAATTTTATATAAAAATTTATTTTAATGACAAAATTTTTGATGAAATTTTTTTCGATAAAATTTTTTATAAAAATTATTTTCTATAAGATTTTTTATAAAGTTTTTTTCGATAACGAAATTTCTTATTAAAATTTTTTTCGATAACTAAATTCAACATAGAAATTTTTTGTGGATAAAATTTTTTATAAATTTTTGTTCCATAAAAATTTTTTTTAACCAAATTTTTTTTAAAATTTTTATTTCGGTAATAAACTGTTTTATTAAATTTTGTTTCAATGACAAATTTTTGATTAAAATTTTCCAATAACATACTTTTTTAAACAAGTTTTAGTTTTCGATAACAAAATTTTTTATACAGATTTTTTTCGATAGCAAAATATTTTACTAAAATTTATTTCAATTTTTATAAAAAATTTATTTCAATGAGAAAATTTTTTTATAAAAATTTATTTTAATGGGACATTTTCAGATTTAATTGAACTGTAGTGAGTTTTAATCAGAAATAATTTTTTATTATTTCTGATTAAAATTTATTTTAATGACAAAATTTTATACAAAAAAAAATTTTCGATAGCAAAATTTTTGATAATAATTTTTTTCGATAACAAAAATTTTTGTAAATTTTTTTTTCGATGACAAAATTTTTTATAATAATTTATTTTAAGGACAAAATTTTTCATAAATATTTTTTTCGTTAAAAAAATTGTTTAAAATTTTTTTTTTGCAAAACAAAATTTCTTAGAAATTTTCTTCTTTTGAGAAGACTTTGTATAAAAATGTTTTTGATAACAAAATTTCAACAAAAACGTTTGCGATAACAAAATTTTTTAGCAAAAACATAAAATATATATTTAAATTGCATATCTTATAAAAATTGTTAAACAAAATTTAATAGACCGCACTAATTTCTGTTTAATCGATAACATTTATATTCTATTTATTAAAAACTATATTATTAAAATTTAATTGACAAGATAAAGCTGCTATCGACAGTAATATTTTTCTGTTACATAGAAACAATACATTTTCTATTGAATTTTTTATCCACACACAACAATTTCATAATAAAATTATAGCGATAAAGAAGCTTTTCCAACAAAAATTTATCGATAACATTAGTTTTCTCTTGAAAATATATCGATAGTCAATAGTCGATGTTTTTAAAGTTATTCTCAGTAATAAAAATTTTTCTTTTAAAATTTTATAAAAAGTATAAAAAGCTGTCGAAATTATATCGTTAATAAAAATTATATATCAAAGTTTTATAAAAAAACAACTTGTTTTTGACAACAGAAATCGTTCACCGAAATGTTATGGATAACATCAAGTTTCTGTAGATGTTAAATCGATGCCAAAATTTTCCAAAACACTATTTTTTTTTAAATAAAATAGTAGTAATTACAGAAATTGTTTTCTCTTTATTTTATATAAAACACCAATATCCAGTTAAAATTATAAATATAATAAGAATTTGCTATAGAAATTATTTGATGATATAAAATTGGTTTAAAATATTGAAAGAAAAATTTAATTATATATCTAACCAGCAAAAATGTAATAACCAGGGACAAGGACTTCATGCATTTCAAAATGCTATTTTAGGTGCCTAAAATATGACATCAAAAAGGCAAAACATGCACTAAAAACAATAAAATATGCACATATTTAAATTTAACATTTTTAACATAATAATTTAATAATAAAAAAGTTTAGTCAATAAATTTTCTAGAGAAAAAATTTTTAGTCGATAACGTACCAGTCAAAAATCAGTGTTATCGATAAGATTATTAGATAATACCATGTTCACACTTATGGTCTTAAGCATGTTTAAGGCAAGTGTTTATAAAACCAAAACACAACCGTTCAAATTACATTTGTGATGCTTAAGGTTGACGTTTTGTCAATAAATTATTGTACTTGTAAAAAATTACGAATAACTATGCTTTTGATTGGTTTATTATTTTCAAACAACAAATCTTTTTCTAAATAATTGAGTATTTTTTAACTAATTATCTGTTTAGCAAATAATTTTTTACATGATGCCATTTACTAACAACACAAAGTTGCTAGGGTTATCAAAAAACGGACTGAACATACTCCATTTACGTGTTTAAGGAAGTATTTAAATCTTAAACACTTCATTTGAGATGTTTAACAAAACAAGTCAATTTATGGTAAAACATCTCAAAATTACCGTGTTTAAGCTATGAAACACAAATAAGGAGTTATTATAAACTTATTATCTAGGCGCACGGTAGTGCGCCAGTCCAAGTTCTGGCCAATGCACGCAGTGTGTATGTTTACACGAAGCCATTCGAGCTGTTTTTACCCCCCTCATAACTTTGTTCGCCGCAATCGTAAAATTATGATATTTAAACCATAATTAGAATAAACTCATATGCAAAGTTAGAAAGTTTTACAATGAAAGGTTCCGGAGATATGGAGGTGCAAAAAGTGCATATTTTAAGACATACTCACTGACTCACTGACTCACTCATCAAATTTATGAAGCACTTCCGCTATAGCTAGAGAGCTAAGATTTGGTATACGAGAAGATCTAGGTGAGCAATGAACCAGAAAAATCTGAAAACCCAAAAATTTTAACCAGGACGGCGGGGCTACGCCCATAAAAATTAAAATTTGTGCTATTGAGCTGAAATTCGATACAGAGAGAAATAAAATAAAAAATCTGAAAACTTGAAAATTTTGGCCAGAAGGGTGGGGCTACGCCCATAAAAGTCAGAATTAAAAAAGCTAATACAAGGCGCTTAATGGAAGCGTTTTTTACTGAAATTCGGCATATATACTGCGATGATGCAAGGCTATAAAGTTTTATTTAAAAAAGTGGGCGTTGACACGCCCATACAATTTAAACCTCATTTTAACGCCTTGCGGCTCAGCATATTTAGATATACTATTTATCTAGCTATTATTATCCGTTTGTAACGAAACTAGACACAAATAACAAGCACTGACCCAAAAAAATTTTGACTTTGGAAAAGTGAGCGGGTTACATACATAAAAATTAAAAGTTAAAAGTTGCGCTAAGGAGCTGAAATTTGATATAAAAGTAGGTCTAGGTGAGAAACCAATAAGAAAAATCTAAAAACCGGGAAATTTTAGTTAGAGGGGCGGGGCTGCGCCCATAAAAATTAAAAATTAAAAGTTGCGCTAAGGAGCTGAAATTTGATATACAAGTAGGTCTAAGTGAGAAACCAACTAGAAAAATCTGAAACCACAAAAATTTTTACCAGAATGGGCGGGACCACGATAATATTATTTTGAACTAAAAACTTAATACACAGCTTTTAATTCAAGCCAATTTAGTGAAGTCTTGCATGCGCGTTGCACGTACACAATACTTTAAACTATCACCTTAATAATTTGGCGCGATCACTCCCATAAAATGTTAGCCTTGTGTTTAATCTACATCGGTCTAGCATATTTTAGAAGAAAATGAGCATGAATTATAAGCGCTGCTCACAACAAAATTTTGAGTTAGGAATAGTGGGAGAGGTAATGCTGATAAAATCTAAAGATTTAATTCGTGCTAGAGAACTGACATTTTATACACTAGTAAGTGTAGCTGCGTAAGCCAATGGGAACATCTTAAAATACCCGGTATGCTGGGCCACGACTTTAAAACTCCAATTACCACTAGCGATCTTAAATTTTATACACAAATAAATCTAGATAAGAGATCACTAAGAAAAATCTGAAAACCCAGAAGTTGCTATCAGAGGGCGGAAACAAGCACTTTAAATTCTAAATTAACATACATTTCATTAAAACTTTTCATACACATTGCACTTATCCAAAAAAAAATTCCCTATTTCCATGACTTCACCCATAAATCTTAGCTTTTTCGTTCAGGTACTTCGGCTTAGCAGTTTTTAATTTAATACTCAGGTATTTCTTATTAACTTTTTAATACAAAACTTTACATGAACCATAAGCACTAGCAGATATAAAAGTCCGCGGGGCCAGGCCCATAAATATTTTACATAATATTATACTATATAGTGCTGACATTTTGTACACAAATAGTAATTGATTTACTCTTAAAAGTTATCAACAATTTTAGCATATTGATAATTCTAAACTATGGGTAGGCCGATAAAATTTTAATTTCAATAAAAAAGTCAATTTTCGATAACATGTCTCTTACGATAATATCGAAAATAAGGCTCGATAATTTTTAAGCAAAAATGTTTGTTATTGATAAAAATTAATTAATAATAATTTTATTAATCGATAATATATCCGTAAAAATAATCAGTGTTATCGAGAGAATTTTTCTACAAAATATGTTCTACCCGATCAAGTTTTAATATAATATTCCTATTGTCTCCTTTATTACTATAAAAGAATAATAAAATTTTCCTTAAAATTCCAAGAAAAATGTTGATTTACGATATTGAGCAGAAGTTTCGATAAGTTTTCAATAACTCTATTTTTTATCGGCTGATTATCAATTATCAATTTTGTATTATTAATGAGATTTTATTAAAAAAATAGTTTAAGGATTTAATTTCGATAAAAAAAATTGTACTATCGATTATGTTTCAATAGAAAAAATCATGGTATCGATAAAAATTACAAATTGTAAATTTAGGTTCTCGGTAAAACAACTTTATTTTTGCTATCGATAAAAAAATTTTGAAATAATTTTTGCTATTGGTAAAATTTTCTCAAAGACTACATTTTAAAAGAAACGAATTTTTATTGATAAAATTTCATTAAAAAATGTATGTTGTTGCTTTAATTTTAGTAAAGAATTGGTAAAATCTATTAAACTTTTAAAGAAAGTTTATAATATCGATTATATTATAGAAGAAAAATTATGTTTTCAATAACTATTAATATTTCTCAATTAAAATTATATTCCACGTCACCGGAAAAAATGGCAAACAATATAATACATGCCGCGAGAATACATTTAAAAAACAATACGTTTTTACATTTCAATACCGTTTACGCAGGCCTCTAACACACAAATGGTGGCAAACCTGCTACAAATGGGGAATTTTGGGGTGGGGGGGGGGGGGGGTTTCATGCTTATCTGGTTTTCAGAATACAGAAATCGGGCCACCATTACCTCTCTAGTGATAAAATTTTCAAACAATTTATTTTAGTTTAGTAATATAATTAAAATTTCTACGATATAATAGACCACCTCTTCAATTTTATTTTTTTTTTCATTTTCGATGGATAATATATTTATTTTTTAATTTTGTTATAAAGTACTTGTACAAGGGTTTATATAGTGTTTTTATTATATATTTAAAGAAGATAATTGTATCCATTGTGTTTTTTATACAAATTGTCATCGATAAAGTTTGTTTTGAATAGAAAGATTATTACAATAACTCACATTGCTCTGCCACTAAATTCCAATAAATTCAAAATCGCAATTTGTTGCATGTTATAAATTTAAAGAATAACTAAATGTATTTCGTCATCATAATCCTTAAAGATTGAAAATAGAAAATTATTAAAAATAAAATATTGTTACAAATCAGTCAATTTGCCATATGAGCACGTAACTATTTTTGCGCTTCGTTATGTGTCTGCTAAACAACAATAAGTGTCAGTATAAATAAACAATATACACATTCCTTTCAACACCAATTGGACAATAATCTAATTCACATATACACGAACATAGAAATAGTTTACTCACCCATTCTTATGGAATTGATTAACTCTCTTTAGCACATATGAGAAGTCAGGCAGGATAGCAGAGAGGCTTTAACATCAGGGGCCTGAAAAAATAATCAAATAAATTTTTTTAGTAGTTATTATCAGGGACAGGGATTTCATACAAATTCATGTTTTCCCCTTAACCCTGATAATAGCAAGAACGAAATATCTTTACGAAATAGTGAATTTGCGTAATAATGGCATCGATTTGTTAATGCATATTTCTGGATATTTTGCTGAAAATTCATATTTTTGCATAATTTGGTCATAAATGAATATTTTTGTGTCATATTTTGTTAAAAATTAAAATTTCGCAAAATATTGTTGGCAAATTATTTATATAAAACGGTTTTTTTTTTAAATTTATTCGATTGAATTGTTGCTGAGTTGTAGAAATTGCACAAGCATTCACAAAATTTAATGAAAATTGTCATTTTGGTGGTTTTAAGAGGAAATTGTTTGCTGTTAAAGCCGAAACCAGTGAAACAATGCTGCGGAAACTTGATATTTCCGAGCTGATTAAATCGAAAGACTTTACAAGGCCTTTCTCAATGCGTAAAGGATTTTAAAAATAAATCAAATAAATTTAAATATGTGCATATTTTATTGTTTTTAGTGCATGTTTTGCCTTTTTGATGTCATATTTTAGGCACCTAAAATAGCATTTTGAAATGCACGAAGTCCTTGTCCCTGGTTATTACATTTTTGCTGGTTAGATATATAATTAAATTTTTCTTTCAATATTTTAAACCAATTTTATATCATCAAATAATTTCTATAGCAAATTCTTATTATATTTATAATTTTAACTGGATATTGGTGTTTTATATAAAATAAAGAGAAAACAATTTCTGTAATTACTACTATTTTATTTAAAAAAAAATAGTGTTTTGGAAAATTTTGGCATCGATTTAACATCTACAGAAACTTGATGTTATCCATAACATTTCGGTGAACGATTTCTGTTGTCAAAAACAAGTTGTTTTTTTATAAAACTTTGAAATATAATTTTTATTAACGATATAATTTCGACAGCTTTTTATACTTTTTATAAAATTTTAAAAGAAAAATTTTTATTACTGAGAATAACTTTAAAAACATCGACTATTGACTATCGATATATTTTCAAGAGAAAACTAATGTTATCGATAAATTTTTGTTGGAAAAGCTTCTTTATCGCTATAATTTTATTATGAAATTGTTGTGTGTGGATAAAAAATTCAATAGAAAATGTATTGTTTCTATGTAACAGAAAAATATTACTGTCGATAGCAGCTTTATCTTGTCAATTAAATTTTAATAATATAATTTTTAATAAATAGAATATAAATGTTATCGATTAAACAGAAATTAGTGCGGTCTATTAAATTTTGTTTAACAATTTTTATAAGATATGCAATTTAAATATATATTTTATGTTTTTGCTAAAAAATTTTGTTATCGCAAACGTTTTTGTTGAAATTTTGTTATCAAAAACATTTTTATACAAAGTCTTCTCAAAAGAAGAAAATTTCTAAGAAATTTTGTTTTGCAAAAAAAAAAAATTTTAAACAATTTTTTTAACGAAAAAAATATTTATGAAAAATTTTGTCCTTAAAATAAATTATTATAAAAAATTTTGTCATCGAAAAAAAAATTTACAAAAATTTTTGTTATCGAAAAAAATTATTATCAAAAATTTTGCTATCGAAAATTTTTTTTTGTATAAAATTTTGTCATTAAAATAAATTTTAATCAGAAATAATAAAAAATTATTTCTGATTAAAACTCACTACAGTTCAATTAAATCTGAAAATGTCCCATTAAAATAAATTTTTATAAAAAAATTTTCTCATTGAAATAAATTTTTTATAAAAATTGAAATAAATTTTAGTAAAATATTTTGCTATCGAAAAAAATCTGTATAAAAAATTTTGTTATCGAAAACTAAAACTTGTTTAAAAAAGTATGTTATTGGAAAATTTTAATCAAAAATTTGTCATTGAAACAAAATTTAATAAAACAGTTTATTACCGAAATAAAAATTTGAAAAAAAATTTGGTTAAAAAAAATTTTTATGGAACAAAAATTTATAAAAAATTTTATCCACAAAAAATTTCTATGTTGAATTTAGTTATCGAAAAAAATTTTAATAAGAAATTTCGTTATCGAAAAAAAATTTATAAAAAATCTTATAGAAAATAATTTTTATAAAAAATTTTATCGAAAAAAATTTCATCAAAAATTTTGTCATTAAAATAAATTTTTATATAAAATTTTATTATCGAAATATTAATTTTATAAACAATTTTGCTATCGAAAAAAATTTGTATTAACATTTTGTTATCGGAAAAAGATTTTCTAAAATATTTTCTTAATTAAAATAAATTGTTATATAAAATTTTGATATCAAAAACATTTTTTCGATAAAAAAAATTTTTTATAAAAATTTGTTTTTGATATCAAAATTTTATATAACAATTTATTTTAATTAAGAAAATATTTTAGAAAATCTTTTTCCGATAACAAAATGTTAATACAAATTTTTTTCGATAGCAAAATTGTTTATAAAATTAATATTTCGATAATAAAATTTTATATAAAAATTTATTTTAATGACAAAATTTTTGATGAAATTTTTTTCGATAAAATTTTTTATAAAAATTATTTTCTATAAGATTTTTATAAAGTTTTTTTCGATAACGAAATTTCTTATTAAAATTTTTTTCGATAACTAAATTCAACATAGAAATTTTTTGTGGATAAAATTTTTTATAAATTTTTGTTCCATAAAAATTTTTTTTAACCAAATTTTTTTTCAAATTTTTATTTCGGTAATAAACTGTTTTATTAAATTTTGTTTCAATGACAAATTTTTGATTAAAATTTTCCAATAACATACTTTTTTAAACAAGTTTTAGTTTTCGATAACAAAATTTTTTATACAGATTTTTTTCGATAGCAAAATATTTTACTAAAATTTATTTCAATTTTTATAAAAAATTTATTTCAATGAGAAAATTTTTTTATAAAAATTTATTTTAATGGGACATTTTCAGATTTAATTGAACTGTAGTGAGTTTTAATCAGAAATAATTTTTTATTATTTCTGATTAAAATTTATTTTAATGACAAAATTTTATACAAAAAAAAATTTTCGATAGCAAAATTTTTGATAATAATTTTTTTCGATAACAAAAATTTTTGTAAATTTTTTTTTCGATGACAAAATTTTTTATAATAATTTATTTTAAGGACAAAATTTTTCATAAATATTTTTTTCGTTAAAAAAATTGTTTAAAATTTTTTTTTTGCAAAACAAAATTTCTTAGAAATTTTCTTCTTTTGAGAAGACTTTGTATAAAAATGTTTTTGATAACAAAATTTCAACAAAAACGTTTGCGATAACAAAATTTTTTAGCAAAAACATAAAATATATATTTAAATTGCATATCTTATAAAAATTGTTAAACAAAATTTAATAGACCGCACTAATTTCTGTTTAATCGATAACATTTATATTCTATTTATTAAAAATTATATTATTAAAATTTAATTGACAAGATAAAGCTGCTATCGACAGTAATATTTTTCTGTTACATAGAAACAATACATTTTCTATTGAATTTTTTATCCACACACAACAATTTCATAATAAAATTATAGCGATAAAGAAGCTTTTCCAACAAAAATTTATCGATAACATTAGTTTTCTCTTGAAAATATATCGATAGTCAATAGTCGATGTTTTTAAAGTTATTCTCAGTAATAAAAATTTTTCTTTTAAAATTTTATAAAAAGTATAAAAAGCTGTCGAAATTATATCGTTAATAAAAATTATATTTCAAAGTTTTATAAAAAAACAACTTGTTTTTGACAACAGAAATCGTTCACCGAAATGTTATGGATAACATCAAGTTTCTGTAGATGTTAAATCGATGCCAAAATTTTCCAAAACACTATTTTTTTTTAAATAAAATAGTAGTAATTACAGAAATTGTTTTCTCTTTATTTTATATAAAACACCAATATCCAGTTAAAATTATAAATATAATAAGAATTTGCTATAGAAATTATTTGATGATATAAAATTGGTTTAAAATATTGAAAGAAAAATTTAATTATATATCTAACCAGCAAAAATGTAATAACCAGGGACAAGGACTTCATGCATTTCAAAATGCTATTTTAGGTGCCTAAAATATGACATCAAAAAGGCAAAACATGCACTAAAAACAATAAAATATGCACATATTTAAATTTATTTGATTTATTTTTAAAATCCTTTACGCATTGAGAAAGGCCTTGTAAAGTCTTTCGATTTAATCAGCTCGGAAATATCAAGTTTCCGCAGCATTGTTTCACTGGTTTCGGCTTTAACAGCAAACAATTTCCTCTTAAAACCACCAAAATGACAATTTTCATTAAATTTTGTGAATGCTTGTGCAATTTCTACAACTCAGCAACAATTCAATCGAATAAATTTAAAAAAAAACCGTTTTATATAAATAATTTGCCAACAATATTTTGCGAAATTTTAATTTTTAACAAAATATGACACAAAAATATTCATTTATGACCAAATTATGCAAAAATATGAATTTTCAGCAAAATATCCAGAAATATGCATTAACAAATCGATGCCATTATTACGCAAATTCACTATTTCGTAAAGATATTTCGTTCTTGCTATTATCAGGGTTAAGGGGAAAACATGAATTTGTATGAAATCCCTGTCCCTGATAATAACTACTAAAAAAATTTATTTGATTATTTTTTCAGGCCCCTGATGTTAAAGCCTCTCTGCTATCCTGCCTGACTTCTCATATGTGCTAAAGAGAGTTAATCAATTCCATAAGAATGGGTGAGTAAACTATTTCTATGTTCGTGTATATGTGAATTAGATTATTGTCCAATTGGTGTTGAAAGGAATGTGTATATTGTTTATTTATACTGACACTTATTGTTGTTTAGCAGACACATAACGAAGCGCAAAAATAGTTACGTGCTCATATGGCAAATTGACTGATTTGTAACAATATTTTATTTTTAATAATTTTCTATTTTCAATCTTTAAGGATTATGATGACGAAATACATTTAGTTATTCTTTAAATTTATAACATGCAACAAATTGCGATTTTGAATTTATTGGAATTTAGTGGCAGAGCAATGTGAGTTATTGTAATAATCTTTCTATTCAAAACAAACTTTATCGATGACAATTTGTATAAAAAAACACATGGATACAATTATCTTCTTTAAATATATAATAAAAACACTATATAAAACCCTTGTACAAGTACTTTATAACAAAATTAAAAAATAAATATATTATCCATCGAAAATGAAAAAAAAAAATAAAATTGAAGAGGTGGTCTATTATATCGTAGAAATTTTAATTATATTACTAAACTAAAATAAATTGTTTGAAAATTTTATCACTAGAGAGGTAATGGTGGCCCGATTTCTGTATTCTGAAAACCAGATAAGCATGAAACCCCCCCCCCCCCCCCCACCCCAAAATTCCCCATTTGTAGCAGGTTTGCCACCATTTGTGTGTTAGAGGCCTGCGTAAACGGTATTGAAATGTAAAAACGTATTGTTTTTTAAATGTATTCTCGCGGCATGTATTATATTGTTTGCCATTTTTTCCGGTGACGTGGAATATAATTTTAATTGAGAAATATTAATAGTTATTGAAACATAATTTTTCTTCTATAATATAATCGATATTATAAACTTTCTTTAAAAGTTTAATAGATTTTACCAATTCTTTACTAAAATTAAAGCAACAACATACATTTTTTAATGAAATTTTATCAATAAAAATTCGTTTCTTTTAAAATGTAGTCTTTGAGAAAATTTTACCAATAGCAAAAATTATTTCAAAATTTTTTTATCGATAGCAAAAATAAAGTTGTTTTACCGAGAACCTAAATTTACAATTTGTAATTTTTATCGATACCATGATTTTTTTCTATTGAAACATAATCGATAGTACAATTTTTTTTATCGAAATTAATCCTTAAACTATTTTTTTAATAAAATCTCATTAATAATACAAAATTGATAATTGATAATCAGCCGATAAAAAATAGAGTTATTGAAAACTTATCGAAACTTCTGCTCAATATCGTAAATCAACATTTTTCTTGGAATTTTAAGGAAAATTTTATTATTCTTTTATAGTAATAAAGGAGACAATAGGAATATTATATTAAAACTTGATCGGGTAGAACATATTTTGTAGAAAAATTCTCTCGATAACACTGATTATTTTTACGGATATATTATCGATTAATAAAATTATTATTAATTAATTTTTATCAATAACAAACATTTTGCTTAAAAATTATCGAGCCTTATTTTCGATATTATCGTAAGAGACATGTTATCGAAAATTGACTTTTTTATTGAAATTAAAATTTTATCGGCCTACCCATAGTTTAGAATTATCAATATGCTAAAATTGTTGATAACTTTTAAGAGTAAATCAATTACTATTTGTGTACAAAATGTCAGCACTATATAGTATAATATTATGTAAAATATTTATGGCCTGGCCCCGCGGACTTTTATATCTGCTAGTGCTTATGGTTCATGTAAAGTTTTGTATTAAAAAGTTAATAAGAAATACCTGAGTATTAAATTAAAAACTGCTAAGCCGAAGTACCTGAACGAAAAAGCTAAGATTTATGGGTGAAGTCATGGAAATAGGGAATTTTTTTTTTGGATAAGTGCAATGTGTATGAAAAGTTTTAATGAAATGTATGTTAATTTAGAATTTAAAGTGCTTGTTTCCGCCCTCTGATAGCAACTTCTGGGTTTTCAGATTTTTTCTTAGTGATCTCTTATCTAGATTTATTTGTGTATAAAATTTAAGATCGCTAGTGGTAATTGGAGTTTAAAGTCGTGGCCCAGCATACCGGGTATTTTAAGATGTTCCCATTGGCTTACGCAGCTACACTTACTAGTGTATAAAATGTCAGTTCTCTAGCACGAATTAAATCTTTAGATTTTATCAGCATTACCTCTCCCACTATTCCTAACTCAAAATTTTGTTGTGAGCAGCGCTTATAATTCATGCTCATTTTCTTCTAAAATATGCTAGACCGATGTAGATTAAACACAAGGCTAACATTTTATGGGAGTGATCGCGCCAAATTATTAAGGTGATAGTTTAAAGTATTGTGTACGTGCAACGCGCATGCAAGACTTCACTAAATTGGCTTGAATTAAAAGCTGTGTATTAAGTTTTAGTTCAAAATAATATTATCGTGGTCCCGCCCATTCTGGTAAAAATTTTTGTGGTTTCAGATTTTTCTAGTTGGTTTCTCACTTAGACCTACTTGTATATCAAATTTCAGCTCCTTAGCGCAACTTTTAATTTTTAATTTTTATGGGCGCAGCCCCGCCCCTCTAACTAAAATTTCCCGGTTTTTAGATTTTTCTTATTGGTTTCTCACCTAGACCTACTTTTATATCAAATTTCAGCTCCTTAGCGCAACTTTTAACTTTTAATTTTTATGTATGTAACCCGCTCACTTTTCCAAAGTCAAAATTTTTTTGGGTCAGTGCTTGTTATTTGTGTCTAGTTTCGTTA